>JANZLQ010000095.1:25015813-25034737 GCA_026212715.1 Elanus axillaris
AACCCAAACAAACAACCCCCACCACCACTCCCCATTATTTAGCAGACCATACATACTTAACATCACTGAAAATAAAGTTTTTCAAACATTGGTTGGCGGATTACAGTCTATATAATTTTATATGTAGGGCTTGGTTCTGCAAGGTCTTGAGTTCTGATCCAGAGAAGCCCTTAAGCATGCTCTTGATTGGAGACTGGCTAGAAAGGTAATCATCTGACTAACACAATTAGTACAGGCCAGAATTACTGGCACCTTGTGGGACTGATTCTATTGCCATGTTCATACACATCTGTCAACAAAATCTACTGGAATTTGTCTTAGATGTTACTTGTACCTATCATGCTAAAGAATTTAGCTAGAAACTCACTGTGTTTAACTAGCAGAAACTGGAAAGTGCGTGAGGCTTTTTCCCCAGAAGCCTTAGTAATAGATTTGAATCTTAATGGAAATTGTCATCTCCATTAGCATCATTCAGGAAATTTTTTTCCTCACAAGCTGCCTTGTCACAGACTGCTTAGTAAAGATTTTCATAAGTCTTGTAATGACATCTACATTTAAAAATGTATATTAAAAAAAAAACCCCGTAGAATGCAATTTGTATGAAAATCTGTGAGTTTTATTCAAAATGTGTTTTAGGGTAATTTTCAGCTGACCTGAAAGACTAATATTAGTATGGATATTTAAGTCTACCGTTGCTCAGTTTAGAAATTCAAGTGTAATAGTTAAGTATGTGTGGTTTAAGGATTATCCTTTCATTCTTTACAGTACATCGAATAAACACCACTATAGCTTAGTATGCTCACATGAGTGTAGATAGATGTTAAAATTCTTCTGAGTTAATGTTTGAATGATCGTATAGCAATTGTGGTAAGTTCTGTGGTACTCCAAGACCATATGCACATACGAGTCTACCTGCTAAGCAGTCTGGAGAAGTATGGAGTTTTTTTTCTTTATGAAACACCAAACACCAAATACTTGTCTGAGAGGCAAACTGAAGAATCACAGCAACAGTAAGATGGCTGAGATAAGCATTTCTGAATTCCATTAATTTCCTTTCTGCCTCTTCAGTTGTATCATCCAAAACCTAAGCTTTCTTCAAAGAGAATGTGTAATATTGGAAGGGGTTGATACTGTCACAAGTTACCTTACTCTTCTCAGTAAATAGCTGGCTGCATATAAAGAGAAGGATGGCATTATGCTGATGCTCATGCATCCCCTTGTGCATGACTACTTTTCTTTGCTCAGTCAAGGTGCAACAAGTCTAAAAGACCCATGCTGCTTGCCTAGCTGGTGTTTGGCTAACATCACTTGCAGAATGAAATAAGAAAAGGAAGAGGGGCTAGGGAGGAGAGAAAGGAGGAAACTTGGTCTTTTAAATGGAAATGTCAGATCCCTTAACCAGAGCGCTACTAGTTGTCTCAGCTGTAGTAGTGCAGCTTTGAAGTAGTCAGATTTTTATTATAGATGTGAATATTTCTTTCCTCTTCTGAGTTTGGTTGTAGTAAATTGGTACCTGGTAAACCCGAGAGTAGGCTTTCAGGGGTGCCGCAATGCCTACCATAAGATAAAATGTAATTCCAGTTTCACAGTTTTGTATTGCAATTACCTGCCATCCTCAGGCAATCATGTTTCTCAAGCATGCCTAAAGAATAGAGGTATTTCCTGGAATGATTCTTTCCTATTTCAGAATCAGCTTTTCTTTGATGCATATTAAACCCATCTCAAGTAATAGCTATTACAGATGTACTTTCTAAAGCTTCAGGAGTTAGTGGTCCTGCTGTAAACAGCCTAAAGGCATTAAGTATATTATAAATATGATATAAAATTGAAACATTGGTAAGGCAGCACTGTAAAAGTGCCTTTTTTTTCTTCTTGATTTGTAATTTGGTTTGTAATTTTTCATCTGTCTCATTCTTCTCTTCACCACACTTTGCAGTAAACAAAATGAAAATGGGTGGAGGACATGATAATTTATGAATTTTAGCTACCCTAGAGTTCCAGTTCTGTGCATGTCCAATGAAGTTAATGGGTATTGCATAGCTAAGTAGCAGGCAGCAGTCTGGAAATTTAGAGTAAATGTGTCAAATGGCTTCAAAAGTCTCCCTCATTAAAACATGTACAAGAGTAGTGAATTAGCCTCTAGTTTTGCTGAGACTGTTATTGAAAGAAATGGACTGAAGGGCTTCATTGGCCCTTATATAGATGAATATGTATGCACATATACATATAATATATATTTTAATATATAATATAATAATTTAGAAATACAATGTAATTGTATATGCACAATATACATTTTAAAACTAGTTTTGTCCAGTCCTTTGCTTCTGCTTTTATAATGACCATAAGCCATTATAGGGCAGTGTTCAAGAGAAATGCTTACTCATCAAACAATAAGCAATTAGTAAGCAGGAAACATAACATAAAATAAATGATTAGTAGAAGTGAAGTATGGTGGCATAATAATTTTGCTGTGGTTATTGAGTTTATGGATAGATCTTAAATTTTGAAATCATCATCTGACAACAAGTCTTGGTTTTGTGTATGAATGTCACCAAGGCTTGATGACTTTAGCTAGGATTTCTAAACTAAACAAAATAACCTAGTCTCGTAAGGACATCATCAAATTATTTGTATGAGCTGATTATTGACAGAACATTTTAAAGTGAGCTGTTTCCTTCAGCAATGTGTAATAAATCAAACCCTGTTCTGTTTAAGGATTTGCATTTATTTAACTAACAAAGTCATCTGCAGTTATCTCACGTGAAGCTTGTCTTCAGAAGACAAAGCCTTTCTTGGATTGTCTAAGTGCCTCTTAACATTCATGGTATTGCTCAAAATGCAAAGGCAAAGTTTTGTACTGGTCACAGTACTTGGGGGTATTTTCTGTGATGAGAGAGTCTGTCCATGTGACTTCTCTGCTGCTGCTTTTGCTTTGGTCTTGATGTATTGTCCATAGAATGCATACTTCACTTGTAGCCTCCTCTAGCCCAATGAAATGGCACATCTGTGTCCCACAGCTGCACAGAACAGCATCTTCCAAAAAGTGGTGACATCTAAGGAAATTATTGCTTGGGCACAGAGTATTTCTTAATGCTGTACCTATCATATAAGTCCGTCTATTGATGATGTAGTTTCTCACCATTTCAGTGAATGTTCAGTGTCATCCAGATGATTGATATTTTGCTGCAAGTCCCATTGACTTGTTACCTAAAGAATACTTAAAGTGAAAATGCACATAGTGTTGCAATACAGCCTATGGATTACAGTTAATTTTCCTTATTATGAATGTGTATACCTTATAATATCTGCATTGTCATAATGATTTAACTAGTAAGTACCACAGCTAATCTCACCCCCGATCCTTGCTGCTCTGCTGAGTTTTTAAGCTGCGATTCATATGACTGTGTATTTACCGCTAGCAGTATCTAAGCTAGGTAATGTAATGCTGGGCCTATATCATATTGTCCCATGGTGTGGTCTTTCTGTACATCCTATAGTTTCTTCAGTGGCTGTAATGTGGCTTTTTTTGTTGTTGTTTTTATTTACTTGAGGTCATAGAACAGCTCAGTTTGGTATAATTCAGTGCAGATTGAAGCATTTAAATGTCTGCAAATCAAAGCTAGCTTTCATTCTAGATTTCAGGGTGTGCAAAGACATTTCTGGAAAAACAGTAAGTATGCTGGAAGTATCCAGACTGTATTTCTGACTTGCAGAAGGAACACTATAAACATTATGAAATGCTATTGAACATTTGAAATTATGTCCCTTTTTGCACTTTCAGAAGGTAACGCAGGGGTCTGTCCCTCAGCTCGTAAAATTTTGATCCTTGACTACTTTTTAGTTGTTGTGGACATGTGCTGCATGATGTGTCATCTTGTTTAGCTTCTTTTACTTTATATAAATATTTCTTATGAATAGCAATGGTGTGTGGGTACATACAAAACTAATGTTCAGTTGTGCTCCTTCAGATGCTTTTTCTTATTAATATATTTTATTCAGCGGCTGGTCATATTGACTGTGATAGCACTTGCTATTCAGATAAGATTAGTATTGTAAATAAGTATCACTTAGATGGGAGACTATGTCAGAGCTCTGCCTGTAAGTTAAGTCTGCTTCAGAGGGATTCAAGTTTCAGGAGTAAATAGAACATATGGATGCAGAGGGTAACCTGTATTCAGGCAGATAGTGGCAAAGAGAGTAAGGAAGCTTTGCTGAACACAGGTTCCGATCTGTAAGATTGTCACTTGTTTACGCATAATTATTTTTTAAAATATGATTGCTATTCAGTATATTATAGCTTAAATACTGCTTAACTGCTTTTCTCCTTCCTTTGCCTCCTCTGCACTTCTCTGTATATTTGGTAAAGATGGTAGTTACTGGGGTTACTATCTGTCTGTGATAAATTGCACGATGAGCTCCCAAGGGAAATGATGTACTCATTCATTATGCTTAGGGTATCACAATCAAAGAATGTTTTCATTTTTTCATAAAACCTCGTTAATTCTTGCTTTTATATTCAGCTCTACCCTGTTTGGAATTGCTGAATTCTGTTTTCTGTGGTGGTATTAGGGTACAATTGCACATTTAGTGTTACAGAAACAAAATGAACTAAACCCCCCCCAAAATTCTGTGTCTGTTTCTGAACCATCTTTTCTCCTTTTAATTTTTTATGTTGCAGGTATGCCATCAAAAATAAATAATAAATGTAATTTTCAAGATTACAATGCTTGCAAAGTACTCGTTGTTAATCTCATTGCCAAATGCCGATAGTGTATTATGTTTACAGTCAGTATATTAAATATAATGGAGATTAGGCATTTATGTACTTCTAAAAATCTGCTAAATTAAAACATTTAATTGCCAAAATACACATTTTGATGCCTTCATTTTATGTATTTCTGTTTTGAAATTTTAGCTATGTGCTCTGTTCTGCTCTGAAAAATGTGGTCAGCATGGTCACAGCTGAATGTTTACTAGCACTAGAAAGGTGTTTTTATTTTGCTGTTCTGGCTGGCTGGGGAGGCGTTCTTCAGGAGAGCTTGATGATGAATTGTGAGCTGCTGAGGGATGGCTGTGAGATGATCAGGTCACTGTTGGCCCTTAGAAGCCCAGAGTAAATTGGTGGTCCTGCAACTTGGGGCAACAGTTCTGTTGCTGAAAAGGCTCAGTTTAGGCCGTGCTGGATGCATTTCTGCAGCTGGTCTCCCAGTTGTGTGGATGCGCCTACAACATGTGAATGTATCACAGACAGAGAGTTAATCTTTAATTCTGTTAGTACTCTCGGGCCCACCTGATTTCCAATGATTTGCATCACATATGGAAACCTTTAACTATAGAACTTCGTGTCTGAATTGACTGATGGATTATTAGCTGTAAGTTCTCATTGGAGTTAGCATGATTTCTCAGATGCTGGAACTACTGCTGCATGGTGGTGTAGTTATTTTGGGGATCTGTAATGTTGTGATGTGGCAGCTCTCGCTAGAGTGATGGCAAGTGAGGAGGAAGTAACTTGAAAGGAGATAATTAACGTTAATGAAAATAACAGACTCTGCAGACATTGACAGAACTGGGAATCACAACCCAGGCTCTGAGCCCCCTTCTTGCATCTCATCTCTCAGAGCTCTCGGGTGTATCAGCTATAATTATTGCTTGTATAAATTAAAACCCAAACCAAAACACCAAAAGCCACACAACTGCTGAGTAACACTTTATTAGAACAGCATTTTATTTTAAAGACTCTTTGATATACTCTCATTGTCCTAAATCCCTGTGCATGTATTATTGTTTACTATGAATCCCCATGATGTCTCAAAAATGGAAAATACTGTTTGTTTGTTTGTTTTTTTTAGGGCAGAAATCTAACAACAGGAGAGCTTGGATTCTTCCCAAGTGATGCAGTAAAGCCCAGCCCATGTGTAAGTACAATTGTTTAATGCTGTTTGTCATCTTACAGAAAAACTGCCTAGTTCATACCATTGCTTTATTAATCTTACCTTACAAAAATCATGTTGTTTCTAGTTCTTTTGTGTTTTTGTGGTATGTTCAATATCGCATAAAATATAGCATTATAATACTCTCAGTTATCAGATGTAGATAGGACATGTCAAGAAAACATGTTTGAGAAGCAGATTTAACTTTTGGGAATATTAATAAATTGAACTATCTAAAGAGTTTCCAGAGTATAGAACAAACGTGTTTTATGTGAAAGTGCACTTTCTTCCATTCCCCATCCCAGGTGAGAATGCTGTGGTTCTAATCTATTCCCCAGTCACTTTGGGTTAGAGAGAGGGATTACACCATAAGTAGTGAGTTTAAAAATGCATAAAACTAATATAAAACGTTGAATTCAGACTGCTCGATAAATTTTCTCCTCTCTGTAGCTTATTACCTGCTTTATTTCACACAAGGATGTTCTCAATCTAGAAAAGCTCAGGATAGCAATAAGAAAAATTATTTTATAATATGTACTCAAGAGTTTTGTATACAGATGTGATGATGCATTAATATACTGTATGCTTGCTCCTTCATTCTCTGCCCTCTGTAACATTGTGCATCAGATGACTGTATGTCCCTTTGTTGAGATTAATTGATGCAAACCTGTAAAACCAGTGATGAATCATATCAAAGCTTTAAGAGAGCTTTACTTCTTTTAACTGAATTCACAACAGTTTGACTTATTAATTGCTTTCATTACAGCAATCAAGATATGCCACTTAAATGTTTTGTAAGTAGGTGGAATCAGATGTTGGTGTCTGCATTTTGATATGCTTTTAAGGCTTATATTCTGCCTAGTTTCTAAAACAAATACACATGTGATCCTAAAGAGTACAAATACATTAGTATACCTTGAGACATCTTTAGTACCCCCTATTTTCAGAATTTTATTTGGAGAGGGATGCACAGAGTATTTGTAGGCACAAGATATGTTAGATTGCGTGAGAGAACAGATCTGGAATCAACGTAAAAATGTTATGTGAACTTAGCTTTCTTCCCTTGACCCCTTGGTTATTGTAAAAGTTGTGGATTTCCTGTGGTGTGGACACAGGCAGTACCTGCTATGTATTGGCATTAGGTTCTTGGTTGGAGCCACCTACTCAGTCATTGTATAGTATCATTGACAGCAACTGTAGCAATATTTTAGGAGCCACCACTATACTTTAAAGCAGAGGAAGTGGGATATCCAAAGTTAGGAAAAAAACACTACTCAGGTGGTGTGAAGATTGCTTTCTAGTGATAAAGGTTTCTGCTAAATTTAAAATATACTATTTAGAGGAGTATTGAAAATAATACAGTTTTACAGAATGAATAAATATTATTCATGAAATGTCACCAACTGGCATCATGATCAGAACAAAAAGATAAATTGATGCTTCACCACTGTTAACTTGAAATGGATGAAATATAAACATCTTATTATGGTAAGTGATGCAGTTAAAAGATACTGAAACATCAGTCAGGTTTTAAACATGCCATAACTTTTAGTGTTATTATTAAGTCTAACAGTCTTTACAGCCAGCTGATATAAAAATGCCCAGAAACAGCATAAAATACATATATCAAAAGACTTTAGGAATGAATATTAAATGAAAAACTGCTGAGCTCCAGAATAGCTATATTCCAGACTTTTCACAGATGTACCTATAAACAATTTTTCCCTCTTTGCAGTAAGTAGTGTATGTCAGCAGACATTTTCTGCACCATTTGAATAATATCTGGTTCTTCCTATCTTTCCTCCAGTTTTCTCATTCCTATAGAGGCATTGGATACATAGCACAGTATGAGCCAAGAGCTTCTGGAATAACGTTTGATTTTACTCTGTTTCATGACAATGAACAACACCTGTTCTATATACCTGTGCATTCAAAATTAATGAAAAGGATTACACATCTATTGTTTAACTGCTCTGGAGGATGGACTTAAACCATCTTTGAATTTTTATATCCTTTCCAACATAGTAGGACTACTTGACAAATAACAGATTTTTTTTTTTTTTAAATTATTCTTCTCCTGCTGCTGATAGAATGCATGTTATTTAATTAGCCCTATGGGGGTAGTACAAATCATTAAAGGTGCAATTCTTCTGTAGATGAAATGTATCGTTGAAATATCTCACAGCATGTGAAGACTATGTAAGTGCCTAGCTGGCCTTGAAATGTCTCATTTGGTTGCTTTGCTAAAACATTTCTCATAGGAATTCTTTGTCAGCATATTCATAATCTGTTAACTTTTTTCCAAGGCTCACCGTTGGAAGCAGAGGTGCCCAAGTAACTCTATCAGTAGTTGTGGGGATATGAAGAGGCACTGCTGCTGCCAGTGGTAGTACCTGGCTGTGTTAGGACCCCTAAACTTCAAAGGGGTTTGCATACCACCAGCACTAAAAATGCTACTGTTTGAGAGCCCTTTGTCTACACTATTTGGGAATAATGCGTGTTTCCTTTTTCTGTCTCAAGAACTAGACTAACTTAATGACTGTTTTAACACTTGGATAGATTTACTGTTGTGCAAGCTGAAGATGTGACCCTGGTTTTATCACAGAGAACTTTAATGTTTTTCACACTAGTGTCTGCTTTGTTGTTTAGAAAAAATGTGAGTTTTGGGCTGTCCTGTAAAATTCAGAATTTTATCATAAAAATCTTGGGTTGAGAGGCATTTGAGTTAAGTGGTCATGTATTTAGTATGAGTGACCATTATGTCAAAGGCAGTAAGCAGAACTTTGTGAACTCTGCAAATTTTGGTTCATGGAAATGAATATTAACACTGCAGGTATGGAAGTTACATCTTAAGTAAATTTAAAGTTAGCCAAAACCCTATCCGATCACAAAAACCTGAGCAGTTTTGTCTACTTCTGTGGAGGAAGAGAAGTTAGGAGAGATAATAATCTAATTCCTAATCTAAGTTTTTTTTAAAATGTTCTCAATAAAAAAATGTTCTGAAGTTAGCTAAGAATATACTTAGCCAGTGTTTTAAGTGAAGCGTTTGGGGTAAGTGCATTATATAATTCTAGTGTTGAGGCTTCTTAGCATGAAGATGAGAGCCTTAAAATGGTGAAATTGTAATAATTCCTACTTGTTTCAATAATTTACTAATCTTGCATTCCAGTAACTGAGCTTTTTTGAGGAGGTTGTAAATTAATATGTTACCAACACAAGTGGTCATAAATATCATATTCCTCTGTACATTCCCTCAATTTGGACCGTCTGTGGTCATCTAGTTTACAGTATCCTGGTTCAATAATTGCTTCATAGCTTCCTATTCTGTTTTTTTTCCATTCAGAAGCTGCCTGTTACTACCTCAGCAATACTGCTAGAATACACCATAGCATTTTGGACAGGTTAACACCAAAATGTAGCATTTATTGACTCTTGCAACTTTAACTGCAGAATGCTGTGATTAAATATGCAGGGACATGGGTTGGTTTGTTTGTTTGTTTGTTTGTTTCATGTTTTTTTGTATTTATTGTTTGGTTGGTTGGTTTTAGGTTTTGGTTCTGGGGTTTTTTTGGGGTGGTGGGGTGGGGTTTGTCCCATCACTGATGTTTATTTCAAGGTCAGGTCTAGATACTTGATAGAGATATTTGTTGATACCTGAGGTCAAGTTAGTGGGAGTTGTAATTCATTTCAATTAATTTAAGTTTGTAAGCTTGTATAATAATATCTTCCTGAGTTGATCTGTGTTTGGAAGTCTCTGTTGAAGACATTCCATATATTGTAAATAAAAAAATGTGAGAAGAATGTTACTCTAATTTTTTCCCCATTAGATTCCAGAAAATAATAAAACATTCTTTGGTTTTACTGGAAGAAAAAAAGAAATAATTTGCTTATCTAAGAATATATGACATTAGGTTATAAGTCTGCAAGATGTATGCTAAGCTTCTACCAAAATCAATTCTTCAACACTTTGCAAGTTTCACACGTTGTTTTAGAAGAGTGGGATAATACCAAGGTGTAATACACCAGTGGGATATGGTAAAGATGAAATGCTGATTTTTGTGGGATTTGCTATACTGTGCATCTTATGCATGTATAAACATTATCTATGCATATGTTTATGTATACATATAACATCAGTTTTTCAAACTGTTTGTAGTTTGCTTAATTTTTAAATTGAATTTGAGAATCAAATTGCATGCTTATTAAAATCCAGTACAAGAGTTAACCAAGTGAAATACAAAGGTATGAATGATGTCATACAATACAATTTATGGATCCACTTCTGAAGGTTATATACTATATTTCCCAGTAGACAGTATGTTTAAGGCCATACAGTCCTGAAAACAAAGTGAATTTTGTACATGTTACTGTAAACTTTTTGCATATTTTAATGATACTTTTCAACAATATGTAGCACTGAGCTATTTTATGGATGAAGTTTCAATGTAGGCACTGACAGAAAAACTTCTAACAGTTCTATTAAGTAAAAAATTATCTGTCACAGCAGCAAAGAGTTAAAATATTCTGTACTACTTTCCTAATGGTATGGAATATTTGTACTTCATTATAACTTTCTTCAGAAGAAAATACTACTTGCAGACTAATTAGATCATCTGTTTCTTTTAAATTATTTCATCTGCATATTGACAATTAGATCAATGCTATCTGATTTGTGTTGTTTAGAAAAAAACCTTGATACTCATTCTCTTGTATCTTTTCGTGTCCTAGGTTCCTAAACCAGTAGACTACTCTTCACAACTGTGGTGAGTCCCTGTCTAGTCTTACAAGAATCTCTCTGAAAGAAGCAGTCATAGAAAGACAACTGTGTTTATTACAATTTAATTTATGTTGGATTAACCTTCCTAGGCTTCTGAAGAAGGCATTGTGTGATGGTTTGGGAAAGCAACACCATGCATTGCCTAAAAGCATTTCTGATGTAATAAACTGCTTAATGATTTTGACATTTTGTTTACAAGTCTGTAGTTGTGCAGTCTTAGTCCCAGAGGTCTGAAATAGAATAGTAAGAGATGAATATAATATGAAGCATGCAAGTAGATCTTACATGTTAAGTGAATAAAGAGGGGGAATAATGGTAAGTACATCTTGTATTGTGAATAATTCTGCATTTCCTTTTAAAAAAAAAAAAAAGATTATTGTAGAGATATAAAAGTACAGTGTATCGAAACTACAGCCACTGCTGGTCTGGGCCTTATGTAGTGTGTGAACTCTTTATCAGAATTCACCTCACTTCTCAAAAGTCATGGTGATTTTGAGAGAACAGAATGAGTGTCACTTGTGTTCTTTTACTGGTTTTATGGTTTGTCATTTATATGCAAGTTCTGATTTCCTCTAGTTTGCCAAAAGTGAAATCAGAATCAGATTGAAATAAATGCTTGTTTTTCATAACAAGCCAAATAGAATGTTTAATATTTAAAATTGGTATTTTAAATGAAATTCTAGCATTTGCTCTATTTATAGTTTGTTAGAAGAAAGCCTATCACTGGGATCAGTCTTTGTCTTCTATGGATTTGTAACACTTAACTGAAAAATTACTTTAGGCTGAAACTTGCTGTAAGAAGTCATATATTTTGTGATAAAATTCAAAATGCTTGTTCCCTGGTGTGTTTCATAAAATAAGTATTTTTTTATTTACAGTTCCCTTCTAATTGGTAGTGATGTATTAGTATGAAAATTTACATAGTAGTGCTCTGTGATGTTGACTGCCTTTAGACTACTTTCTAAAATGGTAAAATAAGCATTGTTTCCCTGGAAGCTAGGTCACTTTCCTCAATTAACAGCTTATCCTTTAGCTTTGCAAATACATGTCTGCTGACAGCCTTTCATGAAGTCCCACCCAAATCAGCAAGGCAGAGCAAGGGCACAAATCTGCTTTTGCAGTCAGGCTGCAGAATTGGTGACTTACTTGTCTTAGCTTTCAACTTTTAGCATCAGCTCTTTCAAATTTGGACATATTAGGCTGAATTTTTTTTTTGTTTTGTTTGTTTGTGGATGTTTAGTCTACCCATTACATTTTAGCCTTTAGAGGTTATGAATAATTATGAAAGCAAATAAAATAGTGCATTTGTATAAATACCGAATTTCTGTATAGGTCTCTTTTGACCTAATATACTACTACTGGCTGATTCTCTAGTCTGTTAAGATAAATCCCACTAGAACTCAGGAGTATTCAAAGGTTCTGGACTGCTGTTTTATTGTTTCACTTGCAAGACATGATTCAGAAAAACATTTGGGTTTATGAGGTGTTCAAGCCTGTAGTCGTCATGCTAATGCTCGGGCTCGAGTACTTTCCTTAGCAGGCATTGTGTTCAGCATGTGCACAAGTACTTTTCTAATTAAGAATTCTTCTTGCCCTAGTGCAGAATTTTTTCACACTTTATTCTTCATTCAAAAATCTGGAAGTGGCATTCAGTTGCAACTGATGTATTTTTAGGTCCCCATCATATGCAGAATATTGAGACTCTGCACTGCATATCTGATAGACCTTTCTTTGGAGCTTTGAAAAAAATCATAGGCAATTTTTATTGTTCTCTGTTCCAGGTTTGCAGGAGCAATGGAAAGATTGCAAGCAGAGAGTGAACTTATTAACAGAGTAAATAGCACTTACCTGGTGCGGCACAGGACCAAAGAGTCAGGAGAATATGCAATCAGTATTAAGTAAGTGTAATAAGATGTCCTACAGAAAGTTTTCCTGTTCTCATTTCTGTCTAGATAATATTTGAAATAAATAAGGGAAAAAAAAACCTGTTTCAATTTATATAATCATATACATTTAAGAGAGTCGATATAGGAAAACTGAAGTTGCTGACAAAAATACCCAGGATTCATAGTATGAAAGTAGCAATGGTTTTATAATGCTGATGTAGCAAACAGATCTACAAAACTGATGGTCTAGTATATTGGGTAAGAGTAAGCAAGTGTTTGGAGTGTAATGTGATCTGCTTCCCTAAAGTGAGTAAGAGTGTTTCATTGACTTCAGTGAGAACTTGTCAAAGCCCTTTACATCTCAGCCATTTCAGTACAATGTGGGTTCATAAATTCTGTGGATGCAAATTACTGTGAGGGTCTTGTTTACTTTCATGTTGTTCATCAACATGAATATGAAAGTAAGAAATATATGGGAATTCCTAATTAGAAAGAGCAGTTAGTTGTGACTTTTTTCTGAATACAGATTACCTCGTCAGCTGTACTTCAATAAATATATTTGGTTAATTAGATGTCAACTTTCTTTTGGCACAGATATACATTTTGTCTTAAGAATTTATTTGTATGGTGTTACTGGGGCATGCCTTCAGGTAATTATTGATTGTGTCTGATTAAAAACACATTTATATTCATAAGTTATTCATTGCCCACAGGTACAATAATGAAGTGAAACACATCAAGATTTTAACAAGAGATGGCTTTTTCCACATTGCAGAAAACAGAAAATTTAAAAATTTAATGGTAAGCATTGATTAGGTTTTTAAAAATGCGCTATTTTCTATGTAGCTGTTGCTGTTAGTGAGAGCTACTTCAGTTTGTGAAGTTACAGAAAGCTGTGAGAGATTTGAATTGTGTCCATACCTGCTAATAGGATGATTTTTTATATTTATGATTTATGTTCTAAGTGATGGTAGTATGTGATTAAAAATACATGTTTATATTTAGGACTGGACTGTGTCCCTTGCAGTAATGTGGAAGAAAGGAGGAATTTGAATCCTATGCATCAGCTCACTATGCAGTTAGGCTGACTCTTGAAAGGAGAATTTGATGTCTTTGGAAATCTTTCTCTATATGGTAATGATGGCTAAAAGTAGCCAGGTGAAGGTTCCTTCCCAGCCCAGCACATGTACACATGTACTGCTGAACATAATGATGCCTATTGATGTGTAAGTTCAGAGGGAGAAGGATATAAGGTGCAGCTGTGTCAGAGAACCCAGAAAAACTTGGGAGAGGCTGGTCTTCCTGCTCTTGGTGCACCAGGCAAAGAAGTGCAGCTAGAGAATGGGGCTGTCTAAACGGCTAATAGCTCAGAAATCCATGTTGGAATAAGAGTAATCTGCAGTCAATATTGACTAGTCTAAAATAAAGCAACTGTGTGGCTACTTCGAACTTGTACTCTGTGGCAGCAAACCACTCACTAGCAAACTACAGTAGTAAGACACAACACATAGGCTCTCTCACTAATGTTCGCTTCAACTATAGTCATAGCTCATTACCAGAAAACAGCGTTTGGTGTTACAACTGCCCAGATCAGTGAGTTTTCAACGTTATGTTAGAGTCAGCTTGTGCTGGGAAGAAATTTCGTTTTTTGAACTTTAATTTTAAAGAATTTCTTGATAGCTCATTTTGCTCAGACAAGACTCATAAATACAAGGTGTCTGAATAAATTACCTTAGTGCATTTGTAAAATTTTACTGCTTAAGCATTTTCTAATGCATTGTTAAAGGAAGCTCATTCAGTATATTTAGTGCCATCAGTTGGATTAAAACTTAGGCTGCAACCTTCCTGCATGCATGTCCAAGTACTCTAAAATGGTAAATAAAAATGAAGGACAATGCAAAACAAGAGTAGGGAGAGGAGCTTTAAAACCAGGAAGCCTTAGAAATTATTTTAATCTAACCACTGATGTTCTGTAAAGAAAGAGCATTCTACAAGTGGTAAAAAAATCAAGCAGAAATCTATGCTTTGCCTGACCCTATTTGAAATAAGTGCCCATGAGAATGGGAAGAACATAAATCTCCTGATGAAGAATGCATCAAACTGTTTCCACACTGTAGTGTCTTCATTTGACACTTAAAAACCAGTGAAGTGTTTAGTGTCAGGGCTGGGAACCCTGAGATCTTATCTTTGGTAGCAACAGAAATTGTGGCATTCCTCAAATGTGTGAAGGAGATGGCTACTTAGTCTGCAAACACTACAAATGATTCACTGGAAACTAATAAGAACATATGAGCCCTCTCAGGATCTTGACAAAGCATGTTAGCTGGAATTGCATGCTGCCAGATATCTTCTTATGATAATGATGCAGTTTAATGCACTGATGCAGGTTTCAAAATACAGCTGAATGATCAGAGATAAAACAGAAACAAAAAGAATATGCATTGCGTCAAAGAATTGAGAGGACAAAAGAAATGTCTAGTGTAAAGGCCTCATTGCTACCAATTTAGCCTTGCTAACATTCAGTTAGGAAAAAGTCATTCCATAACTCAGTTTTAGGGTGTTGTGAATTCTGCCCTTAAGAGTTAAATAGACAAGTGGTAGTAGTGTTAGTACGGTTTGCATATGCTGTGGAACAACTGCTTTGTTCTGGGTAGATCCAAGAAAAAAAGTAACAGTGTCTGGAAGAAGAGAGGAACAAAAGTAGTCTGAATAGAACTTGGGAGCAGAAGAGAGACAAAGCCAGCAGCCATGTAAACCTAAAGTAGTGATCTGCAGTGACAGTGTTCTGTACTACTTTGGAGGTAACAGAAGTAGAACAGCTCATACACAGTTCTCACAGTACATTTGAAAAACTTTCCTAAGAGTAATTAAAATGTGCTGAGTGTGTAAAGCAGGCCAAGGTGCAGTGAAAGGTCAGCTCTGTTATCAAACAGCATAATTTTTACAGACTTACATGGTGCAAAAAGCTAACAAAAGTTTCATACTAATTATTTTTCCATTTATCTAGATATCCTACTTTGAATGCTGCTTACTTACAAATCACCCTCTCTGTTGCCTTGGTAATTTGAATATGTGGGTACTCAGTGATGATATGTGACAGAAAATTTGGTTGCTGACTTTGTAGCATGCATGCTGTGCTGCTATCAGACAACAAAGCCCAAATAGTTCTTAGTGTCCGGGCCTTTATGCTTGCTTGGAGTGCCTGGCAGATCTGTAATTGTGGACTGTTAAAAGCAGGTGTAGATTTTAGTTAGCTTTGGACTCTGCCTTAGAAGCAATTTCAGAGACATGCAACAGCTCGCAGCATGGGGAGTGAAGTGTTCCAGTGTTCAGAAGATAATCTTCAGACTGTTGTCAAGAACTTAAGGTTTATGCATCAGATCTTGGACTAAATAATTTGAGAATCATTTTGTTTGGGTGATGTAGGCTGCTGTAAGCTAGTAAATTTTAAATTTTTTTTTTAAACTAGAAGGAAATGATTGAACACAGTACTATCTCCTTATTTTGACCTAAGCTTGGCTTGGATTTTGGAAATCTAAATGAAAGTAAGTAGAATGGAGTGACTGAGTTACTGGTAGGAATGAAGGGTTTGCAGTAAATACCTTGCTTTGTGTTTGCATTTCTGAAGAGTGAAATCCCACAGTTGAGGTGTCATTAATCAAATGAAGTATTTTTGCTTTGAATTGTCTGGTCACTTTTAATCTTATCCTAGGCTCTGTGTACAAACTTTGTGATCTTGACAGTATTAGGGCTAATTCAAATGTAAGAGGCAATGGCAGGGGTTGAAGATTGCAAAGGAAAAACACGAGCTGTCAGTATTTTGATGGGAGTTGCCTTCTTTAGAATAGAAGCTAAAGTAACTTATCTCCTTGATAAACTATTTGAGCCAGTTTTTTGTATTTTAATATATAAGTGTGTGTGCACATATATATAGAATTTGTGCATTTGTCTGTGTTTATATGTGTGTGCATATGTATATTTTTATATATATGCACACATATATACACAGACAAATTTTTGGACTGGGCCCAAGGAGAATGTGAAAAGCTGGGTTTTTCAGCCAGTGTGTGCTATCTGAAAAAAAACCCCAACCCCTCACCTCTTATTTTAATGGCAGAGCCTTGAAAGTTTTACGTGGTCTGTGTATCGGCTCATTAAGTTGCTGTTGACTTATATGCTTACATGCAAGCCTTATGCTTTATTTTGGATTTGTGTACTTACAAATGCATTTGTGGATAAACATCCGTTATCATTGCAAAATAAATTTGAGAAAACAAAGAAAGTTACCATTATATATTTAACAGGCAGCTGACCTTGCCTTCTGCCTGACTTCAGAAAAGTAAATAGATGCTCAGCCTGGCTCAAAGGAGCAGGAAGAGTTGTTTCTGACAATAAGGTTTTACTTAAAAGAACCCCAACAAAAACCAGTTAAGTGGCAGTGTAAAAGCAGTAGGTATTTAGGATACTTGATTTTTTAAAAATAAACATGTACTGCTTATAATACATGTTGTATTATAAAATAAGGTTACTTGTATGATAAAACTGTCATTGACTGTACACCAGAATATTGAAAAGGATGTGATTTCAATTTCCAATGACAGAGTATTTTTCCTTTCTGAAAGGAACTAGTAGAATACTATAAGCATCACTCTCTCAAAGAAGGCTTTAGAAGTTTGGATACTACTCTTCAATTTCCATACAAAGAATCTGAAAACTCAGTGGGGCAAAGGAGTAACAGAACAGGTGGTAACTGTGAGTATTATAGATTTTTGTGTATTATTTTCTCTCATATAAATATTAAAAGGACAAGGTACTTTGAACATCTTCATTTTCCATTTTTGACATGTAGCCAATTAATATGGTAATACTTTTAGCTAGGATTTTTTGAAGCTAAGCAGATTGAGATCTGCCAGGAGGTTTATAAACATGTCTAGCAAGTTTGTCTTGCTGCCAAACTTAAAATCTCCCTGATATTCAAAAATCTATTAGCATGCTGGTGAGTGATTAAACTGCATCCTGCCTAGTTTTTTCAGACATTTGCATACACGCAACTACAAGTGTTAATAACATCTGTGACAATTTCTCATCCTTAAAAAGGGATTTAAATAAATCAGTCTTGTAGTGTAGCCTTATGAAGTAGCATCTCAGTAATACTACATGGATTTCTCAAAATAACCATTAGATTTACTGTATCATAATTATTTTTATGTCTGCCTTTTAACCTCTAAATGTTTATTACAGGCCTCTAAGCTTCTGAAAGTTAATGAACTACTGTACAGTGTAAATAGCAGTTAAGTTTTGAAGTTTTGAAGTAAATTGAGAAGATTTACAATGCATGTGGTATCCTTTCTTTAACCTATTACAACTTAAATGGAAGTTAGCATCGTTTTTGAGTACACGTACAAGTTCAATGTTAATGATGAAAACTACCACATGGCTGGCCTTTGGGAAGTGTGTAATGTTTCTGTCAAAGAACAAATATTAGATTTGCAGTTCTGCAGACAATGGCCGTACCTTTTTACTGCAACAGATAATAAGACAAAAATAAAAATTAATGGGGATTTTAACAATATGAAGACTGCTGTGAAAGACCATAGAGTCCAGTCTAGTCTTTGTGATGATGAAAGGTGGCTGTGTTACTTTCATTGGCTGTTTGTGAGCTTTTGTTTATTTGCTTGCCTCTGTTCCATAACATTTTTTGTAACTTTGGAGACCTTCTTCCTCTCCTCATTAAAGTGAGGATAATTTAGGACAGGTGATTGTAAGAAACTGATGTGTGTGTCTGTGCATTTCGTTTACTCTGTCTCTATATCCCAATTCCTATTTATTCCTTCCATTTCTGTTTTCTTTGACTGCCTCCCAGGATTTCAGTCAGTTGTCTCCCTGCTATGCTGTACCTCAGTACATCTCTGTTCTTAGTGAATTTATCTGTCCTGTCCTTTCTTTTCCCTTTATCTTGTGATCTCCCTTTGCTTCTCTCTTCCTCTTGTCATCTCTCGTGCTTTCCTCATCCCTTGCCTCCTAACAGCATTGAGGCTTGAACTGTTGATAGGATATGCCCTGCTTAATTTACTTTGCATTTGCTTTTGTTATTAATGAATGTGAGCAGAACCAATTCGTTTCCTTTCCTTTCTTAGACCAGTTACAATGTATCTATAGTGTCCACCAATTTAGTAGTCTGCAAGAGCATTAACTCAATTGTTTCATGCTTTACAGGTGTCCTGGTTTAAGCCCAGCTGGTAACAAAGCACCACGCAGCTGCTGGCACACACACTTCCCCCCCCCCCCCCGGCCACGGTGGGATGAGGAGAAAATATAAAGGCAGGCT
>JANZLQ010000095.1:25034837-25047541 GCA_026212715.1 Elanus axillaris
GGTCAGCTCCCCACACCTTCTCTCTGCCGCTCCTTCGGACTCCTCACCCCTCCCCTGCTCCACCATGGGGTCCATCCTGTGGGAGATGGTTCTTCACAAACTTCCCTGGCACGGGTCCTTTCCGTGGGCTGGTCTTCAGTCACACACTGCTCCAGCATGGGCTTTCCCATGGAGCCACAGCCATCTTGGGGGCCTCTGCTCCCTCGCTCCCCTTCACAGGCTGGTGGGACACAGCCTGCCGTCTCCCCAGGGGCTGCAGGGGCATCCCCTCCTCTGGCACACCTCCTTCCTCCTCACTGACCTCGGGATCTGCAGAGGGGCTCCTCTCACGTTCCCATCCCCCTACTCACTGCAGGCTCCCGTTCTTACATCTGTTCTCCCACAGGTGTTACCACTGTCACTGACGGGCTCGGCCTGGGCCAGAGGTGGGTCCAACCGGGAGCCGGGGAAGCTTTTCTAGCAGCTTCTCACAGGGGCAACTCCTGCAGCCCCCTCCCCTGCTACCCAAAAACCCCGTGCCATACAAACGCATAACAACAGGATACAAGACTTACGGTACATCCTCATTACCTTCAGTCTACATACCAAAAAACCCATCTCCTTTAACAAGATCTTTTAGGCAGTATATGGAAGAGCAAGAGAAATGAGTGTGGGATGCTCTCACTTTAGTCAAGGGATGAGAAAGTACTGCAGTAAATACTAGCCATTTAATGTTACAAACTATGCTGGTGGGAACTGGCAGGTTTTGGCTTAGGCCAAACTGATCAAAAAAACCCTCTCAATTCTCAGACTCCTCATATAAAATCTAATAGATTTCCACAATTGTGCTAACCTACCTAGATTGCCTATGAATGACACTTTCATTTAATGAATTTGGCAGTTTTCTTTTAAAGTGTTAGCATGTCCCCATGAGTGTGGAGGTTTTTTTTGTTTGGTTGGTTTGGTGTTTTTTTTTTTTTTTTAAGCAACATTTCCACGATTAACAGCCCATCTGTGAGTCACACTGCTCAGTTTTAGAGCTATCCTGTTAGTTTTTACGAAGTTAATCTTAGAATAACTGTATGTCTAGGCTGTGTAAACCCTGCTGGGCTGAATTTGGAAAAAAGTTGGTAAACTTTAAGCTGCAGTTTTGTTTTCCTTAGTAGAGGAAGTGAGTAAGTCATGGAGCAGTGGCTGGACATTGAGTTGATTTCATAGCCCTCAGTGAGAACAGCCACACAGCTTTTTTTTTCACCTCTTCCCACTTTTCCCATTTTTTTTCAGTTGTGCAGCTACTTGGTGTCGCATTCATATTTTAACAAGCATGGGGCTGAAGCTAGTGAATACAATGGACTTGGCAGTTTGAAGATGATTTTAAGGAGGTTTGGGGTTTCAACTCAGTATTTTGCACTATACTATTCACATGACTGTATCTGGATTTTTGATAAGGCCATTTTTTGAAAAAGACATCAGCTGCTTATTTGAAACAGCTGGTCTTTAGCATATGTAATTGACAGAATAAGTGGGAAAAGTGTTTTTAAAAAACAAGAGTTGAACCACTGTAGACTTTGTCAGAGTTGTATCATTTTCTGCTGGCAAAGTCTTTGAGCTGCTGTGAAATTAAATGGCAATACCAAATTAACTGCACTTTCTAGAACATTGTGAGAGGATTGTATTCATCTTTTGTAATTGTTGTGTTTTCATTTACCAATTGAAGGAAAGAAAATCAAGTGGCATTTCAGTTTACTTGTGATTTATAATGTGAATCAGCTTGTAACTTCTTAAATATTCAGGGAATTTGATTCTTTCTCCAGCATCTACTAGATTTTTAGAACAAAAATCTTCATGTTATGGAGATAGTTAATTTGGCTTTCCACTTTAATTAGAACTTTGCTTTTTAGTCTCCTGGTCTTGCAGAACTCACCCACTCTGTTCTGATATTTATTTACATTTTTAATGTGGTTGTAAAAGCTGTCAGACATTTACTTTTCTCAATATAGAAATTCAATTTAATTAGGAAGATTTTTTGGGAAATGGTACATTCTTTCTTATTAATTTTTCAGTCCTTTCTTCTTAATTTTTCAGTCCTAGGTTTTTCTAGACATAGTATGATCAAATTTTGTTCGGCTACATGGAAAAATACTAATTCTTACATTAGATTAGAGGGGTGATCAACCATTTAATGAAATAAAGGTAAAAATGGAAGAAAAGTTGACATTCTTCTACAGAATGGGTTTTGGCACTTTATTCTAATCTACTGATGCAGAGCACAATCATACTGAGAAATCGGAGTCTGAAATTTAGATTTTAATGTAACCTAAAGCATGAAGCCAAGTACTATTTGAGTGACTGTTTTTCATCACCTGTAGACTAGGAGTAGGTACATTAACTAGTTATATCATGTCATTCTACTACTTAATGCATTAACTGTGTAGAAGTATCTGTTAATAAGTAAAATAAAACAAGTGTCACTCCAACCCCTAAGGAAACAAAAGAACCCAGCCTTTCTCCTTAAAAGCCAACACCAAAACCCTTATCAGTGACATTTAAAACCAGACTATTTATCTGTAGAAATCTAGTAGGATTTCCTTCCCCACAGAGGTTTAGTTGTCCTTGTCCAGAATTTCACATGTAAAACCAAACCTCCAGTTATATCAGACAGAAAAATTCTCAAAAAATTAAGACAATGTGTGGACAGGAAAGCACCACCCACCCCCTATATAGCACCTAACTTGTCTTTATTCCTGCAAGCTACTTTTGCACACCATCATTGTACTTCTGTAGAAATAAAGGCAGTTATTTGTCTCTAAGAATGGGCATGCTATTTCAGTCAAGTTGCCCTTTCGGTTTATGTAATGTATTTCCAAACAGAGCTCTCACCTGGGGTTACTAACTCCAGTATAAAGGAGTTCCTCAGGTAACCTCATGCATTCTCAGATAATCCATTTATTATTAGAGACGGAGAAAGGATCATCACTGTGAAGGATCAGAAGGGAGTTTCTAGTGCGCAAAAGGCCCTGGAGTATGTTTCTTTTGTATTACTTTGAGATCGTAACCTAAACTGCTGTTGGTTTGTGTTGTGGGTTTTTTTAAAACAAATAACCCATACCTTATGAACGTTAAAATACAGTATTGGTCCTGTTTATTTTATTTATGCTGGTAGTTTTATTGTCACAAACATATCTGTTCTCATATATATAATATGCACAAAGATGTATCATTACCTCCAGCATGGATTCTTTGTTAATTCCTTGCATAAAATAGTTCTGGTCATCATTCCTGCAAATAGCCATTTTGAAGCAAAATGATTTTGTTTCATGTGTAGTCACAAGAATAAATTCAGGGAAGCAGCTGTATGTGATGACTATAACCCTGCTACATTTTTAAGGAACTCTCTTGGTCAATAGTTATAGATATTATTAGCCATAATTAGAGGCTACATTACCATTTATCCAGTTGAAGATGGACTTCCCTTTCCAAGTCACAGCTGGGAGCAAAGATCCCAACTTTATTAGAATTTGTACACTATGTATCTTCAAAAGAGGGACGAAATATGAGAACATATCAACAAACTGAAGTTCCATTTGAAGAGATTTTTAGTTCATTTCATCTAATTTTATATTTAAAAATATGTTGACCCTAGGTTTGTTGGCAATAGAGCAAGTGCACCTCTAACCTTTCACCCAAGGAAGCTGTTAGAGGGACTACGGTGATGTGTTGGTTCTGCCTATGCCAAAGTTACGCTTTTTTTTGCTTGCTCAAGGGTTTTCTCTCAAGTCAGGGAAAACTGCAAAGATGAGCAATACTGTTTGGGCCTTAGAGGATGTAGTTTAGGTGTTCAGTTCCTAGTGATGTTAATGATTATCAGGGCAATATGCTTGCTTTTTCCCATGCATGATATGAAACCCCAGTTCAATTGGTACTTAGGCTATATTTCTAATTAAGGGTATGTGACTAGTCTTCCCGGGCTCAAGAGGGATTCTTAGGTATGCATGAGTTCCTGCTTTTGGGCTGTTAAGAAGTGGGGCACACAAAAATTTAAAAAAAAAAATATCTGTTAAATCTGAAAAAATTTGCAGGAGTCTGCAGTTTTAATTTGCTTCTCTGAAGCCCTGAATGGGTGCCTTCTTTCTACTTTACTCTTTTAAAAATGCAATTTTTAAAAATTAAATCATAGATCCAAATTTTCTAGTTATTATAGTCAATTTCCTTCCAGACATCCTTAGTAGGGAACCTTAGTTTCCTTATTATCAATGAATTATATAGTTAAAAAACTATTATTTAAATCTTGTGCCAATATTTCAATGTTCTTTTGCTTTTCTCTTTTTCTCTTTCTTTCTCTAAGCCCCTTCTTTGTTCTGTGGGTTTTCTTTTGTAACTCTTCCAGACTACAGCTTTGTTCCCCCTTCCTCCACTCCTTTCTGGTCAGGTACTGCTTTACTGCTTTTATATTTCTTCTAAATTTTCTTCTGTTTCTGTGTTCAGCAAGCGAGGGAAGGGACGAATCTAATACTTTGCTGCTTCTCTGACTCCAAACCCTGAGTTATTTACATGTTATTCTTGGAGTGTAACAAAAATTAAACTGTTAAACCTTTGAAAAAGTGATTATTACAATAAGCAGTTTGAATAGGTGTTGCAAAGCTCAGTAGTTGCACCAGATTCAGTGATCTCTTCACAGTTAATTTGTTATGTAGTTGACATCTATGAGCTATATATATTTTAATGTATTTGTTCAAATGCACAAACATGAAAATCTCACTGTTTGTAGATAAATAATATATTCGTCCCATCCCTGCAGCAAACATACTGCAGCAGCATCTTAGAGTACAGTAGGTTTTTTGTAGAAAATGCTTTCTTTATATTCTACATTAACATTGTTTAATTAATTTTACCTGTCTGTTTTCTAAATATTGTTTTCTTTACTCTCATTTAGATATCTCTGGCTTTAATAGATGGAAACATTTTAAACAAAGAGACTGCATAAAAATGCATGAAGTAGTAGCCGTGGGTAGTCTCAATTAGTGCATCAATATGGCTATGACTTGCTCTGGTCTCTAAGACCTAGTCTTCAAAGAAGTGAACCATACCACTAGACAATTCAAGAAGAATTTTTGCTAGTAGGAATGTAAATGCCTTCAAGGAGCTTATGGAGGGAGCAGTAGTTGTGAATGCGGCATTCACTCATGTCACACTGACATAGCCCTGTGTACAGGGGTGGAGGACTTGGCCTAGGTTGTGCAAATCAGGATTGAGGCTGGCTTTTGCACTAGGGAAAGGGAGGTGTCTAGCATGCATGAACATGGATGTAGTCAATAATCAAGATCTGACCGGGAGATCTGAGTAGGCAGTATGTTTTACATCTGCCCCACAGAAGTCGTCCAAATTGCTTAGTGCTCCCAGATGGATTCTTAAGGCTTTCCATAGTTTCTAGAGGGGAAAAGGATGTAGTTGGCAACTCAGTATTAGAATGGCTAGTGTGCTAACTTGTGCTGAGAATGTCTCTGATGAGCCCTCCCTTAATTCATGCCAGGGACTTCAATCTCAAAGTCCTATACTGCTTTTGAATGTTTTCCCACTCAGTTGTTCAGTGTTCTGGAGTCTGTTTCTTCCCTTTCTACCTCCTTACATAGATTTTTTTTTTTTTGGGGGGGGGGGAGGTGGAGATAACTCCTTTCAGTAGTCACAACACTGACTGAAAATTCAGGCTTTAAGACACTCTTCCAGTTGACATTTACTTACATAAAGGGACACATCTGTAGAAAAGATGAATAGAAAGCCATTCTGGTATAGCCATTTACCCTGTGGTCATGACATTCATCTGGAATGCCCGAAGTGCTTACCTCATTTGAATTGGAGAACACAAAGGAGTTAAGTTTTGGCCCTTTATTATAGGTAAATACTGTGAGTTTCTATCCTTTTGGGTGAGATAGAAGATGACCTCTTTCCTTCAACTGCACAGTACTTGATCATAAAGTCAATTCTTACTGAAACTGGTATCTGTTCCATGAAAACAAAATTGTGAAGTGGCCTACAGTGATAGAACAGTAATCAAGACTCAGGGTTACTTTAAGCCTATCATACATTCCCATGTATTCCCATACATGGTTTCAACAAATTATAATTGTATTCCTTTTTTTCCCTATGACAACCTGCTTTATCAGAAAATTCTTAAATAACTGTAACAGTAAGGATTCAATGTCTTGCATATCACAATATGCTGTGTAAAGTATTTCTTTATACAAGTACAAAATACTAAAGGAAAATATTGATTAGTAATTCTTAATTTAAGCTTTTCAAAATAGCCAAAGAATTTTCTTTCATTAAATGAACAAATACTTATTTCATGATATTACAAGTATTTTTTTTTTCAAAAGGATCTTCAGAGCTGGCTTAGTTCTGCTGATGCAGAAGTTGGTAACACAGGAAAAGGGTTAAGCTGACTACTGAGCACTACTGGAGGTGCTGCCCATGCTTGTATAATAGAACTGAGGTTTGGTTAAACAGTGCAAGTAAATGTACATTGCTTCAAGAAGCATGGAAACGAATACACAAGAGCAACCCTTAGGGGATATGGCTGCAGAATTACTAGGAGGCCATACCACCAGCAGAGAGAACAACTTGCAGCTTTTAAAATGATACATTGACCGATGTGAAATTTAAGCACAGGCATAAACATGAGCTAGACCAGCTTCTGTGATCACATGGAACATCTTGTTTGCACCCCAGTTCCTTCATTAGTGGCCCAAACTAGTATTAAAATTCATTTGCAGCACATGTATCTCACTGTCAATGAGAAACTTTTCTAACATACTGGATGGCAGGTGCCCACCAAAGCTGTTCTATCACTCCCGCCTCCTCAGCTGGACAGGTAACAAAGGGCTTGTGGGCTGAGATAAGAACAGGAGAGACCACTCTCCAATTGCTGTCATGGGCAAAACAGACTCAGCTTGGAGGAAATTAATTTATTACAAATCAACCAGAGTAGGGTAATGAGAAATAAAACCAAATCTCACAACACCTTCCCTCCACCCCTCCCTTCTTCCCGGGCACAACTTTACTCCCGGATTCTCTACCTGCCCCCCCAGCAGCACAGGAGGACGGGGAATGGGGTTTACAGTCAGTCCATCACAGGTTGTCTCTGCTGCTTCATCCTTCTCAGGGGCAGGACTCATCACACTCTTCCCCTGCTCCAGTGGGGGGTCCCTCTCACGGGAGACAGTCCTCCACAAACTTCTCCAGTGTGGGTCCTTCCCACGGGCTGCAGTTCTTCACAAACTGCTCCAGTGTGGGTCTCTTCCACGGCGTGCAGTCCTTCGGGATCACACTGCTCCAGCATGGGTCTCCCGTGGGGTCACAAGTCCTGCCAGAAAACCTGCTCCAATATGGGCTCCTCTCTCCACAGATCTGCAGGTCCTGCCAGGAGCCTGCTCCAGCGTGGGCTTCCCACGGCGTCGCAGCCTCCTTCGGGCACCCACCTGCTCTAGTGTGGGGTCCTCCACAGGCTGCAGGTGGAGATCTGCTCCACCGTGGATCTCCCTGGGCTGCAGGGGGACAACCTGCCTCACCATGGTCTTCCCCACGGGCTGCAGGGGAATCTCTGCTCCGGCAGCTGGAGCATCTCCTCCCCTCCTTCTTCACTGACCTGGGGGTCTAAAGAGTTGTTTCTCTTACATGTTCTCACTCTCCGGCTGCTGTTTCTCTCTGTTCCACAACTTTTTTTCTTTCTTAAAATGTTATCCCAGAGGCGTTACCACTATCGCTGATTGGCTCAGCCTTGGCTGGCGGTGGGTCCATCTTGGAGCCGGCAGGTATTGGCTCTGTCGGACACAGGGGAAGCTTCCAGCTGCTTCTCACAGAAGCCGCCCCTGTAACCCCCCCTGCTACCAAAACCTTGCCACAGAAACCCACTCAATACTCTAGTGTGAATCAAAGCTGACTGTAGTTGCCTGTCTTCTGTTTGCAGAAGGAAAGGCTAGGTTAAGCAAAAGTATATTTTTCTCATTCACACATGTAACTTTTATCCACCTACTTCGGATTTCTCAATGTATTTTCTGTTAATCCTCTGAGTATCTCTCTCCTAATATACAAGTTTTATTTATTACTGCTTTCTCAATAGCTTCTTTTCTTTTTTCTTGCTTTTTCTTTCCCCCCCTCTAATTTCTCATTCACGTTCTCCTTTTGGGCACTTCCTTTCCATCAATCTTTGTTATTAATCCCATTCTCTCTCTCCTTCCTCATTCTCCCTGTAGATATCCTCTTTCTCTTCTTCACTCAGTGTTTATTCTTTCTCCCACCTGTACAGATGTCCTTTCCACATGCTGACTATGTTTTCTCAAGTTTCATTTATCCTGGGACAGCTTTGATTGGGAATTCAGGGCTGATAGCCTCTATTCAAGTTGTTTTTGTGACTATGTCACCAGACAGATATGGTTAATTTTTTTTCCCAAAATTAGCACTATCATTTTCCTGTATTCCATCAGTCTTCTGGCTTCCTTTTATATATTTCCTATCATGAACATCACTTTTATTTGAAAATATGGATGTTGGATTCTAAACTAATCTAAATTCTGCTGCTTGCTGCCTCAAGACTTTTGGAGATATATGGCTTTGATTTCTCTTGCTTCTTTTTCCTTTTCCTCTCTGGCTTCGCCACCTGAAAAAGAGATAGAAATCCTCCTTTCCAGCAGATCTGCCCCTCTTTCTTTTTCTATCCTAATTTTCCTCAGCATTTTTCCTCTTTATTATTCTTCCATGCATTTCTTCCCTTATTAGTTCTTTTCTTCCATATTTTCCCAAATTTGTTCATCTTTGCCTCATGTAATCTTATTCCTTGCCCCTTTATCTCCTTTATAGAATCTGAAATGATACCCTGCACTCCTTGCATCCTGCAATGCTTCCCCAAATCTGCCAGTGATATTGCTGCACACCTATAAATGCTTACTGACCTTATGATCAATAACTGCTCTCTTTGTTTTTTTTTTCTTTCTTCAAAAGAATTGCTGCCCATCATGTGCTCTTTCCCTGTAAAATTGATTACTGCAATACTGATAATATATAGGATATAATATTCATGTCAGGATCTAAACAAGTAGTGTCTACATCTGACTTACTTAGAGGGGAAGTAGTATGTTTGAACTTTAATATACTTAATGTATCATTTAGATTTTTACAACATCTTTATGTTGTAAATATAAGTAATAAATTGAGATGGTGATTCTCTTTTATATGGCATCCTGTATCAAGTATCTGATAAGCAAGCATACTCTACATAAGCAGTCTGAAATGTTGGACTAAACTTTAATGGCATGATATAAAAATGGGCATGATCTGTTGACAAAACAGTTTTTTAGGCATTCTGTTTTTGTGATATATCTAATAATATTTTAAATATAGTATT
Organism: Elanus axillaris; assembly: GCA_026212715.1. Taxonomy (NCBI): domain Eukaryota; kingdom Metazoa; phylum Chordata; class Aves; order Accipitriformes; family Accipitridae; genus Elanus; species Elanus axillaris. The sequence goes on from JANZLQ010000095.1 coordinate 25,044,214, forward strand.
TGTTGTTATTTTAAAATTAATTGTATTGTCTCTAAGCTAAAAATATTTGAATATATGATTTCCATATATTTAATACTATTATGCAAAAGCCTCTGTTCCAATAAAATGTCCCTAGTGGGGTCAGAAGAAATCTTAAATGCAAGCAGAGCTGAAACTGTCAAGATTTTCTAGCTCATTTGCCATGTTTTGTGTTCCTGATTTAACTTAAAGGCAACTAGCTATGAACTTTTAGTATTATATTGTTGAAGGCATTGCTAAAACTAGAATCTTAATGGTGTTTCCTAAAGATGATTGGGAATTTCTAAGAAATTGGAAAGGGTTCTGAGAAAAAAGATGATTATATGTACATTATATCAAGTCATCCATTATGACCATATGATGAATTCTTCTGAAATCTTTTCTGTGGGAAGCTTGCTTGTGCTTGTAAACTCTTATCTACAGTGACTTATATAGGAAAACAATGACATTAATGGAAAATAATAAAAAAAGAATGCTTTGGACAAATAATCCAACTACAAAATACAGTAGAGAGTAGATGTTTTTTCTAAACTGCTCAAGTCAAAGGCCTTTATCTTTTACGTGCCATGCCCACTTCCCTCTCATTGGAAGAGTCGAGGAATTCTTTTGCAGGTTTGGGTGTTCTGTGTCAGGGTTGAAAACACACTTTCCTCTAAAATTATTTGGGAGAAGGGGTTAGTTTTTGAAATGAGGTTTTTTTCACATCGTTTTTTAAAAAATATTTCACAACTTTTGATTGCTTAAAATGTCTGGGTTTTACATTGGCAAAATGCTTACACTGATGTAGCTTAAAAATTTTAAGTATTAATTTCACTGAAACTTAGGAGACAAATTTGTAAGGATTTTTTTCTTCATGAAAAGTTCTGTAGAACAAATTCATTGGTGATTTACAGAATAAACTCCTGAAAAGAGTAGATTTACATCAGCCAATGTTCATGCAGATTGTAACAAATGATCCATACAAATTTCCTGTGGAAACTCTTTTTTGCTCATGCTGATGTTAGCTTCCAATTTTAAGTGCATTAATATTTAACTTGGGAGTTGCTTTTGAAAGAACAGCACCTTATTCTATTTGTTTTGCTTCATTAGAGGTTTAAAGTTAAATCAACTGTAAATGCTAATAATTCTTTTGGAAGGAAACTAGTGACCTGTAAAATATGTTGATGCATGTAACTGGCAGCAAGTTTTATTATGAAGCACAAAAGTACAATAATTGCAAGTGTATTTAGCAATTTTGGGATGGGGGATATTTTATTTATGTTTCATCTAGTTTGACTTTTTTCTAAGAATAAAAATAACTTTCTTAAAAAAACCCCCACAAAATCCCTTCAACTTTTACACCATTCACCTATGTTTAAACCTTCTTGATCTGTGTAGTGCAGATGCTTTCACATTTGCTAAGATGAATGCCAGTGTATGTTGTTGTGAAATCAGTTTTACTTTTACAGTACTGCTATTTACATTAATTTAGTAGTCTTCAGTTAACAAACCCTAATAACGTTAACATTTGTTTCATTTCAGTGCTAAGCCCGAAGGTGATAGGCATTGCCATAGCCAGGTATGACTTCTGTGCAAGAGACATGAGAGAGCTGTCCTTACTGAAAGGGGATGTTGTAAAAATTTATACAAAGATGAGTGCAAATGGCTGGTGGAGAGGTGAAGTAAATGGAAGGGTAAGGTTGGTTTTTTTGGTTTTCCTTTGTCTCATTTCTGCCTTTGCTGACAGTAATTTTGTAAAAAAATAAGGTGTGTTCCTACATCATAAACCTTCTTTATATATTCAAATTCACAAGATACAACATGTTCTCATTTGTGTTTCATAGGAACCAGGTAGAACTCTTGCCAGGCAGCTTTCCCAGCATGTAAATTAATTGGTTATTTAATGTGACCTACTACGCTGAAAATTTGGGCAAGATTAAGTGGTTGGAAAATAACCAGGATTAATAGTACAGCTAAAGCTAAACTTTCTTCAACGGTGTTGCATACATGTATTTGGGGTGAAAAGCTCAGGTTCCTGGTGCTGTGAAAGTCTGTTTAGCAGTTTAACACAGAATGAGTTCCACACCTTTCTGCCAGACTACAATGCAATGGAATCAGCCACCTTTTTTATAGGAGGCTGCTTCTTTGATCTCTAAAAATGTGGCTCATACGAAGTGGCAAATTTAGCAGGAATTTTTACAAAGTCACTTTACACTGCATTCTGAGACTTGCATGGAGGTAAAATTTAAGTTTTGACCTGTAAAGGCTGTATTACTTCAGTCTTAGTATATTGGTCTTTAATGTAGATTAGTTAGAAGTATTTGAGGCTGCTGTTTCCATATCTAAAGGGCTGAGATGCAGGGTAAAGGAATGCAAGGCAGAAGAAAGCAAATTGGCTGGAAGCTGGAAATGGAAGTTGAAAGTCTGGTTGAAGCAGATGTCCAGATTTGCTGCTTGATGCCATTTGGAGAATTTTTTTTTTAAATGTACATGAGCCTTAAATATAAATACATAAGCCTTATTATCTTAAAGTGAAATGGTCAATAGACAAGAAGAAATAGGGAAGAATGGTCAATTAGACAAGAAGAAATAGGGAAGCATAAGAAATAGCAGTCATCCTATATACATTTTTCATGAGAAGAAAACCAAGCATCTCATTCTAATGCAGCTACCCACATCCTAAAGGATGCCCTGTTATATGCTAGCTTCTTTCACAGCCTGGACTTGAGATCATAAGCTCACCTCTGGAGATATTTTGGCAAGGTAGTCTAAAACAAAATTTATGCAGTTACTCCTTCCACTCATGCTCTAGGTTTGGTTTTGAGGTCTTTCATAAGTGTTAAATTGACTTAGATATAAAGAAGTCTGAGTGAAAAACCTAAAGCAGATAGATAAGACAATAAGGGATATATGGTATCGCTTCCCTCTATGTTTTATATAATCCTTATTTGACACATCATTAATTTCAGAATGGAGATAGTGTTATAACTTATGAAGTATAAAACAGTGGACTCTGCCTTCCAGTTCTGTCTTATTTAAATGGAAATGGATTTTAACTCCGTGTAATGCAATCAAATCAGTCACTATTTCCTTTGTAAAAGGATTCCCTGGACCTGACTGAAGCCTGTTAAATATATAACTGCTTATTCAAAAAATAGCAGTATCCTGCCTATAGTAAAACTACTGCTGCTCTTGGCATTTCTAGACTTTTTTCTGAATGCTTAGACTTCCAGTTTGGGCAAAAGTGGTTTGGGCGTGTGTTTTGTGGGATGGGGCGGTTAGTTTTTTCGGGGTTTTTGTTTGTCTGTTTGTTTGTTGGGGTGGGGGGGTG
>JANZLQ010000095.1:25047641-25057918 GCA_026212715.1 Elanus axillaris
GGTGGGGAGGTTTAGTCTCCAAATTGTCATATCTGCAAGTTATTCTTTTGTTTAGAGTACTTACCCTGACTGTGGTGGATCACTGAAGTTTATCTTGGTAATCTTACATTTACTGAACAGACTCATCCTTGTTTTGCCTACTTCAGCCATTTAAAAAAACCCATGCATCTCATGTATTACTTTGTTCTGCTTTTCCCCTTTTTAGGTGGGCTGGTTTCCATCAACTTATGTTGAAGAGGATGAATGAAATTAAAAACTTTCCTCTGCTGACCAGCAGTTTCAGGGATTGTAAAAATTTAATATCTTCAGAGCCTTTTTGTCAGTCTGAACCTTGCAGTCTTAATGTTGGAATTCATACAGAAGTTTGTGCTGACAGATTATTACCTTGCCCAGAGCTGTGCAAGAAACAACCTGCCAGTTTGCCATCACTGGGGATCAGTACAAAGACCAACCCTCACCTTCCCAGAAGATCTCCGGAAAACAAATTTCTTCACGCTCCTTTTCATTTCACCCTGTACTACACCATGAATACTAGCTATGGCTGAATATTTAATAAGTCCCTTTTCTTCTAGCTAACATCTGTGATGGTACAAGGAGATGAAGGCTTATTATTCCTTATCGCTGCATGCAGAAAATGAGTTCGGTCATTCCAGTGGGCATAAAATACAGCCAGTAGACTTGTCTTGAACATCAAACTACTTTACTTATCACCTTACAAACAGTTTTACACTCATAAAAACATTCTGAAGGAAATATGTAGTACACATGAGTAGCAATCGTGCATATATAATTAGTTAACTGACTACTTTGAGGTCCTGCCCAAATTGTCTTAACAATTTGTTGAAAGGCAACATTTGAAAAAGGTGTAGTGATGTGGTATTGCTTGAACAAGCATCCACAAAATGGAATTGTAGGATCCTTTCTTTGTCTTCCCAAGTGTTTTTGTGTGAGTTTTTGTAATTTAAGCAGCTGACCATAAAAGTGCAACTGAAGAGAGTCATGACAAGATGAGTTTTAAAATTTTCAGCATTAACATTAAATCAATATTGTAGAGCTATTCTGTAGGAGAATATACTAATGGAAGATGATGTCAATTCTCAAGAACAAAACTGTTTATCTTAACGTCTTGATTGATTCAGATGAACTTTGATGCTTCCAACCCTAAACTCTCTTTTCCTAGTTAAACAGGAGTTTCTATCACCTTTTGTGCTCTTTCAAGGTAATGCAAAGGGAACTTGCAGATTTCTTTGTGCCCTTTCTTCTCGTGTTCCCTGGGATGTTAATGGCGGTTCAAGTGAGTGGTCTTGTTGCAGTGTTATGAGCATCCCCAAGCAAAAAAGTGTCTAGGTTAGCTAGCGTGAAACATCAGGCCTTGTAAAGTGGTGCCCACCCCTTGGTGCGGAAGTGTTTTAATATTTATGGATGGTCAGAAGTGTTGTAGTTATAAGCTAAAATAAATGGGGGTGGTGTCTTCACTTGTGCAGTTTTGAATACTTAGATAATACCTAACCTGGCTTGAAAACTTCTAAGAAAATAAGGCTCTTAAATGCATTTTCTTTTTAGGGTGATGGTGACCAATCAAGAAAGTTAATTCATCCTGTCCCACATCCTCTCTTCTGCTTTTCCCTGTCCTCTTTTCACATAGGCATCTTGAAATTAGCGTGCCTAGATACTGCATGATTTAAGATTGCAGTTTTTCACACTCTACAAGCAACATAATATCCACTGTTTGTCCACAGACCAGAATCTGCTAATGCATATTTCAGATTCTTTTTGGCTGTCCCCAGTTTTCTTTGCTTCTTTCTGGCCTCCTTCTGGCCTTCAGGAAGAACCAAGCACAGCACAGAGGATTCACAATAATCCTCTTTGTCTCTGCAGCTATCTTACCCATCTGCTACACCTAGCATACAATGCTATGTGACCAGGTGAAAGAGAGAATCTTCTAATTAGAAATTCTCCACTTATGAGATTCAGCCTTGCAGATGAAACTCTGCTGATGCTCTAACTTTTCAAGAATTTACCTCGAAATTATGTAAACTGTGATTGTGTTGAGTACATTACTTGGTGGAACAGTTGAGACCATTTGTAAATAATGTAGATTATGCATAAAACATATTTTGTAAATGATGTGTATAACAGTGTAGACTAGAGTATACTGGTTTTGATCTCTTTTTGCCATGCAGTTCTGTTGTCTGTTATGAGCTTGATCCTATATTCCTTAAGTAGACGAAGTTGATTCTTTCACAGTTTTGCCTGCTCAAGGGGTAGAGGAATAGGCTCTAGGCCTGTGAAGTGTTTAGTGCTTCGCTGTCATACAGTTCTGAGAGAAGGAAATTTATTCAATATGAGTTGAGAAATACATCAGTCATTTTCAGCAGCTTGGTTTTAGAATAATTTTGAGTAGTCTCTCCATCCTGAAGTTGCTGGAAAGCTTTTAAGCAATTCCTGAGTCCAGTAATCAGCCTTTGAGAATGAAAGCCATAGCTAAACTTACTTTTGATAAATCTACATATCATTCTCTGTGTTTACTGCCCTGTATTGATTGAGTTAATGCTGCATCTTAAACTATATTTTGAGTACCAAAGACTTCCTAAATATTCTGGAGTGTGTCTTTCATGTGCTGCTTTTGCCTGTATGGAGGTTTTGCTGTCATGCAATAACAGAGTTACAGTTCTTTAATTTGTACTATTTTGTAAATATGTTAAATATAATAAACTGGTTAATTTTTTGTTTAATGGTATGTGTCAAAGTGCGTAGTTGGCTAGTATGAAGGTAGTGCTTTGTCTAACCACCTTCTCATTGTGAGCAGAAGTTGATAATGTTCTGTTTTGGTTTCCCAGATTTGTATAATCCTTGTTTAGCTGTAAAATGGAACTGTCAATGTAAATGGGATAGTGTAGCTTTCCTTGAGAGCTTTTTGTTGTTGGGATAATTTGCCTTCTGCCACATCCAGGAAGGTGATGGGGGGTTTTGTTTTGTTTTTTTAAGCTATGGAGAACATTGTGGAATCAGTCATATACTATTTATTTTTGTCTGTCAGAGATGATACTTGTAGTTTTTTGATTGAAAAGCAATTGTTCTTAAAAAGTTTTCTTTTAGGTGTCATGTTTCATAGCAATGTTCTTTCTCCCACCTTCTGCTTTCTCCCTCTGTCATATGTGAATTAACACGCAAATTGAGGTTGAATTGAGCTCAAATCTGAAAATACAGTCTGTGTCTAATTTCATGGGCTACTTGATAATCTTTTCATGGTGTAACCCATTCATGCATTTTTTATGATATAACATTCATTATTAATATGTTTATAAAATATTTCTGGACAGGTGAATTAATTCAGGAAGGTCGTGATGATCAGATTGCAGTATTGTTTCATTGTGTCCTTTCTGTTTTTCAGTAGCAGAGATTTTCTTGTGGAATTGCCCTTCTAACAGATAATTATTAAACTTAATGAGGCATTTACACATCTCTACAGATGTAAGGCATAATTTTCCTGTCACCCATGAACATATCACATAACTAAGAGTCACACCTAATGAGAGATGCAAAAATGTTTCTCAATTAAATTCTCTTGTTAATATCACACTCAGTCACAGACTTCTCCCTCCCCTTATATGCGAGAAGAGATGTGTGTCCTCTGATGGGTGAGAAATTGAGAAAGCACTGTAATTAGGGCACAAGAACCACTTGTGACTGTGTTGTGAATAATTTTTTTCAGTTGTAAGGCTTGGAAGCTTATTTGAAAATCTCAGCTTGAAAAAAAAATCTAACTTGAACAATGAAAATTATGCCAACCAGGATACCTTTCTCCTTTGCCTCACAGGCAAGCTCTAGGTGCTCTATGAAACAGAAGAAAAGGTTGTTTCTGAAGGTTTTAGCAGTTCATAAAGGTGAGAGAGAGGTGCTGTCTAGAAAAAAGTGGGGCTTCTTTATACAAAATCCCCCACCTCAGACCTAGGTTTTGTTCTGTTGACTTCGATGTTCAGTGCAAAAATGTTTGTTTCTATTTCATGATCAATATTGCCATATTGGAAAAAGCTGAAATGGTAGATGTAATTTATGCACTAGCACTGTCATACAGTTTTACTAACTGTATTGACACTACAGTGAAGTAAATTAACTCGTATCTCTTTGCTACAAACTGGGCTGCTGAGAGCCTTACATTACTATTTTACCTGAAATTGAAGTTCTGTTCAGAGACCACTGCTTATTCCATTTAGGCAACAGAGGAAGCACTCCCTCCTCTCCTTTTTATTGCTGAGCATGACATTATATGATATGGAGGATCTATCTCTTTGGTAAGTTAGAGTCATTTACCTGCTTGTGTCCCCTCCCAACTTCTCTTCACTGGGGGGGATGGCACAGAGGAGAAAACAGAGAAGGCCTTGATGCTATGCAACACTGTTCAGCAATAGCTGAAACATCAATGTGTTGTCAGCACTGTTTTTGTCACAGATCTAAAACACAGAGCTAGTAAGAGCTAGTATGAAGAAAGTTAATGCCATCTTAGCCAAACCCAGTACAGCAGGCATAAAGGTAAAATGACAGGCAGAGATGCTATATATATATGTGTAATGCACGGTGCTTTAGCAAGCCACAGTAGTAGCTGTTCTCATCAAATTCAGGTAGGGTCATTACTAGCATACAACTTTGAATCTTGGAATGTATTAATTTAAGAGAAAGAAGTGAATACATTCCCTAGCCTTTCTTGAAATGTGCCATGGAATTTAGCTCTTACCTTGATGTCCACTATATGGAGGAAGGGTAGTTTTGAGTAATTTAGCTTCATAAAGCTGTGAGATGAGATGTTAATGATACCCACTTTTCCACAAAATGCTAAAATGTATGATGCATGTATAATTAGCTAAAAGAAATATAGAAAGGATTAAGAATCAGAAATTGACTGCAGAAGGGTAATTCATTGCATTATCTTAGCAACTTCCTTTGCAAGAACAAAAAGCCGTTTGTTTTTATAGCAAATGAGATTTGGGTTTCTAATTTAGTTTTATAATTCCTGATCTGCTGCAGTGTATTCTGCTCATTCATTATAAGGATCTCTGCTGCTTACATGACTGTGAAGTTAGATTTTATTTAATGAGCCTCCTGAAATGTTTGAGATATTGGTGACTTTTTCTGGGTTACAATTTCTTACCTGATCATGTGCTTTTCAAAAAATATGTGAGTTCATTTTAAAATGTTGCAATCTGACCTTAAGTAAACTTATAGTTACAACAAGTGGCAGGTTCGGAGGTGGCTGTTTGCTAAGGGGCATGAGGCTGGTTTGCTTCTTTCAGAACTGTTTTTTGATATTAATAGCGTAATATATGGCTTTAGGAAGAACCGAAATAGAGAAGATTGGAGAACAAGAAGTAAAATGTTGATACTTTACCATATGTGTTAGAAACAACCTGGTGTGTGGTAACTTTCCTAAATGATTGCCCAAAATATTAAATGTCTATTGATAGCATTAGATTGGAAACAGAAATTCTCTAATGCTTCTGTATAGGAAGACTTTGCTGATGTGGTAGAGGGATCAAAGACCCTTGGACTTAGTCTCAGTCTTAACCAGATAACTCTGTAAATCTGTCTTCAATGAGCCGTATTTTTTCCCAAAGCAATTAAAAGGTTTCCTCAAGCAGATGCAATATTGTTCCTAGGATTATAATTTGCATGCATGCATGCAGCTAATGGTAGTAGTATAATTGAAGGAACCTTTTTCTCTCATAGTTCTGCAATTGGTGTCCCTGTAGCTTGTAAGCTATTAATAATGTGGAATGTGCCAGGAGACCCCCACCCTACTAAGTTACCAGGTGATGTACAAACACCTTTCCTACCTTGTCTCTCTGATATTTTCTTTTTGAATCCTGAGTTTGTTTTCCCTTCCCCTTCCTGTCCAGTGCTATTTAAAGTTGATATCTCAGAAAGGCCAGTTAGTTAAATACAGTATGAACACAGTGGCTTGGGAGCTTATTCTCCTTTGCTTCCCTACTGCCTAAGATGGCCTCAGAATGGCTGTAAGGATGGTGTAGAAAACTTCCTGTTTTAATCTAAGATAGGGGAGCGCTTACCCCAGAGGAATTTGTAGGACAGTTTTATTCTCTCAATTTGATGTATCACTGAATATAGCTTCATGAAACTTGGACTGCCTTGTGTTTGTGATGGATGAAAGATTAAATTCCCTGGAACTGTGTTCTGTAATGTTTTGGGTGTGATTTTTTGGTGTTATCTAATTTGAGGGTTTTGGCTGAAAAAAACACTTGAATGTACTACATGCTGAAAAAGAGGCTTGTTTTCATTCACCCTCTCTTCCCCCTCACTCAAAATCACAAAGCCTCTTACAAAATTCTGCTGAGGTGTGGCACAAGTTAACATGCCCAATCCCGTAAGTATATATGTTGTCAGGAATATTAACCTGGTTAGAAGAAAAATATAGGCAGATCATAAAAGCAACCATGCCTGATATTTGTTTTGATAATATTAATTTTTATTATTGAGGGAAGGGCAGGGTGGAGCTTTCATTACCTATTATATCAGCTGCTTTATTCTCTAGAACAATTCCAAGTAGAGGATGCAATAGCAGGTCTTCATATTTTGTTTTAAAAAGAGAGATCTATTGTTTTTACAATTGTGTAGCAATGTAAGTATATCAATTTGGATCAGGTAAAGACAAGAATTAGAAGACTAAAAGGCAGATTGCTCTCCAAATCAGTATGCCACTGTGGCTTTTTCCAGATAGTAAGTTGTGGAAAGTCAAGCCCCAGCAATCTGAACAAAATCTAGATACAGGTTTTCAGTCTTTGTAACTTTGATTAACACTTTGGGGGAACATACCTTTTTTCTACATTTTCCAGAACATGGGAATGCAGTCTTAACTCTTCCTGTCACCAGAGTCTAATTACAACTCTGTGGTTTTATACAGTAAGACCAGATACACAAAACCCTTTTTATTTTATATTTTCTGGGGCATGCCAGTAGACACTTATCTAAGTATACAAAATATTTCTATAGAAAATATTTCTGACTGCATTCTTTCTTTTGCCTGCTACCTCAAAGAGCCACATGGCTTTAGAAAAAACAAACTTCCAAAAGCAATGATTCCCTGCTTGCACGTTCTTCATTTGCAAATCTCTGAGGCTCTCAGTCATTCTATAGGGAGTTAAGTTTTATACCATGTGCAGGGATGTCCATTTCAAATGTGACTTCCCCACATAAACAAATTCTTGTCAAGAAAATCGTTGTCTAGAAAATATATCTAAAATATTTTCAGGTGATGTCAAGCAAGCATGGGCTGTGAGTTGGCTGGAGGATAGGATTTTAAATCACCCAGATACTGATAAATTGGTAATTTAGAAAAAAGGATGCAATTAAGTAAGGATATATATGAAGTTACATTTACAGGTGGAAAGAATTGTCTATACCAGTTAAGGATGGGCAACTTCTGGCAAAGCAGCAGTACTGCATTAGAGGACTGAGGGAGTAAAGTAAAAGAGAATCATGGACAGAACATAAGTTAACAGGATTTACTGTGAAGAAGGTAAATACTGCCTTGGTGTATAGTAACGGGAACATAATCTACAAAACGTGAAGTAATCACTTAGTTCATTTCTGGTGAGGCTTCAGCTGAAGTACTTTGTCCACCTTTGAGCACTAAATTTTGTAGAAGATAAAGTCGCATTGAAAATATTCCTGAAGAGACTAACAAAGAAATGTGAAGAAACTGGAGTTGTTTGAACCAGCTTACAGAACAGACTAAGGGGGGTGGTGGTGATAATAGCATCTGAAAAAAGAGGCTGAACTGTTCTCCATAGTCAATGTAAATAGTACCAGAAAAAACAAGCTTGAAATGGAGCAAGGAGATTGAGTCTTTAGGGAAGTTTTCTGAATATCAAGCTACTTGGACACAAAATTGTCTGCGGAAGTTGTGGAGTCTCCAACACTGGAGTTTTTAAAGATACGGTTAGCTAAATGTATGTCAGGGTAGTTTATATATAGTTAAAGATGCCCAAGATACATACCACGTGTTCTTTTGGAGCTCCTGCTGTACTACCTTTCTGTAATTGCCTTTCAGCTCTGCAGTGCTTCAATCAACTGCTGGTGTTTGCCAAAATCCCACAGATATGTACCAAGGTAGAGAGGAAAAGATATACAAATGGTAATAAAGTGAACATCAACACAAAGCTAGCAGGTTGCTAAATATGCAGTTTGAATATTTACAGATTAAAACAGTTTCTTCAGGAGATGCAGTTGGCTCATACTTAGCTCACAGTAGTGTAAAAATGGTGTAAACCCACAGTCTTAAGAGTTGGTTCACAATGGGAAGCATGAGCTAAACAGCATTATTACAGTTTCTAAGTTTGATAGAACATACTGTTGCTGCAACATGTGCAGTGTTGTCAAAATCAAAACTTTTCTTAAATATGCATTGATTTCAAGAAAGGTTAAGAAGGAAGGCAGCTCAGAAACCATGTCTTTCTATGTCTGTACCAGACAGATGGAAAATGAAAGATGTGAGAAAGAAATGACTGCTTCAAGCATCCTTCCCTCAAATCAGCAGAAACTACATTTTTATAAAACAAAATCAGTTTGTTTAATTCTCATGCAGAATTTGCAAAAGTACTGCAATACTAAAATTTTTTTCTAAAAGAGAGAGTGGCAAACACGATACCAGCGTGACTGTAATCTTATTTTAACATCAAGTGATTGAATACTAGTGCTAAGATTAATTCTACCTGGTATCTGAATGCATCTTTTTCTTGTTTGACTTTTTCTAGATTAATAACAAATAATAGTGTTAGCTTTTGGCATGGCACCCTTTCTTTCTGTTCTAAATGTATATAAAGATATGCAATGGTTTGTCTTACACGCAGCTGAATTTAGTCTCAATTTTTGGATTGTCACAAGTATTTTTTAGTTATCAGTGAAATAAATCAACAAGCACACAAAACAGCTGTAGTCCAAATAAAATGCATCTGGTCAGTAAGACTAATAAACCTCGGTATTTTCTCTTTCTAGCTCTTCATCAGGAATGTACTGTGAAGAGAAGAGTATTATTTGAATGTCACTGTGCGAGAAATTTTAATTATTAATAGAATTCATCAAACCATTTAGTGGTATAGTGACATTAAATAATAATTAATAGACCATGTGATGTGTGGCTGCATGAAGTGACAATGATTAACCTGTGACATAACAGAATGTGCCTGGAGAACAACTAGCATGCGATGTGACACCATTTCTTCTTCCTCATGTCATTGAAGTTTGTCCTGTTTCCACTCAAAATGAAACTGGGTTCAAAATCCAAAACCTGTTAATGTGACTGGTGTTTGGAGCATATACATGGTTCACTACATATCAACCTGAGCTTTGACATGGTAGTTGAGCCTCTTGTCATTGTCATTGCTTATTTTGGAGCCAATATTAATGAGTCCTTGTGTGGCTCCACCCTGCCTTCAAATAGTTGGCAAAATGTCAGGATTTGCTCTACTAATGTATTAATTTTTTAATAAATTCTAAACCCTATATTATCTAGACACTAAAGTTACAGCTATATCTGTATAAGATTGCGTTACATAGTATGCATTCAGATGTGCATACACAATATTCTTTGTACTCTGTGTGGCTAGTGAGTATTTAGGACCTTGCTGCTTTTAGAAGGTGTTGGGGGCTAAAAATTAATGTATTTCATTGGTGCAGGCAGTATACTTACAAAGAATATATGATTTTTTTCCATTTTCCAGACCAAGAATCAGTTTTCTTTCCAGAGATAGAGGTGTCTGGTGAATACTTTGTTAAAAAAACCTCACCTTTTTAATCTCAATTGTGGCTTTCTTCTCTGCCTGTGTATTTGCTTCCCTGGTTTCTTATGGTTTTTTGGTTACTTTCTTCCTTTCCCTCCCTCTAACGACATGAACAAAAGAATACTTTGGTTAACCCCTCATACCTGCTTTAGGAAGCAATGTCCAGAGAGGCCTTTTACCAGCCTGTGTTAAGTTTTCACAAGAAGTACCTTGCCTTGAGCAGTGGTTTCTTACTATACTTACCAGTGCAAGAAGCATTTAACGTTTGGTTTTTGTTTTTTTTTTTCATGTAGTCAGTGTGAAAAATGCTTAGTGTAGGCCATTCAACTTGTTGAAGTATACATATGTCATGGTTTCAGCCCAGCCGGTAACAAAGGACCACGCAGCCACGCACTCAGTCCCCCCACCCCCCTCTGGTGGGATGGGGAGGAGAACCAGAAAGAGAAAAGGAAAGAAACCTGGAACCTCGAGGGTTGAGATAAG
>JANZLQ010000095.1:25065880-25092422 GCA_026212715.1 Elanus axillaris
GCCCCTGAGATTAGAATTATTTTTCTTGAATTTTTTTTGGGAAAAGAAAAGAAAAAGCAACTACTCTTCATAGGATGCATTCCCCCCCCCTCCCCCTGCCACACATATCTGTGCTATGCCTATGAATATAGGCAAACCCACTCTTTTTTAGTAATTTATTTTCCTGTCTGACAAGACATTTCTTTTCCCCCTGTAGTCCGCTGCACTAATGTTCTGCTTTTGCAGCAGGAGTGGTTGGGTTCCTGTGACAAAAATCAAAGTAATATTTAGCATGGCAATATCAGAAGAACAACTGCAGATACCCTGGCAATGCTTATTTCAGATTAGATAGGTATGTAGTTTTGAGCAATATATTATCTGCTGTATAGTCCAGTTAACCGAAGCTCTGCATTATTTGTAACTGTGGTTTGCCTTTACAATTCTATGCTAGCTTGTCTTATCCGAACACGACGCTGACGCCACGTCACATCTAATTAAGTGAAATAATTCTATTGCATTGCTCAAGAGCTGTTGCCTAAATTACACAGGCATTAGTATGCTTATGTGCATCCGGATGGTATTCAGATGTTTGGTTAAACGGAGTGTTATTTTCCTCGTAGCCACAAGATGTCAGGCGAATGTGAGTAAGGAGCGATACTTGGGGGGTTAGAGTACCCTGTGTGTCTATGTATGCATACATATTTATATATACGTGTGTACATATAAGTAAAAATGATGATGATGAAGATAATGATTAAAACTTGGATTTTAAAGGCATCTAAAGAAGCCAGACAATCAGTGCTTTCTAAAGCCCAAAGACTTTGATACTTGCTTTCCTTAGAACGATTTAAAACTCTCAGCCCTTCCTCTGTTGTGCTAAGACACAATCAGGTAGAAAACCTACATAGTGTCGAGTTCTGTGCACTGGGTGCAAGGATTCTGAGTTTGGCCTGTCATCCTTTGAGTCAACGGCCCCAGTGACTTCAGCTGGGAGTGGAGGTGTGCGAATAATGCGTCTGAAAATGCAGCCAACACAAGGTTCTAAGAAGGTTTTATAAACACCAGCCCCCTACTTCACCCCTCACTTGCTTGGCATTATTGTAAGAAGTTCTAAAGGGTATTAGAAACAAGATGCATTTTTCAAGATTGTATTGGGCAGGGCAGGTCTTTTGGGTGGGGATTTTTTTTGAGCTTTTGTAAGACGTGCTCCATGGCTCTTCTAATTTAGCAGAGAAACATTAAGCAGGCAGGGCTTATTAATCAGCAACCTGACCTGCTCTCAGCAGTAGTGGTGTGCAGCAAAAAAATTTAATTAGGGGCTAAACTAAAACTTTTCTAAATTTGTCAGTGATGCTTGTGATGTTTTTGAAAAGTATACCTGTTTCCCCCCTTGACCTGCCAATTAACCATTGTTTCTGCTGTCCACGTTACCGACCCTTTCACCTGTCCTCTGGCTATGTGTTTGCTCTCCCTGCCTCCCTCCCCCTTGCCCCATGCTGCTGGTGGTGATCCTTGTGGTCCCTGTCCGAAAGGTGATGCATTGGCTCTTCTGCAGTATACAGCCTCAGCGACTGAGGAGTTAAGCTTTGGTTGCACAGATCAGCACCCCTTCCTTTCTCTGTTTTAATTAACATGGATAACTATAGTCGAGGCACAGGCTCAGAGTGACAGGGACATCAGTTCATAACACTGTCACAGACCATGGGTACGCGCTCAGGTTTTGCACACAATTTCATTTTGCACTTGCTGCCATCATGCCTTTATAAGCTCCAGCTATTGTTTTGGGTGGAAAAGAGTATTTGCTGACTCTTGTATTTAATATTCCCAGGGTGCATTGCTTTTTTGCTGCAAAGGAACATACCGATGAAACAGATTATGTTGATGATGAACTCCAGAAGGTGTCTAAATCTTCTATGCTAAGAAGCAGAAAATGGGCAGAAAAAACATCCTTTAGCTGAGAAAAAGTACAGAGGAAAAGGCTGATTTAACTTAGAAAGTAATTTACAAATGAGCAGGTGGGTAGATACTCAAACGCAGTTATTACCTATGTATGTTCACATAATATGCAAATACTTTCCTACGTAACAGAGTTGAAATATTTGGAAAGCCCTATAAAATCTTTGGTTAACAAATACTATAAGCATATGAGCATGTATGTATATCCACCTACATAATTCCAATACACCTAAGTATGTTTTACTTAAATAATACAGCCACAGTTGAGTCCATCTTTAAAGGCTGCCTTTGTCCTACTGTGAAAAGTCTATGCATTCCATT
The DNA here is from genome assembly GCA_026212715.1 of Elanus axillaris. Lineage (NCBI taxonomy): Eukaryota > Metazoa > Chordata > Aves > Accipitriformes > Accipitridae > Elanus > Elanus axillaris. Next base: position 25,068,137 of record JANZLQ010000095.1, read on the forward strand.
TCTTCCAGTTTTTGTCTTTTTGCTCCTTTGACCTGAGCCTTTTTTGCAGAGACTCTCCTTTATTTATCTGAAAAATTCTGATCCCAGTTTGAGAAGACTCCTGAATATGTCAGATAATAATAATTGAGGATACGTGCTATGTCTTGAGCTGTGTCATGTATCTTGAAGACACGTATGTGCTAAGGAAGCTTGCACTTTGGGACAAAGATCATGCAGAAAAAACAGTGGGAAACCTACAGGTAGACACATTGACATCTTTATATGTTGATAAAAAAGTACAGACTCTGGATGGAACAGGATCTTCAAAGACGTGGGAGATTGCCAGTCCCAATCTGGCTCAGAGTAGTGACTTAAGTTGATGACCCATTACAATTTTCAGTGTTATTCATCAAACAGATGTAGGTCTTCAAGTCCTTTTGTAAATGGATATGTGTTTCTGTCACCAAGGATCCAACATGTGGTGCTAACTGGTGAAGTGATAGGGAATTTGAGGGTATTTGCTTTTCAGGCACTTGGTGATTTTGATTTATACTATTTCCTCTTTCTTACTTCAGCCTCAGTCATGAAGCAGACTGGGGGCCACCATGACCTCCAACACAGATTATTTGGTGTTAACTCACTGCATGTGTGTTTGGGTACTGGTTTCCTGATAATACAGAAGCTAGTTCCTACGTTGGCAAAGACACAGAGAACATGAATGAAAGCAGCTCTTGACCTGAATCATTTTATATCGGGCCCATTTAGCTCATTTAGTTGTGGAGTCATGACAAATTGGGCTGGAAAGGAGAGAGTTTCATATATCAGCTTAACAACCTGAAATGTCATTATTTTTCTTCTGTTTTCCTGAAGCCTTGCTGATTTGGTACTGCGGCATGTGTCTGTCCCTGTTCCTTGTTCTCAGTGGATACCAAAGACATGCTAGGAAGCCTTTTACCAAGTTTTAGATGTTTCTAAAAGAAAAATGATGCAGGTTTAACAGCATGTGCAGGTATTTGTAGAAAAGCAAATGTGTTTCCCTCTTGGCTGTTTAGTTGTCTGTAACAATAATGTCATAAATAAATAATGTTACCGTGAGGGAAAAGAGGAGATGTTTATCAGATAGAATACATGCCAGTTAGGATAACTCTGAACAAAATGTTAACATGGATTAAACAGGAAAACATGCTGCTGGCAAACAAATTGTTGGTGAATACAGCTTCAGCTAGGGAGTTCCTTTCTCTGTTGGATAGAAATGGTGCCTGCCATGCAGGCCAGCTTTTAAAATTAAGATGTTTGTCACCAGAACTGCTGGGTCTGGGGAAACATTCAAATAAGAATAATTTAAGTGCAGCAATAGAATAATGCACAATAAATAGTGCATGGAAGTGTACAAATGTTGCAGATTATAGTAGGATCAGAGAGATAATGCCTAAGGGATTACTTTTTCCTTTCCTGAAATTATTTTTCAATCGAATATAAAACCTGAATCTGTTTTGCTGAAAGCAAGGTGAGGCTTTCCTTTGCATTTAGTGGATTTTAGAGCAGGTCATTAATGAAAGCAAACTGGTCAGTCTTTGGAGAATGAATCCTAATTGTCCACAGAATAGATGTATCATGTAGACTGAAGTTCTATGTCTTCTAATACTGTTTTGTCAATCTATTTCCTTCTTCTCTGAGGCCTGGTTTTGAGATGCAAGGCTAGCTCATCTTCGTTGCGCTTCCACTTGGCTTCCTTTGCCAAGATTGACAGGTAGGGAAAAAACACCAATAGCTTTTGTTCATCCGTGTGCACATCTCCATTAGCAGTTGTACTAAAACTGCCAACTAATCGCCACACAAGAATTACCACTCAGGAAGTTAAGTCAGCAGAAATAATGACAAAGCCATGCCTGTCTTTTTTGTTTGTTTTTTTTTTTTTGTTGTTGTTTTTTAAAGTTGTAGAAGGCTGGATGACTGATATCGTACAACTCACAAGTGATACTGCCTCAGAACAATCCTACCTCTTCTTAGCCATCACAAGCCATTAGAGGAAAATAAAGTAGGCATTATAGATTGATTATAGATTATAGAAAGAAAAAAATATACAAAAGGTGTCTTTGGTGTTATTAAAGTACATGCTCCAAGTTCAGCATGTGCTTACACTTTTTTTTTTTATGTGGTTGCCATCCTGAACTGAATTCTAAATTAGTCCTTGACATCTGTTACAGGAATTTTACATTTTGTAGTTTTCCTCTCCCCTCTTTGAGAGACATGTTTTTGTGTGAGAGTTGGCACATTTTTAAGATCAGCAAATGGCCCTAATAAATAATGTCAAAATGGAAAGCATGTAAAAATTCCTACTACAGAAACAAACTGATTAATCTATGATTATCTGGTTATTGTTTATTTATATACTTCATCAGCCCACTGCACTTGGTTCAAAACACAGGAAAAATCTGGTGTTTAATGGAAAGTATGCTTATTGGTTAAACGTGTACATATTTGAAGAATGGGAAGAGAGAAAAAAGTGGCAAGACAGTGTTTGAAAGCAGCAGAAGAAAATGCAGAGACATTACAGATAGATGAATTATGAAGAAGGTAAGTACATTTAATCAGTTGCTCTCTATTGGCTTGAGGGTAATCTCTGCCATATTACAATGTACTGATTTATGAACTAATTAGTTGTACAAAACAAAAATATTTATAGAAAACATTTCTCTCAAGCAGACACCAAACCAACCAAACTATAGGAAAATGGATTTTGTGTATTAAAAAATTAAATTCAATATATATTTATGAGCCCATTCAAAATGTAGAGTCTTTTTGCTACCACATTTCCAGTAAGCAGAAGTATCTATGTATCAAAACCTAATTGTGTCAGTATCTAGACATTATGGAAAAAAATTAAATGCCTAAGCTATAGGTATTTCAAGCTATAAAAGATGATATATATTAATTTATAAAGTCATAATATTATTATGATATAAGCTTTAATACATCCAATAAAGGAAAAAATCAGACAAGGAAGGGAAAAAACCCCATAGCCATCTCTTTCTTTTGGAAGAGGATTTTAGTGTTTTACTGTTTTTTTTCATATGCATGTGTTTTAATTTCTCAGACTGTTAAGATGCTTCCAATTACTTTGACTCATATATAACATCCCTTCAAAAAACAGTAGTTGTGGTTTCTTTCTAGCCTTAGACTGAAGTGCAAACGAGAAAAACCCAAAACAGCAAAATCAACTGTGTGAGTTACATATCACAACATTGAAACTCCAAGCATGGTAGGCAAAGACAATGTTTTGGGAGGTGTAATGTAAAATAGACATGGATAAGATAATTTGAAGTAAGTGGGTGGCAAATACATGCAGATGGGAGATGATTTAGCTTCAGATTTGTGTAATTTGGATGGAGTAGGGAACTGTAGGTCTCGGTACTTAATGTGGTGAACAACGTGTCAGAATTAATCTCTCTTTCTGTAATTGACTTTGTAAGTCTCTCAACATCTTCAAGCTTCAGTCCCCATGAATAAAATGGAAATAGCATGCCTCCCTGCTTTGCAGGAGTGTCATGAGACTAACCTCAGTAAAGTCTGGGAGATACTCAGATGCTAGATATTGTCAGTAAACAAGAAACCTGTCAAAACATTGTTCACCACTAAATCTACACAGTTTAGTCATCGTTCCTTACATCCTACTCAATGAGAGGATTGTAGAAGTAGTTGTGACTCTCTACCAGACCTAGGGAGGCAAAAGAGCACTGCCAAGACTAATTCATAAGTACCAATCCACCTACTTTTTGCCTGTGGGAGTTCTCTAGAGCAAAGTAATAAATATCTTTTATGAGGGCATAGAAAAAAACTCTGACATGAGGGAAGAAGGATAGCTGTAGGATGGCAAAAGAAAGTAGTATAATAAATATAGTTACCAGAGTGCTCTGCATGCCAGTTCTCCCATCCTACCAAGCACCAGTAATTAGAGGTAAGAGATGTTAACAGGAAATGCATTGAATGAATCAGTGTAGCCATTCAGAGCCTGGTTCAGTCCCATGTTGAACATGGTGACAGCAGATGCCAATAGAAGGCCTGGAGGGAAAATGTTCTCTTCAGAACGTTTCATTTTCTATCTTCTTGTAAGAATTACATTTAATGACTTAGGGCTGTGGTGAAGAGCAGATGTAACTGCTGGCCTTACACAGATCTTGGCAATGGGGTTCTTCCCGTACTGAGCTTGCTCTGCTTTGGCCTGAGGGACGCCTGTGACGTGGTTTCTCAAAAGGTGTTGAAAAGCAGCTGCTTCATGAACATCTGGACTAGAAGACCAGACTAGCACTGCTAAATTCACAGCTGGAGCCAAAAGCAATGCAGAGGGGCTGCTGACACGCATTGGCCTTTCCAGTGATAAGTGAGCAGCGTTTCACCTAGACAGGAGGTGAAACCCTCAAGTGAGAGTGTCCTGTCTGTGCGAGGCTCAAGTTCTGTGGTTTCCAAATCAGAGATTACAATGCCAAATGCGGCGTCTATGAATTTATGAGTATGTATGTAGTATCTAGATTGGCTTTTTCCCTGAGATCCTAGTTTTTTTTAGTCTGGGGGCAACTTGTGTTCTCTTTCTTTTCATTCTCCCAGCGTTGGGTTTCCCCAAATACTCTAAATCTTGAGAAAAGTGGATTTTTTGGTTTTTGCTTTGCTTCCCTTTGGATTCCAATGCCTTTCACATACACTTCTGCTTGGGACTGAGGTAAAATTTGTGTCTGACTGGTAGTGAGAACAGAATTGTTAATTCTACTTCGTCTTGTTCTTGCTGGTCTACATTTTCTTTCCACTAACCTCCACTCCTGCAGGGTGGGCTCCAACCTTCATTTCTGTACTTAACCTTTTGAATTTCTACACTGTGAAGCTGAAGACTTTGTTTTAGTATTTGAATCCCATCTCCTGTGAATGCTTTTTAGCTCTGTTAGGTGAGCAAATCTCAACTCATAAATGTTATTGGTATTACGTTTTATCTCTCTGTTTTTTGGCATATGTGCCAGCTTTGAGCAGGGCAGGGCTTATTTAGCAGGCCTGTTTTGCAGGAAGAATTTAATAACTTATTCTCCATAAGGTCAGTAAAACTAGCCAAAAGTAAATAATAAACTAAGTTATTTTAGTACTTGAGGTCCAAATTTATTAATGCATTTTTGTAAATACATCAAATTCTCCTGTCATTAAAATTACTTCTATTAAGCTTTAGGAAATCATTTATGAGATGTCCTGATAGATAAAAACATGATTGCTATCTTTAATTTATCATCCACTATATGTTATTAATTCTCATTAAAAAAAGAGTATAGAAAAACTAACTTCTTTATGACCTTGGAGTTCATAACTTAATGGCCTTAATGAAGTGTCCTAGTTACCTGTTCAGGCAAGGAATAATTTCATGTCATCTGGGATACATCCATTTGTCCTGCACACATATTGGTTTGATTCCCATTCTAAAATGAGGAGGTGTGAAGTAATATATTGTAAATAGTTACATATGTTATGCATAATAATAATACATGTTATATATAGTAATACTACATATAGTGGCAATTACAACCAAAGCTACTGAGAAGCTTCAATACTCTTGCAGAGTAACACTTGATTCATATTCAGAGTGATGTGGAGCTTGAGTGTGCTGAACTTGTTCCCTGCCTTTGCCAGTCGCTTTTTGGGTTTTCAGGCAACTCCATTTGCCTCTCTGGGTCACAGTTTCCTCATCTCTATTAAAAGATAAATGATACAGAATTTCTTTTCAAAGTATCTGAGCATTTATAGGTTGTAGAGAATAACAATCTAGCCTATAGTCTTTACCTTGAGCGTTTTTGAAGTATGTCAATTTTGATAAATGGAAGTGCTTTGACACCTCGAGTATCATAAGAATCTTGTAAGAATGATTTTGTCTTGTGTTTTATTTAGTTACAGTAAGCAAATACATCTTTTCATTCAACATGATACAGAATCTAGTCGAAGAGAACCCAAGCCTTTGATCGAGGTGTCTTGGTACGGTCAATTATAAACATTTATAGGCAGCAGCCACTAATCTTGCATCCGCCATTATTTTCAGGTGCAAAGTGAACCATGTTGCCAGTAGATGTACAAGGACTGAAATGTTTTCATTTACATGTTCAGGTAATACTGAAAACAGTCATTGAGAGGGGTGAAAGCATCAGCTAGATTGAGGCCTCTTAAAATCAGGGAACTTAAAGTATGGCTTGCACAAAGTGGCAAAGTAAGGGCCTGAATGAGTGTACATCTCAATGTTTTTTTTCTAGTTTTGTGGAGGAATGGTGTTGCAGTTCTGGATCTAGAGAATGCATTATTTTCAAAAGAACTGATATCCCAACCAGAAAAATTTCTAAAATAAATCCATTCATGCTATGGAGCTGAATCAGGAGTTGGAGAACTTGAAGAATTTTTTTTTTCTTTTTTTTTTTTTAAGGTTTGTACTGATCATTACATTACAGGCAATATTGTCCTTCAGATGTATCCTGCTGCACTACATTAATTAACTTTGGATCTAGCATAGTAGCTGTGAACAACTTTTATAAACGATGTATGAACATTGTTATTCTGTTGAGATCACTCAGGAATCTCTTTGACTTTCATGTGTCGCCAATTGACTGCACATAAAATGGTTTGTGATATCACAAATAGGTAGATAACCACCTTTTAGACTTCTTAAATAGAAAATATTTGCTAAGATTTTTGCATAGTGTTATGCAGCAAAATGGTTTGAAGGGATTTTGTACTAATTTTTGTCAACTTTATTTTGAAGAGATTAATGTAAAGATTTTTTTTTAATTTTGTGGTTTGCTAATGTTGCCTTCTGCAACATAGTTAAAAAGGTTTTGTTTTGGGCAATACTGGAAGAACTGGATAATACTAAAATTTCTGTAGAATAAAAGAGGGAACTAGATTTAGATAGCATTAAAAATGGCAGGGATGAAAGAAAGAAAATGTTACTTCTGTTATGACTTCAGTTGTGATTTACCTCTGCATTAAGGAGCAAAAATATGTAAAACATGTAGACATGGCACGTAGGGATAGGTTTAATGGTGGACTTGGTAGTGTTAGGTTAATGATTAGACTTTAAGGGTCTTTTCCAACCTAAATGATTCTATGAGTCTATGTAGAGGACAATGTTAACCTTTCCTCTCCATTATCTAATTAATATTATAATCTAAAAAGAGAGAACTACTATGGCATTGTTGTAGGTGTCTGATTACAGATTGAGTAAAATTGTTAATTCCATTTTAAGGTTATAAAATGATTTTTGGAGTGACCAGTGGTCCCAGAAATGGTATTTTGGAACACACGTGACTAGACAACTAAAGACAACTTGACAGAATTTAAAAAGTCTCACTGTGGTCATTACTTTGGTGGTCAGACTTTGTTGGCCAATAATCTGAATTCTCCAAGCTTGTTGAATTTATCGAGATACTTATAAACTTAACAGTTAAGTGTGCCTGTTAGACCAGGAGTGATCATAGTACTTCAGATCTAGGCTGCAGTGATGGTGCTGAAGTTCAGTTCTGCTCTATTAGAGGTGACTTATGAACCTGCAATATTTTTTCTGGAGAAGAAATTTAAGCTTAAAGTCCTTTCTAAGTTCTGTCTTCAGGTTGCAGCTGTGGGGTCTCTAAATTCTGTTACTTGGATTGGGTTAGTAATGAATAAAACCTGATTTTTAATTATATTTAGAGTTTTCCAAAATGACAGAACATAACTTTTTTTTAATAACTTAATATTTGAAGAATATTACACTTGAGATTTCTACCATAAACTTTGCATAACTCTTCTATATATTAAAGATTGCACTGATTATCATATACGTTGCTTTGCAAATTACAGTATGATGTAGAAAGACTTTAATTTCTTCCACTAAAACAGAGAAGAGTCCACTTCACTGTACATTCATTGTAATAACAGTAAGGGACAACCTCTGGGAGCTGTGCACACAGAGTACTTGTGAAAATCAGGCAGTTTCTATTTAGAATGCTAAGGCATCCAAGTTAGGGAGATTTTGGCTTCAGTGTCAGGGGGGGTGTGTGTGTGTGTGTCTATATATATGTAGCTTTTTACACTTATATCTAGGACTTCTCAAGTCCCTTTCATCCCTATCAAAGCCTCTAATATTTCTTCTCTCTGAAGGAGGTTTCTCTGTCTTAAGCCTATCTTGCAGTCTTGAACTGTAAAGACTGCCAGTATACGGGATTGAACTGATGTCATTGTTCTTGAGACGTCTTGTTCAGATGTATAAATGTCAGAATTAACTTGTTAGTAATTTGTGTCTCGGATGTCACAAAGACCTGCACAGAGTACTTGAGTGAAAATTACATTATATGAGAAACAGATAATGCTCATCCAAACCCAGTCTCATTTTCTCAAAACAAGCAAGCAATAGCCCCCAAACCCACTCCTGGCCCTCTTTTCCCAGAATACACTGTTATTACTTCCATTTCTCAACAAGGATTCACTTCTAGTACAAAAACTGTATTTCCAGTGACAACAGTACACTTGAACATGTGTGCAGCAACCCCATTCAGCAGCTTCATGTAAGTAGCAGGTGTCTTAGCAACTGTAACGAGATCGTGCACATTTGTGAACATGCAGGCAAAAGTTTTGCGGAGGGAGCGATGCCTGGGTACATTCCAGGGTGAGATGTGGTTGCCCCTGCTGACAGATGACCGTCCTGTTGTGCTTTCTCTAACTAGGCTGTCACTTTGGTTCTACCGACTGCTGTGAAACTGATTCAGTGCACTTCCATGATGTGATCCTTATCCTTGTCCTTCTCAGAGATGAATATTAGCTAGCAATGGATGCAGGAGTTCAACCCCCAAAGACTCTACAATCTGTTTAGGTCTGCAGATTGCATAACATTAGTCTTCTCTGTGTTCTTTGAGGCTGTAAAATTTCTTGAGCAGTATTTCATCATGTATGTGTTTGGGTCTGTATAGATAACGATGGCCAGAAAAACAATGAAGGGGAACATATGCTTTGTACTGGAATTTTATCTATTGCATATTGTGGCAAAAATGGTGTCTTGGTGAACATACTGTACTGGTGAAGAACTTTCATTTCATTAAATGAAATGCACCATATGGTGCAAACTGCTGCTTGTTTGTTTTGCATCCACTTATATCCTCTTTTTTTCTGATACTGTATGATGGTGGGAATGGTATTAAGTTGGTTAATAGGAAAATTCTGCTTTATAATGCCAGATCTGCACTTTGGTGGATAAATGTTTGCATCCATAAATAATTAAACTTATGTTTTTTCTTAGGAATGAATTGATTTGACTCTGTCTTAATATTTACATCTGTAACTTTGCATTTGCAAGGACAAACATGAAGGCTGGGCTGAAAATCTGGTCTTGCATATTCTATGAAAAATATTACTCAAATTTCTCACAGGTGAATAAACCTCATGCATGGATGAATCTAGTTAATTCAATGGTTTAATAAACCTAGAATCCCAGTGAGCCTCTAACAAATCCCCCTGGCATCTTGGAGTTATGAGAAAGATGTATAAAATTATATGCAAGCAGAAGAGCTCTTTCTAAATTTGAGGAGTCTTTTGCACATTATTTTTTTGTTCTGTTCACTACATGAAATAACTTCTTATCTGTGGCTCAGTTATAATAAAGTATTAGATCAATTACCGTTTGAGGGCAATATTGGGGTCAGTTTGCATCTGACTAGATTTTTTTCATTTGGATAGTTTGTTTTTGAAACAGTTATGCAGCACTAAGAGAGATGCTTCTCTCTTAATGTCCCTTTGAGAAAGATGGCTAGCTTGAAGTGGAAATTTCTGCAGCTCCCTTGTCAGAGAGCAGCACATTGTTATAAGCTGCCCCATTTTCAGATGTTAAACGCATATAGATCCTGGATCAGAACCAATTCTCTAGTTAGAAACACAGGAACTGCAAGCTGACTAGGACTGACTGATGTAGCAAAATACCTGGAACTAATACAACTGCATAAATTTAATAATGAATGCTAGGTTTAAGGTCATTGTACTCTGAACTGTCATCTGGACAACTAAGCAATGAGAAGCCTGGTCAGTCCTTGGCTGCTAAACCTTCCAGGAAAGAAATATTATACAGGAAATAATAATTCCACAGTAGTTTCCTTTTGCTGTGTTTTGATACAGAACCAAAATCCTAGCTTAGCGATTGTGTTGCTCTAGGCTTTTTTTCGGTATTATGTCTGTTTGCTATTTTACAGGCATTCACAGGGACAGGATACCCACTCCAGGAAACCTAGAATATGTTGGAAGGTGTATATATTTTCAGGTGAAAAGTAAAGCAGATACTGTGACTACATATCATCATGGAAACATCCTACCGTATCTTCAGGAAAAGGAATATGTTGCTCTTCACAGCTTCTGAAATGGGGAACTGCTTTCCTTTTCCACTGAATTAAATAAAAAAGCACATCAAGCAATGCTGAGTGATGTAAATCTCCTCCTCTCTCAAAGATGCACACATAATTTTATAAATGTACTTGGAATACAGTAGCAAAACTTATATTCAAAATTTTCAGTTAGTGAAGTTCTGTGGAGTTCAGAGGAAAAAATAATGAAGCTGAAGAAAAGGATGATTGATAAGAAAAGTTTCCACTGAATGTACTCCTGTATAAAATTGTAATTTTATTAATAGGTGAGGGAGTATAAAATGCACGAAATCGTAGCTAAATACGTGGAAAGCCATATACTCTGCCCTGGTTCAGAAGATCGTAACTATATGAAATTGGAATGTAGCTGAATTGATTGTGATCTGATATTCACTATACTTCAGCACTCCTGGCAGAATCCCTTCTAACCAAACGTGCATAACATGCTTTCTTAGCACTTTCACAAAGCCTTGAGTTTATAATGACAATTAAAGCGCATCTTTTCCAATAATGACACAATCTGAATTTGGTCTGTTCTAATAAGCTTTAAGAAAACTTAAATTCCACATTTCAATATCAGAAATCCACTTAATTATAGGTAATCTCCAGCTCTGCATGTCAGCTCTATTAGCATTTATATTCCCCATTGAGTCTGCAATATAATTTTCTGTTTATTGTTGTGAACATCTTTCTAACATATACCTGCAATCTCATGTAGGCCATAGCTGGCAACCAGCCAAGCTCTTAATTTATCTTTGCCTTATCTTATTTGGCCCACTGAAAGAGAGTGGCAGTGTAAATAGCAAACATTCTACATGAATGGCCAAGGTGACAGCCTGAACAAGAACCAGCTTGTTGTCTTCATCATCATCACCATCACCTTCATGGGATTCGTTTAGAAATGAAGACCTGATTTACCTAACCATTTCTGGAGGCTGGGTACTGGCCTGCAAAACTTGCTTCTGCAGCGGAAAGAGCTTATCCAAGAAGGCAGTGCCCTAAATTCTGCTCTGTTCACCATTTGGAAGAGGCAGCCAGGTAGAATTTATTTCTCTCAGGAATTTTTCTTTTGCTGATTAATTGTTTTCCATACTAGGCTATTAAGTTGGTAAAATATTTATAGCCATTATGATGAAAATTGCCAGGAAATGAATTCAACAGTCTTGCTACCTTTGATTATTTTTTTTTTTCCCAGGACTTTGAAACACTGCTGTGGTTTTGGCTTGCCTCTCTACTCTTCCTATCCTTTTCTGTCACACTCAGTAATTGGCCTAATAAAAGGCAGAAACAAGAATTTATTACACCTTTGGCAATACTTGAAACAAACTTTATTTGCTGGAGCAGCACTTTTTATCTACTTGCTGCTGTATATTTTGACATTCCTTCTAAATATTAAATTTGACTTTATTAAAAGTTAAATCTTGGCTTTTTTTTGTGATTGCTGCTGTTTTTGCAGTTTCTTAGGCAGACTGGTACATATATAAACATATAATTTTAATGAAGCTTTTGGGGAAACAATATAAGCTGCAGCTATATCTACTCCATTACTGCCAGAATCCACAAAAAAGGTATGAATTAAAGACTAGCTTCTGTAATACCTTGTAAATTAGCCTTGGAATAATTTCTGTGATGAATTCAGAGAACAAAGATGAGAACTATTCAACTTTTTGTACCTTTTCCAAGCTTGGGATTTGATGAAATCTTCCTCAAACAAATGATAGCCTTTATGTTTAAAATTGTTTGCAAAAATAATGACAGTACTAAAAATAAAGCCAGGTTAGATTGTTATGATGCAATTTCCACTGCTGAATCTGTTTTTCTTCCACATACTAGGTGGTAAAATGATCACATTTTTTTTTGTTTTGTAAAAAGGCCTTAAGAAATAGCAATACATCATCCTGGAACTGTTTATGCAGGAATTTTTATTCTTTGAAACCTTCCAGTGTTAAAGCAACAAGAAAACATTTAGAATGTCCTTTGGTGGAATCTTATTACACTTGTTATATATGTAAACTGATATTCTTTGATGCCAGCACGTTGCCCATACAGAGAAATCTCTGCACAATTAAATGAAAGGAAAAAGAAAAAGATTAAATAAAAAGTAATATTTTTCTCTTATCTGATTAGAATTAAATACATTAACAAATTGTCTGGTAACACAAATAGGCAATAATACAAAAAATCTACATTGTACATTATTTCAAGAAAAATAACTTCATTTGAATACAAAAGGATAAATACACTTTTTGTCCTATAGCCACTCTTGTACAGTAGGTGAACACAGCATCTTACTGATGCAGTGCTGCTAAGGTATACAAGGATATGACTGGCTTGAGTTTTATTGAGGGGGCTGTTACACATGTGCATCACTAACATCAGACAAAGAAATCTTTCAACCAACAAGGGTAACAGAGCAACGTTCACTAAAGCACAGGTTGGAAAGGATTCGGGGACTGAAGCAGGCCAATATGGCAGCTTTTACAGATTTCCTTATACCCACAATGCACTGACAGCAAAGAATGCCTTTATTTGGTCGGTCCACACACTGGGTGGAGGTACGGTAGCGCACCATATAGGAATAGCAAGTGTTTTTTTAAATTCTCTTCCCATTCTGGGGGCTGTCAAAGCCATTTCAGTCCTGTGTAAGCTTTGCAGCTAGCGTTGATTTGACAGAATAGGCAGCTGCCAACTTGCCTCGAGTCAGAGGTGAAGTCTTGACTCAGAGCCCTGTCCGTAACTGATTAATATGGCTTAGTTCAGTTAGGCCTCCTTAGTTTGTATGCGGTTATTTTTGCTCTCTCTTTTCCTCCTTAAATTTCAGTAGCAAACGCTTGGGTTTTGTTTTGTTTTCATGTGGCACGTTCCTTTGAAGCAGCCTGAATGTGATGCCATCAACCGTCCAGAGTCTAGCATATGCAAAGTCCAGTTGCTCCCAGCAGAGCAGTCAGCAGCAAGAGAGGCCTGTGTGGTATTGGCCCCTGGCCGGAGTTCTGGCTGCAGCCTCCTGGGTCCCTTTCGCACTTCAACTTCTCACATAAAATGCCAGTGTAAGCCGGAGGGCACTGGCATCGCACGTTGTTGATGCATGTTCCTCCGTTCTGGCAATGCAGTAGTTCATTGTCACACACGTTTGCTGCAAGATAGCGGGGGGGAAGCGGGGAAGAAAAGCAGAATAAATATAAGTTCATCTAGAGGAGAAACTCTGCACTAAACCCAGAACTGAAACACTGCCTCCCCCCTCTTCCTGAGTCATGTAAACAGGGGATGTGGGGTTTTTTAAACACTTCAAGTTTGATTTTTTTATTTTAGTTTATATTTTCCCATCCTTTTTTCGTTTTTTTTTTTAGGCTGTAGTCTTGCAGAACCATATCATTCACTTCAAACCACTTACGATGATAATATTAATTAATGACTTAATACGAATAATGATTAATAATGAAATATTATGAATATTAGTACCTGCCTTGTGCCAGTGTCTGCATTTTTGTAGTTACTACTGAACTGGAACTGTGGGTGGCTGTGGTATTATTTGAAAGGGGCGATGTACCCAGAGCTTTTGGGAAGCTTGAACAGTGGTGAAAAATGCAACATGGCTTTGCTGAAGTAAAAAGGTCTGTATGAGAAGGCAGGGTTTTATAGTCAAGAACTGAATGTATTAATGACCTGAAAAAATTACGCAAAAAAGATAAGGCAAGCACAGGCAGGAAATCCAGCATGCTATTTGATGGGGATTATACGGTATATACATATGAAAATAAAAGATAATGTTGTTATTTCCATTACAGATCAAATATTTCTTCTTAATTAGATTTGCTACTTTGGTACAAAGGTAACTGGCATCTTAAAACTATCTTAGATATTGTAGCCTGATAGAATACCTCCAGAAGTCAGATTTGACAAAAGAATTAAGAGAAAATACAGGCAAAAGTTTTAGAGCTGCATAATATTATTGTATCTGAAAAATTGACAGCTTTACTTTGTATTACTTAATACCAATGAAATATTTCACTGGCTAAATATGTGGAGATATGAGGAACATACTACTTAAATGTGTCAATCTGTGTTTTATTCCAGATCATATCACTAGCAGAATATGTGCTAGATTACAGCTCTGTCTTCCATAGGAGAGGCAATTTTAGTAAAGATCTTGCGCCTACTATCTAGGCAGAATGTAACAGTAAAAATTTTCACTTGGAGAATTAGGGAAAAGATTATTTGATTTAGAAGCAGTCTCAACATTATATGCTGTTTATGCATACCTTAGCCTAGAAATACACTAAATAATTCAGAATAGGGAAAATATTGTTAATTTTACTTTAAACATTGCTATTTATTGCTACAAAAAAGTACACTTTTATAAATGTTAATTTGCTTAGTTTTAAAAGCAACCCCAATATTATGAGAACTAAAATTGAAACAGTCCATGTTCTTAAGTGATGCAATTCTACACAAATCTGTCCAATTTTGTGCACCAGCAGCCTTACTGGTAATCTTATCTGTCCTGGCTTGCTTTCAGAAACATAATTTTCTCGCTCTAGAAGGACTCCCTCACAACTGCTTTCTAATGTTCTGCATCCGAGTGGGCCAAATAATAACGCAGTGTGTTAGAAGCTCATAGGTGCAATTGAGAGGTAACACTTCAATAATTTTTTTCAGTGATTCCTTTAGCAATCAAAGGTTTTAACTAGGAGCTATGGATTTAAATTTGTTGTCTGATTACTGAATTGTAATGTCAAAATTTTAATATTAAGGCACAACAAACAATACATATTATTGATGACAGCCATATGTCTGAATTTTAATGTTCTGTATATACATTACAAAAAATAGTGTTTATATTTTGTACAAAGAACAGTAAATCACCACCAAATAAATGTGATGAGATTAAAAATCCAGAAAATTATAATGATTAATGGCTGAAAAAAACCCGAACTGTATTTTAAAAGTCAGTATTTGAGTTACATCTCTTACAACCGAGCCTGTGTAACTTTAAAACTGACTTTATTGTTCATATTGTATATATTTAGCCATATCGATATGCAAAATCAGAATATTTTATCTGATGGTACAGCTACTGAATCTGCTTGTTCTAGACTACTCATTGCTGGGATACTTCCTACAGTGCAGGCAATGAAAATGGTGAAATACCTGCCCCATCAATACTGACCATTGTTTGCCTTGAATAATTGAATGGAATTCAATACTTAATTAAATACCACTTCTTAAAAGGGAGATGAGATATTTTACTTTGTGTTTGGCTTGGAATATGTTATCCAAATTTTCCCAAGTATTCAAGTAAAACAAATTTATCTTCCACTAGCTTTCTAATTTTTAAACTTACTTTGACAACTATAGCCTTTTATTTTCAGAGGCCGCCAGCCCAGACTCTCCTCTGTAGTTACAGTCTGCTGGAAATGTGTTGCTGAAGTGGTGTTTTGCTACATGCCGGCTGTTCTGCCTGACACACCGATGCAGGCTGCTATCAAATGCCTCTAATCGTTGCTGTCTACAAAATTCTGGATACAATCTTATAGATGCCAATTTGTAAATCAGACCATTTATTTCTCATGAGAAAGTTTTTTAAATGCCTTTAAAGAAGGGATGGATCAAAAGCTTTCCCTTCATTATTCTTCCACGCTTTTAAAAGTTTGCCCACAGAAACACATTAAAGTAAAAACAGGTAGATTTTCATGTTCTCAGCAAATTATTATGTAGCTGAAAATTCTTGAATTGTTAATCTGGTATTGTTACAGATTTCTTTTTCTTAGTTTCATCCTTGTATCTCTTTCTCTTGCACACACACATGTACACACTATATGTATCACATAGATCGCAGTTGTGATGATTTGGAAGTTAAATGAAACAATTCTGAAAATGTTTTGAAATCCCATTATTTACTTTTGCCAATTTTGTTTTAATTTTATTGTGACCAACTCTAATACCATTTCCACCCTCCTGAAAGCATGCTCAGGATTACTTTTAAAACTTTAATATTAACTAATTATGTTTATTCAGTTTAGGAATTGGATTAGCTGTAGCTAATGAACGTAGCACATCAGCAGCATAAAGAAAAGTACTTTCACTGGAATTCAAAACAAAATTTTTGCTTTAAACAAAAGTAGTTGACATGCTGCCAGGACCAAAGCAAGGCAAGTGTATTAATTGTTGTTTCAAACAATTAACATAGTATTTTTCTAGGATAGGTGTTATAACACATTTTATTTCCGAAGAGGCTCTAGGTGTTACTTGGAGAAGGCAGTGACCAGGGAGCTGCTGAGCGGGGCAGGAAGGGGCAGAACCTTGCAGCACCCTTGCTCTGTGCTGACGCCCCAGGAGACCTGCTGCAGCTGGTGCTGGTGGGTGCAGGTAGGGCTGGCGGAGCCCCGGCATGTGCTTGGCCCTTGGTCTTTTCCTTTCCCGGGGCAGCGGGAGCAGTGAGCCTGGCAATACGGGGCTTTCCTGCCTGTTGTACCCCTCCTGCCTTCTCCTACCTGCCATGCCCTTGTCCCTTCTTATACTCCAAGCAGTGAAATGTTGCCTCTACTGCTGAGAGGTGTTGAACCAGCTCCGCCTTATCTTCATCATTAAAAGTAACAATAATGAAAAATTAGCTTGAATTAATCTGAAAGGCATCAGGTATCAAGTTCTGATCAAAGAATGAAACACAGCCAAGTGACGCAAGTAAAAGAACTAATTCTGAAGTAATCGCACGTGACTGTTAAGACTTGTGTGGCTGAACTAACTGTGGGTTGGCTGGCAGATCCTCATTAATTAGAAGACAGGACATCAAATTGATCATTTAAGAAAGAAAACAGATATCTGATTTGCTCTGGAGAATTTTGCAGGCCTTTCAGGGAGATATTTCTGAGCACAGTCTCCAGATCTGTGCTACTGTGGGACGTGAAATATTTAAGTTACAGAGGAAAATTTTAAATGTTATTTTTGTAATTCATCAATTTGCAATCTAAGCTATGGTCTGATTATGGGATCCTTAAAACACTATAAAAAGGAGACAGAAAAAAGCCACATGTAAAAATGGATAGATACTTGAAGCTTTTCTGTCCTTGGGGCAGCCCCCCTTTCCCCTTCCAAACCAAAAACCCCCTGCAATTAGTAAGAGATATTACTGTTTTTGAATTAAAATGTAAACATCTTTTCCAAAGAATCATTAATAAAATATTGAGGCCTCTTTTTTTTTAGGATAAGACCTCAATGAATGATGATGAAAGATGCCTTGCCACAAGTCACAAAATATTCTTGATTTATAATTCCAATGTTATTACATTTGGAAATGGAATAAAAAAAAGGAAAACATCCAGTCTTTCAGCCAGCTCAAGCAGTTGAAGGGGTTTGTGATGTGCTAGTGTTTCATAGAATTTATATTATTTAATGGAATGTATTGAGAGTAGCGTAGTTGTTTGACAAATATCTACTTTCCTCTTAAATGTTCAAATCTGAATACACAAAAATTTCTGAGTTTGTCCAAAACTCAACTTTAATACCATTGCAGCTTCTTGAAAGGAAAGAGATAGACAAGTGTGGCTGATTTTAGTTCTGAAGCAGCAATATAGACACAGTAACACAAACGCAAGCCTTGTTCTCTTCAGTCTGGAGGGCCACCTCAGGCACAGCATCGTGCTGTTGGCTTCTCTTCTTTCTGGTTACTGTGGGCAGCTTCAGAGCACATGCACAGGGCTTTTGGTCTCCCTACTGCTCAGACAGAAAAACAATACGCTATGGGACTTAAACACAGTTTCTTTTAGCCTCCTGTCTTTCTGAAGGCCATCCAAGAGGGGAGAAAATACATTTTGTACCTTTCTTTGTGCTACCTTAATTTTTGTGCAGCTTGTCTACAGTAACATTTTATTCAGGTAGGTTAGCCACATTGAATACGAGAAAGGATAGGCTATTGACTTAAAAGAAAGAAATGAACATATTCAAAAGGACACCTTTTTTGATCTGGGATAGGTGGTGTTCACTTTCTGCATCAAAATCTGGATTCATTATGAATTTTCATTGTTTGTGGGAACAGCATAAAGACCATTAATGATAAAGTCACAGAAAGAAAACTTTTTATTAGAGGGCCTTGCTTCCTTTCTTGAATTCTGAAGTCTTTCATTTCAAGCAATGCTTTGTACGATCTCTCCTATCACTATTTTTCTTCAGTGTGCTCTTTTTGTGTTATCATTTGTTACAGCCTTCTGTCTCCCTCTCTTTTTAAAACCATCTCTTCACTTTTGTCCTTTTTGTCTCCCAGATCATGAGTATTATAGTCCCTGGACAGGTCGGTGGGCTGACAGCTCTGAATATATCACACAACATTTTGGTCTATTCTAAAGCACTGATGCAAGCTTTGACCCTGCTTCTGCTGCAGTGAATTTTCCATACTGTTTGTCAGTAGTTCATGTGAATGGCACTACTGAAATCATGAGAATTTTTTGACCTTGGATTCCACCCATTGTTCATAACTTTGAAAGCATGCAGGTCTAATGGCTGAAGAAATTATTCTTGGCTATTTTATTTCTCTAATGCATCTGTTTCCTTGGTACATCTTACCTAGTAAAGAATGTTACCTGAATTCATTTATGAGGAATTTTTCAGCACACATGCTAACAGAACATTCTGTCTTGGCATAATAAGTGAGTAAAAAACCAAGCATAGCGAAACCCTTGTTTTCAGTAATGATGTTCATAGGTAGCTTCAATATATGCAGTGGTTGTCTATATATAGAGAGCTGTGAACAGCACATTGAAATGACATGAAAAAATTAGGAGGTTTCATCTCACTACATAAATATGTTCAGTAAATTAAGGCTAAGCACAAGTGATTTCTTGTCAAATACATAATTAGTTTCTATAAATACTATAAAGATTCTGTAATTAACATGCATTCTCTAAAAATATGATCATTTAATCAATAAATAGTAAAACCAATCACAGAACATAAAAGAAATTGCAACAAATGAGGAAGCTTGTGTGTGTATGCCTAATAAGAATATGGACATCTACACATGCATATAGCAAACAAGCACAAGAAAACCTCTGCAGTCATGAAGGTATTAGTAATATTTTTCGCACAATTTGTCAAATAGATATTAATAGAGTTGGGGAATGCAAAACACTTAGTCTCATTCAGCTGCAAATGTTTAAAATTGTTTCCAGTTGTATCAGAACATAAGTGACCACAATCAAATTATTTTCAAATTGCCAGAGTTAGCAACGACAGATTATTTCCATTATTTGAAGCAATCCTAAAAATACAAGGTATACTTGTTAGGTGTTGAAGATCTCTATGTGGAGCTCCACTGACTCATGAGATTTCACCCATATAAAAGTAAGTATTAGGAATGAGGATATAAGGGCATGGGGAAAACTTATAAGTAGTCAGGCTTCTTCTGAAAGGTTACAAGTATTGCTGTTACAATTAGTGTTGCACAGCACATGAGAAAACCTCAAATTTTTATAACTTAAGTGTCTTACTCATTTGAATAACCAGTGGCTAATAACTGACCTGGACGTTTTGCCACTTAGATTTCTCCCCCCTGCCTGTCTGCCAATTAGATCTACTGTTAGGTTAGTATTAGAATTTAATTTATTGCTAGCGGTTACAGTTGCTGCCAAATGGGTTGTATTTTGCTACCACGAATACGTGTCAGTGTTGATCAGATTTCTTCAGTGGTTTTGAACCACAGACATGCCCAATATGAAAAAGAGCTATTGCTCTTTTGAATGAGAGATTCATAATGATTTGATTTTTTGAAGTGACACTAATTCAACATTTGCTGTAGTAGGATCAGTAAAACTGTCTTGGGATACTGTCAAATCAAGACAAGGTAAATGCTTTGATAGCATGAAAAGAAAACTGGTTTGTGCTTAACTACCAAGGCACATTCTGAAGTTAAGACAAAATAAATCAGTGTAGACAAGTACAAGCCTAAAGCATATCTTATTGTGTCAAAACTCCAGTCATAAAATGACAAACATTAATACAAAGATCTCTGGTGCAAAGTTGAAACAATGTTCTGATTAATTATATTGTCAACAATACAAGGAAATAAACATTGACCAAGTAAGAGTAGTTTCTAAAGGCAGACATCTCCATCTTGACTTGTCTTAGAAATGCCCATTAGAGGCACAATTGAAATGACAACTTTTAATCAAACCAGTTTTATTAAGTTATCAGACAATGAATAGGTGGGTAATGGAGGTACTATGTTTGCTGAAAACTTCTGGTAGAATATTTTGATTGTTTGCCTATATGTAATTTCTGTTCTTTCTGCTCAATTCTTACTTCAAAGCTAAGCCAGTTCTAATCAAATTGCAGAAGTCTTCAGAGTTTCTACAAGAAGATGCAGCTACTCTTCAGAGTTCTCCCCAGTACATAGCCACAGAATGGATGGTCATTCCTCTCTCCTGTAAATAGGTACCAATTTATCCTAGCATCCACATGGGTAAGCATAGTTGATTAGGTTTCGCTACTGAAAGAGCGAAATCCTCTACAGAACAGATTTTATTTTAACCATGGTATAAGGATAGAAGAGGTACAAAGTTACTCTATTTCACAGGTTGTGTCTGTACTTTCTCATTTTCTGTCTCTATTCTTAATCTAAAATCCCTGGATTTAATTAATTAAAGATAATGAGAAGAAATACACCAAATCTGTCAAAAGAACAAGTGGGAGAACTGAATTTTGGAATTGATGATAGAGAAGCCATAGTAGCTTTGGCACAAACAACACAAGATTGCTTGTTAAAATAGCTGAAAACAAAGCCAGATTTAGTTATCTAAGAATTATGGTTGAGATAATACCTTCCAATCTTCCTCGGTTTCAGAAAATGATTGATTGTTTCAGTTTTCTGATTTTGATGGTTCCAATTTTATACTTCTCCAAAAGAGGATGATTCCCAAAGTGGGGGCAAAATTTTCCCCGTTCTTTTAATTGCTTTGCTTATGGAGGAGCACCACTGAATTGGTATGACCCTTATAATATTTTAGGGTAACCTCAGGAGAGCAATAAACTACATCATAGCTTTGGTTGCTCAAAATGGATTACATACCCCTATTGTTCATATTTCACTTGCAAAGCTGTAAGCTGCACTGCCATTATTTCTATCTTCCTGCGGATAAATGACCATTCTTACGTGATCTGTCTTCTCTTTCCTTAACTACAATGAGAAGCAACGGAAAGTACAGGTGGTTTTTTTGTGGTGGTGTTTTGTTTTTTTTTTTTTTCCTAGTGCCAACAGCAAGGTCAGGGTTTGGATGTAGCCACTATCAATAAAAACTGGTTAAGCACTAAACCTCCTTAGACACAGAAGATGACAGGGTCATCAAAAGGCCCCATGAACAGTTGGAGGGTGAGATTTGGTTCCCTAAATACAAGCAGCTCCTGCCATTACAGGTGCCAGAGGGCATTTCAGACATTTACGTGGAATGTCGTAAGACCTGTGAGAGACCTAGGCTTGTGGGAGTGGTGGAGGAGGCCTGCAGGGGGATGCCTGCCAGCCTCAGGCAGCGGTTGGAGCCCTGGGTGCCTGAGGCAGGCTCTGCCTGCTGCCTGCAAGCTCTGCATCCGGCCACGATGGCTTCCCTGCCTGCCTTCACGGTCCGCTCTGACCCAGGCGCAGCTGTGCGACACTGGGCATGGCTCTGGAGGAAGCCCCCAGGTTGTGAGCAAGAGCTGTGACAAACCTCCTCCGAGGCATCCACCCAAGCACCCTCTGCCCCCCAGCCTGGAAGCGCGTCCGAACCCCGGCCCTTGCCTTGTTCCTTGCCTGAGGGACCTGCTGGGCTTGGCTTGCCCTGGCCTCGCATGTTTGACGTCCCAATCAAAAGGAGGAGCGGCTGGTCTGGCAGCCCGCAGGCTGTGACTGGCCCTGGTACAGCCACCGGCGCCGCTCTGCTTGCCTGGGGTGGGTGCTGCGCAGGGACCCCATGCTGCGGAGCTCCCTGCCCCGCCGCCCCCCCATTCCCCTTGCCCCACAGTAGTCACCTCCTGCGCCTGGCTTGCTGCCTCCTTGTGGAATCACCAACTGCCATTGCTCCTTAGCAGTGGCACTAGACACCTATGGTCAGGCAGTCCAGTCCTATTCGAAAAGCAAGCAGGATGGCCTTGCCTGAACAGCAGCATTTGCAGCTTCATGCATGAGAACAGTATTTTCTTAAAAGCTCCCAAGAACTATTAAACAGACCTGCGACAAGAATCACTTTTGCAACGCACAGAAAGGCAGGAGGAAGCCTGGAGAGCAAACCAAAGCAGGAATGTGCAAAGGTCAGCAATTCAAATACATGATTATGAATTATGTAAAAGGCTGAATGGTCCTGCCTCCTTAGCTGCTAGGGTGTTTGATTTGCAACGTTTTGGACACCACAGAATGCAAATAATTTCTCTCTGTTTACAAAGACAAAAGTTTCTCTCCCTGCCATTCTTCCCAATGAATGCTGCGTCAGAAGACTTTCAAAGCCCATGAAATAGTCCCACACACTTATTACTTTATGTGGCAGCAAAACCAGAGAAGATAATCACAACTGAAGATATTTCCTAATGATTTAGGGGATTAGAATTATTCTAATAATTATTTTCCAAAAAATTATTTAGGGAAGGGGGGGGGGGAGAAAGTGAGTGAGAGAATGTGTTGGTGGCTTCTATTAATAATGACATTAATTCCACAAGAGTACTAATCTGAGGACAAATATTAGATGTATTGGTATTCCTCAAAACATCTGCATGGCCCTGGATACTTAAGGTCTTTGCAGACAAAACTTAAAAGTATTTTAGAGAGCTGCTGAGTGAGAACTTTAAGATTATATCATAATCTTACATTACTTAATGACAGTATTTTAAAAAATGTATTCTCTTCTGATTTTTTTCTCCACAGATGTATGGTATATTTGTGAATGTGTCTTTACTCTCTGGCAATTTGAGCAAAAGTGTTCATGATGTGTTTGATAACAAAGAGGAGACTAATGAGTTAAAGTTTTTATTGCCCAAAGCAGCGTAGCTTTTGTAGCTTAATAACATATGTCCTGGTTTTGGTGTTAAGAAAGAGCTAAATTTTTAATAATTGGTTTAGTATTACTCAGATGGAGTAAGGTTAGTTCTGCAAATGTTATTTTACAATGCTTGCTGTGTATAGCAAACATTGTGTAGAAAAACTCTTTGAATTCAAAGTAATAATTTTGCATTGTAATGGCTAGCTTTTTAAAGCAGACTTACACAGAAGATGTTATATTCATGTCATGTTAAATTTTAAACACTGCTATTCTAAAGTTATTTTTGATCTAAATTTGCATGTTGCAAGCTTTCTTCTTGCTACTTTGGCTTAGAGCCAATTGCATGGGGCATTTTGAAAAATTACTGACAAGATCTACCGGAAATGTATGTTATGATCAACTTCCAAACTATATAAAATAGCATTTGTAATGGAAACATCAGCAATCTTTAATTACACGATCATAAATATCAAAGATATTAAAATGGGAGTCACACTTACGTGTGACTTTTACAATCAGCTATGTTACAGGGACCACAAATAAAGGTGAAGCCAAGTTTCTATGTCATTACATATTCCTCTTGCGTGCATTTTTCAAAACAGAGAGACTTAAGATACTAGGATAATACTCTGCTATAGGAGACAAAAACACCAACACCAATGTGCAAAGTATATGGCGTAGAATCTCTCAGGAGATGAACGTTCAGAGTTTATGTGAACATTAGTTACAATGTGTCCTGGTTTCAGCTGGGGTAGAGTTAAGTGTCTTCCTAGGAGTTGGTACAGTGCTGTGTTTTGAGTTCAGTATGAGAAGAATGTTGATAACACACTGACGTTTTCACGTTGCTAAGTAATGTTTAGACTAAGTCAAGGCTTTTTCAGCTTCTCATGCCCAGCCAGCGAGAAGGCTGGAGGGGCA
>JANZLQ010000095.1:25092522-25145510 GCA_026212715.1 Elanus axillaris
TGGGGGGTGTGGGGGGGGGGGATCGCCGCTCAGGGACTGACTGGGTATCGATTGGTGGGTGGTGAGCAATTGCACTGTGCATCATTTGTACATTCCAATCCTTTTATTATTAGTGTTTTCATTTTATTAGTGTTATCATTATTAGTTTCTTCTTTTCTGTTCTATTAAACCATTCTTATCTCAACCCAGGAATTTTGCTTCTTTTCCTGATTTTCTCCCCCATCTCACTGGGAGGGGGGAAAGTGAGTGAGCGGCTGCGTGGTGCTTAGCTGCTGGCTGGGGTTAAACCACAACAATGCAAAGGTAAAGGTAAAACATTTATATAGTTCTTACAAAACATATGAAATGTGAGGGAATTTTTTTTTTGTTAAAGCAACAATTTTGGGAATGAGGAGATCTTTTTGAAACTGTGTTTGAACGTAGATGAATGTTTCAGAGTGCTTTTGTTGAGTTAGCTCTAGAATGGGGATAAAAACACTGCCCTGTAGGTGTCTCAGAACTCTTCAGAGTAAGAGTTGTTATTGCCAGTGAACAATGGAGAAGTTGATGCCAAGGAAAGTCAAATGATTTGTGTGTGCTAACAAAAGAAGGGAATGAATGCAGGTCCTGTGAATTCCAGTTCTATTTACTAGATTGCAGTGTTGATTAGATAAATGCAACAGCAGAGTTGATTACAGTTTCCAAGGGAGTTTAGAGACTCTTAGCTATAAAAAGGCTTATAAACTATGAAGTTTAAAAAAGGAATATGCTGTCTTGTCAACTTAAGTGTCATATGCAATTGCATAAGATGTTTAAATGTTCTGACAATTAGAAATACCGGTCATGTATGTACCTCCTTCTAATCTCACCAGTCAGAACTTTAGCAGCTTCATATTCATATTTTGTGAATACAGTAGATTTGCAATTTTTTTAATCCCTTCTGCTTTATCTTGGCCTTTAAAAATATGATCTGTTATTATCTATTTTTCATTATTACAGTAAAATTAAAAAATGGCACTCAACAGGCAGATTCTTATAATTCCTTTCTGAGATATACTGGATAATAATACGCTCACCTGTAAGTGGGGTTTTAATTGGTGTAATGCTTTACTTTCCTACTCTTTTCATCAGAGTATCAATAAGATGACTCAAACACCTGGCATGTAGCACTCAGGAAAAATGAGAACTAATAAATTAATGTATCAAATGATTAAAGCTATTAGCTGCTTCATGATAGTTTTCATCAACAGTATTGCTACACATAGACTTGCTCTGGTATCATTGTGCATTTGTCTTCATGACAGAACAGCCATTAGATGGGAAAACAGAGATAATAGATGCTCTCTCCAACACAATCCTCTTCAGGCACACTAGTTTTTCTGCAATGTGCTACACAGGTGTAACTGATACGATGGACTTAGCCAGTGTTTTAGCTGAAAACACCTTTAAAACTGACTTATAATATCACATCATTCAGCAAAATTGTCCAAAAGATGCTCACACCAAAACATAAAATAACTGTCTTTGTTTATCTAATTATATTGCCTCCTAACAAAATTTCAAGGCCTCTGATTACTTATTTGTCTTTTCAAAAGCGATGTTTTGGTAAGTATGCAGTCAGAATTCATAATTCATTATCACACATTTACCAGTACAGATGACGAGTGCGTACAGGCAACCTACATATTTTTCACAATATTATTACACAGGCTACTACCAATAAATTACTGCAATAGTAACAGGATTGCACTAATCTCATTTTATCAACTCTACAGTTTTGCTAGAATGTACAAAGCATCTGAATAATAGATCTGGCTTAGACTTAGAAAGAGAGCACTCAACAAGTGTTTGTTTGGGTTAATGTCAGAAAAGTTCTTTCTACACGCATATGAACTAAAGATAATGCCTTTAAACATGGATGTTAGTATTGCTTACTATGACAGAATGTTAAGATAATTCAGGATATTAAAAAGTCCAGAGTTAAAAGACTAATGAGTAAGAACTGTTTCCCTTTGTGCTTTACATGGTTCTTGCATTACTTTTGACATGCTGATTAACAAACTTATATTTGTTTATCAATCCTGACCCACAAAGGTGTTAAAATTTAATTATTAGTGATGACTGACATAACCTGAGATCCTCAAGGAATAGATAACTGCAAAATATGATTTCACTTCAAAGTACTTGCTTTATTTTTTTTTAAATTATTTTCTCCAATTTTTAGATTGTCATCACGCCAGAACTGAAAAAAACAAAGATATCTTCATTAATCTAGACAAAATAAATTAGTCTATGACCAGTGTGTTATATATTAGTGAAGATATATCATATCAATACCCCTAAACTTCATGATGAAACAAAATAATTGTGTTACGCAAAAAGTCTTCCACTCACACTTAAGTCTGAAAAGCCAAGACCTTCGTCATTTTCTCATGCTCCTGAGATGCTGTGTGTGTAAGAGCATTACGAACTCATACACTCACCATTGGTTTAGAGAAGTGTCACACAAGAAATGCTCAATTTTTATGAACATGTATTTCTAGAATGTTGTATATTCTTTTAAAACATAATGCCCAAGTACATTTCTTTGTAGAACTCTCAGAGAAAATGGAAACAGATTTCTGCTAACTAGAATTTGGATGATGAAGCTGTATTTCCTTGACAAGTTTATCTCTTTGGGTCCAGTCCTGTGCTCTGCCCACAGCCATCCCCCTTGCATACTCCTACCTGACATAACCTGAACCCCTACAACTCTCTTCCAGCAGCCTCGACAGCGACTGCAATGGAAATTTGGCTTTTCTGACCACAGCTCCTCCAGAACTGTGTGTGTTCCTTTACATTGCCTCCTATGGTGGAAGCTGGTGTTTGCTGTATGCCCATGTAGAGTGCCAGCTGATGGGTGCACGTGATATGGGAGGACAAGAAAAGGCTGTAATTCCAGGTAGGATGATTTTTTATAGAACTGGTCTATGCCTGGACCCTTGTGAGGGGTCAAACACTGAGGCTAAACACCAAGCCTCCTCCTGCTCCGTGAAGCCCCACGGCCAGCACAGCTAGCCAGCACGTAAGGCCAACCCCTGCAGAGACGTGTCACCTTGGGCAGCGGAGCCTGCGGCGTGGTTCCTGCTCCGGTTTGAAACAAAGGCCCAGTGAAGTGAGAGCGTGAGAGGAATGTGAAATGCAAAGATTTTATGCTGTCTGTATGAGACAGCATTTCTTAAGTGGTAACATGGCAGATCTGAGTGGGATGATGGTTTTCTGAAGACTGCGAGAAAGCTACAGAATGAGTAGCTGCTAAGCTAAAAGAGAAAGATCAGTGCTAAAGGGAAGTGTTTGGAACTGGAACAGAGGAGTTTGGGCCAAAGCCAGGATGGGTGGGAGGAGGTGAGGGAGGTGCTCAACACATCTTAGCTGGCTCAGTGTTTTGTATTTGCAAACCAGTCAAGGTCTTCTAATGGTGCAGAGCAGTGTGGGCTGCAGCATCATTGCTAAGTTGTCATGTTGCCACTGAATAAAAAAGAAGCTATAACTGGAGTACACTTCTCTAAGCATCTTCTCAGCTGTTTTTTGAATCCATAATGGTTTTGCATGAACTAGCAAAGCTCTCAGGTTGTTACAGAAAAATTATAGCAGTATATGCCTTTATTTTGATAGGGGTTGTAAATCTTGACCCAAATTTTCAAACCTTTGCAGAAGTTATGCTGTGTACATGCAGCCTTTTGTGTTTCTCCCCAGTTGTGTACCAAATGGCATGTGTGCATATGCAATTTGAGGCATTCCAAAACATCTGGCTCGATTTTTAAGACATTTGTGTTGTAATACAGTGTTGTAATCTGTCTGTAAAGATATGCGGAATAGGATGCTTTTTCTGAGAACTGAAGCCTCCTTGCAGAGCGTTGCACTCTGCTGCATAATGTCAAAATAATGGGGCTGATTTAAGGATGCTATGTTTGCGCTCAATATGAATTTCCTTGCACTAATAGCTCCAGTTTAAATCTCATTGTGGGATTCTCCTGTTCTTGAAATCAGTAGGAAGTAAGCCAGGTTTTTGAACCTTGTGAGAGTAACTTGTTCTCCTTGGACGCTAGTCAGTGCTTATTGCCTCACTATCAAAATGCAGCTTCAGCTCTTTAAAGGAAGAGCTACATGTGGTGAAACTCTTTACTCTCCTTGGAGATGAAATTCTAAACTCTTCAAAGTAAGAGTCCTATTTCAAGGATCTTCTGCCTTAAAAGGGAAGTTCATTTCTGATTTAAAGTATATGTAACATTCAGAGCTCAGTGATGCAGCATCTCATTAACAGAACACCCTGCTGAATTGTCTCCTATGGACAGCTATTTCTATACTGAGGATACTGGAGGCATTTGTTCCTCCCGCACCTGTCAGCGGATATGGGGACTGGTAGCAATTTTGACTGTAGCCCTTGTGTATCCCTGACCTATAGCTGCTTGGTGCTATTTCTTAAGGCTAACCTAAATAACTATTGATGGTTGAGCTCCTTATAACCTAGCAGTTTTGAAGTGCAAGAATACATTCTTGGGTCCATTGGAAAAGCCTTCAAATTTAAGTAGGAAATAGAGTAAGAACAGGGGCTAGCACATAGGTGTCACAGAAAGATAAAGGTGTCTTTGGCTGTTCAGAGATGCTCAAGATACAGCTTGGCCACTGGCTCCGTAAGCTGGAGTGATATTTTGATTTATGCACAGACAGATTTTGTTATGCTTTATTCTTTGTACATCTGGAAAACACACAGGGTTTCCTAAATGTCTGAAAAGTGTGAAAGATTTGGAAAGTTACTCCACTCAGTCTCTACAAAGGGAATGAAGTGAGTAAATTGATCTGCAAACAGAAGTACAAATCAAAATATTGTCTTTAGATTCAGCCAGTGGCATCAGTGCAATTGTTATTACATGGTTTTCCACTTCCATCTGAAGAAAAAGACAGATTGTCATTGGAAAGACAAAAATAGCATATAAAGAAGTATTTGTCCAAGCTGTAGTTATAAAAATACAAAATGGCTTTGGGCATAATGCTTTAATCATTGCGGACCCCGGCTGTATATTGAAATCAGTGATGTTAATGAACACAGTCTCTTTAATATAATTATTTGAAGTTGATTTCAGTTATAAGTAACCTTCTATAGGCATTAATGACCAACAACTGAGTTATGATCAGACTCTCTTTCCCCTTCTTTGCAGAAATCTTTAAACTTCCAGCACTGTCACATCCTCCTCTTCTCACCTGATGATTATAGGTAAAAGTTTTATTAACAATTTAATTATTCTCTTTAGAAGCCAAGATAATTATAACGGGCTTGGCTTGGCTTCCATTAAAAGTCTCTTTTAATGATTTTGCCATTGACTGCAGTCCAATGTGACAGAAGAACAGTTCGTAATCAACAAAATCATATCTCAAAATTGTGCAGGGGTGAAAGAAATGGAAAGACCAATACCATTAATATTTTACAGAACATCATGGTACTTTTGTATGGATTATCATTCCCCTCTAAATATATATTGGTTCAATCCTGTAAAGCTGTATTCACTTTATAGTTATTCACATGAATAGCTTGACTAGAATTTGTACCATAAAGGATAATAGTCAAAGATCTGATAAAAAGCTGGACTGACATTTATAAGACCAAGCTTCTGTTCCTGATTTAATCATAGCCATGTTCCTCGTCAAAATATTAACTTGCATGCTTAACTTTAAGATGACTTTGAAGTTACTGGAAGGGTTAGTACATGTCTCGGGGGTATGGATCTAGGGGAAGAGGAGATGATCATGTAGGCGCTTATTAGAAAGATGGAGAAGCTTCTCACTGCAAGGAGAAGCTAAAGGGGCAGAATGCTTGCAGATGGTTTGGTGAGCTGGTCATATTAGAGATGCAGGGTAAAGTGAGTATCAAAAAAAAAAGACCACTATTTAAAAGGATTTTTATAACAATTGCATTGTTAGCAGCAGAGTAAAGAAAAACTTCATAAAGAAATACATTTACAAACAGTAAAGAAAAATGTTGAAGTTATGACAAAATGAAGGAAAAAAGAAGAGTATAGACTCTCAGAATTTAGCTGTAAGAACACGCCAAGGAAGGCCAGAAATGATTGAGCAATGTACTCAAGTCATAAAAAATAGTCATTAATTTTTTTTCTAAACACATCAGAAGCAGAAACTTTCTAGGAAGTGTCTAGGGCAAACAAATGGTGTGTAAGGTAGGGAAGAGAAAAATCTACAAAGTATTAACTATGGGAGAGCTTTAGAAGGTTACCAGGCTACTGCCTATGTTCATGGGGCCACACTCTGGAGGTGTGTCTCAAAGTTTATACAAACCATTGTTTAAAAATGGAAGATAGTCTAATGCAGCAGATCAGCGGAAGCAAATAATATTGATCCAAGAGTTTTGAAAAAAATGCAGAAACAAATTTCTGACTGTTACCTGTGATTTTACTAATTTAATTGCCAAGACAGGCTTGATTAACTATAAGAAGGGACTATGGCACATAAGTTTTATAAAGAGCTTCAAGGAGATTGAGAGGAACTAAAGACTAGCAAGTAAAACTTCTGCAGCAAGCAAGTTGATGGAAATTGTAATGAAGAATAGAATTAGCAGGTGGATGAATAAGCACAATGAGCATGGAAGAGTGAACATTTTGTCGAGGGAAATAATGGTGTACAAACCTACTAGATGATTTTTTTAAGGAATTAGTAAGCATATGGACACAAATGATCAAGGTGGTAATGTATCTGAATCTCCAAAATGTATTTCATAAGATCCCTCAGCAGTTTGTTTGTTTTTTTTTCTTCCAAAGAAACCAATAAGAGTTTTCTGGTTTTGGTTTGGTTGGTGGTTTTTTTTTTCGTTTTTCTTTTTTTTTTTTTTTCCCATGGATTAATCATGGATTGAATAATAGGAAACAGGGTAAGAATAAATGTCAGATACTAGTACTCAGTCCTGTAAGAACTGTGTCACAACTTACACAGGCAGAGTTGTGCTAGAAAAGTGAGTAAAGAGTAATGTAATAAAGTTTGCTCATATTATAAAAATATTGTGGCTGTGAAGACATTCAGAAGAGTTTCTAAGGTGCTGGGTGACAGCACAGTAAAATGGTAGATGAAATTCAGTGTTCAAGAGTAATGCACCCCTACGGATACTTGGCTTTCACCATTTAGAAAATGGACCTTAAGAGTAGTTCAGGGTATTTTACTGAAAATGTTGACTTAATGCTCTTCACCAGTCAGAAAGACAAATAGATTCTTGAATTTTTTTAGGACAGGAAAAAAAGAATGAAATGGAAAACACCACAATGTCACCATATAACTTCATGATGCGCCCATCTCTTGAACGCTGCATGAAGTCCTGCATATTGAAAAGTTATACAGCAGTACCAATGAGAATGAGGAGCTATCATAGACATAAGCAGTTCCTGTAAAAGGAAAGATTAAATAGATTAGGTTTCTTCAGCATAAGAAAGGGAAGATAAATTAAAGGAAAATGAAATAGACATCTCTAAAATCACAAATGTTATGGAAAATGCAAATTGGAAATGATTATTCATTTATTCTTACTACCTCTTCCTCGCAACAACTAGGAAGTACCAAGAGAAATTGTCAGCCATACACTTAAAGAAATTATTATTATTATTGTTACACTTTGCATAATTGTGAACTCATGCCCAGGACATTTGGATACCAAAAGTATGAATGCCTCAAGAAGTGATTAGGCAAATTAGTGGATGAAAGGCTCATTAAGACCAACTAAATATGAAGATACTGAGGAACTCTTTGGCTAAGAAAATTCGTAAGCTGTAGCTTCCCAGAGTTTGGATGCCTAAGCTGAAATACCACTCAAGCCCATTATTGTCAAATAGAGGACACTGGGGTAAACAGATTCCTGGTCTAACTCTGTACAGGCTTTCTCATTTTCTGCTGTAAGATGTTCTACTGTCTACAAGCATGCAAGCATGAAGATAGACACATGACTCGCAGGAGTGGAAGGTTTTGAAGACCAGCTCTAAAATGGGCTAGGTAAGATGGTCAAAACCAAAGGGGTGAAGTGGGAATTGGGAAATGTAAAAAGGCACTTGTGTTAAGTGTTTTAGTTAAGGGCTCAGATCCTGAAAGGTCTTAATTATTTTCAGAAATTCATTGCTGAAGTACTCAAGCTATTGATACTAAATAATAACTCTTTTAGTTCAACTAAATTTCTTTAAAACCTTCAGTCTGAGATTTTTTTTTTTCACCTCCATAGATTACTCGTAACAAATACTGTCAATGAGTAAAGACATCTAAAATCTTTTGGAAAGCACCTCAAATAGTAGCAGTATGTAATTAAAAAGCATTGAGTTCATTAGTTGTTAGATACTACAACAGTCAGCTCTGTAGAAATACATACCTGAAGTTAGAAATGCTGATTACTTTAGGATTACATCCTTTCAGCATGTTCAAATTCAAGGCAGAAACACACCTTAACATCAGGTATGCCCCTGTACCTAAAATAACTCTGAAATCCATTAAAGGTGAAAGCTAGGCTTTTAAATTTACAGGGAGATGGCATCCATTTATTAATGCATAATATTAAAAGGCATTTTTAAAATTTTATAACACTGAGGGAGCTTAGTTTCTGTTAAGGGAGGCATTCAGCACCTAGCAAGTTAAAACCTATCAGCCCCTTCTAAAGTAAACTTTGTTTTTTTGTATTGCCATCATTGTGAACAGAAAGATCTCTTGGGAGAGTTGTATTTGCACATGTGTAAAGGAAGTTAAAACATTAACTACTGAAGTCTTAATCAGCATGTGCTAGTGTCAGCAATGCCATCAGTTGCATCAATGTCAAGATAGGAAGTGTCGACTCTCTTTAATTGCCTCAGGTCAGTAGTTTTTATCTGCAGTTAAGTAGGTTGGAGATTATTTTATTTACTCCTGAATGATACTTTTAAGGTCCCTTCTTAAAAGTGTCCCATCTGGGCATGTCTGTGGTGCTACTGATCTCTTTATTTCTCTCCTCATAAAAAGGCAGTGAGCAGGCAAATTACATAGAAGTTATAGCCACTGAGCAGGCTTAAAAGGAAAGCGTGACAGATTTTTCAGAGGAAAAGGAGTCCTGCACATCACTGTTCAAATGAACATTTAATAATTCATAACAACTGAGTTATAAGTTTCCCCTTCAATACGTTTCCAAATGTGAATAGATTAAATGGTAATTGCTATCAAGCTTTATGTTCTATTTCATGTACCTAATAAAAGTTTATCTAGTGGAGCTTACTTTGTATCTTTTTGATCCATTCCTAACTGACTGCAATATACTATATTAAAATATTTATCATTGTGCTATCAAATATTAACCATTTTTAAATCGTGTGACTAAAGAAAACAAATAATGTTACTTGTTTAATTTTTCATGAATTTCCTAATATTTAGTTGTTCAGAACTCTCCCATGACACAGCACCAAAAATACTGAAGACCCTAGAAATTGTATTCACTCTTTTAAAATTGGTCTGTTTTGAAATGCACTCTGCTCACGTCTGTCACCACTGTTCATTTTGGCTCTGCATGCAGAATCCTAGTTTTGTCATCTGTAAAAACTTATGATTCTGCTTCAGTACAAGAGAAACTTAAAAAGTTGTTTGTTTTGTTTTTCTGTAGGTTAGTGGGGTTTAAAACTATTTTTGGGAGAGTATAGAATTTTTCTTTTTAAGGATAATTATCTAATATAATTATATCTAATTATCCACCTGCTCATCCATCTGAAATTATGTGGCTTTGTCTGATCAAAATACCAGCAACTTGCTAGACTGTAACGTGAATGATCTAACAATGGAAAGAGGAGAATACTGATCCCACAGATGTGCTACAGTTGCATGGCAGCCTAGTCCAGCTGAACTGCTGGCTGCCAGCGTTACGTCACTCCCCAGCTGAGTGGGTTATGCTCTCCCAGGGTGCTCCTGCTTGCTCAAGCCGTTGCTGATTCGTATCACAGAACTAACATAGCAGAAAACTATTCTTTTTTTTGGTTGGCGTCCTGCTGAGTTAGCTCTGAAATGGTTCAATGAAAGGTCAAACAAGTGCCTGAAAGATTGCTAGGGGTGTGGGACTAAATAGTCGGGAATTGGGAGAAGAGGGATTGCAGCACTTGCAATTAGAGAGAGCAGTTTAGACAGCCATGGAATAGCAGTTTTGAAGCTGACACCTGGGCACGATCAAGAGGAGAACAACCTCTTTGCTCCAATCCAATCCTTCACCTTGCTGGGAAAAAATCGTGCTATTAAAGGTCAGGTGTATAAATGTTCCTGCTGAACCATTTCTTTGCACTTTGGAGAAAGCAAGTCTGATCACCAGGTTATCAGAGTACATCTCCTGAAGTGAAGAGCTGCGGTCTGTTAAGAGCCTGGTGCCCCTTAATAAGATGTTAACTGTACTAACTAGCCCCCTCTTCTATACCTCATTCTCTGGTTGATTTGTGACCTCTTATTTTCCTTGCCCCCCCCCCCCCCAGGTGCTACCTAATTCACAATCCCCATACTGTGCATAGAAGCCTTCCTTTCAGCACAGTGATGCTGAGATAATATCCTTGAGCTCTCACCAGTGCCCCTCTAGTCTGTTCCTCCTGCAGGTTCTTGCATTTCCACAATATTTCACACACTTTGTAGGCAGCAGTACTAAATGCAGCAGGAGACTTCATCCCCAACCTAGGCATGCTACAGTAACTGTGTAGATCTGTATAATAACTATATAGGGAAAGCATCTCCTCTGTGCTCTTCATAGAGGAAAGATGCTTCACGTCATCATTTCTGTTGAATACGTTGTCTGTGTTCTGACATGTTTATTCTGACTAAAATGTGCTCTCCCCAGAGAGATATCAACCTTTTTCTCCTTCAAATCCAGTATCTCATTAAAAAATAATACTATTCCATGATATTCATACTTTGGTGAACAATTTTCTATGTATCCCTGTATCTGTACGGTTATTCTCTGGGTCACGTATTTTGGAATGAATGCATTTATACACGCATTCATGTTGTATTTTCTCAGGTTTAAAAGACCCAGGATATCAGTATGGCATTACACATATGAGTCATCAGCATGCTTCCCCGGAGGTGAGTGGAATCAATGTTTTGTATCATCTCAGAATCAGGCCCGGTAACGCTGTAATTTTGTTTGTAATCTTGCCTTGCTGGTCTTACATCTGTAAGCCACACTTTCCCTTGAGTTGCAGCAGTGGGACCCTGGATTGATTTAAGGAGAATTAGTCTGGATTTAAATTTGGAGCCATTTGAAGCAGAGTCTGTTCCTCTTACATGCAAACTCCTAACACACACAATTTCTTTACTCTGCGTAACAATCATGTAAGACGGGTATTGCAAAATCAGCATTTCATGTATAAAGACCATGGGCAGATTGTTCCTTGGAGACAGCAATGTTCAGCACCATCAGAAATTTATCCTTGTCAATAAATTCTTTCTAGATTTTACTTCCCTCCAGCTCCAAGCATGGCAGTGCACTTACTAGCACCAGTCTTGGCACCAAAGCACACCACAACTGAAAGTACATACAGTACCTGCGCGGAGGGGAAATCCCACTGTATCCTGACCAGCTAAAAGCATTAAAATTGCTAGTGGTAAAAAGATGTAAAAAGATACAGATGGATTGTCTAGGGCTCCTCATAGAGGCAGTTGCAAAGGTGAACTGGAAGGCAGGGCATCCCTGTTCTGAATTTCTATTTCTTTTTACAGAGTATAGTTCCCCAGGTACAAGTTCAATTTGTAGGTATTGAAGGACTCACAGGATACACCTGTGTACAAACATGTATAAAAGATCACTAACCTTCAGTATGGGAGACAGTTATGTTTATGCATTTAATCTGTCTAGAAAGGAGTGTGTGATGTACTTTTTTAAGAAATGTTTTGTGGTTTTTGTTTGTTTGTTTGTTTTTTAAGAATTGGATAGTAAAATATTTTTTCTTGCTGAATTGTAAATACTAACTTCCAAAAGCAAATGTTAATGTAAGTTCCAGGGTTACAATTTCAGGTTTGATTCTCTTTGGCAATTCAATCTGCATGACGATTTTGGTCAAATGCCTTGCCTTCTAACATTTGTAACACATGATAAAATGCACACAAAAAAGCTTATATTTAAATAATCATATAATAAGTTGAATGCACACTGTGACAGAATATGAATTATCAACAAGCTGCAGAGTAATACAGGTTCAGTCTGGAAGACAGATACAAGCACTGAGCACAGTTTGACCATTGAAGATAAGAAGTGTAATCCTTTGCTGCTTTAATAAAGACTATTAAAAATGAATGAAAATAGGTGAAATAAACTATTCAGAGCTTGACATAAGGCATCTGCCTGAAAACTCGTTCACTAATTGTTTAATATTTACATCGCTAAGCTAAGATGATTTGAAATAGTGCTTCACAATAAATAATGCATGGAATTTAACTTGGGTACAAGCTACCATTGGTAACTCAGTCTAGGCCTTTGTGGGGCTGCAAGTTCAATGTCTTTATTTGCTCATA
This sequence comes from Elanus axillaris, assembly GCA_026212715.1. Classification (NCBI taxonomy): domain Eukaryota; kingdom Metazoa; phylum Chordata; class Aves; order Accipitriformes; family Accipitridae; genus Elanus; species Elanus axillaris. Next base: position 25,105,024 of record JANZLQ010000095.1, read on the forward strand.
TGAAGGGAGATAGTGAATAATATTAATCATTGGACCTTTCCTCACCTTTTCCCCTGTGGGGTGATCATGCCTAATGAAAATTTGAGCTGTGCTGGTAAAGTGAGATTGGCAAAAGAGGCAGTTTTTCTTTGCATCATTGGATAAATATGCAGCTGGTTCTGGAATCGATTCTCGTGTGCGTGAAATTAAAAGGTGTTATTTTGAAATGCTCCTGTATGTATGCAACAGAATTTAGTCACCAGAAATGTCACAGCCAAGAAATACAAAAGATGCAGGACTATGAGCAGTACACTTAGAAAATGAAATGAATGCTCCTGCTTAATGTTTCACCTTCACCCATTTTTTAAAAAACTCAGGCAGTTCTGTGTGCAAATGTTTCTACCTTTTGTTACAGGTCCCTCTTATTACAAAGCTCTATGTTCAGTTTAAGACTGGCCCAAACCAGCTGTAGCTGCTGGTTAAATTTCTTGCCAGGCTTGGAGCTTTTCTTCTGTTTTTATGTTCATTTTTAAAGGAACCGGTTTAATTTCTATAAAATAGAAAAATGAAATATAGCTATGTATTTTCTCATGTTTCTGGAATTCTAAAAGGTTTTCAGGACCAGACTGTGCTGTTCTTAATTAATTCCTTGCGCTTTGATCTATATATGCATGCTGGTGAGAAAACCATTGTCGGTATCCGGGAGGGAGGCGGAGAGCTAAACCCCAGCAGCTTCCCTGCACGCTTGGTGCCTGTGGGCATGAATGGGTCTAGGGGAGGGCTTAGAAGTAGCACAAGGCACAGTTGCATTTATTGTGCCTCTTTTTCTGAGGGCAGCAAACCTTCCTGTACCAACCAGACCCTGCTGACCGCTAAGTCTATGCAGTATAAACCCTGAATTCAATAAGATAACAGCTGTTATCACAGTGCTTTTTATCTGGGAGGCAAAGTCTAAAATTGCATCTGACCTCTGTATGCACAGAGATGCCATGCAATGAGCGCTCTGCCTAGATCCTCAGAGGTTTTAGATGAAATCAGTAAGAGTGAGGTACCTAAATGAATACTCCTGAGGATAATAGCTTCTGTGTCTTTTGCCCACATGTGGTACAAGGTAGACTCCGAACAGTAATTTATCAAATGATACATTGTGAGTCTTACAAAACACAACAGGACTTTAGGGTTGTTTTTTTCCCAAATAGGATTACTAATATATAAAACTAAGCCACTCCATTTACCAATAAAATCATACAAGTAATTAAACAAGCCATGGTATAGATTTAACTTATTTCTTTATAGGTCAAGCCCTAGGTCAATGATTTTTAGCAACAAAGGTCTGTAAGAATAGATTTTCTTAATAATGCCAATAGGCTATGTATAACAAAAAGTAAACACATATTGGTCTGTTGTGTGTGGGTATGTATCCTCCTTTGCATACATACATTTCTGCACAGCACAAGCTCAGGGAAACATCAAAACCACATGCTACATGTCCAGACAAATAATCATTTTGAGCTTTGCTAAGGCAGCAGAATGAGTTCTTATTTTTCTTGTATATTGGGGTCTGCTTGCTTGCCCAGTCATTTGTTTAGATTTCAATGGGAAAATAACAAACAAAGCTAAAATTGCCACACTAGAAAATTAAATGAATTGAAATTCTGTTCCTCCATGAAAAGACTTGAAATAGGATTTAAATCAGTGTGTGCTTGGTAAAACATGGCAATTTGATGTCTGTTCCATAAAGCTGACAACCGCATCTAGTTGTTTTCTATCTGAATTTGATCAGATAATTTGGTCAAACTTGTAGAATATCTAACAGTTACACAATCAGACTGAGATTTGTTCAGAAAATTACAACACAGTGAGGGAAACTTAATTAGTTTTGTCAGCAAATATAAAGGCACTAGCTTGCATTTCCAGAAACTGTCTAAAGCTTTTACAAATACTCCGATTCAGCTAAAATCAGGCTAATTATATGTTGGGCTCAAAAAGTCCTCATTAAAAGAATATTATTGGGGTTATAATGTCCAAACCTGAAAAGACAGGAAATACTGCAATTAATAAGCAATTGGTTTGACAAACTGGTATATGTAATATTATATTAATTATATGACTGTAAAATTTGCTCCATAGACCTCCAGACCTGTTCCAATATCTCAGCTACTTAGTATCTTTTTTAGACCCACTGTGTGGACATGGTGTTTACTGTACTTTATCAAATTCTACTGCAGAGAATCATACTGATTTACTGTTTAATTTTTTTCCTGTGGTTCCTGCCACTACAGTATCTTGATACTTCACAAATTCTAATGCTTATTTTGCCAGTACCTAGGGTAAGGTACAGGGGTGGTGACAACCTCCTCCTACATAAAGGGTGCAAGGCAGAGGGAGATCCTATGATCTCCAAGTGCCTTTTTTTTCCCCCCCTTAAATACCTAGGATCTGATTTTTCAAAATGTTAATAATAGAGAACACTGAGATTTGAAACACTACTCTGCCTGCTTTCTGCTGCAACTGTAAGTGCTCAATAATTTTATGAATCAAAACTCAAGTGCAAGCATTCAGAAAATCAGAATACAGTTACCAACTACATGTGAAAAGTATGGTTCAAATAACCTGTCAAATATAAACAGGAGTGTTCAGGCAGAAGCTGAGGAAGTCTAGTTTTCTTGGGTAACATTTAACTGCTTTGCCCATGCAAACTTCGTTTCTCTTCACATACTACCTTTAATGCTAATTGGTTAATTATCACAATCTTTCCTGAAATTCTTTATTGGTTTTCTTTCCAGATATATTTGCTGAATTGTAACAAATCCAGATTTTCTACTTCAGAGGTACTCATCGTTTGGAGAGACAGCAGTAATCTCTAACTTTATTTTTTATTTTAAATTTATGATGTAAGATTTGCATTTGTTTTACAGCATTGAGAGCATTGGTGTGGCTAGATAGCCAATTTTATAATATTTGGCTAATGGATGTCAGTAATTACATTCTCTCTTGTGCTTCTCAGTGTTAAAAATCAAAAGCAAGCTCTTGTAGAAATCTTTCTTTAATGTGTGTGTAAGAATGCAGAGAGATGAGGAAACAGTGAAAGAAAAAACATGAGAGGAGGACTCTCCTGAGTTTCTGGAAGTAGATGATCAAAACAGTTATAAAGAATAAATCTTAAGAATTTACTACAAAAGAAATTTGCAATGAAAGTCTAATCCTATATATACCGATGTGGTATTTCCACTCGCTTGTTTACAAGACCTGTTAACCAGAAGAGAAGGTAAATAGACAACTAAGGATTGAAACAACATCTGCTCTAGCAATATTTGCACAAAATTTCAGCTCTTATTTTTAAGGATGTTATGTATACCTCCATTATTTTTTTTTTACCTTTTCCTTCTGTCTAGTTTTCACTAATTATAACAGGTAATGAGCCAGTGTTTTGCAGTTTTATGGTCCAGGGACATAGTTTTAAGGTATGAAAGCATAGTTAAGTTACTCAAGAAGTTTAGTACAGAAAAAAGCGAACATGCAGAGAAATCACCTTTTGTCTTTTAGTAAGAATTTTAAAATTTGAGTTAATATGGAGTTAATATTTTGGTACACAAAACTTATTTCACAGTTGGCAGGCCATGCATATTTACATATTTCAGTGGGAGCTCCTCCAGGCGTTAGCAAGAGAAAGAGAGAGGACACTGAAAGCATACTGAAATAAATGGGTGGCACAGTCAATTTACTGTCCTCATCTGGGAGTCTCCGAAACGGTTCAGGGAGTATGGCAGTCTTACAGCTCGCAGAGTGGTTTGCTCATTTTCTGCTCTTAAGTAGCTGCACATGATAGCATACAGACGCAGAGGCAGCAAAGCTGCAGGAGAGGGGCGACTCTCAGAGTTACTTACGTTGACAGCCCAAGCTGTGCCAGATATATCCCGGCAGACATTTATCACATTTGGGCCCTGATGTTCCCTCCTTACACTCACAAAATCCTCTGTCATTACAGCGATCATGGATTGAACCAAAAGGGTTACAATAACAGTCTGCAGAAACAAGACAACACATACACACCGGATTCAGGTCTATATATGGTGATAATTCATTCAATACCAATAAAGGCTGCATTTCCAGTGCTAAAGGTAAAGGAAGACTGTCTATTAAGGATATCTAGAGTAGCGAATGTAACTACTATAGGTCCATTTATTTGTTTGCTTATGTCATTTCAGGAAGAGACATTTTATGATGTGAAGAGAAAAAGTAAACAGAAAAGATATAAAGGCAGAATATACCATGGTCTTTGAGGATAAGTGACTGTAACAGATTCCCTCCTGGTAAGAATATTTTTGACAATTTAATGAACATTAGAAAAGCTTTGTATAGTATGGATATATCAACGTGCCATCAGGGTGAAATGTTTTGCATTATTAAAACAGGCTTATCTATATTACTCAATATTTTCAGAAATGCTGAATGTCTTTACAAGGCCATATAAATGCACTTTACTTATTTCCAAGATAGTCTTCCTTTATAGTTTTGAGCAGTATAATAATTTATGTGGATATTTGCCATTAAATTGATGAGATTGTATTTATCAGTGATGTTAATAAACCTTTTACATATTCCACAATGAAAAGCTTGAGGTGAGCAGTAATATAATGCAAAACTTATCAGAAGTGGCTTTATGCTGCCATTTTAATTTCTGTCACCTCCCAGTGGGCAGATGGAAAATGCAATGAGGCTCATTCCCCAATGTATATTTTCCACGTGTGTTCACCTAATTAAAGAATGACTAGGGTAACCCATTTCCTCCCACACCTCTTACTGTGTTGTTCATTCACAGCCCTTTGCTTTAACATGATTACAATATCCGTGTTCAGCTTTCAACTAGCTGAACAAAGAAGACAAGACAGTAGCTAGCAGAGCTCATTTTTGGTGCTCCTGTTCTTCAGTTTTTGTTTGTTTGTTTGTTTTTATTTTTCTGTTGGTTTTGTTTGTTTGTTTGTTTTTAAATGAAGGGCTGTATCTTATTTGTATGTAGACCCATGTAGACCCAGAGTAACTCCACTGTCAACTGAGACCACAGACACATTTTGGCAGTGTCTGATCTCTGCTGCTGTTGAAGGCAAAAGATACACAAATCAATTCCTGAATCTGGACAACCTGCTGGGAGTCTGGCTTTGTATGTCTGTGAATCAGTGCTACTTTGATGACTACCTTTGGCAATTGTTCCCTACCATTAGGTTAAAGCTCAGTGATACTGTAATTGACAAAATACAGTTGAACTGGGAAGTAAAATACAAAAAAAAATCTAATGGAAAAACTGTAACAGGAAAAAAAATTACCAGGAAGACATTTGTCATCTGTTGTCTCAGTGTTTATTAACTAAAAATTACAGATGGCACTTTGAACATTTGGCATGCTGAAGAAGAATAGTTACCTTTGGCAAACAGAGTTCCACAATAATAATAGAGTCAATTAGCTAGCAACATTCATTAATGAAGTTGAAAACTGACACGCCAAAAATACTGTGCAAGGCTGAGCAAAATTATAGCACAGTGAGTGCCATTTGAAAAGCTGGCAGTTCTGATGTTCATCAGATGTATGAAGTGTTTATGTAAACAGGCATGGAACCAAGATATAAACTGAATGCAGGAAGTAAAATTTGCTTAAAGAGTGTTCACAGAAAACCTTGAAAGACAGAAAACTTGGAATTACACTAGAAACAAAGGGCCTGATTCTTGTACATTAAAAATAGCTTAGTTGGAAATAATGGAGTTACAGTGATCTAAACAAGTGTTTGTGAAAGAAATGTATGGCCTATGATATTGAATGTTATAGATACATAATGTTATATTTTCCAGAGAACAAGAACCTGATCCTGAAATAGTGAAAGCTTTCCTACTGAGCTCTATCATAAAAATACATAAGAATTGTCAGGCCCATATTGTGCTGTTCAAGGAAAAGCAGATAGTGGGAACAAAACTTTAAGCCTGGCCCTTTTACATAAGTAGTAGATCAAACTGAAACACCAAACAGACCTAGGAACCTTCAGTAACTGAGCCTAGTCTCCATCTTTCTCAAAGCACAATTGATACCACAGATATATGACCTACAGAGGTCCACTGAACATCCAAGCTCATTGTCCAACACAGTATCACAGGCTGTGGAACACTTCCCAAGACCTGCCAAATACTTAAGACATTAAAAAGCTCAAAAGCCACAATTCCAGTGTGCCACAGGGAGGCAGTGAGTATCTCCAATGCCCTTACAACAATGGGACATTACGTAACATTAAACTGACATTCATAGATCATCTGAGTAAGCAGACCACACATCAGATTCCAGGATGGGGAAAAAAAACCCTGCAGATCTGAGCTGGGAAGGAATTTTCCTCTTAACCTCCATTTGGTGACTGTTTGAAGGATGGGAAGATGACAGTGGTAGTCATCTGTTCACTGAGACTCACTATATCAATGCGATGCTGCCAACAAAACACAATGAAAATAAGTAAAAAAGAAGGTTGGGAAAATGGGCTTAAGCTTGTAGGCTTGCTGCTTATCAGTCTGGGTTGACAGTGGCTACAGGAGAGCCCTCATGGTTCACTTAACCATAGATCAGTAGGGTTTCTAAAGGTCTTACAGGTGTTAATGAAGCTTAAGGCTCAGTGACTGCAAGGCTGGTTTTCTTATAGGTGTGACGATAATTACCATTTCAGTGTTTATGTTGTAAGGGAAAGGAAAAGTTCTATTACTCTGGGTCTACCTGGTGGTTTCCATGCTATCCATGCTTGCCAGTGTGTGTATTCACCGAAATAAAGAGTTATTAGGACTTTATCAAGACCTTGTAGAAGTAAAAAGCTCTTCAAGTTGTTAAAGTCTTTTTCACTGTAAGCATGTCAAGTGAATGATTTTTAAATTTAAAATACCTTGATTTATTTAGAAACTGTAGTTGCCCATATGAGGTAATTTTGCAGTTAACTGACAAATCCACAAATTTTTGATATTTCATTTTAGGAAATAAAATTTATTTTGCTTCTAAAGAAATTAAGGGCATAATGAAATTAGATTTAAGCCCACTGTATAATGTGCTGCATTTGGTTCACTGGTAAAAACCTTCTCAGTATTTCAATTCTTTGTAATTTGTCAGTTTTAAAAATGAAACATTTTACATTTTCTCCATTTAGTTAGCATTGGCTAAGATTCACAGATTTGTTATCCATGTACTTACCATATATATTTATGAAAACTATGTCAGTAGTTTTGATAAATCAGAGCCAAAGCCCTGTTAGCTGCCATTAAACTAGCTTATCCAAACATTTTTTACTTTTCTACATATATGGCTGAAGAGGAAAGAATTGGCCTGGAAAAATGGCTTTCATACGGGAATAAGACTTGCGCATGTCACTGGAAATCCGCTTATTAAAATGTTCATGCCAACATTCCCCTCATACTTCAAACCCAAAACACTGCTTTTAAACTCAGAGAAATGAGCGTTTCCAATAGAGCAAGACTCTTTGTGCTTGACCTAGAAGGATGGTGAATCCATCAACTCTCTCAGAGGTGAAAATATTCTACATTTTGCCCAATTAAATCTTACGAGCCCCAGTTCAGGAAAGCACTTTAAGCACAAACTTCTATTTTCTGAAAAGTGCCTAAGTATCTGCTTTGCTTCACTGACTTTAAACAAGAAGTAGTATGAAAGTCTTCTTAAGTTGGCAAATCAGCTAGGATACATACATTTTGTATGCAGTATGATTACTACGATCCTGAAAACTGTCTTAGTCCAACAAGAATATTACTTATTTAAAAAAATTACCTAAATTGTAGCAAACCATGGTTTGATCTTATAGTCATCTCACATGGTACAATTCTCATGGGAGCCCAAGAGGCTTCTGCTTGCACTGAGGTAGGAAAGTCAGCAAATGCATCACATTGCTGCTTTTTATTTTGTTTTAGTTTTGGGTTTTTTTGGTTGGTTGGTTTTGTTTTTTTGTGGGTTTTGTTGGTTTTTTTTTTAAGACTCTTGGTAAATGAAAGGGTTTTTAATTTTATTTCTGCAGAGTCCGGGCAATTTCAAAGTGCACAGTTGTTTTACTAAGACATTCTAAATATATCACTTGCATATTAATTTAAGATTTACTTATTTTTGACTGCTGGTTAACTTCCTTGTCTTACATAGCTATAGCTGCTGTCTTAGGATTTCAGTGTACATGGGAAAATGGTGTACTGAATGAGCTGATGAAAAATCCCAAATAGAGTAATCTAGTGTCATATTCATTAGGTCTATTTAGGCAGCTGAAATTGTACAGCCCTGATGTCACACACCGATGATGTCTGTCATCTACATCAAACAAATATGAGGGACAGTGAGTTTTTTCCAAGCACATTTGATTGGGTTAATCTCCTCTGCACAGTCATACAAAGTCATGACTTGCCTACTAAAGTTCTTATTAGCTCAGACTAATTATTGTCAAAGGAGATCATGCATTTTCTGAATGTGTTGCCAAGCAAAGTTAAAAGAAGGACACGTGAAATGCAGTGCGTGGATGGATCTGGGTGTTTACCACGAAATAAAATGTAAATCTGTCAAGCTGCAGACTGAAGCAAATAATAGCAACTTAAATAGTTTCTGGCTTGAATCTCAGCAACGGATTATAAAGAATATTAAAATATAATTTATTCATCCATAGTCTATTTTGGCCTGAAAATATCTTATAACTACTCTTTCTTTTTGCTTCCTGGAAAATAGAAAGAAAAAAAATCACAATGAAAATCCAGAACAGGTTCTACCAATGCTTATGTCTATAAGAAATATTATATAATGAAATCCTCCACCTGTTTGTTATTAGAACAATGCCTTTTGTGGCTACCCTATACTGTCCATTGTATGAAGCTTCCTTTACAGACTACGTTCAACCTTCACCTAAAGTATCCTAACTTTTGCTATATACTCTCTGTGTTGGCAGGAGAACAATGCATATTCTTCTGGTGTGATAAAGATCTTATATTTTCTCCTAATATACTTTTCTTATTTTGGTCTGACATGTTCTTTAATTCTTCATTTTGGGTATTTATAGCTGATGCTAGGTCTAAAGTACTGTTTTCATCTAAGAATCCCTTTTCTAAATTGACATCATGTCAAACTGATTTGACAAATTCTGTTCCTAACCACATGGGCATAATTGCAGTCTCTCCTCTAAGGAGAGGGGAGGCAATGCTGCATTTACAGCCCTGTGCCTGGGAGCAGAATTAGCTGTAACATGTTTTTATGAAATTCAAGTGAATAAAGGGGGCTAATACACACCACTCCCCATGTCCTGTCAATGCAGCTGGCAACTTTTGTAGGTCTCCAGGCAAGTATTCGAGAGTCTGTGCTAATAATTCTGAAAGTCAGACTGGGAACAGGTATTTCTGCCTCAGCCCTTCAGTTTTCACATGCGCAACTCTGGCGTGGCTCCCTCCTGTGGAAGGACAGCACAATCAGTTCCTTGGGGGCTTCTGGGGAAAGTCTTCCCAGGACCCTTAGCCAGGGAGGTTCATCATCCCATACAAAATACCTCCTTGGGGCAACGCAAATCAGGTGAAAAGTCTACACAGATGTTCTTATCCATTGAAAAAGCTCATTCTGGCTCAACTGGCAAGTAAGCAGCAGTGGTCCCTAACAACTGCCAGTAGCTGAAAAGGCACAGAAGAAAAGCCGCAGTTATCCCGGGACTGACCTATGCACACATTTTCATCGTCCAGCTCTGCAGAAGCATTTCTGAAGTAGCCCAGCCTGCATAACTCACAGTGCTGACCTCTAGTGTTGTGCTTACAGCTCACGCAAATGACCGTATTGAGCAGCTCGATGTAACTGCACCGGTTGGAGTGCCCGAAGCATTCACAGTCTTTCAAGGAAGAACAGAAATGTATACAAAACGTATACAGCAGCAGAGTAATAGCACATTACATGCTTAGTAAAGATGAACCATGAATAGAGAAGTATGAATGAATGGCACATACATGTTAATCAATGTAACACGGACAGCAGCAGATGTTTATCTGCAATGAAAGTGAAGTTTGTTTCAGGCAGGTTAGCGTGACCCGACCACCATGACATGATGTTGAAGGTTGGCTGTTGTTGGCAGACCTGATGGAACTGAAGCATTTGCAGTTGTAAACCTTTCAGGGGTCCTGGAGGCTCAGTTTCCGCTGATAGAAATGCACATCTTTCTGCACATTTGGGACAAGTACAAATCAAGACCCGGGAAAAACTTCCTCGTATTGAAAATATTAAATACAGTGGACAAAATAGTCAAACTTCATCCTGCTTAAATCCACAACTGTAAGTAAAATAAAAGCTTTGTTCTGACAAAAATGGTGAGTATTCAAAAATACTACTGAACTTGGGGTACTCTAACTGGTAGGCACCTTGGGAACCAGAGTGTTTTGTTTCAAGACCAAACAGATCTCTACTTTGACACTTTGGCTAGCACCTCCTAAAGCAATTACCAGAGAAGAAAAGGAAGGGAGTTGTTATTTAAGAGCTACTTCTACTGTACTTCTAAGCATTAACCCATTTTTATATTCAGAGATGAAAAACAATTGGGCTAGAAAAGATCATGAAAAGTCTGAAATGTGTACCGAATAGAAAGCATGCTTACTGCAGCCAGATGAAACGCAGCTGGCAGGACAGCCACTTTTTAAAAACCTCTTCGTTAACAATAGAATGCTAGTGCCTTTTAGTCTTTAATCACAAGCAATGCTTGGTTTCATGCAGAAAGAAGGTGAAATTAGAAATGTATCAAAATCATTATAGAAGGCACAGCTATGCTTTGTGTAGAAAGCTTGTGTAAGTCTGATCACTCAACTCTGAGACTGAGACGAGAATGAATGCAGGAAAGGCTAGTAGGATGATCAGAGAAGTACAGAGCCTATTTAAAAAGCAAAGACTAGGATAATTTGGCTTGTTTAGTCCATGGAACTGAAGGTAGAGATATCACTGGGCTATAAACACATCAAGGAGATAGCCTTCTGAAGTGACTACCCTCGCTAATGGATGACACTGGCACAAGAACAAATGGGCCTTAACTAGCCATTGAGAAATTTCAACTGGAAATTAGGAGACGGTATCTAGCCATTAGGGCACTGAGGTTCTTGAACACTCTTCCAAATTGTAGCAAAACCACTGATGCTTTAGAGATGTACTTTATTTAATGGTGAAAGAGATTATGGTATGTTTCCTGCAGTAATGGAGTACTGGATGCAGTGACTTGGAAAGTTTTGAGGTTGACTTAGCCTGTAATTAGGTAAAGCTGGAGCAGGGGTGTAAAATGTTTCCATATAGGACAGGGATCACATCCCCTGTGGTGCCTTTCCTATGGTATGCTGCTGATCATGCTGGGGCATCTGATGAGCCCACTGATTGTTGGCATAGGGCATCAGATACAATATTTGTGCCTGCCTGTATTTTTATAAAGAAATAACAACACCAGTACATGTTTATGTTATGCACACCTAATACATATATATTTCTTTGGCTGTTTGATGTAGTGGACTGTAAATAGATTGCATCTTTTCTTACACTGTACAACACAGCACAACATATGTTTCAATCTTGAAAGCTGCTGTTCTGCTCCCAGGAAACATTAATTCAATTTACATATACACATTTAGTTAACATATATGCATTCTTGTTCTCCTCAATGTTATACTGCTAAACCAATGTTTTGTCATTCATGCCAATCTGATGATTTTGATGCCCATAACTGCTGGAGTACAGTAAAACATTTGGTTCATCAGTCTCAGTATGTTATCACTTGACACAATTCAGTGGGGAGGAAAAAAGTGTAAAAGTTTGTTGTCTTTTGCAGCTGGTCAGTGTGATTCAGCATCTCAGCCAGCCACCCAGCAGCATTTCTCCCTTACTATATCCATCTTGCTTGAGTAAAAACCGCTTATGCGGGGCAGAGGCAACAGATCTAAAAGTGGAAACTAGCACTAGCAAACAGTAGTCACAGGGAAAGTTGTTACAATTGTAAGTTTTTATGCGTTTGATTTTTAGAATAAGACAGACTGGTTAGTGATAAGCAATCTGATCCTTCTGAATCTCAGATTCAGAAGCAATGCTGTCTTAGTCTCTTTGTCTGACAAAGGACCCATCTTCTGCTACCATTAGACAATTTGTTTTGCTGAGATGATACCTTACTGGTATGTTTGTCAGACTTGTAGCTAAACACAATCATATTGTAGGTGAATTTAGAGGAAATAATTTACCTTGTTTTCCAAAGCAGTAATATGCAGCAGAATACTACATTTTTATGTTTGAAAAATATGTAGACTATAAAGAAGTGCCAGTAAATCAGACTATACTACATCATCTTTTGTGTTTAAAGTAGCAGAAAGAAACTGACACTGTTTTGTCAATGAATGACGCGCTACTTCCACTCTGAAGTTGTGGTATGACCTTCAATAATACTACTATTCCACATAATTAGCCATTACACAAGCATAAGAAACAAAGCTGCACATAAAGTTATTCACTCTGTAACAAAGCTTGCTCCAAGTTATGACCTGGACTGAAGGAACATCAAAGGACTTAGTTTAATGTACATACATGCTCCTAAACATATGCAGAAGGACCACCCAAGTTCAGACATGGCTAATCAATATTAAAGGTAAACAATGAGACCAATTCTATACTTGGTTGTGTTCCTATGGGTACTGCTCTTTTGTAACAACTATGCTCTGTGAAAGAAAGCCTTTTTCTCGAAGTTAACTTATACTAAGCTACAGGAAAGCTCTAGGAATCTTGATCATCAGACTGGTAAATGCTATGTGGTGTAGAAAAAAACACAGTTAACTCAAAACCAGTCTAACATCTGATCAAAGATTAGCAATGGCACAAAGGGAAAAAAAAGGCATGGCAAGTAACAATAAAATCAATTTTTTGCTAATTTTTGCTCCACCCCTGCTTCCCCCCAGCTTTTGCTAGTGCAATAATATGACCTTACTTTGCTTACTGCTGTTGGCCTGATCAGTGAATCATTTTTACATCCCTCTGTGTTTATAAAAAAAGGCTATGTAAAGGGTTCTCATATGATTGAAACAGAATTATTTTCTCTCCACTGGCTACAGGAGGTGCTACCCTAAACCAGTCAAACATAGCATGTAGAATTGCATTCAGTATCATGCCAGCTGGGAAGCTAATACCTATCAATGCTGTATGACCTTTCTAGCTTATCATGTGGTACACCTTAACCAGCACACCAAGACCAGAAAGTAGCCTGCTTATTAGAGTTGTCAGAAGCCACAGCCTAAGGTTTTTAGGCACATGTCTCTGGCTAGCAGCCCAACCACTTCCATGCACTGGCAAAGCCATGCAATCACTGAAAGAGATGGAGGAAAAGCATCAAAATCAGGCTGAAAATGGTTTACCGACAATGAAATGACATGAGCTTACAGTGCTAGAAAATGCTGCTTTCAGTTCTGAGTACCACATGTCAGAAAAGACACAGATAAACTGGAGACAGTTTGAAGCTGAATAACAATAAGAAGTAAATGGTTTGGAAAATAAAACCTCAGAGGAGACATAAAGATAGCTAGATAGGTTTAATCTGAAGGAAAAGGGAGAAGAGATAGCCATGTTAGATTTGATAATTGTCTTTGGATGATTCAGGAATTGTCAAATCCCTTGCCAACTCACAGAAGGATTGACTGTATGAGCCTTTAAAGACTATTTCCAATGCAACGATTCTATTGCAACAATCTTGATCCTGTTGTAGAAAGCAAGATAAAATTACCTATTGAAGGCTCATAAAGAGGTTGATCATTTAATTGTTTTGTTTCTATAAATTAAATACTTTTTGCCCCATTATAATGCTATGCATTTACATCTTTGAGATCACATACTATTGTGCTGTGGGGACGAGGTTCAGCTGAAGCTTCAGTTGTGACCAATAAAACATGAAACGTCATCACATGAAACAATGGTAAACACACAGAAGGGAAGCATAATTTTTAAACTAAGACTGGTAACGCATGAGACAGCAATCAGTGTCATTTTCTAATTAAGAGCACAGACTGTTTCAAGAAAAGTGCATTCAAAAATCATTAAAATATTTTTTCATTTTCTAGTAACTGTGTGTTCCTCCTCTATACCATAACAAAAGGCAAACAAAGGAGACTTCATTGTAACCTTAGAAATGACCTGCTTCATAACAAACAGTATGGCTCATTATCATGATCTCATCAAATGGGTCAAACTAAGTTCAAACATTTGTTAATATCCCTATTCCTTGTTAATATGTATTTCATGAATAATGAGATATTCACAATAGCTACAGATAGACAAAACATCTTTATACATTCTCTTTACAGATAAATTGATGAGGAAAAACAATGAGAACAGCTCAGGGTTCAGACTGTGAATGATAGATATGCAAATGAAACAGGTTGCCTGTAAGTCAGAGAGAAAATTGGCATCCTGATTATGCCCATATAATTCCATTATTTTGATAAAACACTGAAACATCAGTTCAAAATGTAATGCCTACACTCTGAATTTGCACACTGTTGCAATAAAATGAAGATGTAAGGCACATTTACAATGCATTAAAAGACATAACTATGCATTACACTCCATGGCATTTACAGATACTTCTTGAGGATATGGACAATTGACGCTTTATGTATTGTTTGCCCTCAACTAATCTGCTTTAATCTGCTTATGTATCCTCTTTTACAATTTATGCATATCAGTGAGGAAAACAAGACTCTAGCAAACATTCGCTTTCTAGGCAACAATCTGAATAGTCATATTCAAAATTTAACTCCTTTAAAAACAAATGCCATGTCACTTTATATGCCAGCAGCAACTAAGAAGCGTATTTATTTTCTTTGTATGGCTTATGTTTATGCAACTTAATGCTTCTGTTGTTGTTAATGAAGATGCCTCACCAGTAAGCTGATGGGTACACTTCACAGATATTCCAGATTCATACAGTGCAATGTATTCACAACACAGAGCACTATGGAATCACTGTATGAATCCAAGAATTCCTACCTCTCTTGTGGTTTGCAACTTGAACAGAAGAAACAGTTGAGATAGCTAATTTGGGAGCAACTGGATAGGTAATAAAACGAACAGTAAATTAGAAAATGTATCATATAGGAACAAATCAAAAGAATAAAATAAACTTCTTTATTTTCTAACCTTTAAATTAACTATAAAAATGGTTATTGTTTTGTCAGGAAAGGGAGAAAGTTAGGGAAAATGAGTTATGTACTACCAGCTATTGAATCATTTGAGCTGTAATATCCAAAATAAAAAAAGGTAATGTCATTCACATCTACACACTTCAGCAGTTTGAGGTTATTTGATGATTTCTCCCAGTCCATGTCCAATGACTGCATGGTAACTAGAGTGGTCTGCAAAGGGTTTTATTAAATTTGTATGCATATTCATTCTAGCCCAATAGCATAAGCAAAAAAACCCCACAATACAATGATATTAGGTATAGGTAGATTTCTGTAATTATTCTCTTCATACACTATCCTTGACTGAAGTATTTAATCTACAATAAGTATTAAACACTGTAACAATATGCTGCAAAGACAAAAACTGAACAGAAATGCTTGTAAGTTTTTGTGTTTTGTGCTTCCTAACAGAATATCAAAACCAAATTTACCAAAATTCTTATTTATTGGGAAGAAACAGTGAATAATTTTGTGCTGTTCAAGACGTACTTTGCAATGAAGTTAAGTCTCAGATCACAAGCAGTATAATTAAGCGATGAAATCCATTAGAAATGCTAAGTATCATTTCACTGGGAATGTTTTCATTTAAAATTCCTGTGAATAATGTAGGCTAATCCTTACAGAGAGCAGAGATCAATCTGGGTTTTTTTTGTTTGTTTGTTTAAGGAACATATGCAAAAGCTTGGAAAATATAACATAGGCTAAATGAAGTTATCGGAATGCTAAGTATCACATCGTCAGGGTTATTTAATTTAAAATATATGTGAATAATGCAACTAAAGTACATTGCTAATCCTTGTAGAGAGCACAGATCAATTAGTATTTTCTGTTTTGTTGGGCACATAGAAACTTGCACATATAACATGGTAGATTTTATACATATGTGCATATGTTTTGATTTGGTTATAGAGATCAATGGATTTAACCATGGCCCTTCCAGTGTAACTCCCCAACAGATTCCCAGTACATCTTGTTCAGTTTAGTAGCTATTTTCAAGATCACCTTTTCATTACTTTTATTCTCCATCTGTATGTGTTATAGCACAGAAAGGACACCCTTCAAACAGTCAAAGCCACAGGCCAGATTTCTGCAAGGATTTTTCAGGGAGCAAAGGGCAGTAAATAAGGAGAACAAAGGGACGTTATTTTTTATAATGGAACAATAATTTCAAAATGTGAAGTATAGCTGAGTACAACCTGAAATAACAAAGAATCTTACTTTAATTAGCCATCTTAAAAAGTTGTTCTGTCTCTTTCTATGCTAAACATCATGTTACAGTCTCTGGGTAACTTTTTGTGTGGCACTCAAATTGTAGAAAACTATGAGATTATCTTGCAGAGAACTTGTTTCTATTGTGGATGGCACACAAGCTGACAATGTCTTAGCTCACTTCGGAAAACAAAGTGGAAACGACATTAAAAATGGGTTTGATGTAGACAATGACAATCTTTTCTCACACAAAAAAATCTCAAAACTTACTCAAAATACAGACTGTGCTGTCTAAACAAGTCCAACATTATCTAGGGCTTTCTGTGTATCAGTACTTATGTGTGTCTACTTTTCCAGGCTTTTTGCAGTGATGTGCACAATCTGAGTGTTGGAAGACTCCCTTTTCAGGTAAGGTTTGCTTTATGGTTGTTTTCTCACAGAATAGCATTACTTAGCACCAGAAGAATAATGAGTTGGATTCTCATTGTTACTGCTTTTGCCACCATGTGGGACTCCTTGAAAGTAATTTCAGTAACTTTAGACCTCTAGGAATTTTACAGCATCCTACCTTGGTTTGGCTTAGAAACCTCAAGGGAAGAAATATTCGGCCATATCCTATCAAACTTTGGAGGATCTGCATGCATCAGGAAAAATCAGGTTTTGTTATTTGCATCTGTCATATTGCTCTAAACAGGCAAGCATATGGACAAAAACATAGGTTACAAACATCCATTACTGGACTAATCTAGGTTGCACTTGAACAGTACATGACTCCACAGTGAACAAGAAAACAAGCAATTGATGATTCCCAAAACACCAAATGGACATAAAACACTGCGCATAACAATTTATATTCTGTGGTTTAAAATATAATTTTTTGTGATGAGAAAATATCCTAGACCAATATATATGGTTCTAACATCAGGAACAAAACAGGAACATATTCTGTTAAATCTGCTCTGCAAAGATAAATGACAATATCAGACAAATATGGATTTCTCACCCAAGACACATACCTTACCATAACACCCTGTTTTAGGGCTGTTTGAGTGAATTATATTTATGTTATCAGAAGAAATATATTTACCAGTAGAGTGGGCCTTTTCTTTTGCTTTCACACTTGTGTGTGTTGTATCTATTTCCTATCATTTCTGCTGATATATTTTACAGCTTGATTTTTTTTTGGTAAAAACATTAAATGTCTACATTTCTTAAAAGCCCTACGTAATGTATTACTTACACAAAGCATTTTGTCTCTCAGTGAAAGAATTAGCTATGTCACTTTAGAGTTTCATCTCCTTTGGTCAATGTTTCTTGGGGCTGGGGGAGTGATAACCCTTAGCAGAATGGTGCTAGGTGTTGGAGCTTGAGAGTAGGTGAAGGGGAGGGGTTGTGGGGGAAGGAAAGAAAACTTTTCTTTGGGTCCTGATCTGGGAAACGGTATTTATTTTCTCCTTATTCTTCTGTTATAATCTTTTCTCTCTTTCCATCTGCCTAGCTTTGAATATCAGATTTGGACCACATTCATATCATTGTCTGTGAGTGCTGCAGTGGTTGTGTCCTTTCTGAGCTAAACAGAATTTTCCTTAATGGACACATCAGCCTACATAGTGGTGATACTAGTGGGGAGAGAGCTATTTCTTCATTTCTGCCTACAAGCAATTCAGTTGTGTAGTGAGTAGATTGCCGTTGTCACAACTTGGCTGGCATCAAGGGTCTAGGCTTACAGGTCTTTTTGAAGAAGGTATGTTTCACTGTTACATCCATCTTAGTGGAAGACCTGCAGGGAAGCTACGACAAAAAGACTGGGGCTTCAAACATGTGATGTGGGAGGAGGACATCCCATAGTAACTTCTGACCCATTTGTCAAGGGTGAAGAGAAATTGGCTGGGTGGGACTGGCTGTCCCAAAAGTCCTCCCACATAGAGAACACTTCAAGAAAATGATGATGACCTGCACTGTGCCATGTTAGGTAGTCTTCTCCAGTTGAATCAGTAAAGTTGTGATATAATCACATCATTACATCATATTCTTACACTTTTGTGCTTTTTCCTTATCAGTCAAGAAAATGGAGGAAACAAAAACTGAGTCAGTTTGGTAGATTCTCAAACAGTCTATGTATTGATCAAAAGTAACCTGCCTCTACTGGTCAGATCCACCAATTCACACACATAGGAAGTGCAAACACAATAGTCAGAGTGTATGACAAAAGGTATCTAAAAACCATACTTACTGAGGTGGTGTGATAACCCTAGCCCACTGAAAGACTCTAATTCCATGCACCTGAGAGACCACCTTCCTCTCCCTCCTCCTGAAACACTGACTGACTGGTTATAGTAAAGAAGTTTCAAGCACACAAATTAGTTGCACAATTAATTTGCTGTTGAAATTTTGGTAGATTTAGGAACACTTAGGCTTGACCTAAAGATTTTAAAGGGACTGGACATTATAGAATACATATAAAAATCAGTAGCTAAAAAAGGAAAAGCACTCTTTACTGACTACATTGTCCTGCTGCGCACTGAGCCTTATTCTCTTTTAGCCATTGTGCAACAGCAGGGCTGTTGCAGAAAACCTGTAACATTTCAGACTGGAGCTTTCAACATCCTACTTCTGTTGAATACCACGTGGCACACCTACTACAAAAATTCACATCCATAATGAATGGTCTTCAACTGAAATGGCCTAGGTGTTACCGGCGGTAAAAGTAAAACCATCAAAGCTTCGTAATGCCTTAGGACTAACCCTCTGGAATATCTGTCATTCAATAAACTGTAGATCCTATATAGGAAATCAGATATTTTATACAATCTGATTCATATAATCAGTAATATTTCATATACAATCTTATTCTGATCATGATTTTCCCAAGTAATCTTGTCTTGTCCAAATAAAATCATTACTTGTGTGACAGAAAAATCAGTGTTACATATTTCTTAGTAAACTATAAATGCCATAGATCTGTGCTCATTTTAGCAAACTTACTTGAAATAGAGGTTGTGACTTACTGCAAAATAATTAAAAATTCCCTGACCCTTTAAATTAGATTACATTGAGCTGAGTTTCTTAATGGGCACCCAAAACAATAAAGAGCATATTTACAGTGCCTGAAGATTACCAGTTAAGTATTATTGCTAGTGATTATTACTAGTTATTAGTGATAATTATAACCATCTTAGAAGAGACTTCCGGAGGTCATTTGTTTCCACCCTTTGCTCATAGCAGGGTCAACTTCAAAGTTAGATGAAGTTGTTAAGGATCATATCCAGCCGAGACCAGCTGCTGTCTTCAGTGTCTCTGGGCTGCTTGGTAATGTGGTCAATGTTCCCAGAGACTTAATGCTTCTATCATGTGCTTTTTTTTATTTTTTTTTTTTTTAAATCTTTGGTAAAAGGAATTTTTTTTTTCTTGTATCCTTATTAATGGAATGTATTATTACCAGGATTGCAAGTTTCTTGATAAAGGCCTTTCTTCTTATCTTTGAAATTTTCTATTGTTTGTTTGTTTGTTTGAATGGAGGTGAATTTAAATGTTTTATCTGAAAAGGTATGTGAAAGAATGTTGACTGTCATTCCCACAAGTATGTTGGAGCAGATGAGTCATCCTTTGAACAGGAACTGGGAAGATTCATTTAGCAGCTAGTTAATCTTTTATAGCAACTTGTGAAAATATTTCTAGTCCTCAGTGATTACCACTAAGGGTTTTATTTCTAGACAAGTTGACTAGATAAACCAAGCTTTTCCAGAACAGTTCCATGTACGGACACTGTGTTCCATAATTAAGTTAATTATTTGACAGAATAATTAATGAATTTTGGTGTAGGTATATGCTATGTTAATCTACTGTAATATATTCTATGACAGTTATTCTGGGCAAACAAGGCTACAGAAATGTGAAAAAGAGTTTCTGAAAGTATGTTTTAGTGTTATGATTTAAAAGTGAAGCTATTGTAGGCACCTTTAAGAGTAGAGGTACGTTAGCTCTATGACTGAGCGGAAAATCAGATATGAAATTTTAAATTTGCATTAGAAATGTCTGCATTTCTAGTTACTATTGTTCCAAAGCCAATTATACGCAGAAAATAACTGCTAGAAAAAGAATAAAATAATCTTACTTTCATGAAGTGAAGAGAAACCGATTGCATTATATTTATTAGGTGTTTGAAAATTTCCTTTTTTTTTTTCCCTTCCAGTCCTTTTTTTGGCTATACAGTATCAGAATTACCTATGATATTAAACAAAGAAAATCTGTCTCAAATATTCACTGGAACTGCAGTCTGCACCAGGGGCTACATCAGATCGGGGAAATAATGAACAGATAGTTTCAGCCTGATTCCAAGCAGACAGCTGCACATGAGAAAAACCTGTCATGGTGTTGGCAGAAATTAATCAGTACTTTGTTGGTTTCTCACTTCAACCAAGTACTGAGCTGGCAGGAAAATTAAAATATATTCCCACTGGGAGGGGCTATCCTTCTTCAGGGTTGAAGAGCGCAGGTGATGGAGCGTATGAAGACTACATTGCTGCCTGGGCATCTGCGCTGTAGGGCAGACTAGCGTATTTTCACCTCCTAAACTGTTTCTGCTGACCCAGTCCACAAACAATGCATTTGCTGAAAATTACTACTAATAAATCAGTAAGTCTTAAATAATGTTCACTGTAATGGCAGACAGGGAGCACTTGTGTTGACAACTATCATTATTTATTTAATTTATAATAACAATAAGGAACCCTAGTGAGAGACTCTGATTTAACAGGTTTTTTAACTTTCCTTCAACTTTCATTTAAACCACAAAAAAGCATTAAAAAATGGTCAGTGTAAGCTTAATGATTCTAGTAGAAGTCCATGTTTCTAGTCATAGAAAACTCACCTTGCCACCATCTGTTTTAAACCATGAGTAGTTGAGAGTTAAGTATCTATTCTAATGTATACACGTCTGCTGAGCACAGTGGAGTTACATGTATAACAGTGATTTTAGGTGTCAATATTAGACAAAAAATTAGGAGTAATAAGAAATAATGCTCACTGAAATCAATGGCAGATTTAGTAACTGCTGGAATAATTGGGTGTGTTTATATCAGATCATATTCCATCACTTCTTCCAAAGATCACACTATCATTATTACAGCATTTCTATCTCTTTAGGTCTGTTTGAAGTCATGATAACCTATCTCACATATAAAAGTGCTGAAAGGCAAATTTTAACACTATAAAATCTAACTCATCAAGAGAGAAGAAATACTGAAAAGTTGGTTTTTGTGGTTGTTTTTTTTTTTGTTTGTTTTTTAAAGACACCCCTTTATTTTATTAAGTTAAAAAAAATACTTGGCCGATGTTAGGCAATCTTTTTTGGAGCAATGTAGGAAGTTTCATACCTGTTCCTTTGAAGAAAGGAGAATTCTGCATAAATATGAAGATGTGGTTGTTTTATGGCAGCTCCTCAGCCATAACAGCTTTTATAACTGTTGGAAGAATTTAAATGCAATTAGTCCTTTATGTGTCCAATTGTCTTCTTAGAGTAAAAGGAAGAGAACTTTTTAGAGGCCTTTAAAAAAGAAATCCAATGATCCAGCTCTGGACACTTTTAGATATCAGAAAAAAATCCACTGATTTTAACAAATGTGTTGGCTAATTCTCAAACTAATGAGGTTTGAGGGAGTATTCTTTAGTTGTATTTCCACTAAAATATTTGCAAAAGTGCACAATGAATTCAAGTATTTTTGGAAGGAAATATTTAGGTACTTTCTCAGGACAAAAACCATAAATTACTGTGTTGATAGTTTGCAGGGGTTATTCCATTTTATTTTGATTGGTTCTGCTTTTTTCCTACAAAGATGCTGAAATTGGCTGGTCACCTAGGATTATTGTACAGTAATTCACAACTGATGAAGAATAGTAAATCAAGATCTTTTTTTAAAAATCAGAATGCTGATTTGGAAACCTCATTCTTCCCTTGTACTCTGTGAAATAAAATGATTATGTGTCTAAGGGACAGAAAGGAAAAGAGGAGAGGGGGAATTATAGAAGTGCACTATTTCCCAGCAATTTCTCCCCATGCTTTATAGATAATCAGATTTTTAAATATCTCTGTGGATCATGTCTGCTGTCTCTAAACTTCCTTGAGTAACTGCAGCTAAACTTGTATATTGCAAGTGCAATGTGTTTTGCATGGGTACCATGGTACATATTGAAATGTTGATATCTTATTTTCTACAGTGTCCTATCACTTGATTGTTTATTAATGGTTAAAACAAAGATAACTGTGAACTATGTCCTGTATATTACAGCAAGTCAAAAAAGCATTGAAAAGACTGATACACTGTTTTTAACTAACCCAAGATGATAAAGGTAAACTGGGATGAATAATGAGAAAAAATACTGAACTGTCAGTGGCCCTATCTACTAGACTGGTGAGCACGGCCCTTCTTATCTGTTAAAATTGGTGGATCTGGCAAAACAAAAACTGAAACAAAGGCTCCCCCAAATCCCACCCCAACAACGTGTCAGTGCTCCCTGGAGCAGCGTTGGTACTTTCTGACCCTGCACTAGAAATCACTCTGCAAAGAGAGGGTTTCTGCTTGGTGCTGGTGTCAGCGCAGGCGCTCTGCTTCCTGAACTTCAAGGGTGAAATCCAAGGGTGAAACTCGCTTTGTTATGAATCCTACCAGGCAAATAAACTACTCATAATGTCTTTTATTTTGAATGTTAAATTTCTTTCGGATCCAGTGCTCAGAAGCGTTCATTATACCACATAGGCTATCAGTATACCACATAGGCTATCAGTGTTTTCTTTCAGCCCAGTAATGTTTTAATATAATGGAAAATCTAATTGTTGAAGTGAAAAATTCTGAGTGCTTTGAAGTATTAAAGGAGGGAAAACAAATACTGTTACTGGCTTGATACTATAATCAGTTACTTGGATAAGGCAATTGCCTTAGACTAAGAGCCTGATTAACAGTATTATTTATTAAAAAGTCAGATTTGGATAAAATGGAATTGAAATGAGAACATTTTGCCAGTATGTCCAAAATAATACATACAGTCTAAAGACAATATTTAAATGTTTTAAGGAGATAAACATACAGGTCTCTCTGTAAAACTTGACCTCAAATAATAGAAAAGTAATGTACAACTTAGTTATGCATGTTTATATCCTACTGACATATGTGGGTGTTGTGTATATAATCTAGTCCAGAGCTTGGCATTGTAATGGCTTTGATCCCATGACTCTAAATTTAATGAGACAACTTCTCAATTACCACAAGGGGGCAAAATCAGGTCCAAAGTTCGTTGTGTTGTTATAAAAAAGAAAAAAAAAATCCCCTAGTATTTGGTCTCACAACCTTTTAAGATATATATTTATCACATTAAAATTTCACAATGAATATGTAAAACAAATAAAGCTACACTCATCCTGACACTATTTTAGTTCCAGAAAAATACCTACTAGATCTTTCAAGGTTAAGAAAACAATAAATTAAACAAGTGCCCATTCAGTCTTTTTTTTTTTTCTTTTTAATTTTGTGTCTTGCATTCTTTATTGTTAAAAAAAAAAAGTTCTCTTAACTTGAAATTGGCTATAAAGAAGAACAAAACCATAGAGAACAAAGCAGAAAACACCATTTGATTATCATGATTGCATCTTGCACTTGGGTGCATGGTCTGTCTCTAAACTCTGACTCATCTGCCACCAGCAGGCTTTAAGGTGATAATCACCCACACAGAGCTATTTGCACACCATGTCTATCCTATCCTGTATCTAATTATACCCTTTATAACAAACTGTTTAGCATAATTAGTGGAGTTCTGCTTTACAGGGAAAAAGACTGAAGCTACAGTTTAGAAGATTCAACTTTTTGAAGTATGAACATGTACAGATTAGTAACTTTGGTATTTGGTCACAATAATGAACATTTTGATGCGTTGGTCTATGTAAAATTGTACAATCATTATTTTAGCAAGTAAAAGGATGTTTTCACAATATTTATATCCTGTATGTAAGCATTGCTTAAAATTATGAAAAGGTTTTGGGACTCATTAATTGCTAACACTTTCACCAGTATTTTTCCAGACATGGCTGAAAAATGCTGAAAGGGCCAGCATTGGAATCAAGAATGCTGGAAATGATCAGAGAACCTATTATTCAACTGATAGACAACAGCAGGTACAAATGACCTTAATGGGAAAGCTCTGCTTTTTTTTTTTTTTCTTCATCTTCTAGATGATCAGAAAGGATGTTTACTTAATGACCACTCTTTCTTTGTGTTCAAACTTTAATGATGATCTGCTTTAATACAAGATCCTTTGAGGTAAAAAAAGGAATAGAGAATGATACATATATGTGCACAGAGGTAGATGTATTTTGTTTTTTCTTTGCTTGCTTTCATTGTAGTCTTAAAAGTGTTAAATGAACATCACGTGCAGTGGCATCTTCTTTGGATGCTGGCAGTTCAGTCTTCATAACCCCCCACCCCAACCCCATCCTCCTTATTTACTAGCAAAAGCTTGAAGCCCACAAAAGCCAACACTGTCCCTGCCCCCCACTAGTGTTTGCTGCCAGGCAAAATAAAACCCAGGCGGTATCTCCTGAGAGTAAGTTCCTGTCCCCAGACGGGGAAAAACTCTGCTGATATGAACACAAACATTGTATTAGCATAGACAAAAGAAGAAATCATGCAGGATCCATTAAAGCAGCCACAACTAATTAATCTTGTTTGGTTTTATGTGTTAATTGTACTTCTGTTAAATTCTCTTGGAGACCAAGATAAATTTATGGGTTCTATCCTTGTTTAATGATAATTCTGCTATTTCTATCTTATAGGAACATTGTGCAAGTAGAGCTATTCTCCCCCTGAGCTATTTAAGAAAAAACACATGAAAAAACCAGGCAGAGTATCAGTATTTACTTGTGCTCATGAAGAGATGTTCATGCTTCATCCTTTTCATCTAGGCAAAGAAATCTGTTGAATTCTACTACATATTAGTCCAAGACATTTACAGCAGATTAAAGATAAAGCATAGACTTGCAGAAACTCTTGTATTTCCTATGGAACGTTAAACAGAATTTTCTCCATTTGTAATAGATAAACTATATTCATCCGTCCAGTGTTAAATACAAATAGGTCAACAATGCATCCTTTCAGGTCACCATTGATTAAAAGGTATTTGAGTTTCCCTATTAAGTTTTCAAAGGCCAACATCTGCTGATGCTCAGAAATGGTAGATGTGGTGACGAAGGCTGTATGGAGTGTGAAGTGAAAACACAACCATATAGTCCATGCAACACAGTACTAAGAAACTCTAGCACAACCAAACTCCAGAGAGCTATTTTCCCATTCATCCCATTTCTGTTATTAATGGCAGGAATATTCCTGAGGACAGTGACATAAACTTCTCTTTCATTTAGTTCATTGTTTTGGTTATAAAATATATGTATAAAACCAAGGTTTTGAAAACAGCATATCGCTATGCATTTGCAGTTATGCGAATGCCAAAGGAGACACTACAGCAGGAAAATTACATTATTAAGACTGAAGGCTTTCATTTGCATGTTATTGTCATTGATGCTGTTTCACTATTTAAAGCTGCAAAACAGATGCCATGGCATTCAGCTGTTAATGCTGCTCTCATTTGCAAGGAGGCTAGTTTTGATGGCATTTAACTTGCTGTCTAGAGCTTAACAAATCAGCGCCATTCATGAGCTTAAGTAAACTGAGCTGATTTATAAATTGACAGACCTGACCCTGCATAAGAAGCGAGACAGTTTTACCCAAATTATTAGAAGCTTTTCAGTTGGATATTTGGTATGGCAAATTGCATTTTGCTGCTGTGATATTTTATCATTGTGATAGTCCTGCATCACAGAAGTTGTCTAAAGCCTCTGCAAAACTGAGGCTGTGGAGAATATTCTTTCAGGCAGCCACAGCAGGATCCTATTTCTAGCTCCCTGCTTTATTTGTAATCAGCTAACGTGCCATGACTGTGTGCACTTCTCAGGTATGGAACTCAGCTGAGACTCACGGCTGAGCTACTGTGCACTTAGTCCCTTCAAGTGTTTTATTTAATTGATCATCTATTTTGTTGATACAGTAATTCTTTACATAACAGTGTTACAGTTTTATTATAGTTTAATATTTTGGTGCTTTAATTGCATACAGGAAAGTAGGTTTTTGTGAAGGAACTCAGTTCTGTTTATTTTGTGGAGTAAAGCCCAGTTCAAATGCCACTGGAGTTAATGCAAAGATTCCAGCAGATACACTGCATTTGTTAAGCTACTTCATAAAAATTAAAACTCCTCCATTTATAAATTCTTCCATTTGCTCTTTGAATTCACACACACACATACATGCATGAAAATTAATGGTCCTATACTTCTCTGTTATTAGCAAACACTTTTTTTTTTTAAAGATGCTCAACGAGTATTTTCTGTGAAACAGTACAGCACTCAGTTTTCATCTGCTGATCAGAACCGATCAGAAAATCTGCAGTTGAAGGCAGATGTGTTGTCAGGAGCGACATCCTCTCTGACCACCTAATGGGGTTACATGCTAATGCAACAGAGTAATGCCAATACATAGCCCCTGCACTATAGAGCACATTTTCAGAGAAACATTATCTACCACAGAAAGGGATGTTGGGAAATTAGATCCAAGAGGCTGAATGACAATGCACAACAATACTGGTTTTATTACTTACTACCAATACTGGAAATACTGGGTATACCTGCAGAGAAAGAAAACAAAAAAGTATAGTTAGCTGTTTGCTGTAGTTGGCTGAGCTATTACATCCACAATTCTGAAAGCAATTTCCTCCAAATTTTCAGAATATTATATCAATACATAGTTAAACCCAAGTAACTGCCAATATGTACCCAGCCCTTTATAAATGCAGAGTCTTTAGATTTTTCAGTACGAGGCTGCAGGGACCACTAAAATGTATTGACAGATGGGTATTTCTGGGACCTACACCAGCTCTCTGAACTTCATGAATTTGTTCAGAACAGTTTTGTATTTCAACTAACCAGCCATTAGGTTTAATGCTTTAGATAAAAATATCAGTCATGCATGTATTATGCAGATCTAGGAGAATAATTTAATGTTGGGATAGATGCATTGCTAACTGCTTTGGCCAGCTGCTTAAATCAGCTGATACCTTCTGTTGCATTAACTGTATATAGCCATTTTTTCTTCTTTTACCTGACGGTTATCTAAATTAAGCTATGGAAAAGAAATGTAATTGAGCGAAACAATCTAATGCATTAGGCTGGTCATATTGACTAAGCCGCTCATTGATTTTTTTTTTTTCCCCTCCCCTGCTTTCATTTCAATTCCTAAGCTGAATTAATGCAAGGACACTCTTCCAGAGGCAGGTGAGATTTACCTGAAGAGGTGGGGCTGCTGAGGAGTAAAACTCCTCTGCTGGATTAGCAATGTGGGATCTCATGTTGCATGATGCAGTCCCAACATGTAGCTTGTTGTCAGGTCTGCCCCGAAAGGTGTGTAGCACAAAAATATGGATACGAAATCTTTCCTGGAATGCCATTTTCTTTAGATTAAATGGCATTGCTAATGGCACTATTGCTAGTCTCTTGGGTTAAAGTTGCAAACTGTGCATTGGTATTTAAATCCTGGATATTTCCATCCTCTTAGTTAAATACAGTTTGCCTTTTGTAAGTTTTATTGACTTTTGATGGCATGCATTTTACTGCAGAAATCTGTCTGGTTCTCCATTAAACATCTGCTATACTTCTTTCAACATCTATCTTGAGTTCTGTCTTACACAGAGATTGCATGGACCTCATTCTGCAATTAACTGTAGTGAAGGAATGTCTTGGGGATAAATGATATTCACTGTAAGCAAGGTTGTAGAGTCAAGTTGGGAATATTTCTAACTCGTGGCATGGCTAAGAGAAAGCTGAAGTTATCGCATTTGCAGAATGGCAACTGTAAACAGATCTGTATTTCACCACATCAGTCCTGGGGCACTGGTCAGAATTGCAGCCCTCCGGTTTCATATCCTATGGAACCTGTGGTCTGGCAGAGCACCTGCTGCTAACCAAGCCCCACACTCAGATATTGTTTGCAAACTTCACTATTTCTGAGTGAATTCACTATTCACTTCTGCTGAGATTAACGTGTATTTTCCAAAATTTTAGAATCATGAGGTATTAAAAGTGAAATTAAAATATCATCATGATAGAACAATGCTGTTATAGTTCTAAAAGTGATAAAAAGTGCTTTTTCCAGTTAGGGTAATGCAAGAGAACTTCTATCCCTTTGTCTTAAATGTCCAAAAGGCAATCAATTTTCAAATCATTTTCCCCATAAATTCAATAGCAGCTTGTTTACTTTTTAGCAAGTCACTGTAGCTGTTTTAAATAAGCAAGATTCTTTTCCCTTTATACACTGACGGAACCTGCACAAATATTAGATAACATACAGATACTATGTTCTCGCACTCACACTTCCACTGTGAAATGGTATTTGTATTTCCTCTGGGTATACTCCCCCGCCTCAAACCTCTCTCTCTCTCTCCTACACACACATACAAATATCCTTTCCTTTCTCTCCTGAACAGATTGTAGCAAAAAGAGAGGTTTTCCTGCAAGTCTGCTCTCCTCATTTTACTGTATTTCAAAATTTTCAATGAATTCATAGTGATAAATGCTTCCTGGGCAGAGAATAAAGCAAGCAAGCTGCCTGCTAGCCTGAAGGGCTCTGTATTAACCTTGCGAAGTTGTCTTCAGGTTCTGTTTGAAAAGCTCTTTTGCTCTTTCTGTACAGAGTTTCTGGGTTGGTGTCATCTTCTGTAACCAGCTTAATTTTTGTAATTCCAGGTATGCCTGTGTGTGGTGACTGGCCTTGACAGTGCACTGCTTTATGCCCTTCTTGCTAGAAAGACCGAGAATGGCACTTCTAAGTTTGTCTGGAAAAGAGCTGGTTACGTGGGGCCACAAAGCAGGATCTATTAACACTTTGTGAAAGCCGCACATATGATGGGAAAATTATTCTTGGTAGGAGTGTTTTATGTGAGATCTCGAGTTACATATTGAGGCTAGCTCTTGAATTCAGCTGAGCTGTATTTGGTGCAAGCCCTTAGGCAACGAGGCGCGGGTGGTGTGATTCTGCCTCTCCCTCTCTGCCGGCGTGGAGGCGTGGGGTGGTGGGACGGAGACGGACCCGGGGTGGGGACACCAGCAGGCTGCGGGGAGTCGCCCACTGCTGGCGGCCCTTTGGATGGAAACCGGTACGTGATGTGGATCATTTGGAGTCAGCATTGGATTGAAATCTACGAGTACTTTGTAGCAGTGAAATGATGTGAACAGGTGATAGAGAGAGATGAAGCATTAGGCCTATTACTTCCCTTGATGCACGACTCTATTCAGCTAGACATAAAGAGTATGTCTTATGTATATTCAGTTGTTAAACCGAATCCATGTTTAGCCTAAATTACCTTCCAGTTGAAATCACTGGGATGGTATTTAATGGTAATAGTTTCATAGCGAGCAAACAGTGAGTAAAGCATGCAAAGAAAGTTCAGGGGTAGCTACTGCCCCCGACATGGCAAACATTGAAGAAGAAATTCTCTAATACTATTTATTATTTTTGACTTGATGGTGGTGGTTTGGTATACACGTTCACTGTAAGTGCATCTAAATATACATGCATTACTTGAAAGAAGAAAATCTGGTGTTTTCCTTTCATACGATCTTCTGCAGCTGCCCTGTAATTTTCTCGTTTCCCCTTTTTCCAGAAATGGGTTGTTTTAGCTATTAGATACCACAGAGCTGACTATTGAGAATGGAGAAAAAAAGCAAATCAGATGCCAGCAAAGAAAGCAAGTTTTTTATTTCTTCTATAGTTTGTGTCAGTGTGAAATCCGTAACATAAAGGAGGATCATCAGGCTTTTGGTGAGAAGGGCCATACTGCTGCTTCCAGTCTCAGGGTGGGTCATACCCTGCAGTCCCTCTTCTTGCCTCCATTGTCAATGCCTGCGTGCGCTTCCCGCCAGCAGTGCAATTAATGCAGCCAGGCTGCATCTCTTCCTGGGCAGGGAGTACATGCGGGATGAAGGAATTATTCTGTCAACCTGGTCTTGGCTACTATCTTTCCTGTGGGCTCTTCTGCCTCTTCTCCATCATCTTCATCAAAGTTGAACGTGCATCTCCCGTATGCCAGGGAGCCAGGGACAGGCTCCTGCTGCTATCAGAACACCACACCTGGCTCACAGCTCGCTCACATTCAGGGAAAGACTGTCACCAAGAGCTCAGGGAATTATCCAGGTGAGGTGAATACAGCCCAGAGACTGAGAATTAAGACTCTCTCCTATGAAGGCATGGCAGGGTATGAGAGTAAATAATGCAGTGCAAGTTTGGATTCTTATTAATTGCTGATCAAAGCTGTGTGAGAGCTTTTCTGACAAAAGACATCTCTATAATTGCACTCTACACCACACATTTTAACTCTTAAACAGGAACAAAATATAGACCTTTCCATAGCAAAGAGTCAGAGCAGGGCTGGTAATGCCACCTCTGATCTTTTCCTGGAATACCTGTGCTGCAGCATGACGGCATTCCCTGCAGTCACTCTTTTTTCCCTTTGCAAGTCCTCCACTGAGGCATGTTTGCAATATCAGAACCTCAGCATTAATTTCAGAACTTCTGAATTCTCTGGTAATTTAAAGCTCTGAGAAGCTGGAGGAACCTGGGATCTTCTAATCCCTCAAAGGGAGTGATCATTACGATGATAGGAGTAAACTTTTCCTGTATTGCCAAACCTGTACTCAGCAAAAGGACCGTACACAGTGAAAGACACAATTCTTAGGAAATTTCTCATGTGTTTCATTGTAGCCCTAGAAATCCTGCTAATCCTTACTCTGTAAAGACTGACAAATTTTCAATTCCCAGAAGAACAACCGCTTCAGTGAAATTTGTTATCCTCCACCTCTGCTTCCCAAAGCAATACCACCACAAATAAATGGGACAGAGAAAATATTTAGTTACTGGTTTATTGGGTAACAACTTTTAAAATCTGGACTTTTTCTTATGATGTCTTAGTGACTCCAAACCAGTACTGAAAACTCTGTCTAGGACAATTCCAGTGACATCAAAAGATATTTTTCAAGTAATTATAATTTATTGATAGAATATTAGAAACTTCAAAAAGCCTGAAACTCGGACCGTTTTTAGAACTCTGAGTATCTTATAACAGACACTGCCTTCCCATACTGCTGCTTAAGGACTAGAACCCTCTTTCATTGCTCATCTTCACTTTATATGGCAAAAATAGAGTTGTTTGAAACCAGTGACGGATGGAAGCAATTCATTTCCCAGCAACAGATGCCACCATAACCAGCACAAACAACCAACTCAGCAGGGTCACATAAGAGCGTAGAGTGCTGAAGAATAATTTTTCAAGCCCCATTTAAAAAAAATACAGCACATACTATTTATAATGCATTGTTTTTTAGGTATGTACCTGCAATGTTTTGCTGGCCATTGTGCTGGATACCTAGTTGAAGGGAAGTTAGCTTATTATTTTCCTGACACTTCTGTCTTTTTGAATGCTCTTGATACACTACAGTTTTGCCCCCTGCCCCAAGTTTCTCAGCCT
This sequence comes from Elanus axillaris, assembly GCA_026212715.1. Lineage (NCBI taxonomy): Eukaryota > Metazoa > Chordata > Aves > Accipitriformes > Accipitridae > Elanus > Elanus axillaris. The sequence goes on from JANZLQ010000095.1 coordinate 25,137,042, forward strand.
GACACAGCTTTTGTGTGACATCTTCCTGTGGCTTTACATCTTCTGCAAGCTTCATGAGCCAAAATTAGTATGTAATATATAATAGAAACAGCAAGAAGATTTGCCATTTTGTAACTTACTGCATTCTCATCTTCCTTTTTCTCCATGACAGATGTAATAAAAATCATCAAGGAACAACATTTTGCATCTTAAGCGTGAATGTCCCATTCCTTCAAATCAAGATCACGTGGGATCATCTCCTCTGCGTCAGTCATGAAGTAGGCACTGGAACGCTCCTTCCAGTTGTTTGGGAGAATGGGGCCCTTAGAAAATGGGACACTATCTACTTTATGAGTCTGCTTTGACAGGACAGCAGGATGTGTGATCTTTTCAGTTACAGGGACCCATGCTACTTGGATTCCTGAATAAAAAGCCTTCCATCACACAATCTCTTGGCCAACATCATTTACTCCAGTCCTTCAAGATGGCTTTGTGTCAGCAAATATTCACAGAGAAAGCTACACACAGAGATGAAGGTAATCAGTGCAATACTTCAAGTGCCATAGTTTTTGCCAGAAACAGTTTCTGTGGCAGCTGTGCTGCAGTGATGCCTCGTCAGTCTTTTCCCACTCAGGGCCGTGCTGCTGAGACAGAGGCTGTACTATCAGAGGGAAACCCACGGCAGGAGCAATTCAGTAAAGTGAGTGAGACTATCTGCCCCATTGTTTATTGCAAAGAACCACCAACGTTCCCTGTGTCCTGGTCAATCCTCTGTTTCACGTCACAATATGAATTAGGAAAGTCGTGTAACAACTGGGAGGCGGTTTTCACCAGGTGTCAAGCACTTCTGGTGCAGTTATTGGTTGTGGAGGGACTCACAAAAAGCAAGCAGGCTTTGATGGATGGCAGCCCAGCACAGTCTTAGACAGCTCTGTCTGATGGAGCGAAGAACCTAAGTGCCAAAGATGATCTAAACAACAGGAGGAAGAAAAGGGCTAGTGCCATCAGACAGATACGACCGCTGAGGCAAAAAGCTATCTTGTAATACCAAGTATAGAGAAATTTAGTAAGTTCACTTTGAGTGTCAAAACATATTGCAGAACAAACTATCCATAGAATGTGGCAGCACAAGGGAATAAATGTAATCACATAATAGTCAATAAGATAAAGTGAAAATATAAAATAAATGCTATGCAGGAGACAAATGTGAAAATATTGTTAGTGCCAGTAAAAAACAGAGTACTCTGTCTTCCACAAGCAAAGCATGGAAAAAACGTCTTGCATTCTCCTGAAAAACTCATGTTGACTTAAAATGAGAAGGATACAGAAAACAGCTTTATATCAAGGTTTAGGCTATGACTGGAGTATAATCTAGAATGGTCTTGTATTTCATAAGCTGTAGCTTGAAAAGGTATAATGAAAGTCTTATTGGCCACAAAAAAATGGTAGAAGCAGAACAGTGGAGACAACAGAAGTTTCAGCTGGGAAGGATTTGGAAATAGACTTTAGGCTTCTTGTTGAATCTGAGCAAATTTCCCCAATTCAGAGAATCTCAAGAAAAAGGATCTTTTTATTTTGTGAAATAAAATTCTGTGTGTTTCATTTTGACAATTATTTTTTTAGCTGTATCTTATTTAAGAACACTCATATAAAAACCCCTTCAAATCCATTTAAAATATTTTGGTCTTAGATGGAAAAGATAGACTGAAAGTTGGAGGAAGGAAGAGTATCAAAGGGACACTGTATTACTGGATTATACAAAGTGTCCCCAGGGAATTAAAGTAATACATCAAGGGAAGTTTAGTGTCAAAACAGATCAGTTAATTCTATCAACATGAGCCAGCAACTATTTACAGAATTCATGCCTGACTAGGGAGAGTATAATGCTAGGGCTGCATTACTGACCACACGATGGAGATGGTGACAAACGCAACAGGGTAAGTGAAATTACACTGGCTGTGCAGAGTTTACACAATAATGCAAAATTTCATATGCTCCAACACCTGCAGCATTAAATCAGGAAGTGACAAAAGAAATGAAACTTTTACATACCATAAATGATTGCTGCTTGTAGCAAGTAATTGGACAACCCACAAGAAGAGAAGCGGATTTAGTTCTGAATAGTACATAGGACCTGATTTCAGAAGTAGTTATCAGAGAACCACTTCTGGACTGAAAGTCAACATATTTGTTGAGAAGGAAAAGGATAAAAAAAATCCACTGCAGTAATACTTAACTTTCAGAGAGCGAGCAGACAAAACTGAGGAAGTTAGTTAAAAGAAAAATTGAAAAGAACAGCTAAAAAGATTTAATGCAGACAGTGTGGAGGCAGGCTAGAGCTAAAGTGTATGAGAGACTCAGAATAATCACATTTAACCCATCTTTTTTTTCAATTATAAAAATCATCTATCTTATAAACAAAAAAAAAAACCCTAACACCCAACCCAAAACAGCAGAATGAAGATTTTGGAAAGACACCCTTCAAAAGTGTAAGTCATCTCAATGGAGAAAGGTAGGGGAAAAAAGCATAAAATCTGTCAAGTTAAGTATAAACCACAGTATTTTGAGAATCAACTTGCTACAGACATAAAAGTTAATAATTCTTTTTTCTTAAAATAACCACACTAGAAACAGGAGGCCTCCCAGAGAGACGATTGGGTAGATAGGCAATCAAGGTATAAAAGTACTGAATACTAAATTAATTGTTTCACTGATGTTCACAACAAAGAAGGTTAGAGAGATTCCCACAATCTAAGGAAGTTTCTCAATGTCTATCATCATCTGAAGGTGTTTTAGAAGATGTAAATAACATTGAACAATAAGAATTGCCATAAGGTGATGTTCACCCTTGAAAGTGTTTTAAAGGAACTCAAATATGACATTTTTGAACTAACTACTGTAACATATAACTTGTCACTTATATCAGCCTTGATGCCAGAAGTAATGTAACTGTGGCACAATCTTTAAAAAGGACTCAAGGGCTGATCCCTGTAATAACAAAATATAAAGCAGACACATTTTTATGCTATTGTGAAATATCCATATTGTTCTCATGTCTAGAATATCACATGTAGTTTTAGTCTCACCAAATGAAAAAAAATGACATCATAGAACCAGAAGAGAGCAAGAAAGTACAGAAAAGCAGAGATGGGGCATGGTTTTATATATGATAAGTTTAAATGGATTTGGATTTGTCGTTTAGAAAATAGATTGGAGGAGTGGACATATCAAGTCCTTATAATCATAAATGGTATAACAGATGTAAATGGGGATGCATTATTCTCTCTTTCTTCCTATCTAAGGAGGTACAGGCTTAACCATATACAAACATTTAAAGCAAACAAAAGGAAATACCTTTCACTCATTGTGTCATTAAAGTGTGAAATGTATTGCTATAAGATGTCACTGAAATCAAGCTTATGACAGTTGGGTTGGTCTCTCCCCATAGCAGCTAGCAACCACTGTGGGCATGATGGAGAGTCCAGCTCAGAAAGCCAGTTTATTGCTTTATTGCTGGCAACTGGGAAGGCGAAGAACAAACCCTTCATACTTCTTCCTGTTTGCTATAAATTCCTGCTGCTGAAGTCCAGATTTGAGGGTAAGTGGAGCATTCGTCAGCTCAAACAAGGTTATATTTTCATGATGCTATCATAATTACTACTAATAAAAACCAGAAAAGACTGCCCATTATTTGCAAAATGTTTTGATTTTTGATGGAACTGTATATCTGATGGAATTCAATAATGTTGAAAGTTATTTAACAGTCTTCAGGCATACTTTTGGTGGGCGCTAATTCCACTGTTCCTTCTGGTGTGTGCTCAACTGATTGGAAATGATGTAACTGACATAGCAAGCTGCATTTAGAAAGATCCCCGTTTTCATGTTCAGATGTACCTTGTCACTAGTTTAGATGATTGCTGTGGTAGCAACTATATTATATATATAGCTATTAAAAATGTATATATGTGCGTACATACGTATGTATGTATGTGTGTATAGATATATATAAGATATGTAAGTAAAACCAACCTAGTAAATCTCACCATTTTTTCTGAACAAAGCTTTAAAGTATTAATTCTGTGAGCCACACTCACTTTTTATTACATACAAAAAAGTGAATACTCTTACAAAATGTTTTTCCCCTGCTTTTTGGAAGGTTTTTTTTTTTCTGCTCAGTAAGAATTTTATCGTAATTTCATGCCCCCACACTTCATGGTTTGTTACTTGGTCTATTACTCTCACATTTAACTTGATAAGGTCCTGCTTTCTATGATATTCATTTTTGAGTTTTGATTCTTCACAGCTGCTGCTTTGAAGTCTTAGATAACATTCTGAGCATTGCACATTGCTCCTGGTTTTAAACTTTCCATTCAACTGCAGTATGTAGCTCTGTTTCTCCCAAATAACTTTTCAGTAAATTGTTATATTCTAATATTCTAAAATGAATGTTTTGCTTTTAATCAGGGCAAAACTGTGGGCTCTTTTCTTGAAAGAAGCTAGTAACTTCTGTCAAAAGGTTTGGTGATTTAACCTCATCTTCTTCAATCCTTTCTTCAAAGGAATTTAAGTCTGTTAACTCAGTTCAGGAGGATTCTGAATCACTGTGTATTTCATACATGCATGAAAGGAAGAACCGATACTCATACTTGTCTTCATGCTCTCTCTTTCAGCACCATGTTTTTTTTGACCCAATCCTCTCCAGGACCAGGAAATGCAGCTGTCAGTAACCTCATTTGGATAATACGAAAGCATGCTCGAATAGTGAGTATGTGTGTTGTTGAATGGCTATCAGCTGGAAACAAGCCGATATAAAAACTCAATTTTTTGCCCTCGCTTTCCCCCTTCAATACTTACAGTGATCTAAAAGAGTGCAGATGAATCTGGACTGCAGTCAACATCAGGTTAAAACGTCCTTTACCAACCTTTAGATCTTTAGTTATTAATTGGAAAAATTTGGTCTGAGATTTTTTAACCTTCTTAAAAGGACAAAAAATGTGCAAGGACCTCATGTCACACATTGAACTGAGGTCGTTTTGAATCTCAGGGCAATAAGGATGTATGAATGCAGAGCTGAGGGCACCATGGCTGGAGCAGTACTGCAGATATTCCCACCAGTTTCTCTCCTCTCTGTGTGATTTTTATGTGAAGGGTCCTAATTTTTTCATTCCTCAGCCCCTTCTGTGCAGTGGCCATGGATTTATCTATGGATATAAACACACAGTTCTCAGGCAAGAACATGTGAGAGCACAGATGATGCATACTTACAATGAACACAATTCGACACCTTGTCCAGTTATATGCACTGGGTCATAAAGAAATGACAAACTTTTGCCAGCATTAATCTTCCTTCAGAGCCATGATACGGCGAAGAATTCTAATAATGAAATATCCTTATTATACAGAACTACTTACAGATATTAGCAGTGCCCTTAGGTATAGGCAGATAAGAACCAGGGCTCCACGGTCGGCCCTGGTAATTCTTCTTGCATTTTCCACAGTCTGGGCCAGTTGTGTTATGCTCACATTCACAAAGTAGTCTTTTATTTTCCTCTTTACAGCCAGTAGCGTGAAGGTTGCACTTACACCTATTTTTAAAAGGCAAAAATAGAAAAAAGTGAGATATTATTTAGAGGTGAGTTTAACTTCCGATTAAGTCTTAGTAAAGCATGTCCTATGGCAGCCACTCTATTTCTATGTGTTGTGCCCGTGTTACTGTTTTAGCATGCTTTACAAGACATCACTCAAATAGCATGTTGTAATATCTTCAGCTCGCACAGGTCTAAAAGCAGTAATTTTGCAAGACTCCAAGATGCTGACTCTTTTCTTGTTTTCACTAACGTAGCTCCACTGAGATCAACTAAATTATTCATAATTTTCACTACAGACAGGTCTATAATCTTGCAAAAAATTCAAGCATTACTCACTACTCCCAGGAACAAAACAAGTTCTCTGCTTATGTCCTTAGAGAACCTGGCCCGAATTAAGATCCATATTAGGCCCTGGGAGTCTGAGAAAACAGATTTCAATTAAATATACTCTGCTATGTCACACTTCAGTAGAAGGGAAGATCACTATAATGGTGTTTTGCCATTCTTGTTCAGCAAGTACTCTCTTGCTCAGAAAGGAAAAATTTTTTTGCCTGCTTTAAGTTGATATAGTTGTAGTAGCTGAAGGTCAGAGGAAATATTTTGGTAGGCACATTTAGTTTTACTTAGGAAAGAACACCTAATTGAACCTTGCGACAAAATCATTAGATAAACCGGATTCTGCATCTGGTCTTAGAACAATTGTATTTTCCTTAAATTCCCCTCTTTCCCCGAAACTAGGATACTTACAGAAAGGGAAGCTAGTTTCATGAACAGCAAGGTATTGTCACCTCTTTCCATCCCTTTTCCAATAGATGTCAAAACTGGCTAAAATCTGTTTCTGTTTGGGACTGGAGAGAAAACTTGTATTTATTGATCGTCCCTTTCTGTGTGTTTTCCTAATGATTGTACATCTAGTGATTTAAAGGATTCTCATGTGGGTATTTGTCACCTGTTCCATACAGTGACCAATAATTAGAGCAAAACAACACATGGAATGGCCAAGTGCAAATTAACAGCTGTCAAGCTGACTTCCATTTGGAAGGAGTATGACCTGAAGCAACTGGCCACATACCTATATATCCCCAGGGTAAAACAAGCTTGAAGTTGTCATAAGGGGCTGCTGGATAAAATCCACAAGAATCTGTAATACAGTAGACAGTGAAGCATTCTCCTCAATGCTAGAAATGAGGCAGATGAAACTGCTGTTATTTGAGCAATGCTCATTCTAAAGAAAAACAGGTTCAGCACCTTTTCAACTGAAATTACCAAAATGCATTGAATATGCTAGACAAAAGAAAGTGTGATTAATTTTTATATCATTTCCACAATATTGATGCTTAAAGACTACATCAGTTGTAATGTAAATTTTCAATGGCTAGCCACTGCAGAATGAAAGATGCCTGTCTGGGTGTCAGTGGATGAGATATGCCTGTTCATGCAGAGATTGAAGATTTTGGTAAATGGCACTGCTATTAAGAAAAGTAACAGGTGGTTTTACTGTCCACAGGAATATGAAAATGGAAGACTCCCAAATGGGAGAGATACACATTAATGACCAAAAAATAGAGTCAGAGGAGAATGAAGCAGGAGAGACTGTGCCGTCACTAGAATAAATAAGAGAGAGGAACTGATTGGATTTCTTTCAGGGGGAGATCTTTGTTTTATTGGAGGGACTTATCAGTGTCAGAGGCAGCAAACTGATCTGGGCAGGAAGAAAAAGCCAGCTGATTCTGAGGAAAGCGATAGCTCCTAGGGCTCTGAAAGTGTCCTGCAGACTGGTAAGAGAAGTGAGGTGGAGGAAAATGAATGTAGCTATGTCTGCTAATTGGTAAATGTGCACAGCTCTTTTAATAAGCACCTGAAAGTGTAGGTGTGTCAGAAAACCTTGTGCAAAGTCTGTTTGCACCTCTTAGATGCTACTCTTGTTATATGTTCCTAAAGAGAGAGAAAGACCCTTCTTCAATTTTGCTTGTGTGGTTAAGAGTCTTGGGCAGATTCTGTCCTTCTCCATTTCCCTCTGCTTCTATCAAGTCCCATGTCTCTTCATATGTGTGTATACAAAACATATGTGTGTATTTGTATGTATGGATGTATCTATGCACACACAATTCCCATAAATTCTCATGCATATTGATTTCCTTTTATTTCCCACGTTCCCTAACTCCACTGTGATCCACCTCTTCATAGGTTGCCTCCTCCTTTTCCTTATTTCCCAGGCAAGAGAGCATGGACAGCATGGAATAGCTCTGCTGCTGGTTCTGGTGCCCAGTTTTTTAATTTCTTAGGGCAAGATTGCTACAGAGGAAGTGCTTCTCAGCCCACAGTTGTGGCATCATGCCATGGTAGCTGTTCTGTGGTCCACACGGCAGGGCCCACGCAATACAGCAATGGGCAAGGTTTCTGCAGGAGACATCCTCTGCGATTTTAGCCACCAAGCTCCAAGAGACAAAGGAAAACTACAGATTTTGGAGGTCCAAATACAGGTTTTCACAAAACCAGCAAAATGCATTTTCTTGTAGTAGTTGAGGACCTTCTGTCAAATTTTAAAACCTTATTAACTGAGATTTAAAACAATCAGCCCTCATAGGGGTATTCAGAACAAATACACATAAACCAGACAATGTAGGGACATTTTAGCCACTTAGCTTCCTAAATGGAGGAATTGTTAAATGGCTCTTCCTGCCCTATACCGGTAGAATAATCACAGATTCATTCAGTCAATGCCTCTTTGCAAATTAACTTATTTAGATGTTTAATATGTATTTTTGAAAGCCTTCCCAGCAGAGTCTCCCAGAATGCTGCATCCTGCCTTAAAAGAAAATTCCAAATAATACCATGTTTAAGAGAAAGGAGAGCAAAATTTCTACCACCTTCAATTAAAAAAACACCCCCACCCCCCATT
>JANZLQ010000095.1:25145610-25239132 GCA_026212715.1 Elanus axillaris
CCAAATTAACCCACCCCATCACTGCCCCCCCAAAAAACCCAGCAATGGGGAGAGAGGTGTAGCCTTCTAGGAGTATGATTTAAAGTGAATGAGAGAAAAAACCAAATTTGATCACTGATAAAAAAGGACTGATCTAAAACCTTTGCAGGCAGAGAATAGATAGTTAAACCTTACATTAACAACTGAGCAAAAAAAGAGCCGATGATGCTGAATAATCCTAAAACTACTCAGAATAATTCAAGCTTAGCTGCGTAAAATTTCCAAGGAGAAGAAAGTAAGGAACAAATGTGGTCACTGTGGTTTTCTACAAGACTAGCTAAAGATCAAACATCAAGGTAAAAAAATACATTTATATTAAAAATGTCAAATGTAGATTTAATGAGAGCTAGTTAAAGTGGGCACGAAAAGAAATGTTTTAAAAAAAGACTCAAACCACAAAAGGTCAGACAACACGTGGCAAAAAACATTACCTTTGTCTTCTTATTGTATAGGCAACATAAAAGTTGGGTTTGGTTTATGATCATTAGTGTTATACAAGTATGAAAAAAAATCTGTAGATTAATGAAATCTGAGGAGATTAAACTGGAGTTTTTGTTGGTGTCAGTAACTATACATAGGGAGTAAAAGAGCAGAAGCATTAGCGGAAAAAAAGACATTCAGAGGACTGAACCACCGAGGCTCTGATTCTCCTCTCGCACCAATTTTTCGCTGAGGTCACTTCACAGAACTCAGAGAGATTAATCATGATTTCCACAGCGAATCAAGGATGTAGCTGAATACTGAATGAGTGTAAAATGCAGACAGTGCTAAAACTGAAAGAGAACAAAAAGCAACTGAGGAAAGCAAACAGAACATAATTTGGAAGGTACTGTGTCTGGGGAGAAGCAAGCCAATACCAAATTCTGTGCTGTATGTGGAGAGACATTTTTACTGGAACAAGGAAATAATATTTTGTATACTTCTGTTTTTTTAGGAAGGCCGCACTAGGACTTGGGCAATCTGTCCCAGGGACCTCATCAGAGTGTATGTATGGACAATCTCAGAGACTTCTGCGAAGAAGAGAAATGCCTGTTGTGCTTGAGGGACAGACTTCTCTGGATGAATGAAAGAGGTAAATGTGCGTAGCGGGGCTGAGAGATGACTAGAGTACAATAAAAAGCTACTTCTATCTGTGGGATAAGCAGTAAGGAAAATTGAAATATTTAAGGTTACAGAAAGAAGACTATTTAGGTAAAAGTACCATCCAGACAGGCCACGAGAGAACAACTCTTGCGGTGAGATATATTGGACTGCGAGCAGTGTGAAAACAAAGCAGTAGAGCCTGGACCTTAGGCATTTCAGGTAACTGTGAATCAGCTGAGCACCACTGGTCTGCTAGCTGACTTGCTCCTGTCAGGCCACTGTCAGGATGTGGACATCAGCTTCCTATGGAAGACTGCCCAAGTTCAAAGTCCTTCATCTGCCTTGTCTCTTTCTTAAGGAAGACTACCTTTTCTGCTTCAGAGGTAAGGAAATAATTTTGTTACCTTATGCGAATATCCATGATGATAAATTATTACTGAAAATCCTAGGTACCATTTGTAATTTCTTCAAATACTTGCTTTTAAAGGCTGTTCCTAGCTGTTACTGCTTTAAATCTGAGATAGTGACAAAAGGCTTAATTAGATTTACACACAAAGCACATTAAACACAAAAGTTCGTATAGCCCTTGTAGATGCTTCCATTAGAAGAATGTGGTCACTTTGGCTGCATGTATAAGAATGGAGAAGTTCTGAGAAACCTAAAAAACTGCTTCCACATCCTGTGTACTGAGTGTTCCAGGTGCCTATATAGTTTCTTGAAATACAAAGAAAAAAGGCAAAGTGCTTTACAAGGTATCACGTACACATGCCCAGAAATGCAATTACTGGGTAGCAGTGGGTGGGTAGCAGCTGCTTGGCATGTCAAGTGGGTTTGCATGTGTACTGAGAAGGGATGATTGAGGGAGCTGTAATAAGTAAGTAGAGCAAGTTTGAGAATACAGGTTAAGGTATGGCAGGAGGATGTATGCTGCAGCCTTTGCACTGCACTGGCTAACAGCCTAAGGGCAAAATCCCATGTAAGGATAAAGCAAATGTTAAGGGCAAAGTGCAGTTCTGAGATACAGTATATGCTCACCATAAATGGCATTGTTGAGGTTTAATCTTTGTACATCTTTACAAAGAATGTCTGAAGTCCATGATGTTAACTATCAACAACTCCATGAGCAATTAGGTTATGTACAGGGTGTTGCAGGGCTTGAAACCTGCTTCTACCTGAAGGGAACAGTTGTCTGCTTGTTATAACTGGTGACAGTTTTTCCAGACTTTTTTTGTTGAGCATTGTGGGAGCAGCTCTGTCGGGACTGAGCTTGTGGAAGTGAATGCCACGTACCCACAACACTTAATGCGTTTGGAAACTTCCTTCCTGGTGATTCCACATGAGCTCAGCTCATTTCCATCTTTCCAGTTCAACCTGCGAGGACTCTTCCTACTAAGCAGGCTGGTTACAGCATACGCAAGAGCACATTTCCCTCCAACGTGCAAATTCAATTTTGAATTGCTGGAGATTGATATTGCTGTCCCACACTATAAACTCTAATTGTGTGGGAGGACAAATTTGTTTTTCTGACCGCTCATCTTTGACAGACTCATTATTTTGTCATAAAGCAATTGAAATGATATTTTTGGCAGTTACGTAAGGCGCAGGAAGCACTCTGGCATGTTGAAGGAGCAGTGCTGTTGTAGTGGGAGCAGGAGCCCTGGGCGCGCCGTGTTCCTCACAGACTCTATTTACATACAGACAACTGACATTAAAATGCTGTAAATATCACTAAGGTAATTGCTAATAGCATGCTGGAGCTCTTGCATGTGAGTGCCAACCAACAGACTGGGGGTCACATGAGGGGATCATTTATGTTGAAGAGATCATTCATGAGAAAGACAGACAAGAGAAGCTCTTTGATACATTTTTAACGACTAGCCATATGTTCCTCACTTAGATACATCTTTGGATCATTCTAGGTCATCACCAAAGTTTAGAAAATCAACTTAAAACCAACTTGTAAGCCCTCTGCACAGACTCTTCACTTTCACATGCCACAGGTCAGGTCTCTGCTCTCAGGTAAGCAAAGCCTGAGCCTGCAGAGGAGCTGGCATGTTTGCTCTTCACATTACTGCCCACACAGCGTGAAATACTATCCCTGCACAGTTTTAATTAGGCATTTTAAAACACTGTTAGCAATGCTAGGAGCCTTAGTCAGCTCCCCAGTGCTAGCAACTACTTCCAGCACCTTGTCACAGTTGTCCTGAAGGACTTGGCCGTGTTTAGCATGACATCAAATGTGTTAAGGCTGCCACCTACATTATGCCTCTCAAGCTTACTAATGACCTTGAGGTAGCTTCACCAGTGAGATTAGTTTTCTAATATAATGTAGACAAAGACGAAAATCTCACGTTGCAAATATATTTTACGTGTGGAGTCCCAGCCGAATCAAGAACAACAGGTAAGTGACAAACCTCTTGCACCATTGCGTGTACAAGGTAAACAACATCAAAGTTCTTAGATAAGTCTGTTTTTCCTTTAAATATAACCAGTGGAACATCTTTTCAGAGACACGCAGTCTCAGAAACATTGCATCTGCTGAATATTATTTGTTATATCATAGGATTTTTCCATGTCATGTCAAAAAACCAAAGTATGCTGGTCCTTATCCTAATTTCCAAAGCTTAAACAGATGTCTACACAGCTCTACTATTGAAGCAGATTTTGTGGGGATGAAAACAAGTCTAAAGGACACTGTTGCGAAGAAATAAAATGATTGCTGGCCAATTTATTTCTGCAAAGATGGAACAGACAGTGAGAACACACACATAAAAGAGGTAACAAGATAATTACTGCAATCTAAGCTACCAGTGCTCACTGCAGGGACTACCCGTCTGAAGAGATTCTGAGCTAAAATGGTCAAAAAAACTAAGGACAGTTGGCAGTCAGAAAATGGCATGGGTTGCTGGCTGCAAGTAGGTCTGCTGAACAAATGTTCCAGCTCATGTGAAGTAGCAAAGTCAATTCTGGTTTTTATTCATTATTTCTTGAGCCATATGAGTATCTCAGGTCTGTGTTGCTATATGGAATCCAAGTCCAAAAAATGCACTACATCTTTTTCTGGAAGTTATGAACAAGACCCCTGTGGTCTGCTGGTAAAATGTAGCCACTGTAGTGACAGTAATGAAATGTGAGCCCTTTCTTTGATTTGTTTATTTCTGGAAATGTATTTGGTCACCACTCTTTCTCACTGTCCCTCTCCCTGTTATCTAATACATCATAATCTCCCACTAAAAAAAAAAGGTTCCCTTGTGGAATGGGGCTACATCAATAATAAAGGATAAAAAATTCAATAATAACAAATATAACTTTGTATAGGTAGATATATTATTCTTTCATTTACAAAGCAAGGACTAATGTTGGATCAGGTTTTAAGCTTCTTAAATCTGTAAGTAGCTTTGTGGCTAGAAAAGAAGTTTAACCTGCGCTCCGTAATCCTGCTGCACCTTAGTACCTTAGAATCTAGAGATTTACAGAAGCCTCTTCAACTTTATTCTTTACTGTTTAGTTTTAGCTGCTAAATTTGGGAGGAAACTGAATTAGATTCCCACTGGCAGTATGGAAAATTGGGGAAAATTGCTTCTTATTCTCCCTTAGCTGAATATAATATATCTAGTGGGGAACAGCAAAACCCAGGCACAGAGTGCATGTTTGCTTTGCTTTCTCAGTGGCCTACTTCCAAGCAGTTTGGAGAGCTTGAAATTAAAAAAGAAAACAAAGTCCAAAAGGGCAGCATAATTCCCTTTCCCACAGGAGCGAGGACTTCCCAAGACTCACAGAACTCGCGCAGGGCATGGAATTGCCCTCTGTTTGCACTAAGCCCGCCCAACAATAAGACTACACAAGTGCTAAATTTAAATATTAACATGTTTATAAGATTCATTGTGTTCACACACCAGTAAACATTTCTATATATTCTGATTATTTAAATGGGAACTACTGTCAAGTTAAATGCTAGTCAATACGAACAAGAACTACAGGATCACTACTGATTGATTTATATCTCAACCTGTATTTGATCAGTACGTTGTCTGATAGATGTGTACTGTCTTCCTTTTGAAGCCAGACGTTAGTGGGGCAGGTCCTTTTGGCTTCCCTGCTCCTTTCTCCCACCCCCTTTCAGACTGAGGGCCACAAGCAACCTTATTGCCAAATAAACTGTAAATGTTTCTGAAATGCAGTATTTTACTAGATGCATCTTTCCAAACAAAGAGAGGCAACTGAAAATGTTTACAGGCTAGATCAGCAATGCTCAGAACTCAAACATAGAAAGGAGGAGGCAGTAACCTTTAAAACCTCTTACAAACACCTCACTATTTAAGTATTTGAAACTGTTCTGGTTTCTTGGCTAGATAAAAAAAAGTTACAGACCAACGGATATGAAAATATTCAGACTTACTTCAGTCTCTTAGGTCCAAAGTCTAAAAATAATCCAATGATGCTTATGCCTAGTAGACAGAACAGCTAATTCTGAGTCTGAGTTATCTCAGTTTACCCCCCCTTTCCTTAATATTACATACTTAGATACACTTAGCCAAGTGGAATGGCCAAACGCTTCTTCTAATTTTCATTTCACATTCTCGAAGTGTTAAAGCTGAAATAGATCTGTCTGAAAATATAGCTGCTGTTAGCTGCTGTAGAGAACTAACATCCATCGCCTTCCCAAATACTCATTTTTGCTTTTTCTTCAGAGATATTAGTTTTCATGGAAACGTGTCAATAAAGAGAGTGGCTGTAGAATCTGCTAGAGTTTGCCAGCAGCATGTTCTGCAAATAATTTCACCCATGAACACAGTTTGCTAGATTCTTAGCTGATGTAAATCCATCTGGCTCCAGTAGAATCAATGAATTTATGTTAGTTCACACTGTCTGAAGTGTGGCCTAATTTGTTTCCAGCTTTCATTCATATTATCCTAGGCTCAGTGGCTGTATTTTTAGATAATGGCAGATAACCTCTTTATCATTTTGAATGGCAGGCCCAAGATCTTGAACAAACATGGGCTGGAAACTGGGAGTCAGCGGAGGGTAAGAAGCCCAGGTGTGATGTGCTTTTAGGGACATGACTGCTGAGAAGGTAGGATGCTGGGATTTTACATTGTTTCCATGAAACTATTTTGATCTAATCTTTAACCTCAGAAATAGGAAGCTTTTCTTATCTACATGAAGGATCCTGAATGGGGACCATGGCAGTCATGTCTCTTCCACAGAGGAAGCAAAATCTCTTGTCAAAATGAAGATCAATAATGACAGTTTCTTCTAGTGCTACCAACTGATCATTTACCACTAGTGATTGTTTTGGTAGGTTCCCAGACTACCACTGAAGAATGGAGAAAAAGCAGTGGATGTAAACTAAGTACCTCAGTGTAGCAATTAGTTTTTCTTTTTCCTTTTCTCCCACTTGAAAACATCCTTCCTTCTCACTGGAATCCCTTTGGTCTCACCTACTAAGTTGCTGTACTTCACACAGCAATCGATGCCTTGATGCATAGATGGGATGGCAGAGAGGGAATCACATCTGTTGCAGAGGTACTACACAGCTTAGGTGTTCTGAGTTGTCATGATGTATCACACGTGTTTTAATTGGTTTGTTTTAAATATCAAGAAAAAACTAGGAGATGGTAAAAACCTGAAGATCCTCAGCTGCCCATACTGTTTGATGCATCAGAGACAGAAGAGCTACTGGGACCAGAATACAGCTCACTGTCTACCAGCTGGAATAATGCGATCCGCTTGGCAGTACCCTTTCATTATCTGTCTGATGGTGGAAAAAAGTTAAGGCACATGCTGGCTCAGATTGGACTACTGCCCATTGCCATCAGGATATTAAGGATGCAAAGTTTTTGTTATTTTTAATTTTTTTGCTGCTGTCCAATGTCCTGCTTAGCCAGCCTTAGTTTGCCATCCATCCATTGGGCAGTAAGTCAATATCAACAAGTCAATACACACCAACAGATACCCTAGACACACCTTCTATTTTAATGACTATAATACCACCAGGCAGAATTTAAACACTATATCATAGCAGTTGTAAAAGTCTGTACCACAACCTGCTAGATCGTTAAGAATGTGACACACAAACCTCAGATGAAAGGTGCAGCAATATATCACTGCAGTTTTATAGCTTACAAATTTAAAAATGAAGATTAAGAAGTCTTTAGGAGTCACTGTTTCTTCTCTTTCTCTGGGTACAAATTTGAACACTAAATTTGAAATTCCTGGCGTTGCATTAATGTGCATCACCACTTTTAAGTTTATTGAGAGACTAATTTTTCTGGGTTTAATTTAATTAATACCAGTCTTACATCTGCTCAGCAGCAATCCCAAGAAAGCTGCTCTAAGATGCTAGCGATTACACCAAACTTCTTGTCTTTATTTGTAAGTACTATTTCACAGTATCAGCTGCCAGCTGGTACCCTGAATTCTTTTTCTCAGCACAAGACCAAAAAGGAACAATTTGTCATGTGGGAGGTCTAAAATTGTGGTCGTTAAATTACCATCCAAGTGGACATGCTTACAATGCCATTCAAAAATGTTACTTAACTCTCTGCAATGGGAGAAATTTTATTCTCGCATGCAGCGATACCCCAAGTGAGCTGTTACAAATTCGTGTCCGTGATTAATGTTAGACAGACCTGGCCAAAGCAGAAATATCTTTACTTTAAGCTTAGAGAAAGACTCAGGGTGTAGCACCTATTGTGTCACAGTAGGGAACAAAGTATTTTCATGAGCCATTGTCACGGGAGCAGCATTTCTGCTACATGAGAAACAAGCAAGGTTAATTTCATACTGATTTCAATAACTTTTTGACGACTATAGAGAAAAGCAGCATAAAAATATCCATGGTGTGCACAGAATTCGGCACCAGGGAAACCAGTTCTGTGAAGCAGTACATCTGCTGCTCTTTTCAAAAGATTTTAAAGCCTTTCTGTTTAAGAGACCTCCTATGGACTCATTTAAAGGCTTGAATGTGCCCCTAGTAGTTACTGCGGCAGCAACGGTATATATGGAAGAGTGGGGTATGGGCTGTTTCCAAGGGAGAGAAAATATGCCTCGTGCTACTGTGAGAAACACCCCGGGAGGATGAGTGGATGTAAGCCCTAACGCAGCGCAGAGGCACGCCGCCAGCGGCCCTTGCTGGGTGTCCCTTTGCAGCTGCAGCAGCCGTAAGGGTGGGATCCCTGCACAAAGGCACGGAAGAGGTGCACAACAGCCCACCCTACGTATGTCTACTCTTGGACAACAGGTTTCACCTGAAGAAGTGAGGCCTTTCTGATAGCTTTAATGCAATGGATAGCTTGGTCCTGTTCCTACTGCAGTGGGTAACCGGAAAGGCTGTTCTGTGGGTCTTGGTATCAGGATTTAGTGAGGAACCTTATCCTCCCCTGCTCGTTCTCTGATAGGCATCTGTGTGACCAGCTCTGCTTTTAAGCCCTCTTGCTAAGTTTATCTGTAGGTGTGAGGATTTTACAAATCAAACAAAGCCCCGAGGAGACGTCCACCTCCCTTCCAAACAAACACGGAGGCCAGGGAAAGATTTGTTTCCAAGAAGATGACAAGTCATGTTTCAGAAAGAACAAAATGCAAAGCAGAATCTTTAACAGAGGTTGTCTAGCCCTTGTCAGAGTGGCTGGGTCAACCCAACTCATGGTGGCTCCTACGGAACACCTGGCTGGGCAGGCTCCTGCAGCGACAGAAGCCACGCACGACGCGCCAGGGAAGCAGAGTCGGAGTGAGAGGTGGGAGATGGCAGGAAAGCTTCAGGCAGCTCATTAGGAGACCCTGCTTAGCTCTCTTTGAAAACTGCCACAAAGAAGTCGGAATTTTCTCCAAAGAGAAAAGGACTATTGAACATATCCTTGGGTTTTTTTGCTACATATTTTGGCCACCTTTTGCTCCAGGTGTACCATCAGTACGCACAACCAGCAGTAAAGCACACATAAAGAACAAAGATCTAAGTTCTCGTTCCAGTTAAGTTCCAGTAATATAGTTACACACAACCTAACAGTCCCTGAAAAGCCCAGGACTTAAGTGCTTTAAAAAGACAGGTACTTCAAAATCAGATTTCCTTTCTTTTATCTGTCTTGTTTTATAGGAGATGTGTGGGGGAAAGGTAAAGAACTGTTGATAAAAGCACACTTTAATTTTCAATATGATCTCTAGGCACTGATCGGACACTGAGGAAAACCACCGCTCTCCCTCTGCAGCGCTGCCATCGTTATGGGGCGGAGGGAAGCACCGGGCAGGTTGCTGCGGGTGCAGGTGCTGGCGTCCCGGCCGTCGCTCTCTGCTGTCGGGGGCCGTCAGGCCCCTCGGTTCAATGCCTCTTGTAAGGGCTAAGGAGAAGAACAAGCTTACTCCAAGGGCAGGGTAATTGATCTCTTTTTGAAAAATCTTGTGGCTGGACTTGAACTTTAAGGATAATTATGAGGCATGAGGCAGCTATATTGTTTTCTGGAGTGTTCCAAGGTGTTCATAATTAAACTATCTAAGTCAAGGGTGCGTAACAAACTGTTCAGAGCAAATGAAGCTGACTAAATATTTCAAAAGTGGTTTTGTTCTGGTGTTTTCTTGTGTTTCGTTAGAGTTGATTTTCAAAATGCTTAGGCCTCATGGCTCCATCTAAAATAATTGGGAATTGGCAGCTTCTCATTACCAAAACAGACACTCCAATTCCACTTTAAAATATATAGATCTTTTTTTGTTTCTCTTTTTTGCTTTTTCTCATTGTAATTTGAAAGAGAAAAGTGAGAAAACCGAACAGAACGTTTCTCATTGCTTATCATGCTAGCCTCAATCTTTTAACTTTTAAATTCTATACAATATAAGCTCCTTGTCACAGAATAATTCCCTCTGGAATTATTTTGATAAGAATTATTTGCCAGTAGAGTCGTGTGAATAATTGATTTTTCAGTTCACTGACTGAACTGAAAAAAACTAGGGGGAAAAAATCATTTGTGTCAAATGAAATGTGTAGTTTTATTTTCTGGTTTTAAATCCCCTTTTAGAAATTATTTTTGACAATTTTTTGAACAAAAACATTTCCAAGGGAAAAATCATGCCTTTTTTGAGTTTTCAAAAAAATTAGTCAAAAGTATTTATTAATGTGGGTTGAATTCTGAAGATACTTTTAGCCATCCCTGGCAGAAGTGCCTTCTGTGAATAATTTATACTTCAAAAATGTTAATCCTTTCTCCTGCTGAAGAAAGCTAGATGAAAAGTGAGCAGTTTGTGTCTGTGCATAGTGTTTTGAAGTATGCCAAAAGCAACTTAGCATCCATAGCGAACTTAGATACTGAAAAAGAGCTATTGGGTCATCTTATCTCTAGCTTTGTTGGTATAACAACACAGCACAATGAAATTATTTACTAGGACTAATTTTAAACAGTTCAGGAAATAAATTTCTAATTGTATCTTTTCTTTTTAATTTGAGAAAACAATTCTTTCACCTACTGTATTTCAGTTGCTGACTTCATGTAGAGAAAGCTTGTGTTCTTTTTCAAAAATAACATGTGATTACTGTTTAATTACAGACACTGTTACCTTGAAGCCATTAAACAGGCTAAATTCTGCAAACATTGTATTATGTTTTATTAAAGTCTGCAGAATTATACAAAGATGGCAAAATTACAAATGTTCTTTAGTATGAGAAAGCTTGAGATAGATGATATCATGGGTCAAATTTACTGGCTTTTTACCAAAGAAAAATCTGAATGTAGTAAATTAATAGATGGTCTGTGGGTATGACTCCTAATGGATGACCTAGTCTTCTCAGGAGTGGGTGGCCAGAGCTAGGCAGTCCTATTCACTTGTCAGATGCAGCTGGAAAGGATCTCTTAGGCCTCAGATGGGAATGGGAGAGGAGACCTGGCTTCTGGCATTGGCCTTGGAGCAGCGAGTGGGAGACACGTATGGACATGCACATACACCTGCCCAACACAGTACCACCAACACCGACTGGTTTTCCCCCAGTGCTAAAACAGGTCTGCTGCTGGGTTTAATGCTCCCCGTAGCCCCAAACTCACATGACACGGGACAGGAGACTTTGCATACATCTTTGTGAAATGGGGTTGGTGATACTGCTTTGGTATTACTCTAAGTTTAAGTGACAAAGGACCAGTAGTTTCAAAGCAAAGTCTTAAGATTCTGACCTAATGTCAGGACTAGAATAAAACTGTGATCGTTTTTGGCCTTCAAGTGCACCGAAACATTTATTATTCATGTTTGGTTTTAACAAATACTGGGTAAATCAAAGAACGTTCAGAGGCTAGAACTGAGCTGCACTGTCCACTGAGGGATTGGGAACGTGTTCTTGTTGTCTATGAAAACAGACATGCTGGGAGGTGGAATTTGATCCAGTGACTATAATATTCCATGTACCAGAAGAACTAAACAACTTCATTTATATTTCAAATGTTTCAAATCAATACTTCCTTTCATATTCTGTGACCCCACCAGGAAACTCTTATAACTGAAAATTTAAGAAATAGATTGCAAGTTATGAATAATGTAAGGCTGTCACAGGGAAAAGCAAATTGTGAAATACTGCTGACAAAAACAATCAGTATATGTTTATACTGAAGAACAAACCTTTGCAATTCCATCTTGCATAACATAGCTTTTAAAATCCTACACAAAATTTTCAGTTTCCCTGAAATGTCAAGCAGACTTCCTCAGCCTCAAATTCCAATGGAAAATGTACAGGCTGTTTCCGTTCTCAAAAAATGTTTGAGCTAATCTGGAAGTAAAATGTATGCATATATATATATATATAATATAAATATAATACATAGCTCTATGAACAACACTAGAGAACTGATAGATACAGGTAAAGAAAGAACCTAGATTTGGAAAAAAAAAAGTCGTTAATACAGGGATGTCTAGCAGCATCTCTTTCTCAAGCAGCAGCTTATTACAAGCAATAGAACTAGCAAGATTGGGCAGGATCCTGTTGGGGGCATAGACAGTCAGATAGTGAACAACATCTTCCTTGTATTAAAGCATTCTTCAGGGCACAGACTTAAGGAGACCGCTGTTCAAAATGAATTGTTTTTTGTTTGCACACTGACAGAGAGTTGTCATCCATTGAAAAGAAGAAGAGGGATTTGTCCAGAAGAGGGATTTGTCCAGAAGACCTGACGAGTAGGAAGAGACAAGGGCCCTGAGAGGATCCTAACAATAACTCTTCCATGACAGAGAGCTTTATCCTTAATGAACTTGCACATAATTTTCAGAAATCTCCTGAATTATGCAAATAAAAAAAACAAGAAGAAAGGATAATGGCCACTTCAGTAGGAAATATTTTCATAAGTAATACTGCTGCGGATAAAGGAGTTAGTGTTTGTGTCTGATACGTTTTAGTGCTGTGTTTTCTCTCTCAGACACTGAGAGAGTTGCAGAGAAGGAAGGAGACAGCTCCACTGGGATTTAAGATGGTGCCCACAGCAGTCGTGACCTCCTGTCCCCATCAGTACTGCTCATCATTGTCTTTCCTCATCTATTCTCCTGCCTGCTCAGCATCTCCTCCTGTTGACCTACACAAGCCAGGAGGGGAGCATTACACAGGACTCAGAAGTGTCCCCAGATCTTGTTAAAGCTGTTCTCTGCTTTCATGTTGGGCAGAAAACCTCAGGAGAGGAAAAGGGCAGAACTTCGTGGATTTTCTGCTATATACAGATTTATCATGATGTATAGCAAATTGACTGAACCAAATGACTTAGTGGCCATATAATCATATCACAAAGCGAACAAGCTTCTGGCACCTGTCCAAGCTTCTTGTAACAGAAGTTGATTGTAGCTTTCAGAATATAACATTTTTATTCCTTTTTTTTCCTATGCAAATCACTCCTGTGTTTTGTCTGGTTTACCCCTTTGTGATAATCTCTTGTGTTCTCAGATGCCGACCTACCTCTGAAGATAAAGAACTTGATAAAATGAGGGGAAAAAAGTCTTATTCTATAACAGGCTTCTCTTGAGATGTGCGCGCTGCAGACCATGAACACCAGTAACACCTGTGACAAAACAGTTGCTCCCCTCTAAGTGTTACTGGCACCCGCTTCTGCAGGTGCAAGGCAGGACAAGTGCCCTGGGCTGCTGCCTACAAGAGTCTTAGGATGAAGTCTCACCTATGCCTCATGGCAATTCTTTCCCTTTTCTGTTTCCCTAATGTAGTTATAGCAGCTGAATTTCCAAACCTGGTTTCTTTTAAAATGTGCTAAGCTTATGAGGATATAAAAAATTATACATTTTATGTGTTAGGAATTAGGGGGAAGCTCCTGTATAGTGGGCATTGAGACTGGACATTATGTTCTATTGCATTTGCATTGCAGCAACATTTGCACAACACTCAAAAAGGCCTCTCTCCTGTTACAGCATACACTCAGCTCATTTTAAATTGCAGAACCTTTTCTCTGGGAGTAAGCCCTTTTTTTTGGTGGTCCTAAAATGTGCAAGAGATTTTTCAAGAGTCCTGGTATAATAAAACACAGTCAAAATTTATAAACACCCCAATTATTTCCAAAAGCCAGCACTAAACCACCTTTAGGTCATTTCATTTCAAGTGCCAAATGCCTCTAAAAATGTAACATGATGCTCTTTGTGAGAAGCCTTTAGACAGACCACCTGTATCTCCTCTCCACAATTCACAGGCAGGCTGAATATCAGCCACACAGTAATTGTGCACTTGTTAGTCAAAACCTGGGTATGACTGCACAGTGAGAAAACCCATGAACTACATTAAAAGTATATACTTCACCTGCTTTTGGAATCAAGACACATAACCCTTTGTCATTCTGGTGGTATCACTCTCCTGCATCTCTCTTATTTAAAGCATGTATATTTTATGAAGCATTAACAGACTAACAAACAAACGTATAGACCACAAAATCCAAAGTCTGCATTAGTCTCCAGAAGTAGCCATTGGAATGAGGAGAGATTCAGAATCTGATCTCTCAATATAGTGACTCTGTATCTGTGAAAATAAAAGTCCAGATGTATATTTTAAGACATCAAGTCTAAAACATGCGATATTTGTACATGTCAGAACTGAGGCTGTTGCCATCATCCACCTGAAAGATGGAATCTCAGAAAGAATCACCGTGTTGAGTGTTACTTCTGCAGTGACTAACTGATTTACCTGATGAGAAGGCAAAATGATGCAAACTGGTTTGGGTGTGTGAGGACTCTACACTGTTGAAACTTTCTTTTGAAATATATATACAGTAAAGGAGAAATTAAATTTTATTTTACTCTTCCCTACTCCTTTCATCCTACTGTTTCTCCACTCCCCACTCCCCACTCAGGAAAAAAAAAAGGAAAAAGGGGGATGACACCCCCCCACCCCACCCCCCTTCTTTTTTTTCCAGATCTAGCTTGTGGATTGGATTAAATATTTTCAGTAGCAGAATATTAGCACTTAATGACATTCAGATTGTTTGATCTGTAGCTCATTAATAACTGTAACACACCATTCTGGAACCATAGCTTCCCTCTTTTAATTCTTCTCCTGTGTTGCAGAGGGGAAGGAGCTGCCCTTGCCGGCACACTGCAGTTCCTATGGGACACAAGTGATTAAAAATGTAACTGGCTCCTTGCTGTTCTGCTGTCCTGCTGAAAGAATTATTTCAGGGGCATTCAAAGGAAGGAAGGGAGGCATGGTTCCATAAGCACAGTATCTTTAATGAAGCTTGTTAAATGATAAGCAAGTTTTTGCATTGACAAAGAATAATAGGTTTACTTTTTCATTGTAAATTGAGATGTTCCTGCTGAAGGTTTCCATTCCTTCTTTGAGCCACACGGGCAGCAACTCCCCATACACTGGAGTACAGCGATACAACTGAAGGAGTGATGATCACCCTAAGAGAAGCTAAGACAGTGAGAAATGAGCAGCTGGAGGTATGCACGGTGTGGGAGGAGGGAGGGCGGATTTCCCAAAGTGGGTCACTGACAAACCAGACACCTTCTCATACTACAGCTCTGTCCACTGTCCCAACTGCCATTGCTGCACCCTGATCCCACTGGCTCTGCTCCCCTGTTGGTGGTGCAGAAGGTCATGGGACCTGCTGTGCTCTAAGTGGGGTGCAGAAATGGTAATTTTTGTAAAAGCTTTTTTTCCCAGGTCAATTCCTAGTTGTGCTTACATGGCAAAATGTAAGCTCTAAGTAAGGGAAGAAGCATCCCACAGTTCAATAAATACAATGAGAAGATCTAGAGCCAATTAAAACGTGATAAGGTTTAAAAATATAGCCAAGGTAAGTACGGTTAAAAAACCCCAAACCTCTCCAGTGACCCTCCCCACAAAACAACAGATGGGAAGCATCCAATGGCCAGGACATTTGTGTCGCAGTGAAGGCTAGCAGCATACATCAAGTAAAACATAAAGGATCAGCTACTGATGGAATGACTTTCATGTTTCCTCTCCTGCACAAAAGGCTACCAGGGGTTCCTGGACTCCAGTTTATGTTCACATGGCTTGGCCTAGCTTTTCTTAACAGGCCTAAACAAAAGCACTATAGAAGCATTACCAAATCAAAGAAGTTAAAATTACTATGTTTATGACTACTTCAGTAAACACCATCCCAAAGTCTAAAGATTCTTAATGCACAAGAGAGTTAAATGGGAAAATGAGTAAAATCAGTTTTACCAAATATAAAAGTCAGAAACAATAAACGGTCCTGCAACTATTGTGTCTCTGGTAACTTGCATTAAAATATATATAAAGTGTTCTGGGAACTGAAGCAATGCTTCAGTTCAATAAAACTAATGCAGTTAAAGAGAAAGAATCCTGTTTTTCCCCTGCTTGCAATTTCAAATGAGAGCTTCCTAAAACTTGTGACCATTGCTGGAATCCAATTCAGGACCCCGGCTTATCAAATTCCCAGCTCTGGCACCGTGCCTTTGAGGTATTATAAAGTGCTGCTCATCACACCAGCTCTGTCTATAAATGCTCCAGATAACTTTAAAGTGCAGACACCCCATTTTGAAACAGGCAAGTGTTCACTGTGAATCAAAATGGAGTCACCAAATGTGTGCAGCCTTCAGCCTGCACTTCTTTTCTTGCAAGGCAACAAAGGAAAATGTTAGCACAAAAATGTCTCCCTGTAACATTTTTTTAAACTTGGAAAGCTTTGCAGGACAGCGCACCTACACAAAGCTGCAGGTTTCCGAGACCCTGTAGAGCAAGCATCTTATTCTGTAATTCATCCTGGGGCTGAGAAACCGCCAGGCTAATGAGCTCTCCTGCAGCCTCTTCCCCTGCAGGTGCTTCCCTGGAAGCAAAATCTTAAATCAGACACCGCCATGCCAGATGTAACCCCCCAAACAAACACCAACCTCTCCCTCCCAACGTGGCTTAGGAAAGCCGCAGAGCACTAGCATCTGACTGACTTTGATGAAATCACAAACTTCTTTTCCATTCAGACAGTGGGAGCTGAATTAATTCCTCAGCTCTTTAATGCTGAGAGCCATGTCTTGGGAATTCAGTATGGGAACATATTAATCTCTCTGATAGGCGATAATGCAATATATTACTGATGCGGAAGCCAGCACGTCAGTGCTGTGATAGTGACCCTGACCAGCAGATGACTGAATGGGTAAGGAGAGAAGGAGCTGCTCTAGCTTGAAGGCACAGCCTCAACTTTGGCAGGCAGTCCTTCACTCTTGTCCCACTCCTAATTTTCCATTGCATTACTTTGTCACTTGGGTATCGAGAAATGCTCATTACGAAGGTATGTGACAGCCCCTGATAATACATGTCTGTGCAACATAATTGATCCCTTTTTGCAGTGGTGATCTTTAATGCTCATAGGGCACGGTAGGTGATTAGATGGAAGGCACCCTTTGATGGTCTCTAGCGTAATACATTACCAGACAGCAATGTGCCAACTATCTATCACTTACAAAATAATGTCATCCCTGAAAAAGGGCCTGGCAGCAGGGGCTAGCGGAGGAAGAACATTTAATTATATTTGTGGATGAAAAGATGTCCCGAGAAGAGTGGACAGCCTGATTATTTATTGGCTGTTCAAAAGCACTCAACACAATCTAAGAAAAAGATCAGGCTCTGAGATACGGTGGTTCACATTGCTGTTACAGACTCTAGCCTTGAAGTCAAGTTCATGCTGAAGAACAAAATTACCTCTTACAATATCTGGTTTACTTCTGAAAATGAAAAGGGTAAGAGACATATTAGTAATGTTGGCATTAGTGGAGGCAGCTGTTTTTAGATATTTGGTATTTCAGGGATGTGACTTTAGCATCGTTATTAGAAGTACAGCTTACTATATTCCTCTGCTAACTTTCCAACAGCGAGCAGATGGTTACCCTATTACCAACCATTTGCATTTAACATATTGTAATGATTTATATACCACATGTCACTGAGCAAAGCGAAAACAGTCAATGGCAACTAATTAGTTGAGTGTGAAGATGCGTATCTCAATGTATATATCGTTATTGTAATCAAATTTTATCTTTTTGTTTGTTAACAAGTTTAATGTACAGTGTAACAGCAATATTGATGGCAGTTAAATGTGAACCACCATGTCTCTGTGTCATTGGGACAGCATTGCCACCATTAACATTTGTACCAGTACTCCCGTTACATGCCTGTTTTATGAGTGACAGTGCAGGGAGGACAGATTATAACAATCCATTGTGCTTTTCTAACAGTCTTTCTTAAGTGTATTTCAAAGTACTTTATAAATCTTAATATATCAGATACTAGCTCATACTACAGGCCAACACACATGTGGAAGTGGGAATACTGCATGGGAGAGAGGAAAGACACTCTTAGCTCCCAGAAAGACAGAAGTAGATTTAAGGGTGAAAATGAAAAGAATCACAAAGTATTCCAGGGAGTTTACAAGGAAGAAGCAGACAACTATTGACATCTGCACAAACATCAAAGTCAGAGGATAGACTCAAGGGTTCAAAGAAAGAGCCTAATTTGAGAGAACTGCCTTCCAGCACTGGGATATGGGCATGTATGTGTACAATATGTATTGCATTATCCATAGTATGTCCCAAGGCCTGATCAGCCTTAACCCACAGTATGAAGCTATGGTTTATCAGCCTCTTCCTGAAATCTTTTTGTTTGGTTTCAGGCTTATTTTAAAACAATGGTCATCACCCTAGAAATGTCAAAATAATCATCAGTGAAGTACAGCTATGTTACTCCAGAGTATGGCAGCATTTCCAGCATAAAAGTCATTCCTTTTTTTTAATTGCTACCTGCTTACAAGTCTGGATGAACTATTGTGTAAGCAACCAGATGCTGTTCACGGACTGACTCTAAGGCTCCAAGGACTTGGTGTGGTGCAAAAAATGAAAGGTGGTCTCAGACAGGAGTGGTAGTACGTCAAGTAGTTCTCCACTTCGTGCTCCCTCCTAATGCCATTAGGATGCCTCCTGCCATTCAGCATCCTTTCATTTCTACCATGTCCCACAAATCTAACCAGGACACAGCCCATTCTCCTGCAAAGGGCTGCAGCTATTATGCTTTCCTGAATGTGTCAGCAGCCAGACTTTGTCTTGGGAATGCTACCTGCAGCATAACCCCTTGTGCCCTTTTCCCTCACCATATTGCTGCCTGCTAAATTCACAGCTTTGCTGTTTCTTTCTGTAGCTCTTTTCTTTCTTTTCCATGAACAAGATTATATTCTATGAAAACAGAATTAGAGCAGTGCTGAAAACTTACCCTGTTGTTCAGCCCAATTAACAAGATGTTTCCCCTGCTGCAATCAAGTAGGGACCACGATCGTTCTCTTTGTGCAGGGGTCACTGGTACTGCTGCGGCCCATTAATTCCAGAGATAGACTCAAAAGTGAAGGAGAGGAAGGGTTCTCATAGTCCCCATGTAATGAGTCTATTAGACCTTGACCTTTACTAATTCACTTTCTAGTTTTCTGAATAGGTGTCTCTGTGTGACCATACCACTGGACTTAGCAGAACTATCCTGCTTTACATCAGCCTTATTACACAAAGATGGGAGAGGATGAAAAGACTGAGAGGTGTGTTTTTTACTAATTTCTTTTAAACAGAGGCTGGGACAGCCCCCTTACTTCTGTCCTCCCTCCCTCCTTTCTTTCTTTCCTTCCTTCTTTTCTCTCCTCCTCTCCAACACTTGTTTTCCCTCACTACTCCTACATGAATGCATTTGAAACTCATCGATTTAATACAGGTAACTTCACTGAAATTACTCTCAATTTACAGGATGACATCTGAAACTAATGTCAGGTCTGGTCTCATTTCAGTACTTAACTTCTCATAATGTATAGGCACCGATACGCAGCATTTCCTATGGCACTGTACTAGACAAATAAGAGGAAAGGAGGCAAAGTTAACTGTCTGGGTTTCAAATATTTCCCTAAATAACAGCGGAATGATAGCTCATTTATTACAACTAACAAAAAAGATTAACAGAGAGAGAGAACCATCACCTCTGTCAAGAGAAAGCACATGAATATTCTGGGTTCAACTACTCCCTTCTGCAGCACTTCACATGCTGAGGAGTATCCAGGAAAAATCAGCTCCTAAGCATATGTAATTAAGTACTGAGATGGAGAAAACTAACAGCAGGAAATCTTACCATGCTGGTACTCGTGGAAGGGATCAGAATGTTAAATTAAAAACCAAAAGAAAAAAAATCACCTACAAGTTGGTAGTTCCTGTTAATTGTGAAATAGTTGAAAATTTTTAAACTTTTAACACAATAATATGTTGTACCACTCTAGCTTTAACTTTAACCTGAAGGACATCCCTGTGCCAGGGATCATTTCTATATGTGATCCAGGAGATCCTTTAAGCTTATTTCAGTGTTTGCATTAAATTGAACTCTTTTGAAATGAAAAGCTTAAAGGAAAGAAAGTTTCTACAAGATATTGGAATCACTGAATTTATTCAGAAAGGCTCTTTGGATAGCTTTTCAGCATACAAAGCAATACAGAAAGAAAAATTCTCATTTCTTTCATCAGGAGTTTCATCTCCACTCCTTTAATGTTCAATGGCAAAATGAATTATACTACAAAAAGGCTTGGTGCCGCTCCTCAAACACCCTGATCCTGCACGATACTGAGCTTCCTTGAAAGACAGCTGGGAGAGATCAGTATGGAAATACTTGACACCTTGCAAAAGAGGCCATGAAAAGATGATCAAATGCTAATGAGCAAAGGTGGTGAGTGAAACCTCGTGATTTAAACCCACTAGTTTCAAAAGCATATAGCAGAATTAGAGACCTAGTCAGCCATCCAGACTCCGCTGCTCTGCTCCCCTTCCAGCTACTACAGGACCAAGACCACTCTGAGCTGATGGACAGGACTTGTGTCACCAGGATGGAGGATGGAAACCAGTATTATTTCAACATGGGCAGGAGTAAAACCCACCCAGAACACCTGTACTGAGTTAATGATTGGAGACTGCTCATGTAGGAATAAACACAGTGACCATTGAATTATTTCAATTCCCAATGATCCTAGATCTGTTTACAGAAAACGAAGGACCATTTTCCTTAATATTTTACAGTAGATAAATTAAAAAAGCTAATTGCACTTGGGAGTTCAAGATAAATTGACATGCTCTTAAATACATACATTTCTTTTTCTTTCCTGTTCTCTAATGAGTTCATAACTTAATTGGAGAAACTGCTAGATTTCCTCCAAATACTACTGAAAATCTCAAAGGAGAACAAGCTGCTTATGCAAGTGTTCTTGTAAACCAAAGAGTATTCAAGTATAGTAAACAAATACTAGAAACAATGGTATTCGGTCATCTCCCTAAAAGCTCAAAGCCTACATTTCTTCATATTAATGGTCTGGTTCTGAGCTGAACATTAATGAAAACATTTTCTTTTATAAATAAAACTAAAGCCCTTCTATGTATTACCACTTTCCTAGGGCAAAGTTCTGCTTGTACATGCCAGAGTCACACACAGATTTAATCCAATTAACCCATCCGTAGAATAAACCAGAGGATGAAACCTGGTACAAGCCAGCCGGCGCGGTGGCCGGCGGCTGAAGGCTGCAGTGCGAACTCCCGACTCGGGGGGGGCCGATCAGCTCTTTTGAAGAGGAAGGGCACTCACCCGCCCCAAGCCCAGCACAGCAATATTGAGTGGTTCAGTCACGGCTGGCAAGGGGGGGCAGGCTGGCTAAAAAGACAAAAAAGCCCCAAGCCCCTAGGCAGCCAACGTGCTTTCCTTCACGGTGATTTAGTCAGATTCTGAGATGGATTTAAATTCAGAAGAGATAACGTGAGAGCAAGAAACTGTTAAAACTGAGGATACTTTTTGCTTGTGTGCTGGGAGTTAGAGGTTTCTATTGCTGCTGGAACTGCAACCACAGCTGAGACAGGGTCAGAAAACCCTGGGGCTTAAATACAGAAGCTTCAAGGTGAGAAGAGTATAAAAATAAATTCCAAAGGGCTTAATAACATTGTGCAGAGGCTGGGTATTCTGGTGTCAGAAGGAAACTGGTGGCTCTTAGATCAAAACCTAATCACCCAAAAGCAGTAAGATTCTTTGTTTTAGCCAGCGAGCCCTTCTGTCACTGACTGGGGCAATGTTTTTTTACTAGCATCCCAAATTACAGTTAATTTACAGTGTATAAATGTACACAGCACTGACAATATAACAGTTAAAGCAAAAATACTTTGCAAAGAATGTGGTTAAACCTTTAACAGCCTGATCCAAAATCTGGTAGGAACATTTTCCTTGACTTCAAAGGCATTATTATCAGCATTGTAGTGAATGTCTTGTACAAAAAAAATGTTAACAAAGGGAGCTGTACCTCACAGCTTACTGCCAGGACTGTCCTTCACGTGGAATCGAAGACAGACGGAGCCTGCAGACAGTCTAGGCCACCTCTGCAGGCAGCAAAGTGAGAGAAACCTTCCTGAGGTTAGCACACAGGACACCCTCTGATTCTCTGCAGCAAGGCCAGATGATGGGAAAAATGTCTGCTCTCTCTTAGTTTCCCATCCCAGAAGACTTTATTTATGCATTAGTCGACCTTTCTAGCCGTTAGGACCATCTTGCTTCAACAGTTAATTAACACAAGTGCCATAATTTAATACAGTTAATGCTACTTGATGCCCTTTAATGTACCTTCCATTAGTGATATTATTGTAGTATTACCCTGTAAATTAAAATGAGATCAAGACTAAGAGAGGCTCTCTTTAATTAAGGTACTGGCACACTGCGTTGTCCATTATTCACTAGAAAAAAAAAATCACCCTGATTCAGTGAAGCAGGCCATCAGTAAGTCAGAATTAGTTCATGTGGTTTATTAGGCTTCTTGAATAATGTGAGCACAATGGGGTTGCTGAAATTGCTAACAGTCACGTTTTCCTTTTTTCATCATCTTAATAAATACACAATGGAAGTGGTAAATTGGGGATGAATAAACAGGTGGTAATAGAGGAGGTAAGGCATTCATTGAGAGTACACAGGCTTTCATCTCTAATGCAAAATACATCAGGTTTATTTCACACCAAAATGCAAAGCAATGACAAAACAAACCCTATATTAAGTGGGCAAATCTCCTATCTATAATTCATTGTGAAGTATTAACCACCCCAGCATCTTGTATATTAAATATGGTGGCTTTAAGATAGATGCTTTTCACTGTCATTGATCCTTAAAATATGGTGTGAAACAAATTACATTTTGTGCTGCCTTTAGAAATATGCTATTAAGAGCTTTGGTGATTTTAATTATATTTAACCTACAGGTTATTTTTTTCAGTAAAAGGACTAGCTTTAAAATGTGTCTGCTAGCATCATTCATCCACCACATCAAGCTCCTTGGTAATGTCCCTCCGTATGCTATCCTCCCAGAAGAGCCTAGTTGGGGTTTACTACATGTATATAAATACCCAGGTCACAAAGCCTAGAATAAGAAACATTGTAGCAAGAAAAAAAATTGTAACTTAATTTTCACTTAACATCCTAAATTAAAGTGCAAGGGCTGGAAAGCTCAGCTGGATCAGAAACAGTGGCACACAACCCCTGGTAACCCTCCCTCCCCTCCACCGTGTTCCCATGCTCAGGGCATGCCAGGGCACATGACTATAATGACGATTTGGAGACTCTTTAGGGGGGCTCTATAAGGTTCCTGGTAGGAGACCAAAACCACCTAAACCCAAGTGACAGTGGGCCTATTGCAAGTCACATTTGGAGCAACTGAATAATCAGGGGCTGTGTACCACAGCCCCACAGCTACTTAGCAGTAAGCAAACCCACAGATTCTTTAGCAAGAGGGGCTCACTACATACTGAAGGAAAGGCCACCAAATCCCTAAAGAGCTGTTCTTCTCATTAGCAGAAGAGTGATAAGAATTCACATGAATCTAGTGAGATACTATTACATATCAGATATTTCTTTAAAAGCATGTGTCCAATTACTACAGCATTTAGACAACAAGCATTAGCATCAGATAAGTTCGCCGTGCAGTCACGCTTCATTTCTATAGATAATTTTTCACAAGATTGCCGTGCCCCAGATGTGCTCGAAAGGTTTCTGTTTCTAATTTGCATGCAATGCACTCTTTTCTTTTTTAATCCTTCAGATGCTTTCTTTGATAAAGTACCGATAGTCTAATTGAAGTCAGACTAAGCTCCAAATGGGTTTTCAGATGGGGAGCAGGTTTTCCTTAAAGTGTAAGGACCTTCAAATCCTGAGCTTTGATATGATGCCTTTGTAGAGCCAACCTATGTGGAGCCCAATGGAGAAAGGATACACATTAAATGGAACATATAAGTAATTTTTTTATATACTGAGGCTAATTTTACCAAACTATTTCAAACAGTATCTTAAACTGTCCACGATCCACTTAGCCCTCCCAAGAGAGGTCTGAAAAATAATTTATAATGTAAGTGATGAGAGTTACAGTAAGAATTCTTAAACCAGCAACATTTATCTTATACTTTCACATGTTAAATTAGTGATTCTGTATGTATGTGTAGGTATTTGGTGTGGGCACAGAAGACTGTAACTACATGCTAAACCTGTGGTCCTAAGAATGTATTTTGATGTCATATAAAAATACATTGGCACTGCAAAAAGCACTTATGCATTCAAATTTGTATGTAGCATCAATTCATCCTTTACATAAAGTTAGAGGAATATTTTTCAATAGATTACATCACAGTAATTTGATTCTATTTTTATTGTGTTTATCGATTTTTGCAATATGGAAATGCTTATGAACATGAAAAGCTTGTATAAAAGAGGTAGAAAATAGCAAACTCGCTACAGGAGTAATAAAAATACAGTTACCAATGTTTTGTAAATCACTGTCTCTATTTTTTTTTTCACTCACTCCTGTGTCTGCAAAAAATGCCCTGGCCTTCCATGATACATTAGCTTTTCTGTTTGCTTTGATACTTAGCTTCTCTTTAAAAAAAAAAAAAAGTTTTTTTAAAATGGAAGATTTGAACTCTATAGAAGAAACAGAGGAGAAGGAAAAGGCACATTAGAGAGGTGAGTGAATTGCTAATAGAGGAGGTTCCATTTATTTCTTAACAAATTGGCATCCAAGACACATGTAAAGGGTATCGCCCTCCTGCCTGAGGTCATCAGTCAATTGCTAGTTTGAGTTGGGAAGAAAATTTCCCGATAGGAATGTCATTGCACAGTTATTATTTCTGGGACTACAGCACCTGATACCAGCCACTGCTTGCCCTAGAGGGACTATTTGTCTTGAACCCAGCTGCGTAATCATCTTTGTTATATTCAGATCAGTCTCTCTACAACACTTGTTTTTTTTCACTTCACTTCAGCTTCACTGCATTTCAGAGCTAATTAAAGTACAAGGAATGGACTCTAATCTCTGCCGCCTTCCTTGTTCACAGGCAGCTCATAGCCAGACCTAGTAGGAAGGGTCCGTGCAAGGGCTGCTGTATCAATCACAGCTTACATTAAAAGCCTGAAAAAGTCAAATGATAAAACAGAATATCTCTTTTTAGTTAACTGCCATCAGCTCAGGCTCCAACTATATAAAAGCAGAAAGTGTCCTAATGGCAGGATGAATTCCTGAGCCAATGTAAGAAACTGTTAATACTGTCCTGCTTGTGAAACCTAGGGCTCAAGATCCCGTCCTAGTGACAGGGAACACCTGGGATGTTGTGCTGCTGAGACAGAAACTTCTAGTATGACCAGAAACAGACTTCAGCCTAGCCAGCTTTCCAATGCACATGTCTCAGCAGAAAATGCCATCACGTTTGGGGCAATAGACAGTTTTGAATAACCTCTAAAATCAACACATATGCCTGTTTCTAAAGGTATATATATTCTCTTACCTTCCGTATACCCTTATGTCTGAAATTGCATAAAAGTAGCGTGCCAGGTGTTGCTCATCTACGTATATTTCTCCAGTTCCTGGCCTAAGCAGTCTTATCCTCAGATCCGTGATGGTAAAGAAATCTCTTAACTTCTTCGTTGTGTCAAGCTGGCCATAAAGAGAAGCCATGTTATGAAGCCGAGGTCCAGCAAAAAAAGCAAATCTATCTTTGATTTCAAAGTGGATTATTTTACTATTTGTCATGTACCCAGTAGAGTATTCCTCTGTGCAAATGATTTCTAGGACTGTGTGCTGTGATAAATCCCTCACTGATTTTGGATCCATGTGGAAAGCATCTAAGCAGTCCGTGGCATAGTATTGGTAGGGCTGCCATGTTCGTCCATAGTCGAGTGATTTCTCCAGGATCATTTGGTCTGGGCGGCCTGATTCAAAAGTGATAACTATGTTATCTGTAAGCTCAATGGTTTTGTTCCAGGAGAGTGTAATATTAACATGAAGAGGCTTTGGATAATCTTTCCAAGTCGTGGACTGCCAAAATGTGGAGGGATGTCTTCCTTCGAGATCGAACATCAGCTCCGGAGGATGAGCCAGTTCTTGGGTACTCGCATCACATTCATTATTGCACATGTAGGGATTCCCCTGGAAAAGAGCAAAACAGTGTTACAAGAGGCACAGTATAGATGACTGTGACACATAAAGATGTTTCTTGTCTGGCACATGAGAACTGCTGCTTTTTCTCCAGGAGTGAAATCAAGGAAGAAAAACAAATGCTGGCAAAGAATACCTTTATCTTAGCAAGATTTATCTTGGCTATTTTACTTGTTAAAGTAAATACACACACACATATATAGCACTCTGGCTTCTGTAACATAAACTTTTGTCTTAGTATGTTTTAGAGAAAGAAAAGAGTTTATTTACCCTGAACGACTCAGACCAGCGATTGGGCCACAGAAGACTGAGAACAGTAAGCAAGTCTCTAATAGCTCAGTAACTCCAACTCTTCTAGAAAGATGCAGCAGCTGAAGAGAATTTCTGTTTAAAACAAGTATGTTCCTCAAGAGCTCCACTCACAAAAGAAGTAGATTTTAGGGCAAGTGGCTTGAGGTCAGCAGTGCAGCCACGGATGTACTTGGTATGAACCAGTACTCAGTACACCTTCAAGTTTCCTTTCACCCGAGTGTGAAATTTATCATGCTTAACTGTGCTCCCAGCTTAGCACTAGCTTGCCTTAAAACATTTACATTCACCACCAAAAGTCATTAGAAAAACAGTGCTCTGCCAGCTCTGGGGCTTGATTCAGGCATCTGCCATCTTATTACGGGTAAGGAAGTACTTCAGGAAAGACTTTTCACAAGGCACCGGCTCCAATTTATCAGGACAAGATAATCCAGCACTTGATTAGGTGGGAGATGTCAGCAGCTCCAGCTGGAATGCTGCCAAGGTGGCTAGAGCTCTGAACTGGGGGTTGAGTTAAAAACAGCAACAAAAAAAGCTCGCCAATAGTGTACAGCTTTTACTGCTGCTTGTCCTCTGTAGCAAGGTGAAAGTGAATTATTCTCTTCCTGGCCTTTTGATGCATTAACTTGCACACTACAATCTTCTTCTTCTTCACAAAGGCTATTTTGTCTGCAGATTGGGGATATCTTGCAGCAGTTGCCAAGATATCAGACCCCGTAGGCTGAACTGAATCATGTCTACCTAATTTCAGCTTTCAACAGTACATTAACATTTTGCTACTTGTTCATTCTGCATTTGTTCCAGAGAGCAACTGCTGTTCTCTATCCTTCCCTCTGCCTTACATATGAATTGTGGAAGAAGCCATGCCTCTTTTCACTGATGGTCAGCACTGCTGCAGAAAAAGATGCGCATGCCTATACCTAGCAGTGCTTGACAGAGGCATGACTGCAGCTGGTATTGACATTAATCGGAGTTCCCCTCACCTACTCTGGAAACAGAACAAGCTCTGGTATGGTAATCAACCTTTTCTTTCCTTCTAATTACAGTTATGCTTCTCTCCATCTCAAAGCCTCAGGGCAATGAGGTGATTCAGTGCCACCCAGTGCGGGAAATGGGTTTCAAACATGAGTTTCCACCTTGGCCACTGCTCTGCTCCTTGACATACTCCCACTAAACACAAGCAAAAGGACTTCTGCACTCATTTTGACCTCCCCACTGGCAAATTCCTCTTACTTGGGCAGGGAAATACTCTTTTCTTTGTCCCTCTCTCTTTCCCATTAATACCACTGAATGCTAAAACTGATCATTCACTAGGACTCAAAGTTAGGAAAAAACTAAAAGACAACAAAAAGGGTTATTTGAAAAGCAGCACACTGCTTGTTACACTGACAGCTTCAAAGCATGCAGCTGTAACTGGAAATACTCTGCAAACCGTTGTCTATAATAAGTGCCTGTTACAGCTCTGATTTCAAGCTCACTGTTACTATTTCTATGCCTTCCTTTTGAATAAAACAGTGAAAATAAAAAAAATAAGTTTCAAGCAGAATAGAGAAAACACCATATTTTTTATTATTTAAGCTCCATTTAATATATCAGACGCAAATGCTAGAATTTGCTAACTTACTTAGGTCTTGTCTTTTCCTTAGGGAAAATACACATATTGTGAAATCTGCAAGGTTCCAGACCCTTTGACTATATGTAAATATCAGTTTTGCAGAAAACGCTCAGAGTTGCATAAATCACACCTTTCTGAGTTTTACTAGAAAAATCTAGTCACTTCTGTACCTGTCACCATGAAGCTGTCTGTGTACTTATAATGTATATGCTTCTGTCATCACTTTGGTAAAAGCAACTTCACTGGAAGTCATGGGTATTGAAACCCAGCAAATAAATGCTCCTGGGTAGCCAGACAGGTGCATTAAGCACTGCTGAGGGATGGCTTTGGTTTCCTGCTCCACAAGCAAGCACTGAGACTGTTGTGATTCCTCATGTTAAAAACTAAAGCCGCTCTGATCCGCTAGTCCCTGGATGCTGGAGGAGGCATGTTTTATGACTTCCAGCAGGTAACCCAGATTGTGTGGGACGTATTGTTTCTTTCTGTATGTAAGAGTTCATTTCTTTTGCTCCTTTTTTCCATCCCCTTTTCCTTTATAGCAAAAATTGAGGAGCCAATATAATCAGAGAATGCTGGGAAACGGGGCTCTAACAAAATACAAGCTAGTGTGAATGCAGTACAAGAGCTGGTAGCAATAAGGTAAGGTACCTAAAAGTATGGTGCAGTAAATGCTAAAATTCAGCCCTAGCTGGCTACTGAATGGTAGTCTACACCTCTGTGGGCACAAAGCTTTTTGGGAAAGATGAGGCTATTCCAATTAACAGCAGAGTATAATGAGAAATGGGTCAGAATCACAGTGCTGTCCTACACCTGAAACTCTTACCAGCGATAATGACAGTGGCACAACCTGCCACTGAAGCCCTGGGGTAAGGACATCACTGCAAATGAGAATCCTAATAAAAAGCTTCAGCATATCCTCCCCAATAAATTGAATTATTCTTTTAATTTTATAGCATGCAATTCTCTTTTAAGAGGCGAATGATTTGATGACACCAAAATAACCTGTGTGGAGTTCAATATTCTGGAGAGGAAACAAGGAGAAAGAAAATCTAAGCTGATATAAGCCGACAAAATAAATGTCCTGAATTCTAACACAGGGAGGGGGAGAGAAAAGATGAGTTTAGGTAAGTTCCCCTCTGCCTACTGACACAGCAGTCACTGATGTAATTTTGAAATATTTAACGTGATTATTGCTTCAGAGGCTTGGAGTCAGATCCCCATTTTCTCTACCAGCAACTTGGCATTAAACTGCTTTTAATTCATGTTAAATGTAATTTGCACATTAAGTCATATTTACATTACCGAAACAGTGTAAAGGGGTCTTACCCTCCATGAACAACCCTTAGTACACTTCTATATGAAAACAATTAATTTAACTGGGATTAGTTACATATTTTAATGGCTTATGTCTGTGATAATCCTCTTTAAGACCTCTACCTCAGTGAAATGAATACAACAAAGAGAAAATTTCCCCTATTTGTGAAAACTAAGCCCATTCTGTGTTGGGGACATCTAAAGGACTGAAGCATTAGCAGCTGTAAGTAATTTTGTGACCAGCAGGCAGCCATAAATAGATCTTCATTTAAACCTTCCAAGCAGCAGCTCTTCAGCTGGACAAGGTGGAAAATATTTAGAACTTTTCAAACCAATATTTAAACCATTAGGAGATTTCTAAATAATTAAACACTAACAAATACTTCCAAACACTTTACTGCCAATTAGCGTAAAAGGTAGTTGAGGCTTTCCCAACACCACAACCGTCTAAAAGAAACCCACTATTTTCCTGTACAGTAATTGGAGAATGATATTAAATAGCTCCTTGCAGGCAGGCAAATTAAGTTGCTATTTATTTTGGTTTAGGCCGCTCATGGAATTCAAAATATTACCAGAACTACTGACATAGTCTAAAAGTTTTGGCTTTAGGAAATGGTGCTTGTTTTGCAGGCATGGCAAAGGCCTGTGGCTATATCACACGGTTTGATACACTCAGCCCCAGCTGGAAAAAGCAGTTACCTGAGAAGCTGCTGACTAGGGCTGACTGGTCCCAGCAGGGTTTCCCCTCAATTAGCTGGATTTAGTTTGTTTTAGCACACAGTGATGTCTGTTTGTGCCAGCCAGCCTGAACTTTTATACTGGTGTCTGAGGTGCTCTGCAAGTGTCCCTGCCCAGGACGGGGCACTGGGTCTGGCCTTGCTCCCGCTGGGCAGAAGCATGTCTTACCAAGTGCGTGTTCAGGAACAACTCAGTGACGGACGGGACAGTGACCCTAGAGTGAGGATTTTGGTTAAAACCAGAGTTCTAGCAGTAGTATGACCTTTGACCTCAGCAGGGGAGCCAGCAGTGGTGCTGCAGCTGCTGTTCGAGGGTTAAAGTCCGAGCGCTGCTGCTCAGGTGAAGCTGCCTGTCTCTCTCAGTGGCATCCACACAGGCTTAGGGCTTGATTGAAGATGTTGCTTCTTTCAATCTGCTTCCTGTCCACACTAACACCTCATGGACTTTTTTACTCAGGAACAAAGACAGAAGGGCTTAACCCTTCTGCAGCGTGAATATTGGAAGCTGTATCACAGATTACATGCTGTAATAGACACCTGGCTAAATCCCTACAGAGGATTATAACTTGCATTTTCAAACTGGTGAAGGCT
This sequence comes from Elanus axillaris, assembly GCA_026212715.1. NCBI lineage: Eukaryota > Metazoa > Chordata > Aves > Accipitriformes > Accipitridae > Elanus > Elanus axillaris. Next base: position 25,176,236 of record JANZLQ010000095.1, read on the forward strand.
GCTGAGGTCAATCAGGCCAAGATTTTAAGAAGGAGCAAAATAAATTTTCAAGAAGTGAGTCACAGCAACTGATTTTTATACCGCTGCCTTAAGGTAGTTAAGCGCAGATGCACAAGACAAGACATAAATACAGCCTGACTCATGTTTGGAGTGAGGTTGTGCAGTAAATTACTTCAAGACACGCTTTTGGAAAGAATAGAGTATTTCTGTTTTCCTTTCCACAAGACCATTACAAGTAGTTCACTTGGTACCATGCAGATGACTAATGAGACAGTAATAGCTAATAGCAGCAATTGCCCTAATGCTTACATTTTGCATGTGGTTTCTAACCAGGAATGACTTGTTTATCTTGACAGAGCCAGATTATGAAACCATTAATTGGGAGATACTACTCATTAAGTGTTGTCCTGCTAAGGGCAAACAGTCAGTGTGGTGAAGGACTGGCAAGGCACAGAATCTGTCACATGATAATAGATGTTATCACACTCACTACATCCATTAGCTGGTTTGAGAGCATCTCGGTCAATGTCTGCAGAATTATTGTTGTGAGGAAGACAGAGATTGCTGTAGCCAAGAACGTTTTACCATCAATAGCCTTTCATCACTGCAGTGACAGCATTTAAGTTAGTGATTTAAGTTACGAAAGAAAAAGTGCTAAAATCTCAGTGGAAGATTTGATGCTCTTTCCCAGAGCTCCCAAGTGAGAGGCATCTGGATGGCCAGACAAGCACTTCCAACTCAGCTGCAGGCTGAACAATATACATTCTCCAAAACCAGCAAAAAGAAAGTAAAAGCATGTTTAAATCAATAACCTCTGGGGAGACTTAAAAAGATTAAACCAGGGAGGATCTGACTGGCCAAAAATAAATAATAATGCTTAACAACTTTGTGCACTTTTAAGCTTGAAAGTATATCACAGATTATGGCCCTGATCCTGCAACAAACTTAGTGCAAGCAGGCCCTTAAAATTCAGATTTTTAAAAAGATATTTAAGCCTCTAAAGATTTGGCACTTTGCCTTGTGGAACATAGACCTAGCTAATTAATCTTCATGACAACACCTGCATGAGGTATGGGATCCTATCCCAAATTTACATATAGATGCAGAATTAGAGAGAAATGCTTTTGCATGATGAACTCTGTAATCCCCGATTATGTACTGTTTCTTCCAAAGCCTTTTGGTAGATCACGTGAAGGCACTCTTGGCACTGAGAGTAGCTCTCAGATTATTAGATCGTGACTCTCTCCAAAACTATGAACTGAAAATTTATCATAGGAAAAAAATTTAATATTTGCAGCACCAAATGCATTCGTGCATTTGGCAAAGGCACTTAATTCCTAGCAGAACATTATCTCTTTTTAGTTCCTTTAGTTTTTGGAAATACTTTTCAATTTACTTTATGAGGCAAATGGAATTTTGTGTCCTCTGAAATATCTCTACTCACTTTTTTGGGGAAAAAGCCTACTTATTCCTAGTTGGTAATTTTATTTTTCTGAAGCTATCTTTGACTTGGCAACCTTGCTGATGTTATTTTGACCACTTGCTCAATTCTGGCAAAATGGTACCTTAAGGCAGATCTACTGGCACTGACCTAAGTGTGGTTTTGTTATTTCAGAAGCTCAGTATTGTGTTTTCCTCTTGTATCAGCAGGTATCTGGCAATATAATCACTTTCCTATTTATAGCTTTTGCAATGTCATGAAGTGCATAATGCTGGGACCCCCATCGTGCTGAGCTCTGGCTGAAGAATATGGCAAATGTTCCAAGAAAACCTGAGTTTCTTTATACACTGGACGCATATTTGGGTTTGAGAAACTGAAATCCCAAGGGACACAGCATCCCTTTCTCTCAACACATTGGCACTTGTCCTGGGGAAGCCAGCCCATCCATAAGAGTGCTCCTTGGACAAGGCAGCAGAGGGTATCAATCTCCAGTGTCACGCTCAGGTCACATTGGCGCATTTCTGTCCAAGCCGCTCCTCTAGCTCTCCTGCTGCCCTGCAGGAGCTCCGGCAAGGAAGCTGCGGGAGATACAGGGAGTCTCATCAACTGGGAATAGCTTCTACTGTCAACAACAACCTCAAGTGTCTCTACCTCATATTTTGTGTTCTGATACAGATCTCACCTTGCTTACTTTCTGATATTTTGGACCATCCATGAATTTAGAATGGGAGCCATTGAGGGGGTAGAAAAAAAGATGTCTAAAACACTACAGTTGAACACTGTCACCCCTGGGCAATGGAAAGCCAGTGCAAAGGCAAGTTGGTCTGTTATCATGGATAGATGGTCTCGGTTATCGTGGCGATCACAGAGGGAACACGAGCATCAAAAACCTGAGAAATCAAATCACATTAGTGGTGACAGGGGGAATCAGGATGCTGGAAACACTGAAGAAAAACAATATCTTTTTTTCTTGTTTCTTTTTAGTTTTGTTGTTGTTATAGATTATTGTGTTCAGATTTCTGGTTCACAAAGGAAATCCGTGGATAGCAAAAAGTCTGAGAAATGTGTTGTGAGAGCGGGGAGCCTGGTAGGCCTTAATGACCCTGACCAGCCCTACCTGGGCAGCAGGTGTTAATGACCCTGACCAGCCAGGCCCTATTTAAGCTCAGGCTGGGCCCTCACCTGGTTCTTTCTCTGGGGTGGGTCTTGGGCCTGTCTTGCAGCCCTGCCTCCTGCTGCTCCTGATGAGGTTCCCTTGATGACCCTGCTCTGTCCACTGTTGTGCCTGGGGCTCCCACTGTGCTCAGGCCATGTGGGATGGTGGCCATTGGTAAGGGCATGGCTGGTGCTGGGGTGGTCTTCTGCACCCTTGTATACCCATGTGTCGGGTGACTCTGCTCCTGCTGCTCCCTGGCACTTGCTGAGGGATATGTGATGAGTGAGGAGACGGACATAACAGAAATGCAAAGCTCCACAGCTTGCCCTAGGCAACAGTGGAGCAGATTTATATTGGCTGAGTATGAAATCAGATCATGGGATAGCAAATTGTGGCAGTGTGGAAATTTTGTGTTGAGACAAGTTTCACAAACACTCATGGTGTAAGAAAACTGGAGAATTGCAGTCTGGATGGGCTCTTCCACCACGCTGCTGAGGGTGGACCACCAAACCTTCCCATGCAGGGCAGGGTGATCACTCTGAGCTGTGCTTGGCTGGTGTTCCCTCTCAGTGGGCGAGATGTGCATGAGTGGCAGGAGGTTCTCTTCCAGTAGATAACACAATTGAATGAGTAAGTAAATGTCACTAGTTCTGTTTTCATTGCCCACAGACAAACGGAAGAAATGTGTCTTGCAAGACTGGTGGAGGCAGATGGGATGTGATGGCTGTGGCTTCTACAAAAGGTTGCTCTTAGCTTTCTAACTGGTTCCCAAGGAAGCTCCATCTTCTGCCCCTGTGGGCCCTAATCCTATGGTAAGGGTTTCCTTGTCCTTCTGGTGGACAGCTCTTCAGTAGTATCTGTGGAGGCTCATGCAAAGTATTGATGCCATGAGTCCTGGCAATTGAGTACCTTCAGATACAGGCCAAGAATTTCAGCCTGACTTCTGTGTAAATCAAATGAAGTGAGCAGAAAAGAGCACCTATGTGGTGTTTAACTGATGGGGTACAAGTGTTCAGTGTAGACCTACCCTGTGCTAATTTCAGTAAACGCATCTTACTTGGACAGCTCTTTATGTAGACCATTCATCACAGCCCAACAAAACAGTCACAGTCATGCACAAACTGACACATGAGGTTAGGAACGAGCAGTGTAGAAACACAAAAATGTTAAAGTTATTTAAAAATGAATGTACAATTTTGTAATGACTTGCATGAAAACTAGATGTGTCTGGATCTCTCCATTAAAGGACAGAATTATCATGACTTTTGGGTTTATATTTTAAAGGGAGTTACAGTGAAAACTGTTTCACCAAGCTGTTACTGGTTAGTTACATCTTATGGTAAGATTTTGGATGTAACAGGATGGGCTTACACTGCAGTTTAAAAATCATCTTTCCTTAATACATCTGGACTAAAACTTTCCATCATCAAATTGCCACTTACATAGCTTAGTGATAATGATGCATGCATGTATTATTTACTTGTTGAGGAAGATGCATGCCACCCCACCCCCCACCCCCACTCTTTTTCCTCTTAGCCATAGTATTTTTTGATTTGGAAAGTTTCTAGAACACTATGTAGCTCATTAACTTACCCTCAAGAATTATCTGAAATGTCCACCAAAGCAGACTGTCACAGCTTTTTAATAGCACACAGCTGTTCTACAGTGTCCAAATATTTACAGTGGACCTGAAGACTGCTGTATTTGATTTAAACTTCAAAAGTACTTTACATAGGCATGTATAAAAATGTACAGTGCAAAATAAGAAACTGTTCGTCAACAAGCAAAGCTTTTTTGTCTATTCCTACTGTATTTAAGTATAGAGTAATAAGAAAAGTCCATGCTAGTACAGGCAATTACTATAAAGCAAATAATATGAAGATTTTTTTTTTTAAAATGACAACCACTTAACCTCTATTATTGGCTTCTGTGCAGGTTCAAACTACATAGGGGAAGTCTGAAATGCTAATGTCCCACTAGGAGTATGTAACAAAACCTACAGCACTTGTACATGTGGTTCATACAATAGCTCAAGTTACATGTTAGGCTTGGCTGACTGAGTAACATGACAGGTAATATTAGTGTGTAATAATTTGGGAATTTTCAGATTCACTGAAGTTCAAATTATAGTTACAGAGTGTATCATACAGTTTCAAATGGGACGTTTGAAGGCCTCATTTCTAAGGGTGGGTGTAAGGCTGCACGTATGCAGACATGCACAGAGGGTTTCCGTCCTGCTGGGGTCTTGCAGCCGCTCACTTGCTTGCTATCTTTTCCTTGTAGTGTAGCAAAACAGACCAAGGGCTTCCAGTCCCTAAAGCTGATTTTCACACTAAGTTAGAATGAGAATGAGTCTACTCTTTAAAACAACACACACTTAACTCTTCTGGGTTTGGAGGGGGTCCTTGATATTGAACAAAAGTTTAAGAAATGCCATTGTGCTAGTTTTCCAACCCAGCAACTTCCAGTGGATCCACTGGAAAAGCTCTTTTCTTCAGAGCTGTGCCTTTGCTGTGGGCTCAGCCCTGCCTCAAGCAAGCACCAACCCGCAATCTGGCAGCATGCTACTTGCTCAGCCTCTCTCCGCTCTCCTGCCCCTGCACTCCTGCTGGGGAGCTGATGGTCTCTAAGCTCGCAGCTTCTCTCTAAGGACCAAGATCCTGCAAATCTAAGAGATCCCTCCTTTGTGCCTAGCAATTATGCTGCTGTGTGGTGAGCTGGATGAAAGGGTTGATGGGTCTAGAGAGCAAGTACTTTTTTCACCAGTCTATGTTTTCCACTGAATCAAGTCTAATCTGATGTACTGCTTGGCCAGATGAGGGCTGATACTGCCAGAAGGGATGCAACAGCTGGGGATGGAAGTGAAGCAGTATAGATAGATTGACTGGCTTAAGGGCAACATGAAAATGCACCCTAAACTGTGAACAAAGAGCTGAATTATGATTGTGCTGTCATACTCATGCTTATCTGTTAAAAGGTCATTTACATATACAAATAGCTACTTGCATGTGCAAGTGTTATTTACGCTGTAAAAGACTATTCTGGGGACATAAATGTTTTGGACTTGGGCACAACCAGTTCTGTCCCAACAAAATGACTCTCACTACATATGTCACCCTAAGGCATCATTATGATTTTATTCTTACAAAGGGCAGCAGGATTTAGGACAACAAATTCAGATTATTTCCTTTCCTCAGATTACATCCTACAGATGTAAACATAGCACCTGAAAATGCTACTGGGGTTTGTGCTGAGGGTACTTCTGTTGCAATCTCTGTATCTAAATTCAGATATGAAGAATTCTGTTCTTTTATAGGCAGTATTTTTCTTCTCTATGTGTATGTGTGAGCATGCTTCAGATATTTTTCTTTGCTTCATCTGAAAATTTTATTTTTTCCTACAAGTGGAACTGTAGAATATGCTACAGCTGGGAAGTACAGCTGAGTTTGATGGAAGGTATGTTACATTATCCCATTGTGACAGTAAGTTTTACGTTTAACTCTGAATACTGGCAAACTCTCATGAAGATACCAAAATGCACTGTATCAAGCTATTCTGAAGGACACAATGTTTATACAAAACTACTTTCATGCACTGAAACACACAACTCCCGTACTAGAAAGTTAAAAGAAGAAATAACAAAACGAAACCCCAGACCTAACTGGCTTTGTAAAGACAGAGTCCTTGTTCAAGTATTCAGCCTTAGGAAACAGATCTTGCTCTTTATTTCCTGCTTAAAATTTCCACCAACTTAAAAGATGCTATCTGCTTGCCTAAATGTGCAGCTACAACAGACAGTCATTCTGCATAATCTGTGCGATACTGAGTATGAATTATGGCAAGACAGTGAGCAGAAGGATACCAAAACCTCCATGGTATTTATTCATTAATGGTTGCCTGTAACAAACCACTGTTGGCTTTAATAGTTTTCCTGGGGTGATTCCTGCTTCCTCTGTGGGAGACTTTTAAGACTGCTAAAGAGGATTGCTAAGTAGTAGCAATAGTTAAATAATTTTTGTGAAATGTGAAGCAAAACATAGTAGGAAAAAGAGTATCTCAAATTTTGCTTTATTTCTTCCAGAAGAAAGTCGTCATCTTAAAACAGATGGTGTAATCAAATACCTATACAGGCTAGACCAGGTAATGCAATGTGTATATTCATGACAGCATTACCAAAATAATAAGTTGTTGTTTTACTAATCATCACAGCGAGACAAACACTGAGTGCACTTCAGTAAACAGTCAGTTCCTCAAATCTGAACAATTTTTTGCTTTGTTATCATTGAACATAAACAGCTTTGCTAAGCCAAGGCAAATTGTCTTCCCCAACTATGAAAGCCCTTATTTTGTGTACTATCACACCAGTTTCAATAGGTAACCCATGTAAGAGGATGTAGGAATGTAGTGTACTTGCTATGAATAAGGATAGCAAAATTGTGTCACTTAAAGCTACAAGAAAACTTTATCAATCCATGTTTATGTAATACTGGGTTTTATGTAATGTTTTGCATATTACTTTTTAGCTGTAAATCTCCAAATGACTTGCAAGCAAGTGTGTTCAGCTGCCCACAAAGTTACAGCTGGGGGAGATCAGACAGAGAGATGAAGTAGTTAATGCTCAGACAAGTGGTGGCTAAGTGAGGAATAGAGCCTCTTCCTTTGCCCCATAGGCCTTTTTTCCAAAGAGATTTTTTTTTTTTTTGTCTTTGTATTAATTCTATGGCTAATGCTATAGAGAAAAGAAACTGCAGAGCCAGACAAAAAATAAAAGGGACTAAAGAGATGGAAGAAATTCTTTTCTTGTTGGGGATGTCTCAGCTGTGGTTCTGGGACTGTCTGCACCTGTAGGCACTGTTCATCCCACTCCACAGTGTTATTGATTCTGTGCCTGTGGATTTCATGCAAAACTGCATTTTTACAATAACTGTAACTTTATTTCTGATTCCTAATGTCAGTATTGTTTTTGACAATTTCTGACCTGCTCCTGTATTACCAGTGTGTCTACTGCCATTTTTAATAAGCTTTAGAGCCGATGGATTAACACTGAATGTCAAACACCACAATTAGAATTGCTGATGTTATGCAGAAACACTGCTTTTAATATATAAAAAACCCCTGTCTTACTATTGCCACAGAATCTGCACTCATTTCTGCTGTATTTGATCATTTTTTGTTACAGAATTCCCAGACTCAGAGGACCTTTGCATGTGTGTGAACCACTTAAAGGAAGAATGAAAAGGAACATAAATAAAAATGACAATTGTAAGTGAAATCCAATTTCACCTCATTTTTCTTAAAAGGTGGGCTACATTGTTTTCCCTTCATTTGTGTTTGTCAGGATAAAATAAATATTTTTAATGAATCACAGTGTATACCTATATAAAGTGGAATTGTTATAGAAACAAATTTAAATATTGAATTTTATTATACAGTGATGTCTTATTAGTATTCACAATGAATTGTGTGATGTCTCTGCACATTCAGATTATAGCACATAGTGCTTTGAAAGAGAACGAAGACGCTCATCAAATCCACATTAGGATACTGCACCACTATAAGTAATTCAATCAAAAAACCCCCATACAGTATCTTTTGAGGAAGGGTTGCAAACTTTGTGATAAACTGGTAATTTATTCAGTTCTGTGCTGCAGATTGTATTGTAATTTCCTTTATTACATATATCCATAACAAAAAATAACTGCACAGCTCTGAAAAATATACAATAATTTCCTAAAATAATTTGTACTAAGACTGTCATCTGCAAATTTACAGTTCAGGTATGGTACGTGGTAGCACAGACTCGTAACAACCTGTCACTTTCAAAACTTATTTCATCAGAGCATGCTGAAATATGGAGAATCCCAGCTGGCTGGATGGCAGGGCAGGGGGAAGGAAAGCAGCTGCTCCTCTGCCCTGTGTAGAGGGCAGGGGCGTAATGGCTATGTGATCCCTGCTGCTGCCTCTCTGGCTCTGCTGCCTCAGGTGGGAAACTCAGAGCAATGGGAACTGGAGATAAAACCAGTCTCAAAGTATTTCATGGCCTCATTTACTGTCCCAAATAACAGAGAGTACCTCCCAAGTGTGAATGGGACTCTTCTACCTGAAATAAAACAAGAGCATCTCTTAAGTGCAAGAAAGGCTTATGATAACATATGTAATACTCTCAGTTAACCCATCAGATGTGTAGCATGCAAGCAACTCCCCTGAAGTGAGCCAAACTTGCTTACTGGGTTATTGTAAAGTAATTCAAATCTGGAGGTGAAGAGACTTCTTTCACCATAGAGCTGTGGTTAAGACTGCTGCAATATGAGGTTCCACTTCAAACCCCTGCGCGCCTCCACAGTAACAAGGAGTAGTCATGGGAACATTAAGTGGGCTATCTCCGGCAACCCCAAGAGTAAGAACAGGACAGTCTGGGATGTGTAGTGGTGCTCAGTATTTTGATGCTGTCTGCCTACATGGATGTTGTGCTGCCAGTTCTTTATCTGTGCTGTTAACCCTCTCCTGAGATTAAGCCTGGGTGCACGTGCCAGGACGAGACAATTGTAACTCATGAACACTGTAGAATAAACATACCCTAAAAAATATTTTACTTTTGGTAAGCATTAAGTGGGGAAGTTTCTCACAAGAAGAGAGTGAATGTAATTTTTCTTTAGTGGAAAAAATAGACTTTCTACAATTGCCTGTTGGGATGCGTGAAGGTAAAGTTTGAGGACTGGGATTCCTTTTATCCTAATACATTTCAATCTGTGACAGAGTAAGTTGATAAAAGAAGCTCTAAGTATGCTCCTTTCCACTGTACCACCCTGGGAAGTAACAAATTACAGCATATTATGTTCCCTATCAGTTCTGCCCATCACAGGCTTGTCTTACAGAAGACGTGATAAAGAGAAACACCTTGGCTAAAGTAATGCAATTAACTGCTGCCATTTGAACTCTGAAAAATTACATTCCCTTATCCCAGCCTGTCTAGCTGTTCAGACCATTTTTGAGCAAAAATGCTGTTAATGACTTTCCAGTTGATTGCAGGACTACTTTCCAACAGACTCTGCTTCTTGCAATGGTACAGGAAAGGTTGAAACCTTGTGCCAGCTGCCAGTATCCTGGCTGTGCACCCCAGAGGTCAGGGGTGCTCAGGGGCAGAAGCATACCAGGACAGCCCAGCTCCATCTCCAGCTGCCTCAGTGAGGGGCATGATGGTGACATTGCCTCCCTAACACTTGGATGTGCTTCTGATGTAACACACTCCTGTGGCTGGATAAGGGAGCTCTCGAAGCTGGAAAGGCATGAAGTTGCCTTGCACAATGACAGATATGCCGCCATGTATTCCTGTAGTTACTCTGTAACTTAAACAATCTAGTGTCATTCAGCATTTATCTTTAAAGGGAGTTTTAGGTCCCAGTTTGCACTAAAGGAGGTATATGAAGTGCACTTATTAGAATGAAAAATATCTGTCTATAAAATGAGTCGCTATTTGTAAGGGTGGAAAAATAAAAGACCTCAGAGAAGGTGAGAGATTCTTTCCTCCAGCACAGAATTTAGGGGTGCGCTATGCTACAAACCAAAGCCATGTGCCTCTTTCTTTAAAGGTATGCAGCATTTACAGTTTTGGTATACAAACACTTTGCATATACCATCTGAGTATTTTCAGGCCCTAATCAAGTGTTTTAAGGATACAAAGTGGCATAGCTCTGCTTTTAACAATGCCTTTAGACAGCATAAAAATCACCCTGTTCAACATGGCCATCCATGATATGTTAATGCAAAAATAAAAAAAAAAGGAAAAAGCAACTTCAGAAGACTTATGCCCTTAGATTTCTTAGTTTTCATTTATTCTAATTTTTGATTGAGCATTTATTGAAAGTGCTCCTGAAAATAACTCTAAACTTCAGCTTAATTTAAGTCAACATTGGCCTTTAAATAATTTTAAATGGATTTGAGATTATTTTTGTGATTTTTTTAATATAGCATTTGAATACATTAGTTAATACTTTATGTGGGCCCTTGCAAATTCAAAAAGTTGGTCAACAATTAAAATGTACATAAGAAGAAAGCAAACCTGTTATCTTTGATTTTAGTAACTCATAGTGACAAACTAAGGTTATTTTAAATGATATATTAGTGTAATTTATTCAACAAGCAAGCAGAGATGTTCTTGTCTTTGTCATAGAAGCTATTTAAAAACATAATTCTGCTGTTTATCTCTTGCCTCCTTGCAAACATTTGTGACTTAGTATCTGTATCTCTATGCTTATCTGTAAATTTTGGAATACAGTACTGACTAGCTTTAGATTATAAAATCAATTCCTCCATCTGACATTATGCCTAGTAAATTTCCTTTCTAAAGCTCCCATATTTCTTAGACTGCTTTTCTAGACTTAATTTTGTAAGCATTATTTTGCAGATGTAAGAGTTAGAAACTTTGAATTACAGCAATATATATATGTATAAGTTTGCAAACAGCTTTAACTCTGACTTATTTTCTTCTGGGGTCCTGTACTCCCCAAACCTGGAGTAACTGCCTTACATGTGGATGACTAGAAACTTGGCTAAAATTTTGGATATGATGCTCAAAAATAGGAAGTTCTGATTTTTTAAAAAAAATCTGCAAGCACATAAGAGAAAGTAATTTTAAACTGTATGTTGAATATATGAAGAGATATTTAAATATTTATTATGTTATAAAATAACCTTATGCCACAGAAAATATTTTATTAGGACTTTATGGTTTTATTTCAATTCTCTGAAGTTCCTTTCAATGAGGCAAATCCTATCCTGAGATTCAATTAATTTAATTCCTAGTCAAGAATTCACTGAAACCAACAGATGTTCTTACTGAATAAAACCTGAATAGCAATTGAATAAAAGCTCCAGGAGGTATCCTAGTATTTATGAGGTCCCAGATCATCCTGTCACTTCCCAGCAGCTTTTAGCTCCACATACATCATGCTCCTCTGAAGCTGGCCTGCTTTGCCATCAGCAGCTGCTCTCCCCCAGTGTCAGCGGAGGAAAGTGACTTGCACTAGTTTTTGAGCGAGAAAAACTAAAAGTCATTGCTCTGCTCCTGGAGCTTGGAGATGGGGCAGGGCTGAGGCCGAGGTCCCTGCGGTGCCCCTAGGCTGTGGGGAGCCCATGGGACCAGGGAGCAGTGGCCACAGCCTCACCCCAGGGCAAATAAAAAGGCAGTAAAACAAATGTATCACTCAAGTAAATCTGAAGAGTAACTGTGTTTCCCTGAGTGTAAGGTAAGTGTGTTTCATAGCAGTGCTTGCCTTCTCAGGTATCACCTTTTTTTAATTAAAGAAATGCTTTATAATAGAATAGCTGTCATAGATGATATAATTGCTATCACTTTGATATCTTAATTAAATTACACTGCAGGCTGTAAGTCCTTCAGGGCACCTTCATTTAAGATGCTTCATGTTTGTCAGTCACCATCAGGAATGGGATTTTGTTTTTTTTCAGTACCGCCTACAAATGCATGGCTTTATTAGCTGAGTCTAGGCTAGCATGGCAAAGTCAGACATGGGCTGATGTAAGTACAAAAGATGACAGACTGAGAAGGCAGATTTGTTGAGGTTCTGACTAGCTTTTTATACAATAACAAAGCTCATCATCCTGCAGAAGAGTTTAGGATAAGTTATATAGTAATGCTGCTCAAATTCTGATTTTGTACTGGACAGCCCACATTTGCCATTAAAAAGCATATTATATGTCAAAGATGGATTCTAAACTTGCTGTTTCTCATCCCGCTATTCACTCCTATTCGCAGCTGAGGAGATTGCCAGCTGTTTTCAGCTTACCTTGTGGTCCAAGAGATGCAACTGTGTTGAATACCATAGGTCTGTGGAAAATGTTTATAGTTCACTTACATTAACAACATTAATATATTGGTCTAAGATAAACAGAGAAAGAAAGAAAAAATAAAGCTTTCTGCAGGTCTGTTGAATGTATTAAATATTGCTGTTTGTTTACACATTGTTGTTGCAGTAGCCTGTCACTGAGTGGTCCAAGCCCCGAGCCTGCTGAGGGGCATTGCCCAAACAGGGATGAAGACAATCTCTGCCTGGAGGCATTCCCCATCTTGACAGCATTTTGATACATCTGATTGTCAGTTGTATTATTTTGTGGCTGGCCAGCTGCTCTTTTGTCACTGTTACGACAACACGCTGTCATGCACTGGTCTTAGCAATGCTCAGGTGTTTGCTTGTTGCTGCACCTGGAGAAGGGAATGCAGAACAGCCACATCCTACCCTCCTGAGTAAATGGGGAGCAGGAAAACTTCAGGAAGCAGTGCAAAGAATAACAAGAGGGTTAGGCCTTATATGTATTGGGTGCTGTTACTCTGGCATCTGGGATGGACAGGTGCTTCATGTGTCCCTCAACTCCCACTGAAGACTGTGGGAATCTTTGCATAGGTTAAAATTGAAGCAGATTTGCTCCAAGATTCTGAATTAGGTATACAGCAGCAAGAGTATGCAAGATGAAATTCTCCCGCAAGAAATAGTAGGAAAAAAAGAATGAAGGGACACACTGTGTTCAATGGGGGATACTGTGAGTAAAATCAATCTCTTAATGATGAATAATTGTAAAGGTTAAAAGAATGACACTATTGTGATAAGTGATGTACCCCTCCAGTCATCTCAGATAAGGACTTTTCTCCCACTGTGTTTTATTGTTTGGAATTCTTTTATTACTCGACTTCACTTCATGTAAAATCAATTATTCCTTATTATATCTGCATTTTAAAAAAAACCCACCAATTATTAAGTATGACATTTAAAATAATTCACCAAGTGAGTCTAATTAAATTACAAATAGACAGAATGTTCTGCAAATAGAACTGCTGCTTTGAGAGCAGGCTGCAGCACGCTGCCTGCATGGCGTTAGTGGAACAGGCAGTAATGATGCATGTGTACACTAGACTTTGGAAATGAAACTTTTCTGAACTGATGAAATACCAAGAACAATAATTACATGTGAGAATGATGTTGTAACAAAATATACTATTTGCCCATAAAAACAGCACCCCAGACTGCATCCTCCTTAGTGGTTTCATGCTTTGTATTTTTAAAACACTTCTTTAAAGGGCAGCCCCAGTGTAAGTCAAGTCAATGGTGAGAAGGCTGCATGAAGGATTTATTTTGGGTTTTGAATCTTTAGTAGGGCAGATGAGTAAGAAGGGCTGGGGAAGGTTTACTTAATTTTTGCAATGATCCAAGATATACCAAGTAAAAACAATACAATTCCCTTCTTTCAGTATAGCTGTTTTTTCAGTTCTAGAGGAAACTCATGTTTCTTCCATGCTTACATGACATAATGAAGAAGTAGTTACATACAAAGTAGATTCTGTGCTACATCCCTAATCTACTCCAGAGCTTGAGGGAAGATCATCTTTGGCTTCCTGGATGGTATCAATAGTGGCTGAATAAAATCTCTGGGAAGATATACATTTACTTTTCAGTGCTGTGAAAAGCTAGTTAAAATCTGGACTATATTGCTTACATTCTCATCTTTAATGCAATGTTGTGGGAAATCTGTGTAAGTGAGGATAAAGTAGGAATAACTTTTGTGACTTCATTAAAGCTGCAGGAGACATAAATTTAGGAAATTAAATCCTCTAACATGTATTAGGTTTTCCTGCAGTGTCTTTAAATAAAATCAATTTTCTCTGAAAAACGCATTAAAGCTTCAGAAGCTGAAGATTTTGATACTCAAATATGTGTAAACTAAATTATGTTTTGGTTCCCTGACCAATCACAACTGATGCTGGTACTATTATTGGGATTTTTACTTGTCAAAATGCCACAGAATGGCTAACTGCTTCAGAAGTGGAAAGTTTCAGGGACAGAGGAGCAGCACTCAGGCAACGCTTTTCACAGGAAGCATTTACTGACACATGCTGTTGCAAACCTTCTGGCCAGAGAATAAATGTGAATTCTTTATTCACAGCTGAGAGCATTTACTCCCCAAAGTAGCCTCCCTGAAGTCACTGCAACTATATCTGAGAGCTGATTGTGTGAACCACATGTGATGCTGTATAAATGGGATCAGTGACCGGAGTGTCGCAGGAGTGCCTGCTTACAGGAATCCAGCTCTAAGGCACTGCAGTCCTTACTCCTACATTTCTACAGGTAGGCTTTGGGGTGTATCCTTGGTTAAGAAAGTCACCGGGGGGGGGGGGGTAATAAAAAAAGAGTACAACTACATTTTGAAACAAGTTAGTGACAACTGTCGACAACACTGGATGAAACTGAAACAGAGGTGATAATGATATGAAATGGGAAAGGAGGAGTGTGAAGAACTGAGGTCATCAGACAAAAAAGGCAAAAACCAATTGAAGTTTAAAAACCACAGCTTCTTTTTGTTGCTGTTTTCCTCCTTAATCTTCAATTATTTCAGGTCATTCCCCTGAATATAAAGGCCAGGAAGTCACAGCCAGATCTTTCTTTCCTAAATGCTAAGGGGATACTGGGAGTCCTTCTGGTTCCTCTTGAAAATTGATGGAGAAGGTATGCTGTTAATGCAGTCCTACTTATTTGCTATGAATATGCAGAAGGTCCCACTTACCAGGCATTATGAGTGAACAACCCATAGGCAGTTCACTGGGCCAAGCACCTTTCCAGGCAAGGTTCTGGCCAAAAAGTACCCTTCCCCCCCTCCTTCCTTTCAGCCCTCTTCCTGGTTTTCTCGGGTATTTGGCAACAGTTTCCTTCCTTTTCCTGGAACATGATACTATAACAAAAATTACTTTTGCCAATCTCTCCTCATAACTCTGACCAGTTATGCCCATAGTCATTCTTTAAGTCATGGTCCCGATTTCTTTATTCCAGGAGCTAATACGCTCAGAAAGGCAACCATTATAATCAGGAACAAAATGCACAGCATTTCACTCATCCTTAGTCCTAGCACAGTGGATATGCCCACATGGGAAAGTCAGGGAGTAACTATAGCACAGAAATGCCCATCTGTGCCAGTGAGACTCTATCCTGTGTTGGTCACATTAGCACTGAAAGTGTAGGGTAATAGGATCACACATTGCTTGGAGTTCCCAGAGGTTTTGGCTCCTCATTCCCACCTTTTTTTTAATATGTGCTAACACAGTCCAGATAGCGTCACTACATTCATGCACATAAGATCACACCTTCATTTTGCTGTGTATGAGGCAAAGAATTGCATGTCCAGTCTGAAGGCAGCAGCCTATCTACAGTGAGGAATTTTGCACACAAGAAGAAAAGCATAAGAGAATGAAAGGTCACTGTCTTAAGATGGGTAAAGGAAATGGGATGGAAAAGTGCTGGATTATGAAAAAGTGAACCACCATTAAGTCATTTTCCCTACTGCCTAATTTCCTCTCATGCCTCCATCTTAGTGGTCATTATGCTAAATGACAAAACAGGTGTTAGAGACCAGGACTAGAACTTCTCATGCAGAACAGCCAGAAGTGCAGTTTTGTAAGTCCTCTTTTTCCTTCACTCTTTTCCCCTGAAGTCTAAAGATGCTTTTATAAAGAGTATGTGTTTGTGGACCAGAAGCAGGCTCTTAATGGAACTTGACCATAATTTATTTTTATGGCTTGCAATGTTAAGTAGCATTACTTAATGTGCCATTTTAAAAACTAAATATATGAGAATATGGAGAAGGAAAAGTATGAGATAGAGCAAATCCACTAAGGAAGGTTTATACACTTCCACTGAAAAAAACCCTGGTGGTCTGGTTCACTGACACTATTTCTCCCGCATTAGGCAACTCTAGCAGGTAAGTCTACAGAGTTTGACAAGTAAGTCTACCTGGTGCCTCTAAAATATTTTTTTCAAATGAGGGAAAGATCTCACAGTCTAATACTAATTTACTTACTGGATGGACCAGTGTGTTGGCATGCATCAATCACTGCATTAAGACAGGTATCACTACACAGAATTTTGTTTGCTGGATGCAAAGATTTAGTGGCAGGTCAAAACTAATTTATGTTAACTGTCTCTTTGGAGCTCTTCTGTCATATCGATCATCATCACATCTAGTACCCTTTAACTGACAGTTTATCTCAGCCTAACTGCTAAAAAGAAAAGGGTCGTCATATACTCAGGACCTCTAAGCCCTTTCTGACTGGAGCTGCTTCTGATTCCACTAGGAAAACTCATAGGAAACAAAGCCTCTGTTCGTGATACTGCCATTTTGAATGCTTGCTAAGATCTTTTATCAGGCTCTGGTGATTATTTTGAATTTTAAAGGAAACATTTCATTTTTCTTCTATTAACCCTCCAATAGAAGTAAAGTAATAAAAGTGAATGATAGGAATGAACAAAGACAAACTTCGTGTCTGTTACAAAGTTATATGTAGTCTTATACCTTACTCCTATTATTGTTTCAGCACTATATTGCAAGGCAATTTAAAAAAATATTTAGGGCAACTATGATTGCTATGATTTATTTGTTTTACTTTTTTTATTGTCTTCTCAGCACCTCATACTTTCGTTGTAAACAGCTGTTTATGATCATGTGTTTGTTGTTCGGACAAAACAGTTGAAAAACAGGTCACAAAAATATGGACTGAGAGTCCATCTGGTTAATTAACATATTTCAAGAGGGCTACAGGAGATAAAAGAAAATCTAACAGTTCACAATTGCCTTTATCCTTCACTAGGACCAAGGATGTCCCCAAAGTGCCTTATATTTGAATTTATTCTTGAATTTCTTTAAAGCTAATGTGCCTAAAAATACCTGTAAAATCTTCCAATACTAACAGGAACATTGTTCTTTTTTCTAGAGGAAGCCTCATATTCCCACTTCTGCCTCACACCAGCCAATTTCTAAGAGAAACATCAAGCAATTTATTGCATTTGCCATCAAAGTCTGGGTCACTCTGTTGCCAAATGACGAGATTCAAGGCATGTTTTTTTGCAAATTGCGTGATGGGTACAGCAAAGATTCAGGTGGGCTCTTTTGTAAATCATTTGGCTCATCTACACGAATCTGCCAACTGGCATTTTTCTGCATGCTTTGAAATTTCTTTTCCCTTACTGTAATTACAAAAAGTACATCAGTGCCTAAGTCTACATTACTATCTCTAGACTCAGACATTTTAAAATAAATGTCTGTTTCATGCATCTTCGATCTTCTCTAGCTTGGTATTAATGCAGACGTATGTCGTGGCTTCTCGATGTGGCAGGTGTAGGTATCCTCACTTCTCAGCAGCCCTGCCTGGCCTCAGTATGTTTGCAAATGTTGAAGCCTAAAAGATGTTTTCCCCACAGAAACCACAAGGTAAATGTAACAAGTAATCAATCTGCTGAACAGCAATCAGGAAACCTCTTAAAGAACATCCTACACAAACACAATAATTAATCTAAGCTATGACCTGAATAGCAATTAATATAATCAGCTGCAAATGGCGTGCCTACTGTACTCATTTTTTGGCTGTCACAGGATGTTATATGCAATATAAACATATTGGTTTGTTTTGAAGAATACTAATTTCAGGAGGGAAAGGTGACACAAATGTTTTATGCAGATCAGGTTGTTTGTTCCTACGTGTTCAGACTGAAGCAAAACACAATGTCAATGTCAAAGCAGAACAAAAAGGATATAATATACTCAGAAACTGAAAAAAAACCAAGCCACCAAGCCTAACACAAAACACCTCTAACCACAAAGCCTCAGACAAGTGATAGTGGTCTGTGAACATTAAGTGGCGGAGAAAGAGATGTGTTTGAGCACAGGTTCAATTTATGCAGTGTAAACTTAGCTCTCCTTTATTAATTAGGAGGACACATAATTTTGAAAACCACAGGCTGATCCTCAGCCAGTACATCAGCCTAGTGCCATTTTACTTACTTAGTCCAGTTGAAGATAGGTACTACAATTTTCCTGAGACAATACATTTCCTTCTCTGAATTAGTAAGTAACACACAAAAATTTTACAAAGCAAGTGAATTTTCAAAGTCTCATTCACTTTGTATTCATGTTGGGCAATAAAAGCAGGCAGGAAGGTTTCAATCCCCAGTGGGCAGGCTGGAGGCAGCTGTGCACAGTAATGTTTATATGGCGAAACTGCAGAGGTGTTTTTAAATAGGAGCAAAAGTGTTCTCCCTAAGGATTAAAAAAAAGCAACCATCTTCCAGACACACTTCTAACAATCTTTTCTTTTGCACAGCTTTTCTTTTTACAGATCCTAACTACTAAAATGAATGTTGGAAATGCCTAAAGAAATGTGGCCAAATATAAGCTCCTCCTTGGGCAAATAAAGATAACTCTTACTTTCAGTATCAGATATATTTAAGGATGAGATTTACTTCATACTGTTTATTTATTTAGCTCGTCTGTCCTTTCAAAATGATGGGGGGGAGGGAGAAGGGATTTCTTGTCTTTTTTTTCCCTGGTGGTAGCTCAAACTAGTTGAGATTGGGTGAATGCTCCCCAAGGTACTGTCAAGAAATTCTCATCATGATGTTTTTCCTCAAATGACATTGAAATTATCTTGTGAGTCATTAGATCCATCACTTAAATTTTACTACACATTATACCAGGTACATGAAAAGGTAGGGCTGGCCAAAGGACAGGAAAGTCTGACATATAACCATCGCACAGTTACATGTCAAGAGGGAAACTGATTTTTAATAATAACCTCGCTTACTCACAAAGAAAGAGGATGATAAGCAATGGAAAAAGAAGGGGAAATAAATCAGAAAATTAATAGAGCCAGATGGAGAAGTGGAATACAAGAACAGGAACATGCTAATGGTGGTTCAAGAAACACCCTAGCACAACTAATTAAACTTAACATATATTTTATTGAAGATTTTTCCTCTTCAACAATTATTTTCTGCTTTTCTCTGCAGAAAAGCTGTCTCTCCACAGACAGCTCTCATTTTCACTTCCTCTACCATTCTTCAACACACATCTATGTCTTCCTTAACCATATAGTGTGAAAGCAGAAAAAAATATTTTCCTAATTTCTCAGCCATTGAAGAAGCACCTGTTGCCATTTCCACAGTAGCCTGCACTTTCTTTCCCTTCACCAGAGAAGGAATCAGCAACTCCAAAATTCAATTTTTTTTGTCCTCCACTCCACAGAAAACACAATTTTTAGCAAGCAAGCCTCCTTCTTCCCTCTCGCCTCCCTGTCTCACACTGCCTGGCCATTCCCTTTGGATTTCTTTGTGGCTGCTCTTATCTGTTAGTACCAGCAAGAGCTCCTTCTGCCTCCTGACTCCCGCGGGCACAGTTCACATCCAGGTCCTGCTGCCCTGGGGAGCTCGGCAGCCGCGCTGTCCTCAGACAGCCTTCGGGATCTTCTCTGCGCTCAGAGGCATAAGGCAGGCAGATGGGCTCTCAGATGGTGATGGGGACAGCGAGGCACAGGATGTGCAGAAATGTCCCTTACAGAGAGTGAACAGGAACAGACTGTAAAAGGGGAGTCAGGCAGTTTCCAGTCATGCTTTGAGGAGGACAGAAAATGTAGCTCGTGAAGGAGCTTGAGATTTCAAAGTCGGGGCTCTGAGCTGGACAACGAACTGAAAATTTGGAGATTTTTCTTGTAGGAAAATTTCCACTAATAATAATTTCTGTATCTAGCATATAAGTTGTTAAAAATGTTGACAGAAAACACTTTACATTTTTGGGGGGAAGGGGAAGACAAAAAGAAAAAGTGGGTTTACAGAAGCAAGGAATGGCAGCACTGGATAGACCACGACTTTTACTTCTGAGATTTTCATAGTTGTGCAAAATCAACCTGGCTTTTTATTTCAATAGATAACATCTGCTATTAAAAAAAAAAACCCCACACCAAAACCTAAACCAAACAGATCTACAGACTATCTCTAACCAGTTGCTATGGTATAAATGAGTAGATTAAGTATGTAAAGGGTATTCCTGCTGAAATGTGAAATGCAAGCACTGAGAAGCTAGCCAAGCCATATGAAAGCATGCCAGCTGGGCTGGGACAGGAAAGGAGGAAGGTCAGGAACTCTGAAAAGAATGAGGATCAATACAGAAGTCTTGAGAGGAATTAATTCAAGTCCTACGGAGAAACAGAAAACTACCTTAGGTGCATCGTCAGAAGCAGCTGCCTGTTCTAAAAATAATAGTGCTTGCACTTTTGCTCAAGTTTCTTTTTTTTTCTCTTTTTTTTTCTTCTCATTTCCTTTCCTACTCTGCCTTCCCTCAATTGTTAACAGAAAAAAAAATGGTGTTTTCTTTTTTTTTTTTTTTTGCCTCTATATGCTATTGCAAAACTGCTGAAATCTGGCAAGAGCAAAAAGGCTAGAAAAAGAAAAGATTAAAAAATGTTGAAGTATATTCAGCAGCCAGGAAGCTGACCCAAAACTTCGGGTAACAAGTTCATGCAGATGTCAACTTAAAGTTCAGAGGGATCAACATTTCAAGTGAATTTTCTGCAGGGGTTTTAGAGAGAAAGGTAAGAAAGTAGGCAATAAAACTGGAAGAAAGCTTTCATGCTTCCTTTGGGCATGTAGTCTAGCTCTGCAGCTCAGCTTAGCTGGAAGAGATATTTAAATGTCTAGATTTTTTTCTTTCTACAACTTTCTCAATTACAAATGGTTTATTAATTAAGAAAAATTAGTGAGAAACCCCACTAACTAATTAAATAACCTTCCTTTCTGAACAATGGCTTGCTTTCCCTAGACTTGGCATCCAGGGAGAGCTCCAGTACCATTCCTGGGCTAGGTGCAAGGTGCAGACGGAAGGAGAGGAAGCACAAAGCTCACCCCATCTCATCCCCTGCTCTCCCATCTCTCTGCCTTTCCTGAAGCTCAAATTCTAAGTGCTTCAATAACCCTTACCATGGTGGGGCCTGGATCACTGGGACCATTAGCAGTCTCTGAAAAACACTAATGCTGATAGAGAAAATGAGAGCAAACCTGTACTAATTCTGCTAAAGCCACTGATGTTAGTCTGGATTTAACTTGTGCAAATCAGAGCAGAGCATGGACCTGAACAGCTCAAGAACAGTAATTACTGCACAAAAAGCAGCATCGTGTAAAACTAAGATCTATAAAGTCTCTTCATTCAACTCTTTAGCTCTAAGGAGTCTTTGTATTTTCAACTTAGTTACAGCTATGATGTGCAATGAGATATGATGCATGCTAAAGACCTCTGCTATCAATTAGTAATAGGCAGGAATGAAAGATGAATATCTAATATATGACTGATATGGTCTCCAGTGAGAATGGTTGGGTATTTTAAGTGCATGCCTGCATTTCTGGGGGAGACACAGCAAACTGCTTGATGCCCACAGCAGTTGGCACTGAACAGCTGGCAGCTTCTTCATCTCCCTCTCAGGAGAGTGCCCGCTTTACACCAGGGTTTGGTTTCACGTTTAAATCTTGCACAGAACCTGCCATGGAGAATGACACTGATGGTCAGGGAAGAGATGTTCAGCAAAGGCACCCATCAGACACGGTGAGAAAGAAATGCTGCCTGTGCAGTTTAAGCGACTGCCTAGAAATAGGTTAAACCTCCTACAGTACGGTCACCTGTGGATTTGGTGGGGCTTGGAGGGCTGCATGCACACTTGCACAGGTGCAACGTCCCGCTCCGCTGGCAGGGCAGAGTGAGCCTGTCCCCACGGCCTGTCCCCAGCCCTGGCACAGGAGCATGAAGCGGCAGGGGCACAGTGAGCGGGGCTGATCTGTCCCCCCCCACTTTCCTACCAAGTACTTCTGTTCTGACAGAGTTGTATCTAAGGGGGCTTAATGCTCTGAACGTGTGAATGCAAGTGCGTATCATACACCTGTTGATAATCTAAGCTCTCAGGTATGTAGATATCTTTTTAAATGATTAGCTCACATAATGTTTAGACACCTGAAATAAAGACCAGTGAAGCTTTTCTGTTAGAGAACTTGTTTTTGATGAACTCTTCATTACAAAAAGCCAAAATCCAGCAAGGTTGTGTTCCTTATATGCGTAACAGCAGCTGACAGATGCAGTACAAATATATCTATTATTTACTAGCCACCTAAAGCTCTATCATCACCAGCCATGAACCAGACCGAATTTTTTCTGCAAATCTGCTTTGACACCAAGCTGCTTTTCTCACAGATGAAGTTTTCCTGGATTCTGCCAAGCTCTGCAATGAGAACTAGAGAAACATGCAGGACGGTGTACAAGCTCTCCACAAACAAGCACACAGAAGCAGCCTGTGCTAATCATTGGAGCTGCTGGCACACTCTTAACCTTCTCACCAACAGCTGTGAAAATATTATTTTTTTCTGATCTGAAAAAAAAAAAGAACCACAGCTTTATTGCTTTATTTTTTCCTCAAAAAGTTCCAGAAATGGTAATATGACCTTTTGGGGAATGGTATAGAAAATGGGAGAGATAATGGGTCCTTTGAAACAATGAATCAATGGGAAGAACGGAAACAGAATTTGTCAGTGAAAAATTCTCTTATGTAGTCTATCACCCTGATAAAATTTGCACTTGCTGTGTTAGGGCATAAATGGGCTATCATTCTGTGGTAGGAGAGTGGCAGTACTGCAGTCTTTAACGGGGACACACAACTTGGGTTATTTTCAGCTCAGCAATTTACATAAGCAGAGCCTAATCTTGTACATGCGGGGCTCTGGAGCAGTAGAGAAAGCAGGGAAGCAAAGGAAGGAATCACCTAACTTCCACACGTCCCTGTGGCTCCTGTGTAGAAAAGAAATGGTCGTGAGTGGCTGCATGGTGCTTAGTTGCTGGCTGGGGTTAAACCACCACAAACATAACCTGGCTGTGCATGCCACCAGCCAGGCAGCTGTTACAGCAGGCGTGCTGGGGCACTGCCACCTGGCTTTTCTGCTTGCTGGTCAAGTTAGAGGCTGATGGCTGTGAAAAAGAAAATCTGCCCTTGTTGTTCCTCTCTCACAGTCTAACACACCTTTTGAGAGATATTTTGGAAACTGTGTATCACACAGTTGAGGATTTTTGAGCAGGGTTTGTGGAATCTGGTGGTACTTAACAGGAACACCAAAGGTAACCAGAGCTGGATTAATGTAGAGTGTCTTGGACTACAGATATTAGTCACACACTTGTATCAAAACCTTAAGAGTTAGGCTTGTAAAACACCGAAATAACATACTACACCAACAGCAAAAGTAAAAAGCATTATTTGAGCGGTGGAGCAGTCTGAGCCTCAACAACAGGGATGTAGCAAACACGCATCTTGGTGGAGCATCCAACTCCAAAACCATTGCTCTGCTTTTCCCTCCTGGACAACCCAAGCTCAAGACAAGATACCACCAGAGTCTGTCTTCACCCAGCAAAGCAGCTGCAACCTGGCCACCAGGTTTGATGTCTCTGTTATCCTTGGGGACTAAATGGGCTATTCCTATCACACTTTTGGTGCTGAGATTATTTGGGAAAGAAGTTCTCATAAGATGTAGGTGCACCATGTATCAAAGGAGTCAGTTAAAGTCCTTTGTCCTACACCTGGTGTGACTTATCTACAGATGAACACAGTTGAGAGTATCCTACTTAATATTCCACTGCACACAAAAAGAGGTCCTCAGTCCCCGGGAACCTTGCCTTTCATTTCAGTGTGTCCTGGTTTTGGCTGGGATCAAGTTAATTTCTTTCTAGTAGCTAGTATTGTGTTATGTTTTGGATTTAGTAAGAGAAGAATATTGATAACGCACTGATGTGTTTAGTAGTTGCTAAGTAACGTTTATATTAAAAGTCAAGGATTTTTCAGCTTCTCATGCCCAGCCAGCGAGAAAGCTGGAGGGGCACAAGAAGCTGGCACAGGACACAGCCAGGACAGCTGACCCCAACTGGCCAACGGGGTATTCCATACCATGGGGCGTCATATCCAGTATATAAACTGGGAGGAGATGGCTGGGCGGCACCAATCGCTGCTTGGGAACTAACCGGGCATTGGTCAGCAAGTGGTGAGCAATTGCATTGTGCATCACTTATTTTATACATTCTGATTCCCTTATTGTCATTTTATTATTATTATTATAATTATTTTCTTCCTTTCTGTTCTATTAAACTGTTCTTATCTCAACCCATGAATTTTACCTTTTTTTCCTCCCGATTCTCTCCCCCATGCCACTGGGTTGGCTGTGTAGTGCTTAGTTGCTGCCTGGGGTTAAACCACAACGCACTGTAGCCCAGATCACCGTTCTCCTCTGAAATGGATGCAATTTCCATCCAGCTAATCATGGTTACTCTTATTCACAATTTCTGGTTTTCTGCTGTGAAGTCTCCGTTAAGAATGAAGTGGTATTATGTCAGATATTGTACAGATCCACTTAGCACTGCAGAGACAGAGCTATAAAGCAACCATGAGAAACCCACCAGAGGTACTCGTTACAGGGAGATGGGGAAATACTGTGAGGTTTGCTGAAAGCAGTTTGCAATCTAGCAAGAACCAGAAAAAAAAGAAATTTCCACCAGATACCTAATGATGCTGCAATTCAGTTGTGAGATTGAAATCAGAAGCCTCAGGAAATCTTAACTTTAATGAAAAGCAAGGTAATACCTGAACCTATCATCTTGCAAATTGCTAACTTCTCTCTGTAAAGATCATATTCTACCTGGTGAGGTTTCTGTTATTTTTTTTGTCACAGCCATTCAATCACTCATAAGGAATAAAACATATTAATTAGAAAATTCATATTCATTAGAAAATGCACGGAGCCAGAAAGTACGTTTCTGTTTTTGAAATGCATATATTTAATTTTTTCTCTTGATTTCTCTAAGCAACTGCAGTGGATATTACTGTAATATCTGATAGATAAGTAAGTCTAAATGGAAAGCTCAAGAACCAATAAGTAAATATGGGGAAAAGTATTTGATTTTGGAAAAGGACTAGTAAGGTTTCAAATCTTTCCATGCCACGCCTGTTAAACATAGCTATATGTCTATGTGTATCAAATACAATGTAGAGCATTTGGTTATTTTAATTAAGATGGTGAGCATAGTAAATTAAATAAAGAATATTCGTTTCCAATCTCGAGATATAAAGATGCATCTGCTAAAAATTACTAGAGCCCACACTAATATAAAGTTTTCTGTAGAGTCTTATAGCTGTCATTTTCCAACAAAGCCAGAGTCCTTTGGGAATCAGAAATACTTCATGCTTTAAAATCTTTATGAATCCACTATGAAAAGAAATCATAGCACAGCAGTATGCTTAGAAAAAATCTCAAAACTAGTATTCTTTTGCAACACTGACAAAATTTATAATTCATGGTAATAAAACTCAAATTAAGTGCACTTTTTTATTTGGTCCTTACAGTGACATTATTAAACAAATAAGTAAAATGCCTCTCAGATTTATCTGGCTTGGTTATTTGAGTGAGTTTTAGCCAATTACCGCTAAAGATAAAACACCCACATTTCTACCTGTATAAAATTAAAAGATTGTAGGAATTTTTTTTCTCTGTTTTCTCCCCCCTTCATCACCTATACATAGGAAAGTACTTTGTCTATAGCTCATTTCACCGCTGCCAGTGCAGGTCTGCCTGCAGGTTAGTCAGGCTGCTTCTTTTGTGTGGGGTGTCAGAAACAAACAGGAGAGAAATGAACGCAGAAAAGAAAACACTTTACATAGAGTCATGGAAATAGCTGGGAGGATTAGGCAGGCACCATAGCTGAAACCATTTTTGCCTTTTTAAAAAAATAATTATGTTTCAATTTGATACTGTCACTTCAAAACAAACAAAGCAAGCTAACATTTCCTTGAAGAAAACGGTAATTCCTTAAAAGACTAGTCTTAAAGTTTATGTATCTGTTGCTTTTTCAGAACTAGAATAATTCACAGCAGAGAGATAACGTGTTGAAAGGTGCATGGTTTGTTAGCAGTAAATAGTGGTAAATACTATCCTGCTCTCCCTGCTCTGCCATTTATATAGCGGAGCTGCCTGGACTGCCAGCACTTCTGTCCAAGAATACATTAGCAATTCATCAAACGAGCAAATGTCATTATACACAGGAAGCCCAGGGAATTATTTTGCATTTGATTTCCAGCTCTGATAGCATTATTATTGATTTAAATATTCTCCAGCATAACATGCGCTAAACACAAAAGATCATTGTATTTTTGAACTGCCAATCACAGTAATCCTGAGTTGCCCAAATACTGATGGCTTTAACGAAATTGCATATACAACCCCCTTAGGTCAGATTTCTAGCCTGTTAACTAATGAACTTCATCAGAAGCTCCCAGACTGAAGTGTAATTTCTGAAATAGCCAAGAATGCAATCCTAAAATAGCTGTATTGGTCTACTGTATACCAAAAAAGCCAGGAATCCTTTACTGCAAAAATCTGTTTTAGGTAAAAGTAGTGAAAATGAGGAAGGAAACATTTCCTGGTATTGCCTGTCTCAACTAAATAATGGCACAGTGAGGTCAGCACAGTGAGGTCATGCACAATCACAGCTCAGTCTCCCCGAGGGAGTGAGACCAGGCCTCGCTGGGAGCACAAACTGCTATCACCTCCATTAAAAACTTCAATTTTCTGAGGAAAAACAGGAGAAGACCAAGCAGCTAGAGAAGATATATGATAATTCTGTCTTAAAGTGAAAAGGCTTTTTACTGTATTCCTTAAAAGTGCAAGTTTGTGTTTTCTTTATAGCACAAACCTAGCTGGCCGCAGTACCGCATGTACCACTGGAAGCTACCCAGGTGCTGGGGCTCCTGGGTGATGAGAAAGGTGTTCCTCTGAACATCTCTGTCAGACATCCTTTGTCTCACACCCCACCTGACAAGACCTGTTGTGGAGGGTGCCTGTGGTACACAGCCGTAGCATCTTCGAGGACTGGCTGCTGTGGGTTGGGTGGTCTGGATGCCCAAGAGCTACTGCCAATATGAACGGTACAGAAGAAGGAGTATTGCAAGTGCACAAAATGGCCATTCCAAGCTGACTCAGGAAGCTTATGGTGTTGCAGAAAACAAGGAGTTGTGGATAGCCTTTGGTCCTCTCAAAGAATAAACAACGTAAGTCATTGCCTGAATGTGAAAGAGACTTGGCAAGAGACGGGGCCACAAAACAATTTTGACAGTGGTTAGCGAGATGTCCGGAAGAAAGATGGAGAGTTGTTTCTGCAGCTAGTGAGACACTATATTCTGCCATGGGTAGGACAGGCAGGGCTACGGCTTGTGGCAGTTTAAGGCTGCATATTATAACTAGTGTTAGGTACAGAGGACAACTGATGCTGAAGAAATTTGATCCCTCTCTCTGGAAATGCCAAAACAACAAACACACACACAAAAAAAACAACCCAGAGAAGGAGCTTTGTTTAGATAAATGCACCCATCTAAAACCAATAGATGTGAAGCGCTGCTGGAGCCAGACACGATGACACTTCCAGCTCATGAAGGGCTTTGACATCTACTCCCCAGTGACTGGCTGGAGGGATGTAAGTCATGGCCCCTCCCCGGAGGTCAGAGACCCACAACAGAGTTGGCAGAGTAGGCCGACTGCTTGCTTCAGTACAAAATTCACCAGCTTAGCTGACCACCCAGCAGCTGCACTTTAAGCTAAACTGGGAGACCCCAAGCTGAAGCGGTTGGGGAGTCCCCTCTGTGACCTGTGCCGAGGGGAAATGGGCAATAACCACAGCAGGGATGGAGAGGAGGAGACAGCAGCAAAGGACACGCTACCTTGAACCACATGGTGAACATGCTGAGGTTTTAAAGACACTTGAAACATCAAGTTCTGGGGAACTAGAAAACCTCCAGAGGTGGTGGCCAGTAGAGCACAATAGCAACCAATACTCTAAGATTATCACCTCTCTTCCAGATGCTTCGCCAAACTTTATTTTGCTTTATTGAAACATGTGTCTAGCTTCAGCCTCCATTCCTGGAAGTGATGGAGTCTGTCTTGCCTTTATCAGCAATGAAAGGGGACTGTGGTCCCAAGAGAAGAGAAGACAGGACATCGACAGAAATGCAGACTACTACTGTTTTCCAGTCCCTGAGGGCACAGCTCAGCTTTGTCACATTTAACCATAGACAGGTTACAATTATTTTCTGTTTTCTTTCATTCTCGTTAGCAAATTACAGTGGAAAAGTTTTGTTAATCAGAACTAACTTGTTTCTGCCACACTGGTAATTACATACATAACTGCCTACATGCTGTATAAAAATTCAGTGATCCCCTACCTAGAAAAACACATGCATGTGGGCTAGGGAAAGAGTGGGCTGAAGACAGGTACTAATAGCATGATTTAGTTAGCTTGTCTGAATGTTAAGCTTCAGTGTGTTATTCTAAGATAATTATTTATTTATGGGTTTAGATTCTTACCATATAAAATATGTACTTTTCTATAAAATTAAAGTATCCTCTACTGAGAAAGCATCACAAATCCCACTCCAGCTATCCAAGGATGACAGTGGATTTGCTCTGCTTGATTTATTTCTTGAAGTTTTATCCACCTACATCTTTCTCAGGTGCTACCATTCTGCTTCTAGTTTCACATTTTAAAGGGAGTATTGTCCTTCTAAAAAGAGGCATTCTTCAAATCCTATGTAATCTCAACACTAGACTGTTACTTTTAAAAACATAGGTCTAAAAATGCAGGGCACAAATACATTTTTCTTTATATAAAAACACAGTACTCATGGAATGCTCCATTTCTAAATAACTGAAGTGTGAGTATCATAACATGCATTTATTGTTTTCAACTCAATTTTTTAGGTTCACTTTTGAGAGCCACAGTGCAAGCTTCTCCTCACTACAGACCCAGCTTTCAGGAATGAGGTGATAATTAGGAGTGGATGATTCCTCTGTTTGAGACTCTCCACAAATTTACCCAATTAAGGTCAGTGATGATGACTGTCTGTTAACTAAATGAACATGTCAAGGCTATTCTATAGGTATTACTAAAGGTTTAGAAGGCTCCGATGGCTTTTGGTCATTTCTAAGCAAGATAAGTTTCAAATGACTTGAATAGGAAGGACTTGGGTGGTTTTTTAACTCTCCCAGAATTTTGTGGATACTAATGTACAGATAGCATTTTATGGGTAGCCAGTATGTTTATTTCTAACTTTGTGGCTACCTGTAGAAATTGTTGTATGCTAACTTCTGCTCTGTGTGTTGGTGTGTATGTTCCTGCTGGAAGTGCTCTCAGCAAGTGGTGATGTGGGAGGCCAGAGGAGAAAGTTGGTAGGAGAGAAATTGCTTGGTTAATGTTGTGCTGTCACTGCAGCTGGTACTAATGCCACAGGTCTGTTCTGGATGCTCTTGGTGGAAGTGCTTTGACTCAGTTATGCAGTAATGTTGGTTCTCAAGATCTCAAAGCTGAAGGATCGCAAGGGTGTCTGCTGTGCCCCCTTAGCTCACCAGGGAAGGCTGTGGCGCACTGTGAACTACCGAGCCAGAGCAAGCCTGGCACACGGGGCAGCCGCAGTAGCACTGTGCCCAGAGTGCTAAAGTGCTTGCAATCAGAATTTCTCTTTTTCTAATCTAAAATTTGATATGTACTGTGGAAGAAAAAGAACTTCTAACAACATGTGTTTTAGTAATTTCCTATTGAGACACTTACATTTAAGTAATAAAGGACTCTGTAGTAAATCAAAAGCTACCCTACTCCATAAAGGAATACTAAGAGACTACACTTAACATAAGATGCTCTAGAAGCACCTGGCTGCCATACCAACTGTTTTCCTAGATGTTACCAGTACATGTCTCTTCCAGTAAGCCAAGTAAAATATCAGTTGCTAAAAGTTTCTCAGAAAAGCTTATCCCTAGATAAATTTGAGCCTGTCTGTACTGTATTTCACTTAAGTCTAATTTCTAAGTATGTCTGCTTAAGCTTTGATGAGTTCAGTGCCTACTAAACTATTTTTGAAATATTTTCTGTGGTAAACCAAAGGCCTTTGAAACTAATAAAAGAACCACAGACACAGCACAATGCATATGGAGCAGAAATTTTCATAGGGGAAAAAAATACAGTATTAGCATGCAAAAAGAATAGGCTAGAAACACTGGAAATACCAAGATGTCACTCAATAAATCATTGTTGTACCCCCTCTTAAAATATACTTTTGCTTACTTCACCTGCCATAGGACATAGCAGAAATAGAAAAGACTCAAAATCAGGTGATGGAAATGATTAGATGTCTGGGCTGACTTCTACAGGAGGAAAAATGAGAGCTTGGTTATTGTTTAGGGAGAAATACAAAGGCATAGTGTAACTTGCACAAAAAAGTAGTAAATGAAGTGTTCTATTTGTTCTTTTACATAATGAAATGAGACAAATTAGTGAAACAGAAAGGTAATAATATTCAAAACGCATTACTGATGGACATTACTCCTGTGATGTTTAACTGAAAGCCTGGGCATTGCAAAAAAGATGACAAATGTGAAGTAAAAATGGAAGGGAGCACTGTTTAGGTTGAGGCAGATTCTGGATTTATGTTGGTTGTTGCAGAAGGCAGAATTTAGTACTTACTGAAAGAGTATAAAATAGCTATTTAAAACTTGAAAAGAAAAAAAAAAGTAACAACTCTGTTTCAAAAACAGTTTTCAACTCTCAAAAGGTCAAATTCAGCCCCAGAACAGCAGGTACAAAGCACACACAAGCTGAATTTGGTTCTAGAAGTGTATGACTTTATCTTTCATCTCCAAGGTTTTACTGATTTTTTTTTTTTTTTTAACTTGGACTGAGTTGTTATTCTCAGCACAGCCCCATATGCTTTAACGTAACTATCATATTTTATTTGTGCATTTTAGTCAAATGCTTTAGTCATGTATCGGATGACCTTGTAAGGGATAACTTTGAAAGGAGGAGAATATTACAATATTATGAAAGGAAATCTAATTAAAATGATATAAAGTTAATAAAGACAGAGAATTAAGTAAAAACCAAGAAAAACATATGCTCAGGGAGGGCGCTATCTCTAAATGGAAGTATGCAGTGACTATTGTCATTCTGAATTATTTTTGCTCTAGTTATGTCTATTGCTATGGGCATTTGCAACTGAATACAGTTAGCATGTTCCACTTTGTCAAATACAGAGCAATCTATTTGACACTGACTCCTTTTATTGCAATATTAAAAAAAAATAAAAATTGTCCATCAGGAAATATTTAATCAATAGTGATTGCAAAATAGAAACCAACTGAAATAGGAACTAAAGTAAGAAATGACTACTAAGAAAGTATGATGTACTAGATTATTCATTTTACATCACTGCTACAGGACTGCAAGAGACATGTAAAACACTAAAATGAGGAAAGGCATGACTTGCTTGCTACACAATGCGGGCTCTAGCCCATTCTCTTGGAAGTGGGATGGAAAACGATTTTCATGTGACAGTGATGCTACTGGAGGTGCAGAGCAGCTGTGGTTATTAATAATGATGAGCAGAGCTGGGGGGAGCACAGGGTTAGCGAGGTTCTTCCACAAGCCCTGGGTGAGGGGCAATGGTATCACTGCTGTGTCCCAGGAGCACAACAGGCTCATCGTCTCTTCTGTACAAGCTGATCTAACCAGGCTGGGCTTGCCTTGGTACCAAAGATGTGTGCTGCCACATCTGAGCCCAGAAAGCACCACGGATGCTATGTTCCTCCCCTAGCCACAGGGCTGTATACGTATGATACACAGCAGATACATGGAGGCTGTGCTTATGGTACCGAAAGTCCTAAGAGAAAAGTGAAGAGACATATTTATATCCGCTGCCAATGCAGGGAAGCAAAGTATGCCAAATTCTGGCTCCTGACTAGCACTGAAAATTCAGAAAATGTCATCATTACAGCCTTGTGTACAATATTGCCTGAGGATGCGACCATGGCAATTTGCACATCCTCAGGAAAACTAGTGATTACTTCAACATGGCTGGAAGACAAACTACTAACGAAACAGAATGGAAATAAAATCCCATAACATAAACACCACCAACACATAGGAATCTGTTTAAATGCTGCCCTCACTGAGGAGAGCTGCGCTTTACATGCAGAAGCTGTGCCATGCCTCAAATAAACACTCAAGCTATTTAACCCACATATGGTTAAACTGAAAATTGCGTTATCCCCTTTTTAGCCTAAATTACGGGCAGACCTTGGCATACAAAGCCTGACTTTGGAAATGTGCCGACTGCATGTCACTGCCTCTTTGCAGCACTAATGTGACTTCGATTAGCGTGCAGTGGTGCAAGGGGGATGCTGATTGTAAAGAGCAATCCCATCACCTGACGATAGCTTCATGATGAAATCTCTTACACAGATTAAAGAGGGAACAGCAATAACTCATCAGAAAAAGCAGAACTGTCTGCTTAATTATTTGAAAAATGTCTCAGCCACTACCTTTTATGACACCTGGCGGGTATAAACATGTCCACAGTTTTAATTAATTTTACCTCTTCTTTCACTGCACCTGTATAGCCTGGAGAAATGGAATTCTAATGAAATTACAATTGAGCATTTCTACCGGAGTTTGAAACACACTTTGGCAATAAGCAGAAAACGAGGCATTTCCATGGGTTTAATTAGGGAGAGAGAGTATACTTGGAAAAATACCTCTCTACAATTATAATTATTCCAAATCAAGCCACAGTGTAAACTCCCTTCTCTTAATTCATACTGCTTTTCGGTGTCCACTTTAATTTAAAAGATAATGGAGCAGGCTTTTCCCTGGAGCAAAGTGGAGTTACGGTAAAAATCCCTCTCTTGGCATTTTCAAAGCAGCAACAGCATAGGCTCATACCTTTGACCTTGCGCTCCTGCAACTCTCATTTAAAATTGATGAGCGAGACCCTTGAATTTATTCTGCTGAAAACAACACTTTTTTATAATGACGTTTATAAACATACCACTAATTGTCCAGCTTCCTGAAGTGCCAGCTCTGCAGAAAAATGAAAGGAGCAAAAGTCTTTCTCACCTCCTTTTTGGGGGGGAGGGGAGGGAAATAAGTTTGCTTGTATTCTTTGAGGATGCTAAGTAGGAATTGCTGTCTTGTCAAATACAGCCCGAGTTTGTGCCGAAGCTTAAGAAAAAGGTGCCTTGCATGTTCCCTCTTCCTCATGGCTCTAGAGAAGTCATGCTCATGCTGGTCTAAAGCAGATAAAATGGAGATAAAATCCTAAATACAAATTTCAGATAGAAATCTAATGTTCTTTAATGCTCACAATAGTCAATTGCTACATGCAACCCTTCTGCAGCTGAAATTTCTTTCACTCCTTTCTTAGATTAATCTATGAAGTTGTCGTGCATCTTGTAAAGAAAGCAAGTACTTTAGGGGTTGAAATCATACCCTATGGATGAAATCAGGAAAAATTAAGGAAGCGGGATAAATATTGGGGGAAACGGAATCCAAAATGTATATTTATAGTCCAGTCACAGCAATGTAGTATTGACATTTCTATCAAACCTCAAGCTCAGGAGTTTGGGTTGGTGTAGGACCAGGACCCAGGCACCAGCCAGTATTTTCAGTGTTCCACAGTGCTGCTGATGAATACAGTGCAGACCTCTGGCTTGGCTAATGCTGACCAGAACATCTTCCATGGGCCGCAGCTGTAAAAACATGAACTTTCTGAGCTAGTGGAGGAATGGTTTGAAGCTAGCTACTAAATTTTACTTTTCGCTCAGTCATTAAATCTCTTATCCTGTGGACAGATACTGTGTAGTAAATGTAGCTCTATTTTCTTGTAAACTCATTGACTGTTAACGTTTAGCAAGTTTATACTGGCATTTACATTGGCCTTATTTTATGCAATCAAGCACACTACACTTGTTTCAATTTTTGCTTCAAAGGCTTAACATCTGGAAGCTAACACCTCACTTAAAATGTCATCCCAAGTATCTAAAATATTTCTAATATTTTAACCTCACCATTCAGAAAAAATCAATATAATGATGGTAGTCAGATGCAAGGTACCACAACAAGAATTTGCAAGGTTTTTGTCACCATTTTTAGAAGTATTTTGGATTCCATCTTTTTCCCTATCCAGATGCCCTGTGTTTACCATTTAGCATCACTGGAAGGCTCTCAAACATTCTAATGCATATAAAATTATTTATCGTAAATACATTGACTGGTTTGGGCCTGTGATGGAAAGCAAGAAACCTGTACCTGTGCAACCTGGGACTGCCAGATGAATCCAAGACAGGCATGTCTCGGAATGACTAGTATATGCTTTGGAAAGTAGGTATACAAAACCCTCACATGTTTTATTGCCCTGAATAAAGCCATGGAAAACCTGCCATGCTGAGGCAAGAGAAATCACAATATGCGTCTTATCAGAAATACAGTGAAACAATGGATCCAAAAGATATTCCTTTGAGTATGTCACTCCTTGCAGTGTATGTCATTGCTGACCAGCCATTTTTTATCATGACCAAACACTGTTCCCCAATAAGGTGGAAGACAAAGTAGAACTTGACCCTCAGTTTTAAACATGAGGTATTGGGGGAGGAAAAAGAGTTGCTGTAGGGCAGCTGATCAGCA
Source organism: Elanus axillaris (assembly GCA_026212715.1). Taxonomy (NCBI): domain Eukaryota; kingdom Metazoa; phylum Chordata; class Aves; order Accipitriformes; family Accipitridae; genus Elanus; species Elanus axillaris. Next base: position 25,211,227 of record JANZLQ010000095.1, read on the forward strand.
ATAGGAGGGAGGCTGTGAGTGACAGAAACTGAAAACTGCGAGTTAAAAGCAGGACTGCAAGCAAAGAAGGAAAACCAGAATTGCAGGAAATGTTCTGCAGAGTGACTTAAAGCGAGCAGGATCTGCTGTACCTTCTGCCTGTCAGGTGGATTAATATGGAAAGTCACACTTAAGCTAAATATGTTTACACTTTATTTAGTTGCACAGAGATCTGAGCTAGCTATAAATCTGTTGTTTAAATGTTCCTGTGATAGTTACAAACCCAATAGCTTGGGTAGCAGCCGCCTAGCTTTGGCAGCACAGTGCACATCATGGGCTAATTGACCTTGCTGAGAATGCACTGGCTCTGCCAGATGATTTATGGCTTCCACGCTACATCACTATCATATCTCTACGATATGGTCTTTCCTATCCATCTTCCCAGTTAAACTCTCATTCAGGTTCTCACCATATCATGTCTTGATTACAGCAACAACCTTTTCTCTGGCCTTGACAAATGCAATCTTGTCCTGTTGATAACCATCCAGAGCGCTGCTGCAAAGATCGTTTTTCTAACTTGTTGCTTTGGCCACCACATGCTCCTATTGCACTCCAGCACAGCTCCCCCTTCTCCATCTCATCAACCATTGGCTCTTTGCCCTCACTTTTAAAACCCTTCACAGCCTATTCCCACCCCACTCATCATCTCCAGTTTGGTATCAGGAAGTCAACTCTTCCCTTGTATCACTGCCTGGTTATAAGAGCCTTCACTCCTTACCTGTTTGATTTTTATTTATTTATTTATTACATAGGCAGCCTCGTACTTTCTCCAACGTTGCCTTTCACACTTGGGAGGAGTTCTCCATCAGTGAAATGAGATCATGAATTTCCTTAAGTTGATCTCCTTAAAAGCCTCTCTTTTTGCAGTGATGACTAGTGGAAATGTGATACTAAATATTAATCATGTGCTGTATTACTACAACTACTGTCTGTCATGCTGACTAGTGTTGACCTCTTACTTCTTTGTGCTCCACAACTTGTCCGTACCTGTTGTCTCCCTAAAATGAGAGCCTGTGTTCAGGGTAAGGGATCATCCAGATGTTTGGACAGTACCTAGCTAGCACAACAAGGGCTCATAAATACAAGTGCTCCTAAATAATACGGTTGTATAAATAATTTTACAGTGGCACTATAGAAACTGCTCACTCAGGAATGAACCAGTTAAACCCCTATCTTCACTAAGTTTATGGAAATGATGTATCACTAAATATGGATGCAGAGTGTAGTATTACCCTCCACCTGACTTCCCCTGCAGACTCCTACAACTTTTTAGGCATTGTTACTGCTGGTTATTCTTGTGCTATTTTGATGTTCAGAGAACTCTGATTCCCTTGTGACAAAAAAAGGATGAGGCATGGAAAGATTTTTAGGCAAAGAGAATCTGAAAAGGGTGGACTGGTTAGCTGAACAGGGAGACGTGTGAGAAATGATAAGAACCATAGAGACATGCAGGAAGTATATTAAGTTGTTATAACAACACCATCAACTTTTTTTTTAAGCTTATTGGAATGCCTGAGTTGTAACAGTAATCTTTTAAATTTAGCTGGCATGGCAAACACAAGAGCTATTCCTTGAAAGCTACCACAGTGACTGACTTCCAAGAACTCTGTACAAAAGCAGGAACTTTCATGGTGTGAGATATTGAGTGTGGCCTCTAAAGCTCTAAAAAATATACTAAGTTCTTTTGAAGGTACTTGAAGTGAACAGTGAGACAGTAAAGGAAATATGAACTATGGTTTCCCATAATTTTCTTATATTAATTTTCCTCTGGGAGAATCCTTAATCATAGTGTTCATTAGCAGCTTGGACAGCAAAACGTTTAGAAGCAATGTGGTACCATGGGAAGCTGCTAGCTCATCTGTGGAACTGATGTGAGATGAAATGCAGGCATCCACTCCTGTTCATTGCACATTCCTGAAACTACAGGGATTGCCACAGGCACAGATGAACTGAAAGATCATGGTATATATAAATCACATTATTTGAGTCAGAGGTCCTCAAGTTTTAGAGAGGACCCCTATCATGCATTTAATTCACTAAACAAATATTAAGTGCAATGAAACTCATCAGAGACCGCACATCTGTACTTCTCAGAAGCGGTCTTCTAACTTTGCGCTATACTTCAGCTCATGGTAAGAAACTGTAGCTTGATCAGCTACCACTGTACATCTTCATTTCTGGCCCTTGTAATTTAGATTAGTTCATGCATCTATAGGATTTCTGTCAGCCACCTCAGTTACACGTGAATCATTGCTCCGGAGAAGGGACCGACTCCGTGCACTTGCAGTTCTCCACATTTATCACAGCAAAGACCTATAAATGCTTTGGCCTGCTCTGAAGGGCAAGAAGCAGCACTGATTTACATGCTATGAACTGAAAAGGAACATCAGATGGGAGTATTTTAAACTTAAGATAATGCTATTCTTAGCTGGCAAGACTTGTGGTTTTGATCCTTCTCGGATACATAGCCAACAGCGAGCTATCTGGCTGCACGAATCCCCCTGCTTTTCTTCTCTCGTTTACATCAGTGATTCAAATGCATGTTCCAGTACTCAGGAACATTATGTGGATTTGCAAAACTTTCTGAAAGACTTCCTGTCCATTAGCCACTGGCTGCTTTACAAAAAGGCATAAAGATAGCATTTTCCTCTTGGAACAGATGTAATCTCTTTGCAGCGTTGTTCGTACTGTTTGAAAGAAAGCAATATTCCTTTTCTCTCAGATTTGCTGAAATAGTGGCATCTCAACATAAACTGAAAATATATTTGGAACTTAATTTGGTTCAGCTTTTAGAATTTCACACATGAGGGATGAACACATGAGGATCAGCTTTCTGTAATTAGTGAGGCATGTTAGAAGGGCTGGATCCTGCACAGTCATCTGTGTGGCAAACAACTGTGGTTTTGTAGTGCCAAGAACACCTAAGATCTGCTCTTGGCGTGACTAGGCTGACAGTTTTATTTCAATTGTCATTCTTGAGGCTTATATGAAACAGCTTCACATTTTTAATTTCTGAATATATTGTAGAAATTGTTACCCATGTTGTGGAGCAAATTCATGTATTTTGGTTTCCAGTTTACGCTCATCACAAATGAAGAGGGAGAAAAGTAGTCCTAAAAAGCGTTTCGTCCTGATTAAGAATTGGAACAACTCTAGGCATAATTCAGAGCATCCTAAAGGCTGCTCCAGCTCGCGTTGCTTACACAAGTCCCAGTGTACTGGCTGCACTGACTGTCTGGAAGGGTTTTTCTCAGGTCCGCTCCACATCCTCCAGCTGCTGGCATGGTTTGTCTCCTGAATGTGCTTCTGAAATAGGGGGAGGATCAATGAGCAGATGGCACTGAGCTGGTTTTGCCAATCCTCTGCCACTGGAGGAATTTTTCTATGCCAGCAAAAATCCTTTGCTCCATCCTCAGGCCTGCTTTTTTGGCTACTTTGCATGGCCAAGGCAGCACGGAGCATCTAATCCAGGGTCTAGGTGCTTCCACAGTGACTTCAGTGGACTTGCTCCAAACTCTCCCAGGTGTGGCTGAGGGTGCAGAGAAGTCCACGGCAGACAAAATAGGTGGTTTGTAATGAATGAGGCAGAGCTGTGCAGTAAATTCATCAGGGATACTGTGGCAAGCCCCAAAAGAGACAGAGGTCTAATGTCCACTGAAGAGTGAAGATAAAAATAAATGTTGAACAGCTGCTCTCCTCACTTTGCACTAGACAAGGGCATTTTTAAGGGTAAATATTGTTTAGAATAATCCATCGTGCAGAAGCCTTTGGATTATCCACTGCTTCCATAACATGCTTCAGAATAGCTGCCCTGAGTTGTATCAAAGGACTGTCCACAACCCTTTTCCTAAGAAAATAATTAGGAAATCCACTCTATATTTCAAAATCTGAACAAAGTACTTTAACAAACTTCACAGCGGAGCGGGAGCAAGCTGCTGGGTGAGTGGTGACAAGGTGTTTCATAACCGAGGATCTGCAAACCCTTGCTGACAGCAAGATCAGCACAGCGGGACCAGTGTTCAAGGAAAGATATTTTAAGCCTGGTAGAAATTTTATGGCTCTTCTACAGCCCAAATCATCACAAAATCAGTTAAGGCAATTTTTGTTTCTGAAGGGCAGCATCTGGCCTACTTGGCACACTTAAAATTTTCAGATGTGTATTTTTCAAAGCAAAAAGCGTAACAAAAGTATAGAACTTAAACTGGCAAAACACTATACTTTGGGTGTTATTTTGTAGTTAATAACAATTTAACATGGCATAAACTCCACTTCTGCTGTGCTTCAGCCACATGCAACCTAGAAAAGCATCACATGCAGTTCAGAATACAAATGCTAAAACATCTTTTAAAAGCAGTAGTACTAGCAGGCTCTGCTGCTCTTACAGGAGCAGTAGCTTCTGCGATGTTTTTAGTGACTGGTTTTAGTGTTTGATATTTATTGTGAATGGATGAGATTCTGAAATTGTAAGGGAATGTGAGGGGTAACATCTTGGTCACGGCACTGCAAAATTTGTACTACAGTTTTGGCTGTTCCCAAAATAAGAAGATAAGAAGGCTGTACTTATTTATATAAATATATATTTATATTTATATATTATTATATATTATTATATTAATTTATATATATAAAACTTTGAAAGACTTGTACCAAATTCACTGCAATTAGTGGGAGTTTGATTTGTGTCCCCATTCACGTGAAAAGCCCTCCCTGGGGCTGAACCGGACCCTGCCCTGTGCAGGACTGGCTCCTGCTTCATTCATCCCTTACATTCCCCCCCCCACCCCGGTTTACATTCAGTGTCCTTTGTATTTTGCTTTCACAAACTGCCCAAATGTAATCCGGGCACGTCTTGAAGAGCTAAGCTGTGCCTGAGCAACGCGATCAAGCGCCAGCTGCCTTTGTTTGTCCTCAAGTACCATGATACTCCTCCACTCGGCACATTCTGGAAAAATCTGGGTAGCCCCCCCAGTGTGCCTGGGAATGGCCAGACCCTGGGATGTGTACATGCACTGTGGGCTGGAGGAAAGCCAAATCAGCTAATTCCTCATTTGTGTTGATTTTATTTAAGCTTCTTCCTAACAATATTTTGACCTGGGTAGAGAAGAGGAGCCATATGGCATCTTCCGCCACTGACAACAACTGCTGTTAGTGCAATCAGTGCATTACCTAGGTGATTTGTTTAGATTCAGCTGTGTCACTAACTTGTGGCAAACTCAATTATAATTAAGTTGCGTATTAGGCAGGGTCCTAGTACAAGCTGTTTTCACTTTCACATGCCATTTGCATTGTATTTTCTGCCATAACACTGCTTACAGATGAAGTGACCTGACCAACTGCTGCTCAGGGCCATTGCCCCCCCACCTTCTAATCTGAGCCTCACATGAATTTGTCTAGTGTGGCACCCCCAAGAAATCGGACAGCTACAGCATCAGCCATAAAGCCATGCCATAATTACAATAAAAAAAATAGAAATACTGCACAGTCATCAGCCTTAGCACCTCATCTTGCTAAAGTCAGCCTTCAGATCCCCACTTTTTTAATTACTTTTAACATTTGTTTCAGTTGTACTGTAAGCTATTTAAAATGGGGAACAACGCCTTCCCTTATTTTTATACAATATCCATCCCAGTGAAGCACCAAGCTTAACTGAGGGCTTTGAGCGTCAGAAAAAGCCACCATTTGTTTTAGCCATTTGCTCTCCTAAGAGGTAAATGATGGGTCAGGGAACAGCTCTGTGTTTCAGCGGCATTTTCCAAGGTGTTTATCATCTATATTTTCTCAAAAAGCATATGTGAAATAATGATACCTGCTTGTGTCTTCTAAAATTCCTAATTTCTTCAGATAGTTTCCTGTGATAAATAACAGGATGAAAGAGCTCAATAGTACCACCCCCCCAAAAAAAATCAAGCATTCCCCCCAAAGTACTGCAGACACAACAGTGATATCCCCTCCTTTTTACATTATAGATTTCTGAATCAAATATTAACATTAATGTTAAGCATAATGCAAATTGGTTCATAAAGATTAGAAAAGAACAAAGCAGTGTTGAAAGTTATATAGGGCTATTCTATTTCTCAACTTTACTGTGTTAACGTGTTACTTAACAGAAGGCATACAGTTCTTAAAAGTGTACTGCTTAAGAACACTGAATGGCAAAAAAAGATTTGTGGATACTGTCAGATCACACACAATCATTGCAGCTGCTTTAAAAGCTTTTTGCTTTTGAACCATAACCTCAGAACAACAGGGAAGAAGATCATAATAATCTAATTACAAATAATGACCAAGTACAGAATTATGGCTTTCATAAAAAAAACTTTTTAAATTGCAATGATAAACAAATTAGCACCCTTCTACTATGCAGTAAATAGCTACAGTTCATTATAAAAAGAACAAAAGAATATAATTTCTGTAGGTATTTAAGATAAGTGTGGGACAAAATATGGGGCAGCAGACAATGGAGACTTAATCCCAAATGAACACTATTAATACCATAAAAATTCAGCAACTCTTGTGAATTCTCTACATTCTCTGCCTGGAAATGGAGACAACCAAAATGAGATGCAAATCAGTGCCTTTATCTAATGAATAATGCAAATGAGTGCTCCTCTTATGGTGCAGCAGTCTGCAGGAATCCTCTCTGCCTCACCTCACATTTCTTGTGGATTTAACCACCATGTGTCAGAAGAAATTAGAGAATGGAATTGCCAAGAAATGACAAAGCCTTGGAGCCCCAAGTCAGTGCAGACAGCAAGGTACATTAAGATGCACAGTACAGAGGAGGAGAGAGCAGACATCTCATTAAAATGAAAAAGTTGCTATTTTTCCTTCACCTAGTTAATGGAGTTGTATGATGTTGTAATCGGCAATTATTTGTGTGGCTACTAGTTAGAAACATCCTCTAAAGTGGTACCAAGGTGGGATCTCAAAAACTTTGTAAAATCTTTCAGGTTTTTTTTTGTTGTTTTTGTTTTTGTTTTTGTTTTAATGCTGGTGCTATTTTATCTCTCTGATAACAGTTAACTGCATCAGCATTTTTCTTATAGCATCACAGAGCATACTGCATCTTATCCATTAGTCACAAGCCTTGCTGTAACTTTCCCTTAGCATCTAACATTACCCTCCAAAAATATTCTCAGGCAAACAAACCTTGAAGGCGTGCAAGCCCTGAAAATTAACTCTTTCAGCCCCTCGCCTCGTTATTTTGCCTGAATGCATTTGTGATTCAGAATCCAGGACAGATTTCATCTGCTCCATTAAAACCTCTTAGCAAGTGGACCAGTCAAGCTGCCACAGCTGTCATCAAGTCCTTCCTCTTTGTCATTGCATTGGTTCCCCAACTCAGAGATTTGTGAAACTTAATGCTTTTCTGACAGGTACTCTCTTAAAATACAGACCCAATCTAACAAAGCCATTTACTCCTCAGACAACATCTTAGTTATCAGATACTGAGCAGTGAAGGAGCAGCCCAACTGTGAAACAGATCTCCCCAGGATTTGGGATGCTGGGAGGGGATTCCTCATCATTGAGACGCAGAGGGGATACACAGGACTACAGGTCTGAGCATACAATTTGGCCAGGTGGTGGTTCAGGCAAGCACATTTTGGGGTGGTGGGAAATCATCTCTCACTTGAGAAGTGAGGGGCACCTCAAAGTCCTGAACTGTAAAGCTGAGAACTTAACACAATCACTAAACTTGGGGGTGCCAATCATATACTACACAACCTTAGGGTCATGTTCCTGTTGTTCACTGAGCCAGGAGGCAACAAATCAGTGTTTTGGTTCAGTAACCCACCAAGCAGATAAATCTATGTACTAAGCAAAAGAAGAGATTAGAGATGTCTTACTATATGTCCTTTCAGGAAATGTGGAAAAAAAACCCAACCCCTTTTTCTCACAAGCTGACAAAGACATCATTGCTATTTATAGTTGCACTTCAGTTCATCAGTTGGAGGCACACTGCAGAAGATGCAAAAGCACTAGCGCCGTTGCTACTAAATTAAGAGCTTACAGTTTCTTTTTAATAGTTGAAAGCAAAGCCATTTCCTATTGGGCAGCTTGTTGCAAACTTCATAACAGTGGGGGAAAAAAAAGGTATATTTTGGATGGATTTTCTCTCCGTTCAATCCTAGTGAATCAAGGGGGAATTGCTTGGGATGCAGGTCTATAAGGAATTTGGTGTGAACTCCATAAAAATGCAACTTGAAATCAATATAGCATTTTCACTCCCTTAAATTAGAGGGACATGGATAGGTTCTCTTCTCCTGTTCCTGTTAGCAGTTACCATGCCAGGAATATACAGAGTTTAGGTTTCTTATAGCAAGGGCAATGATAACTATAGAGAAAAAAACCTACTGTTAAAGCAAACTAAGCAGTTGATTTGAAGCAGGGAGACAATTAAAGCACGGCATTTCTGAAAGAGTAATAAAAATGTCACTGCAAATGATAGATTGTTACAAGTCCTTGGCTTCTTCCTAGCACTGCAATAGAATATGGTGTTAAATCAGTTCCAAGAGATTATCAGTGGTATATGTTATTTTCACAAACTCAAGGAATTGAGTATCATTTCATAAATCAACTGTAGGTTAAAATTAGATTTTTATTTTTTTTACAACTTTAGTTCTGTGACCTTTACACATACAATTAACAAAAAGAAAATGATTAAAAAAAAATAGATGGAACCTGACTAAAAAGCTAAAAAGATTCCACTAATTACCCAAACCAGATCAGAAAATAGCTCTACTGTATGCTTGCAGATCCACTCAAAGCCTGTGAGGTTTATTGACTGCAGAATAAGACACTGAGTTGCAGATATGGTAGACATGGACTCTCATTTCTCATTAACTTAAGGTTGTGTAAATTACCTGTAAAGCGTGCCCATATTTTGTTATGTGTTACTTTTTGTATTGTTATTCTGCATAATGCATTAAGCAACCTAGGTCAGAAAACTGTAAATTATTAAAACCAACAACAACCGAACCCAACTACCTGGCATGAAGAGATCTACAAAGCGTAAGGCTGAAGCAGACATGCTTCACGTGCTTATGGGCCAGATAATGTCTTCTAACAAAGTCTGTGTGACAACATCGTTGGGAAGCTCACAAGCATTTCTTACATGGAAAAAAGCTGATCTCTCCCACAAACAAATTATACAAGAATCCTCCGAGATCTGCACAGAAATATGAAGGAAGTCTGTCGTCTTTTTCCAAGACGCAACATTGCTACACGCCTCTCTCCATGTGCACAAGTTGCCCAGCGGCTGCAACGCCTCCTGGGACACTGTGGGCAGGTGTAGGATCCCAGGGCAGGGTCTGCCACCACGACCAGCATTACCTTGTAGGCTGCTGTCACTAGCTCAGGCGAGGAGGTTTATCACCCTGTTCTTCAGCAACAGCCCTTTCCTATAGCTGCACTGACAACGCTCACATGTATTTCCCAGTGAGATGCTGTGGATCTAATCCCTGGTTAAGAGGGATATTTTTGAATTCCAAAGGTGTTTCCAATTTATGATTTATTTTTGTAATTTATGATTTATCCTTGTAAAAGTAAACATGTTCTGCTTTTCCTGCAAGGCTTTATACAGCTCATGATTATAAACAAACCAATTACTAATCCAGAGTAAAGGCAGTGACAGCAAAGGCTTGTTCAGCATCGCCCTTACATCTACTTTCTGAGGCCTTGGACGTTGGCTAGGATGAAAGCCAAAAAAACCCAACTGTGACTGGCTTACGTGACAGGAGTTTAGAGAAGCTCATGTAAGGTGGTGTCGTTAAAAAATAAATAAATGTTAAAACAGGTCATCACAGGTGCCATTAATCTCTAATTAATTTGTGAAAAGCATTATTTTTTTCTTGGTCAGCTCCTGTAAATCTTCTTTTGGGGTATCAGAAGGAACTGGCCTGGCAGGAGGAGGATGCTGACAGTTGCATTAGCATAGGTGCAACGACCTTGAGGATGGGAACTGAAAAAAACCTGAGGCTAAGGTTAAGTTCAGTGGGACCCTGCTGCTGTCTGATTTTTCTTTCTGATCTTATGCAAAACTTTATCATTCCAAACCCATCACTTACCAGTACGAGGAGGCCCTTGACAAGATACAATCACCAGAATGACATTTACTCTAAATTCTTAGTCAGATTATTACTGAGCAGGAGAGTTGAAGGCCTTGCCTGCTTTCTTGGCACACCTGCAATGTATTTACTCTCTTGGAGACCGCGCCTAGAAAAACCAGCACAGTGAGGGGTCCTCATAAACCAATCCACATTTCAGCACACGCTTCTCCCATTCTACCGCTGAACTCCTTAAGACTTCAGAAGGATTTTAAACACATTTCACCTGTACTTGTCTAAGGTTCACAACTGAGGTCTGTACGGGTCTGTACCATTTTAAAAGGGACTGTTGCCCCCAAAAGGGTAGTGGAAGTGTAAGTTAGAACTAAACCCATCAGATCTGGTGGCTTCTCGAGCCACAGAGCCCTTAAGGCATGATGAGACAGGGATGCAGCCAGGAGGAAGGCAGGCTCTTGTGTGTTCTTTAGCGCAACTCCTCATTTCTCTCTTCAGTCTTCCTTTTCTCCACCCTTTTGAAAAGCTTCCGTCTCAGCAAGGCTGGAGAGAGGGGCTGGGCCCCAGGAGTGCAGGGATGGCACAAGGGGCAGATATATGGGAGCCACCTTCTCCACGGTGCTTGCGCTGTCCCATTCAATGCACATACACCACTTTACACCAGCTAAGGACTTGTAGAAACAACTTGTAGAAGGAGGGGAAACAAAATGTGTGTATGGCTTCAAAAAATAAACCAACCCCATGTGAATTTCGGACATTGACCACTTGTCCATCATTTAACATTTAAAAATCGCATACTCTCTATTGCGGCTTAAAATTTCACAAAATGTTATGCTGAAACCCCCATCTTTTCTGATTAACAAAAAAAATGGAGCTCTTGAACTCTTGTTCAGATATTTGCTTGTAAACCTATAAAACCGAAAGTTCATAAATGATGATGCTTAGCTAATGTTGAGTGCTGCAACTGATGATGGTGCGATTATGGAGAACTATGGGAAGATTATTCAATAATAGTATGCTGTCCTTTTTAATTATTTACAAATAAGCTATGAGAGGCATAAAGCTAAAATAATATATTTTAATATGCAAACCCTGATATGTATTCAATGTATGTAGTCTAGTTGGCACTTTCCCTCTAGAAGGTCTAAAATACTCTTTCGGTGCATTCTTGCATGCCCCAAAAGTGCCAAAACTGTACCCAAGAAAAAAAATGTATCCCATTAACCAAATCCTGTCCTGTCACCAATCAGCCTTGCACTGAAGCTCACAGGGGTGAAGTAATCCAAAATCAAGCATCAGTATAATGAGTAAAGAAGATTTTATAACTGAAAAAGGTTGGAAATAAATGAACTTCAGTGAAATTACTTCTGAAAATAAAAAGATGAAAAGATAAAGCGTACTGTTAATTTTGCTTTTACTTAAGATAGTTTTAAAGTCTCCAGTTGAGAGTTTCAAACCGGTACAGCACAGAGGATAGTATGCACTACTAAGGAAGCAGTATTTGGGCATAATCCATTGCTGTCAGTTCAAGTCCTTCTGTTGACTTATACAGGGCACACTAATTTCAGTGGAAGATCATATTTTAAGTGTGTTTATGGAAAGTCAAACACTGATTCTTAGACATGAAATACACATCATGATTCACCTCTATCTGCTTTTTAGTTATTGAAGGATACTTTTTTTAAAAAAATCAAAGCCAGTGCTTCAGATAACAAAAAGCTTGTATGTTCTTAGCCTTTTATTTTCAAAAGCTTCTATTTCAGGAAAAAGTGAACTCCATGTGCAAACTGCTGGCAAAAATTTACCCCAAAATTTTAGTGAGGAAAGCTAGGATGTTTGAACCCCTTAAACCCATTACTTAATGTTTCTGGAACTCTCAGTGAGCTGTTGTGAAGCGAGACACCTTGCTAGGCTATTTCTGCAGGCTATCCCTACAGTATTCATACTGCTTGGCAGATCCATATGGTCAAGGAAGCCAAGAGGCATGTCAGAGTCTAGAAGGCTACAATAAAAATAGATGGGGAGAATAGCACATGTAGGAAGAGATGTTTTAGCAGTCAGAAAATTACATTCTGTACTTTTTTCTATATGCACGTTTTTGTTTTTAAGAGATGAGGGCTTTTGTGTAGTAGTTTGCTGTTCCTTTTTTTTTTTTTTAATCTTTTTCCCCCCAGTCATTTGTAAATGTCACCGACAAGCAGCTCTGTTTCTAGTTTTCACTGGAGCAAAGTGCCTTATGAGCAGGTGTAGATGGTAAAAATCAAATTGATGAGTTAAAATGATGGCTCCTGACAGTTTTACAGATAAAAATCTAAAATGCACCAGGATGCTGGAAAGACACAGTATGTATGTGTAAGAAAATGCTCCTCTCATCATAATGGTGTCCTCCTTTAAAGGTTTTACAATTACTTAGCTATAAAAATTCTCTCTGTGCTGAAGGGTGACATAAAATATCACTGGTATAGTATAATTTCTTGCTTGTAATAAATATAATTAAAATTCATTTGCACCCTTTTCTTTTCTCTCCTTTTTTTTATTCCTAAATTCCATATAAACAATCTGCCTAAGGAACTAGAAGATAAGAAATAAAACTGTTTTACAGAAAATACAATACAGCAAACATCAAAGCTACATGAAAGCACTTATGTGCGTTGCCATGCCAGCTCAATGCCAAGGATTTTCATGTCCCTAGCTATATTTGTACTTGTAGATCAAGATGGTGTCACTGACAGTGACCTGTGAAAATATAAACTTCTATACCTAAAATGTGTATCAACAGCCATTGTTTCTACAAGTAAATTGGGTACAGAACTGCTTCCTACTTTTCAGCTAGTGAGATTAGCATCCCAGTGTACACAGTGACATGTATGTCATCAGTCAATGACCTTAACAGTATCTGGGATTATTTTTGGCTTTTCAAATCCAGCTAGGACTTGTAGGCCTTGAAAAAAGCCAAGAAATATTTGGTTTGACAGATCTCTTACCTGCTTTTAACTACTCTTAAATAGGATGTGGTTTTTTTTATGTATCGGAAATTGAAGCTTTGGCAGAACAGTATCAGTATTGCTCAAAAAAAAAAAGCAGGAGTGGTACTCATACTAAAATTCAGCAGCTCCCACAAATTCAGCCCTTTCTAAACTCTGTGGATAAAAACAAATGACAGGTTTTTATCCTTGCATAAGGAGATGGGTAATTTCCATACTTTGTCAACAGGGACTGCTAATGCTTGTTTGGATTTCTCCTGCTCTGCTCCACAGCATAGAGCAGAAAGGATGAGAGCGCCTGATTATTGTCTCAGTCTGTACATTTACTTTTTCCTGAATGCTCTGGCAGAGTGCTGTTGGCTTAAATGTTTGCATGGGGCAACTCGGGCTGTATATAGGACTGGCTGCTTTCTAGGTTATATAAATGTCTAAATGTTAAAATCAGTATTTGGGAGTCAACTTACTGACTTCTGCCTTCTCAAAGGACTCCAGGGGACCCTGCTAACCAGAATGGTTGTCCTGATGCACACAGGGTTTGCAGAACTCTTGGCCGAGTTCACTTGGCTTTGTTTCAACTAAGATTCTTACAAATGGAAATTTTAATATATGGAAGTGCCTCAGGAACCTGCATTTGGTTTCCAGTGATTCTTAGCTGTTACAAAGTACAAGCCCTGCAAGAAAGAAACACAAAACTCTCAGGTTTAGAGACATGCATGTACTAAATGAAGAAGGAAAAGTATGTTTGTCTAGATAATTTGGACAAACCTGGGCAGCACAAAACTAGCTCTGCTCAGTTCTGCCAAGTAAATCCAAAATTTGCATTCTGAGACTTGTCCATCACAGCGGGAGGAAATACAATATCACACTCCTTGTACACTGTCCTCAAAATGAGACAGCAGCCTGGAAAGCCTAATGCTGCACAGCTCGCTTGGGACTGCGGGGCATCGCACCCGTGACCAAAACGTGTGAAAGCAAACCGGCTGCTCCCCATGAGGGGGGCGATCCTGCACCACCGCTCCTCCAGGCTGATAGCATGACACCAGCAGGTTAAAAAGCAAAGGTCGCTCTGCTGAAAGGTGGATTTACTCCCCTCCTGGAAAAAAAATCTCAGTCCGGGGTTTCTAGCAGAGAACGAGCGGGGTCACCTGCTGCCGCCTCCTCTCCGCCCAGGAGGGCGAGGAGGGATGCGCTGCGGTAGCCCGGACGAGGAGCGCTGGGCGGGATACGGCTTTACTGCACTGTCTCTCTGCATCCCGCCAAATCCTGCTAGGAGAGTCTCCCTGCAGTGAGCCACGGGCTCAAGATCACCTCTGCCTCACCAGAAAAGGCTCAAATTATAATATGTTGCTCGTAAAGATTTTTTTTATAAAGTAGCATTGTTCCGTTGCAGAAGACAGCACTAAAGGTGCTGCTGGGGGAACGTTTCTGGTCCCGCCACACTGACAGCAAGCCATTCCGATTCTCCCGTGGATGTCCGGGTGTCCATTTTGCAGCGGAAGCTGTTTATTTCTTTATAAAATTGCTATTGCTGTTTCCACGCCCAAACAAGACCAAAAGCCCAAGTTCTTGCAGAGTACTGGGGCAGCTCCCCCCAGACACCTCCCTCGGCCCATGGAGGAAGGTGCTTTGAGAGGCCCAGTGTGCCGAGGGCAGCCGGGCGGGGACACCAGCTCCGGTATTTGCAAGAACCTCATCCACGGAGCCACAACTGCCCTCAGCGATCCTTTGCTTTGTAAGATCAATTATTATCGCAATAATTTGATCGTTGTTAGCTACAAATGTCTAATATTTCCAGCTAACTCCAGGGGGTAAAACCCAAAATAGGAGAGCAAATACCCAATGGAAGAAAGGCAGTGTTAAAAGCAGCAGTTAAGCAGTTTCTATGAGGCGTATTTATAAAATATACATCTCGTTAAAAGGATGCACTTTCACACATAGTAGTGATATATGCCTTAAAGCTCTGCAACTCAAAGTAAGTAGAAGGCCTTGACTTTCCTTAGAAACCCTGTTTTTCCCCCAAATATTTTTAACAACTTAAGTACTTTGTGAGTGTGCTTTTGCTTTGTTTAAGGTTTAAAAACATTCCAGTACCCGAAGTGTAACTGAGGAGAAAAAAAAAGCAACTGGATAGAGTTTCGTTAATGATTTACTGGGGAATCTTGATGTGTGATACTGAATAAAATGCAAATCTGTTTTACTGGCAATCCTCAGTTTCGATTTATGAGAAATTATTGATTTTTTTAGATTGCTTCCAGTTGGAAAAAAGGAGATTTTACCAAACTGGGGTTTTTTTGATTCCTGCTGTCATTAAGTATATAATTTTTTTTCTCTTTTAGGAAACAAGAACTCCTTTCCCAAGCGGTCAGAGGATAAAGGCACCTTTGAAGTGTCTGCGGGCAGGTGGCTATCGAAGGCACAGGTAGGCTGTTGCCCCCGCACTGACCAGCACGAAGGGCATGGTGTGTGCTTCTCGCTCTCCTCTGGGCCTGCTAGCTGCTTTGGTCTGAGGCTGGAGCATCGGGACCAAAGTGGTGCTTTGATAGGGACAGCCATATCAGTGGGGTGGCAGAGGTGTCCTGCCCTGCACAGGGGAGAGGAGAGAAGGGTGGGGGGGGCCTGCAGTTCACCATATAGTCTTGCAGTACTCAAAATTAAATGAAATTGCCAGTAGCTTAAGTGGAAACACCAGAATAAAAACTCTGCTCCCTGAAAGGACGAGGTTCTTTCCAACAATGACAAAGCAACGCTTGCATTAATTAAATGTGCTCAAAAGAGTTCAAAATAGACGCAGGTATTGTAAATAAAGTCTGCAATAACTTTGAGCTGTACATACTTTTAAAATACACAACTATGAAAGTCCACATTAAACAAGATAGTAACAATAGCCTCATCTTTAACTCCCTGTTCCCATTCTACCCCATGCTACCTAATAAGATTGCACGGATGGAACTAAAATGAAGGATTGTATGTCCTTATTCACTCCATAAAAGAAAAACGCTTTTTTTCTTATCAGCATCTCTTAGCAGTATGGTTCAAAAGTGGTTTAAAATGTTTACCCAAGAATGCATGTATGTATGCCAAAATGCTTCAAAAAATATTTTTATTCACATTTTGATTTATATATATGACTCAGAAGAGTATCTGTTGATTTAATTATTTCAGTAAACATAACAATGGTATCACTAACTACACTATGGAGTATTTTCCTTTTTTTAAGGAATATGAGCCTACTTGTAATTAAAGAAATGCTATATTAATGAAGCTGAAAGTCTCAGAGGGAAAAATTTAATGTCCACCTCATAATATTATGCCAGAATTAATGCACAGAAGACTTTTTAATAATCTTTGTTTCTTAATTTAGTTTTGATTGGCTATGAAATACAGACTAGCACTCAGGGGCTCAAATTTCTACTGTCATCAGCATTTCTGCTCTATAAATTGTACAAATGCACAGGACTCTTGTCTGTAGGCTTCTGTTCCAGCTTCTGTTTAACCTACTAAGAAAATAAGCTTCAGGCAACGATAACTGATGATAATTTCATCATTTTTTAGCCACTGGGATGTGGGATGGTGTTATGATAGCTAGGTCTAAACATAAGCAGAAAATTGTATTTTTATGTTGCCATTTCAGCTGCAAACACAGGTTGGTAACGTAGATTTGTCTCCAGTTTGCAAATTACAGCAATAGCCACTAGGAGTCTCCCGGTTAAGTTCATGACGAATTTACACACTAATCCTGGCTAAGGTTTGAATGTAAACCCCCATACTAAATAAAGGCTGGCTTTCAGCACAGGGGCCAGCCCACGCGAGGGGCAGGCGCGACTTGGGGCAGTGGGACCCCCGAGCTGTGAGTGGCACCATGCGGGCTCCCGATGCTTGTACCAGGGGCACAGCTGGCAAATGTTTTAGAAATAAAGAAATCAGAAGCCACCTATGCACTGTTCTTGCAAGGCAAAAGATGGTGATGGTCGGGAAAAGTCAGAGTTGTTTCCTTTTATAACTGGACAAGAGTTCTGTGAAATTGTAACAAGTGCTTACAAAGAGGGAAGTAGATTTCACCTAGGGTTAGTTACCCCCAGGGATTTAAAGCAGATTTGTTTTGTAAACAGAAATGCTGCAGGCCACAAGAACTAAACTAGCACACCCAGGTACTTAAAAATTTGCTTACAGTATCTCTGCAAAGTGAATCCTGCAGTTCTGAAAACGCGAAGTAGCTTCTTTTTTCTCTTCTCCTTCCCCTTCCCTCTCCTCCCAGGCCAACCAAGTGTAAGCATATGGTGCCAGACACACTATTACCAATGCCAAATGCCCAAAGTTTGTGAATTACAGGCCCACAGGAATGGTCACACTGGCTCGAACGCCATGACGCTCCAGTCCAACTCTGACTGATAAAAGATGGCCAAATTTCCTCGAAGGAATGCCACAGAAGCAGATGTCCATCATCTGCCAGCATGCGTGCCTCCCTCTAAGCAGCTAGAGATTGCTTTAGAGTGTACAGGGAAGCCAGAGGTGATCACTCAACCCCCTCCGCAAGGGACTGGTTATCCCGCAGGCAGGAGAAGCACTACCCATCGGGAAAGGATGGTGTCCTGTCCTCCTTACAGACACAAGCAAGTCCACGGCCAGAAACCGTGAGCTTTCACTGCTCCAAGTCATGCATTTGTTTATATGTTTCCTTCATGCATCTCTCCTCTTGAGCAAAATACTTTCCCAAGCCCTAAAAATCCTGAGCGACTTTAAAAATGATGACATTTTAAACAAATAATAATTGGGAGGGCTATTTATTTGGCTTCTGCTTTTTGAGCTTCTCAGTTTCATTTTCAAACTTTTCTCTGCAACCAGAAGGACTAAGAAAATAGAGATGATGGTTTAAATGAAAGCTGAGAATCTCACATAATCGCAGGACTCCAGGGGTTTGAGGCTTCAGAATAATCTCGTGAGTTGTCAATACTGAATGTCACCAGAAACTATAATGTTACTCTCAGAATAGATTGCATAAAAGCAATTATGGGATAGTTTTCCTGCTACATATTCCCCGTAATACCTACAGATGCTGTCGTGGAGGGACAACCCAAAGGTACTGACAAGTGGTGAGCTGCCACGTGCTGGCTTTAGCTAGAGGAGCGTTCCATTTTGCAACAAATCCACATGTGCAAAACTTTGTTATTTGGTCTGTCAACTAGCTTACTGAGTAAAAATTCATAATGGACTTGTAAGAACAGGTAATTCCATGGGGAATATGCAGAAATAAGCAGGAGGCAAATTTTACCATTAACTGCCCATCTCCTCTGTATCGTATGCTTGACGTGCATTGCAGTGCATGATTGCACTGTATGTTATTGCAGACTATTACCATCTCCCTCTCACAGACTGCCTTAGATTTTACCATGCTCTCCCAGCAGGACTTGGGTGAACCTCTCAGTCTGGTTGTGTTTCAGGGATGTAATCTTTACTACACTGATAGCTGACACAGACTCAACAGCTAGTACCTTAGTCAGTATAGTCTGTGGTGAACAGAAAATTACGAAGCCTTAAGGGACAACTGATATGGAAACAAACCAGGAGGCTGCTTCAACCTCCTCCTCTTCCTGCAGAAGCAGGCTCAGCTGTTTGGTACCCTTGCTTATTGCTAGGATATCTGAAAGGACCCTGATCTCCTCCATGGCAGCATAAACCTGATTTCAATAACAAAACACTGCCACACAGGTTTAGCAGCAAATATCCAATACTCACAACAATAAAACCAAGCATTTGCGTAAGGCACTTCGGCACTTCACCATGCTGAAAAGAAACCTTTGGATCTCTGTCATTTCAAATTCAGGCTTTTTTAGTGCAAGAACATGCCTAAGAGGAATGCACTCTTTTCTACTGCCCACCTTCTCCAAGTATGTCAGTGTTATCTTCTTAACTCATTTTCTAAAACTAAAAATGAACACAAAAATAAGAGACGTCCTCATTAGGAAATGCCAAAGGCTCAGCCCTACAAATATGCAAAACCTTATTTTGAAGGAAATGTGTCAGCTACATGTAGCTATAGTAGAGATAGACATGAAGCATTTTGAGGGATGAGAGTGCTCTGCTGCTATGTAGTACCTCAGGAATATAGAGTATTTCTGTCATTTTCCCAACGTTTCAAGTAAGTCAAGCCATTACCAATGCATATCTGAATATAGTGTGTATGTACAATATACATCTATACTGAATGCAAATACAGTAGTTTATCATGCAGGAGTCAGTCACTCTGCACTTGCATCACTAAATACACACCCCCATTGTGTGTGCACTCTCTCCCTCTCCCCAGTTCTTCCTCTTGCTCTACTTCTTGTGTCAAGATTCTGATGGCCTTCCGCACCTCGAGGGCTTAAGCAGCAAGTGAGCTACAGCTGTAACCTCAGATCATTCCCAAGCAAATCTTCATTCCCTCATCACAGCATCAAGGACCTTGTTAGGTCAAATGTTTTCAGGAGGAGTTATGGCACCATTTTCAATACTTAGATTTAACCAAAATGTCTTTTTGTTTTTTTGTTTAAAATCATTTAACTAGAGAGTGGACTGATAACCAGGCCCTTCAGAAACTTAAAAAATTACTTAAGACAGGAACTGCTGCAATGTTTATCTCCATTAAAAGGAAGAAACAAGTTTTGCCAGACAGTTTCTTTTGCATTAAAAGAACAACTTTTCTTATTCACTACATGATGAGTTGCTAAACGTCACTGATTGAGGGCTAAATCACAGCTGTTACTATTCTGAGGGAGAAAATACATTTCAAGATAAAGAAAAAAGACTGTATTACGTGGGGCACGTTGCTTTTATTTGTTTTTAAACAGTGGCTGCTTGAAGCTGCTCAGGGGTTTTAAGTGTCAAAGCTGTGTCAGCAGAGATGGATTAGTGGGCAGAGAGCAAGCGGTGCAGTCAAAGGTTCACAGTGAATGTAATTTATTCACGTAGCTCCGCAATTTATCACGTGGCTATTACCATAATGTACGTGGGAAGCAGCTGCATGCGTGCACATAATGCCCTAAATGTATGTGTGGTTGGACCTGAACTCCTTGCAAAATAGTAGTGGTTGAAAATGATACCATAAGGCATTTAAAAGCAAATTTCCTTCCTGTGGGGATGCTGTCACACAGCAATGATGATTCATACACGGGCAAATAAATATTTTGCAGACTTTTCCCAGTTATGTTAACCTCACTTACCAGAACTCACTGGTTTTTCAAATCTAAATTACGTAGGTAATGTGATGCATTTCCACTGCTTTATTAACAGATTTAAGTACATATGTTTTGCATCTCAAACTCACATTCTCTAGTCAAGGAATACTGTATTTTCCACTCAATATTTAACAAAAATAGTCAGTGGCAAAGAAAATTAATTTTCCCTGTTTGTGAGGAGAAACAAGTTATCTACAAGTTGAAGGTTTCCTTTAACTCAAATGACCTCTTATACCATGATCTATCAAACACTTGTGAGCAGCACAGATGTAAAAGGTTGATATATATATAGTGTCTGCCTGGCTTCTCATACCTGTACAATTGTTTACCAAGCCAAATATTTCCAGAACTAGTCTCTAATTTTAGAGGCATCTAAATTAAGGAGCTTGACTTTGGTCTCTTTTAGTTGGCTTGAATGCTTACCATTTCAGTTAAAGAAGAAAGCTGTCAATACTTGCTAGAGCTGGCCCGCACCCAAAGGTGTTTCTTGCTGCACTGTCCATGCACACAGGTATGGACCTGCTGGTACATACCTGCTGTGTGCAGCGGCAAGGCTCCGGCAATGCTGCCTGCGGCTGCGTGGGCTTACCAGAAATACTCCACCAGCCCAGCTCCCCCCACTGCTTTTTAAGCTTCTGTACTTTAAGTTTCTAACAACGGTCTCACGTTTGGAAATGATGCTGAATTCTATCATGCTATGACGCTTTCAGGTGATTGTATTGGAACCAATTCAGCCAAGGCTTTCGTGATCCAGGCAAACGCACCCCAGTTATGGGTTAGCGCACTAGGATTATTATGATGCTTTCTTTTAAAGTCATTAACAGTTGACGTAGAGAGATACCGAATTGAGACAAAGCCAAGTTAGGTCCCCGTAAGTAGAACATCTCATTGCCCAGCTTAATGTACTGCTCAGCATTTTGTTCAGAACCTTTCACATTTGGAATATGATGCAGATTTTCTTGGATAATTACATGTATGCTCTAGGGCTTCCATTTTGAAGCCTTCTATCACAAATATATACCCACTAATTATGTAAAATGAAAAGCTTGCCTTACCATTGCACAGAATGTCTCGGGAGGATCTCCACATGTTATGTCTGGGGGATCCAGAGTCACTTTTACATATTTGATCATGTCTCTGGCTTCTGGCTGGCAGGCCATGTAATCCCATACTTTTCCTTCTTCTGTGTAAATTTGAGTCTTACACACATCATAGTGCCCCCACACGGAAGGGTAGTGCTGCATCACAGAGGATACGGTAACCCAGAGGGCATGAAGTGACAGGAATCTTGATAAATACATTTCTAAATCCTTTTAGGTCACCTTCGTAAGGATGCTCAGTACTGGCCTATGTGCAGTCTACAGATTATATGTATACGTACATATACATGTATATATTTTGTAAAATAGGTTCCAACTTAAACGTGAAGCATTAGGATAGGGTGTTTGTTTCACTAAGTTGAAGACTTTGGTAGAAGCCACCCAGACCCTGATGACAGCCTTTCACAGCAACGCAGCGCTTGTCCTTTGTCTTATAACTTATCTGTCAGGGCTTGTTGTAAAAGATGTCCAACAGCAGATAATAATTTGTGAAGTTGCAGGTCTTCAGCTACACTGTCGATAACCCTGAGTGATCCTCTGTGTTCAGGGCTCGCAGGGGATGCCCAGATGCACTGATAAATCAGTATCCGAAGCAAAAGGATGAGTGTCTACAGGCTGGTGTCTGTTTCCCATCAATCATTCTTTTCTTCTGGCACCAGCACCCTTTTAGAAACAATAAGAGTTAGAGTTATTGTCCAAGAATCAATGCATTACAAAATATATGATATGTTGACATTTTGGAGGTTTGATGCAATATAAAGCAAATTGATATAATATGGATAACCTTTACTGTGGGTGCTGTGCTAGAATGAACAAACTAACAAAATCATTCACAGTGAAAAGTATTTTGACATGAAGGATTTAACTCTTTTCTAACAAAGACAGATTTATAATGTTGCAGGTGAGTTACAGGTTTCTGCTTCCAAAACTGTATTTTCACCCTAGCAAAACGGAGAACAAACTACCGAACTGAACTCAACCATTGTCCACATCATGCAGGCAGGGGAGCCGGCAGCCCAGTGCCGTGGGGCAGCAGCAGGAAGGCTCTTCCATTAACGTGACACAGAGATGAGTATCATGTGCTGATGGTCTCTTGGCAAGGGACCTCAGTGAGCTCCAAAAGCCTCACGCGTTCCTTAGTTTGGTTTGCTGGGTTTTTTTAAGGGTAACAAAGATATTGCAGCAAACTTCGGTTTCCTTGAAATTTCTCATTAGCATTGGAAGAGCTTTGCTCCTTTTTTTTCCCCCTTTGAACCATGATTTACTAATCACACTGATGATAAACTACTGATAAAGATAATGGTTCATTTGTAGCCAACTGTAAGGATGCTCTCCCCCTCAGTTATGGCACTTACTTTCCTAGGTTTGGGGTGGGTGTACCTGTGTACTCAGCGTTTATTTCATAGCAGATATATCGCCTTTCCTCTCTTCAGAAAGCAACTAGAAATTCCCTTGGTTTGTATCACCTCAATCATATTATTACAGGCATAAAATCTTAGGATGTTACTACAATGACTTAAAATACACATTTGCTAAAAAACACAGGTAAAAATACAAATTATGTACGAGGGAAACTGCGAAGACCGAGTAAGTACTCTAAACACACACAAGGAAAACTGGGGCTAAGAACTCCAGCTCTCAGCCTGTGCCTGACGTCAGCCCATGCCAGCCAAGGACAGGGAGCCTGGGCGCTGGGCTCTCTGCAGGAGGAGGATTCCAGCCAGCTGCCACAGCACCTCTGCACTCTTTTTGTCTGGATGCTAAAATCTAAGCAAACCTGTCAGACAGATGGTAAGAAACAACTGTAAGTCACCACTTTCTGCAACCCACTTTGCTTGTTCCCAGTTTCAAATCATGACCAGTGTCATGAACCCTCCTACACCCCAAAACCATGGGAAGTGGTATGTGACCTGGTGAGCTCCTGAGCATGTCACTGGTAATACGCATTTTCAAAACTTATCTTCAAAGCTATTCGCAAACAGCCTCCCTATATTTAAATAATGCTTCATCTTAAACTGAGCTAAACTACAGACACTATGAAATGCCAACAGATGGTTGAATTGTGTTTCCATAGCAAAGTAATTTACAATAATTGCCGTATGGACGTAAATGCAATTTTCCATTATATTCATTTTATCAAGTGTTACCATACAACTCTCATATATTTTATCAGAATATGCAGAGGATATCTGAATTTTCATGCAATAACAATTCTCAATTAGTTCAAATATATTTAAGCTTCAAATCTGAACCTGACACAAAAGCAGAAATACCTAAGACCAAATTAAAATTATATCTTTTTAAGAAGCACACTGTGTAGTATCACTGGTTTTTGTAGTGACCTTACATTATTTTTGTTTCAACGGAAATCTTTACTTACTATCTCGGAATTCAGTAATTCAGAGAACACTTTCCATGTCATTCTAAAGACACCTCACGCTCTTTCCCTCTCATCCTTTCCAATGTGTTTCACTATTTTGCAGGGAAAAAAAACACCCCCATAGCTTAGAACAGTTATTATACAAAAGGGAAACTACTACTCTGCTAAAAAAGGAGCCAAATGACCTTAAATTTGTGACAAATCAAAACATACTCTGTATTGGAGAAGGCTTGGTCACAGCTGGAATAAACAGTAGATGAATTTCATGTTCTGTGTAGAAATAAGAAGTTACTGAGTTTAATTATCCTTAGACTACAAGCCTGTATATTCAGGCAAAAAATACATTTGTTTTCTTTAATATTTTCCTTGCTAGCTTTTCAGTTACCTGTAAGCTTTTATAACTGCTGAGACTCAGATCCACTAATAAACAGGGCTGAATAGGACTAAAATAATGTGAAGCAAGCCACTGCCTTAACACCCTATGCTAAAATACTTCCCATATAACGAATTCTCATTAAAGTAAGCCAGAGCCATAATGATGGTCGTTACACAGAATTATAGACTATAACATTGATCGAATTTAGTGCACTGACAAGGAAAAAGCGCAGAGGAGTTCAAGACATCTGAGCATTAGGCAGCTGTAGCAGCGTACGACAGACATTCCTGACAAGAAGCAGCCAATTACAGCTTAAATTTCTGGCATATAACCAGTTCTGATTAATAGTTTTCCATTACATTACAGACATATTATTAATGTATTAAAAATGTCAAGCTTTGGCAAGAACTAATACAGCATGGTTCAGTTAGTCTGCAGTATCTTCTTTTAATGACCTTCCATTGATACAGAGAAAGATATTGACCAAAGCACATTAAGGATCATGTGCTGAGCGCTGCTGGGGTTTTTCTGACGGAGCTGGTAAGATTTGTCTTGCTTATATTTATTCCTGCAGAGTCACTTATGATATGCATTCTACATTTCAGTGCTCTACTGCTAAGGACATATCTATTTGAATTATTCTGTAAAACACCGTTTAGACTAACATTTCTGAAGTTTACAGCTGTACCAGTTGTGTAGCTCTAAGCCTTGCGCTGTGGGCAAGACAAAGCAAAGCGATGGTTTTTTGTCCCCAGTAATGCCTGTGCATTTGACCTTACAAAAAAGCAATCAAACAAATCAGGAATAACTAATGCCTGGTGCCCCGATCCCCTGCACCCCACGGTGCTCTGCTCTTCACACACCCTGGGTGTCGGCGGCCCGTGGGGGTGGCAAAGAGGGAGCAGCTCCCTTTCTAACTGAGGGTGAGGGCACGACGAACTGCTGGAAGGACATTAGCTAATGTATGCAAAGCCTCCGAAGCACATCGCTCCGGGAGATCTCCTTCGAGGGGCAACAGCGGTATGACCTGCAGGATGGTTTTGGGCCTTGAACATTCCCATGTGCCATAGCCCCTGCAATATGGAAAACACCAGGAGGCACCCGGGAGGCAGGGGTGCTGAAGGCCACTTCTGCTGTCTCTGCCTTCCCCTGGAGCGGTGCTCTGTCTGCAAAGTGCTGGGCATTCAGGCCACAGTGAGTTTGTTACGGCTGTTTGAGAAGAAAGGCATGCAGGTGATGCACATGCATCCCTTTCCAGGTGGGTAAGTCGCATCTTGTGCAGCATTTTAATTCTGCAGCCTGAGCAGATACCCCCTTCAAGAACCAGCTGAAATGCATCTTGTCAGAATCGGGGCCGCTGAAGAACTTCAGATCTCCTTGGGGGCTGCTAGCAAACACTCCTCCTCTGCCTCCTTCCACCACTGTGAAAATCCACCCCCTTCCCCAACTAACTCCCCCCGTGCAGAACGCAAACCCCGTGTCGGCTGCACGCCCTGCAGGAGCTCCCTGCTGGAACGCGCGGTGCAAACCGTACGGGTGGGCTCCTGGCCTCCCTCTTTGGCACACAGCAGGTACGCGAAGGAGGTAATAAAATAACAAGCGATTGCCTCTCACACAGAGCATGCATTTGATAAAGTGTATGCCGCCACCGTGCACGAGTAAAAGCGACAGCCAAAACCAGTTATTATAATGCACGGCAGCCTGAGGAGAACCGGTTAAAATCATGAAGCAAGGCAAGGAGTGCTGGCTGTCACCTCCCAACACCGGCACCTGCAGAACAGTTTTTTTTCCAAAGGAAACATGCTTTAAGTTTGTATCCCTAACAGCTTCACCAGACCAATGTATCTAATCAAGCCCAGGTAAAAAGATCTTTTGTGTCCACTCCACTTATTAATTATTTAAAGCCAGTTTAGAACATATGAAATAAAGTATATTACAAAACAGAACTAATCCTCATACCTGCAACTTACAACAAACAAGTTAATAACAGACAAGTGTTTTATACCCTGCTACACCTAGACAACTTGAGAGCCCGGTACATAAATCCGGTATTTAAAAAAAAACACCAACCCAACCGCTTTTATAAATGCAGAATTATTCACCTATGCAAACAAGAAGAGGCTCTGTATTTAACGATTTACCAATTTTAACTTTCTGTCTTACTTGGATGAAATACAATTGCTGCGGTGCCTTTGGATTCAAATGCTGCTCCAAATGAAGTTTAGGTTCTATTTTTATCCAGCTTATTTAACTATTTAGCAGAAAAAGATTTCCTTGCCTCAGGAGGAATTTAAAATGTCAATACCTATTGGCTGAAG
This sequence comes from Elanus axillaris, assembly GCA_026212715.1. Classification (NCBI taxonomy): domain Eukaryota; kingdom Metazoa; phylum Chordata; class Aves; order Accipitriformes; family Accipitridae; genus Elanus; species Elanus axillaris. The sequence goes on from JANZLQ010000095.1 coordinate 25,237,699, forward strand.
GAAATAAAAAACAGTGTTCCGCTACCAAAAAAATGGGATTCAGCACTATACTGAAAATATTTCTGGTTTTCCCACATCATTCTTTGCTGAGTGACACCTCACACTACTGCTGCCTTTACTCGCTGGGTATCATCAGCTGTCAGCATATGCAGCAAAAGCACCTCAGCTATTTAAATTTTAAAGGCTTTGTATGTAGCTGCTTAAAGTTTTTCCTCTAGAATCTTTATAATTGTGGCTTACTGCCTTAAACATCTCTGTACCTAGCATCAACCTGTTCCACAAGTTTTTTCTCTTGGAATTTAAGTTAGCATTTGGGGTGGTTGCAGGTTTTTGGGTCATTATTTTTCACCCTCAATAAGGTAATACATGCTCCTCAGGCAGTGTATCCGGCGTACAGGGCTACCAGGCTTTCAAGTCGTGGTGTGAGTTGACGACACCTCAAAAGTGAACGAAAACGAAAGCCTACCAGACCCTGAATTTGTTCTGTCCTATTGCCAGTTTTTACATACGTAGCTAGAAAGTTGGTGCCACTTCTTATCAGCGTCACAGGGCTGAGGGCTGACGGCAAAGTCCACGACTCCATGGGAATATTGCCACTAACTGCTGGAAACTCTCGGGTAAACATCCGTTAAAACTCCAAAAATATGCCAGAAATCAGCCTTTATTTTGTTTCCAAATAGAAAACCAAACCAAACCAAACCAGAAACGCCACACACCAAAAAACAAGCCGGGGAAAGTTCTACTGTGGTTTTCTTCCCTTCGACTGGCTGCCCAGGCCACAGCTCCTCATCCTCAACCGCATTGTCCTTAGGCAAGACAGTGATTTATTCCCTCTTTAAAAGCATCTCCACCGTTTGTTTCACTCACTGTCTCTGCTAACATCCCCGCAGAAGTAAGGCTGGCTCCTAGCACATCAGATCCGGAATATTGAAAAGTTGATTGCAGAACAATAAAAGTATATTCAGCAGAGGCCAAAAATGCACACGCACCAACTTTGAGAGCACAAAAGCATCTGTTTTATCGGGGTTAGCTGATCTGCCCTGCTCACCGGCCACGCGGGGTTTCTTTGTGGGGTTTTGTGTGCGTGCGTGTGCGAGTGCGAGCAAACGTTTAGAAAAGCCGCCTGCAATTTCCGATGCGAGGGAGTGAACTGTTTCCAGGTTGAGAACCAGTGACCGGTCCGCTGCTCCTGGGCCAGCGGGGCTATTCCCCGGCCACCGCCCCCGCCCTCTGGCAAACAGGACTTTTGATCTTCCTCGCCCCCCCCCGCGTGGGAAAATCCGCGCCGCGGAGCGGCAGCCGGCGCGAGGGACGGGCCCTTCCCTCTGGGCTCTCCCGCCGCCTGCGCGCCGCCGCCGCGCCCCCTTCAAAGCCCGGCGCGGCCCGACCCGAGCTCCGCCGGTTCCCGCGGAGGAGGCAGCGCCGCGCAGGTAC
>JANZLQ010000095.1:25239232-25260890 GCA_026212715.1 Elanus axillaris
GGGGGGGCTGTCCCCATCCGTGCGCTGGCGAGAGCCGCCGCCGGCCCCGCTCCCGGCCCGGGCGCTGCCGGTGTTAGCAGCCCCGCAAGGGCAGACCCTGGGGGCTGGCGAGATGCTGAACTGGCCGGACAGCGGGGACCGTACAGGAAGTGCAAAACTTAAGTGTGGATCTCAATAATAATTTGTATAGAGTAAAAATTTAAAAAAAAAAAAGACTTGCAGGACTTGGCTGGGTGTTGTTGGGGTCAAGTCAAGCAAAATGACCTGCTGCTTTGTGGGAAGGAAGGAGGGGAATTACCGGGGCGAAAGCCCCGCTGGAAGGGGGAACGGGAGGGGCCAGGGCAGGGACACGGGTCGGGAGCTGCGGGCAGCGCCGAGCCTCCCCGCGCCGTGCCCGCCTGGCCCCGCACGGAGCGCAGCCATCGCACGGAATACCGAAGACCTCCCCGCTGGAAACGGCCGCCACTCTAGTGAACTCCGCCGGGATGCTACATTGGACCGTCTTCATCCCCCCGCAGCCTGGAAATGTCCCGAGACCGGCTCGCAGGCACGGCCGAGGCCCCTCCATCCCCGGCCCCGGGGTCTCGCCGGTGGCCGTGGTCCACGGAGGGGAGCGGGCTGGGTGCGAGGGCGGCTCTACCAGGCTCGGATTCCGTGCAACGTGGAGATCCCCGCGTTCCCCTGCGGGATGGGCGTCTGCACCGAATTCAAGTCCCCTACGCTGAAGTTCATGAAGTTGTTGCCGGCCGCCGAGGGCTGCATGGTCTGCATGGACGGGTAGTTGCAGTTGTAGTTGGCGTTGCAGGCGGGGCTGTTATAGTTGGTGTACGCGGGGTAGGCGTTGTAGCTATAGGGGTTAATGCTGACATTGTACGGCGAACTGTAGGGAGAAGACTCCCCCAGACAGGGCTTCCCGTCGCGTACCAGCACCGGCACCGCTATCCGCCGGGGGGGAGGGATGCCCACCATTTCGAGGGTCTGATCCTGTCTTTGCCTTTTGCATTTATACCTTCGATTCTGGAACCAAATTTTCACCTGGGTGGAGGTGAGCTTTAGGACGTTCGCTAGATGGTCTCTCTCGGGAGCCGAGAGGTATTTCTGCTGCTTGAACCTTCTCTCCAGTTCGTAGACTTGGGCTTGAGAAAAGAGGACGCGAGGTTTCCTCCTTTTCCTCTGTCTGGGCCGCTCGGGATCTTCCAGGTCCCTTTTCTCCTGCTCCAGGCTCTTGTGCAGGGAACACAGTTCTGCAGCAAAATAAACGGGGAGAGGGGAGGTACAAAAAAATAAAGCGATGTTCAATAAACCGCGTGCACCGTGAGTGAGCCCCGGCTCTTCCCCGGCCTCGCTGTGCCTCGGCCCCGCAGGCCGCCCTGGCGACCCGCTCCTGCGGCAGCAGAACCGGCCTTGCCCCGCTCCTTAAGTACCTCTTGAGCAGTTTTCCGTCGGTCCTTTTTTGATTGTTTGAAAAGAAGGATGCTCCGTGCACTGATTTGAGTGGCGACCGCCTGTGCCACAGCCTGCATCGATCGCATGTCGCCTTTGTACCGAATCCCACCCCGACCCAGTGAGCCTATGCTCAGCCGGGCGGCTTAGAAATGAGATTTGTCGCCCGGTTTCTGGGCAAGCTCGAGGCCTCGCGTATCACCCCGCAGCTTTGGCCGTCCCCTTGGGCAGCCACCGCGGCCCCGGCCCCGCTCGGGGGAGCCGCGGGTGTCTCCGGGGTCAGCGGGACGCTCCCGGCGGTGGGTCTGTCCCGCTCCTGCACCGCGGGGCCTGCGAGGGGATGAAGATGCTTTCACTCCCCGTGTTCTTCCTCCCCCGGCCTCCCGCCCGCAGCCCCGGCGGGGGCGGGAGCGGGAGCGGGAGCCGGCCCAACCCGGCAACGGCGGGTCCGGCGGGGCTGCGGCTGCTCCCTTCCCGCTGGAGCAGCCTTGGTTTTCCTTTTTTTACTTCGGCTTCGGCCTGGTAACGCGCGCGCGGAGGTCGCCGTGAGTGCTTCTGCTCGGAGCCCGGAGTCCGGAGCTCGGGCGGGCCGACCCGAGCGCCCCGCCGCAGCGGCGCTCGGGCGCGGGGACAGGGCAGCGTCCGTCCCGCCCGCCTGGCCGGAGGGTCCCTCCGCAGGGCTGGACGTGCCTGGAAAGCGCTGGTCCTTCCTCTGCCCGCTGCACCGAAGTGCCACCGAAAGAGAGGGAAAGCGTTATTTGTCTGTTGCCGTCCTGCTTTGACCGCCCTCCTCGTAGCGGTCCTTCTGGGCTCCAGAGAGATGCGAAAACTCCGGCCCCGCAATCTGCTCTGCCTGCCCGGTTCCGTCCTGCACCCGCTCCACTTCTGTCATTTGTATGAGAGACGTACACAGCTCTCCCCTCCAGACGTCCCCAGGCTGCAAAACAGTACCTAAAACCGATAATCATTAGTGAGTCCCGTGTAGGAATTATGCTTAGATTACTCCTGGCAACTACCTGACTACCGAATTTGACCGACTCCAGGGGCCAGCTCTGGCCAGTCAGACGCTGGCTGTATCCTGAGCGCTCGGGAGCTGTGTTTATCGTTTGTTTGCATGTTACAAGGTGTTAAATGTGTTTACGTAGGCAACGGTGCCGTTGTATTTGGTTGACAAGATTTGGCATTTTGCAGTGCTGGGATGTAGTCAGGTGAAAGGAGGCAGTGGAGTTGTGGTAGAGTCAGAGACTTGTTCTCCATTTGGGCTTCAGAATTTGGTAGGCTGTGTAAATAACTGGCAGGAGCCATTGAGAAGGATGTTTTACTTCCCGTATGGACTGGTAAACCAGCAAAGTGAAAAAGATGCCTTCTAGTTTCTCCCGGCTTCCCCCGCCACACACACACCCTGTGTGGGCTGTGGTGTTGCTTCTCCCTTTCCATTCCTTCTCCGGCATCTCTGTGGTTGTGGTAGTGCATACATGGAAAAGGCATTTGTGTGGGAAAGCCAGGAACGATCAAAGGGGTGGGAAAATTCAGCTTCAGGGTTTTTCAGCCCCCAAAGCAGTTCTTGCTCTCTTTGCAGCCTCCTGGTGCAGGGAAATTGTCCCGGAGCTTGTACAAAAGGACAGAAGGTGAAAATGAGTAATTTTCTTTTACTGCTTGAACTGGCAACGTGTCAGGCATCGAGGCTCCTTAGGGCCTTTTGTAAAGCAGAGGGGCAGAGTTTCACTATGGTTGGAAGAAATGGGTTGTTCCCCTAATTACAAGACAGATGGACAGCTGTACAGCAAAAGTGCAAGACACCACACTCACTGAGCCAAGTCCCTGCAGCAGCACATGCGGGCAGACCAGCCCTGCTGCCCGTGAGAGCTATTGGGGACCTCTGCCTCAGAGGTGCTCCAGGCGTGGTGGCTTTGGCTGGCTGTGGACAGGTCTGGGTCAGCTGCTTGCAGATGCCTCAAGGTGAGTGGTTTGGCGGTGCTTGAGGAGGGCTCTCTTGCTTTAGACTTGAATTGGGAGAGGAAGCCTCCTTTCCGTGCGCCCAGAGCACAGCTCTTCGTGTTACAATTAATGTCAGCAAGAGTGGTGTACTTGGTGGAGAGCAGAGCTGAGCGTGCCGTATGTACCTGTTCTGCACCTTGTGCTGCTCGGGTAATGTGCTCTAAAGCTCACCTATGGCATTGTGTTGGAAGTTTTCTGTCCTCGGTGCTGAGTCTTTGGCCTGTCTGCTGAGACCGTTGCTTGGCTTGTGGGACTGGCTAGCCACAAAGATTAAAGGCAGGACCAAGTCATTTGATATGTCAAACATCATTAAGTTCTTCTGGTAATGATGTTAGCCTCCTGTATCAAAGCTGGAGCAGCTGGTTCGAGTGCAGTGTCACCAAGTCTGAGATTAGCTGTGCCGTACTGGTAAAAATGATGGCCAAAAATCAAATCCAGGCTGAGAATGTGGCCAAACTTCACAGCCAAATTTTAAGCTTATCAGAAAAAAGGGATCTGATTTAAATTCTTTGTCAAAGGCTGTTGAAAGGATGGAAAAGCAGATGGAATTCGGCAGCTAGAGAAGAATTGCCTGTGTTGGTTTTGTGCTTGTTAGAGTCATAAACTGGAGTAAAACATGGAAAGGACGATGCCTTTATAATCAAACTGGAAATATTGTGCCAATGCCTGTACTGAATTTATGACAGCCCCTTTAGTAGTGAGTAACAGTCGTTCACGTCTAAATGGACTGGTGACCTCACTCCCGCAGCACCTTGAGACTGGACTTCAGCAGGATTCCTAAAGCAGATTCGATATTTAGATATAAAGTAAGATTAACCAAAGTTTGAATTGAATAATTAAAAAGTACAGACTATGGCAGGTCCCACTACCTGCTTTACCGGGTTGGAAATTCACTAAAATGAACATTTAGCCAGTTATTAAATACCAAAGGATGGAAAGTCACAACACTGGGAACGTGTTATCTTGAAAGTGTTTCTAGCAGTATTTCTTATATCTTCTCAGTAATAGCTGGTATTGGCCCCTAATGGAATCAGAGAAAGGGATTAATTTTTAATTACTGCCCCGAGCATGGGAGCACCTGTGTCTGTTAGGACACTCCTTGCTACAAGGCATGATTTCTACTGAAAGGGGCATAAATTGCTGGTACAGCAGTGGTACCGCTGATTACAAACTTTTCTGTAAAACAACAGCTGAACTGTGAGTTTTTAACCAAGTCCTGAACCTAATCAAGCTTTGCATGATTTCAAGCAGCAGTTTGGATATTTAGTGCATCCCCTCATGTGCTGTTATGAATCTTTTATTACCTGCTCTAGTCCGAGTTGACCTCTAATGATACAGCAGAATTATTTTATTAATGCATTTTCCCGCAGCAGAGGACACTGCACTGGGCACTAGCAGAGTCCCTGGCTTTGCCTGAAGTAGCGGGTGTCCGTGGAGATGTGCCCAGAGAAATGGGGAGCTTCCCTGCCCGAAGCCCCAAGTTTCACTATAGTGGTATCTGAGGCCTGAAGTGAAATATGCAGATGTGATGCGATGCAGCGGCTGAGGCCTGACATCAAAACAAAGAGGCTGCTGACGATGGCCAGGCCGGTGCCCTGGCTGGGCAGCGGGGAGCGGGCAGCGGGCACAGGCTTTCAGGGTGAGCAGTGGCAAGGAAAGTGCCACTGTGTGGGGAGCGGCTCGGAGCCACTGGGCATCTCTAGGCTGCGGAGCCGCTGCCTGCTCCACGTGCTGCTCTGCTCCGCCGGCACACTGCATACAGGTTTCTGACCTCTTTTGCCGCCTGCTGAAGGAGGTTTTGTGAAGCAGCAGGCAAAAGGTGCGGGAGGCAAGAGCAGGAGGAGTGCTAATTTGCCCCTGCCTCCCCCTGCTGAGCTGAGACAGGGGCAGAAACAGCCAAGAAACAGCGAACTCTCCCAGAGGCAGAGCTCATCTGTCCACTTTATTGCTGCTTTGCCCACAGTCATTTAACCTCCTGTAAAGTCAATTGGTTGGTGAGGGTTTGAATGTTGGTCTGGGCTTGCACCTTTAGTGCCTCCAGCAGCGTCATTTCCAGCAGAATGATTGGAAAACTGTATTGAGATAAATGACAAAATCAAAAGGTTTCTGCATTTGTGCAGGCAGGGGGACAAATCCTGACTCTGTTCAGCGAAGCAGCGAAAACGCAGACGTTCCCAAGCAGCGTTTTGCCACCGCTTGAGCTTCAACACAGTTGAAGGGCAGGGGACAGGGAGGCTACTGAAAAAAATGTCACCCCTTGCTCCGAAATCTCCATCACAGTACAGTTTGCAAGAGGTTTTCTCTGAGCAGGATGGATGGCAGAACAGAAAAATGCTGGCAGCTACAAGTGCCTTGTCTAGACCAGGGCTTCCATCATAGCACTCTGCCCAGGGCAGACCCCGCTAGCAGCGCGGGGAAGTTTTAATGGAAATGCTGGTGGAGGCACACAGCGCTCTCCAAAGCCCTCCAGCCCCTGAGTAAAGTAATCTGGGCAGCCAGCTGGGAGTATGATGTTGCACTGATGCACACTACATAAAGAAAGAGACATGCGAGTCTGACATCCTACTCCTGCCTCCATTTCCATACAGCTTGATAATGACTTTTTCTGCTTAGAGGGTAAGGAGATCTTTCCCAATCATGTTTCAGGGCTGAGAGCTTCTCTGAACAGGACATCTTGGTCTGAATCTTGAAATTCGGTATGTATGAAATCTGGGAGAGAGACTACCTCATCAGCAGAGTTTTTCATTTGACTGGGATTGTTTCCCACTGGCAGGGCATGGGACCCTATTACTCATTCCTCTGGTCTAGGATAGAAAAAAAACCATTTCAGGTCTCCTCTGAGAATCGTTTTTGTAATTCCCATGCGCTTCCCCAGGGAATGTGGGCAATGGAGTTCCATGAGGTGTACTCTTGGTGGGAAGGTAAAGTCATTTATTTGATACACAAAGGGTTATTCTTAAGTATTGGACTTGTTGATTCAGAGATGCATGTAAATTACAGCCTGGATTTCCACTTGCAGGATGAAAAATGTTTTGTTCTAATAATAAATACTGAATCGCTGCTGTTTCCATTTACATAACACACATGACACAATGTGTAAATCCTTGACAATATTTTTTCAGAATTTAGCAGCTTGTTTTTCTGCAAACATAAACATTTATTTTTGGTGTTAATAATTAATAATACGCCACATGCCCATAATAAATGCAAAATCTAATCTTGTATAGACATAAATGTGTCTGCCAAAGTGGTCTTTCTGTGCTGTAAATGACTTTCACAAAGTGGTAGCATACGTTTTATTTTCAATCACTGGTGATTCGTTTTGTGAACAGATATGTCATTAAACTAAATGCTTTCCTTTGAAAATAACAAATACTTCACACATTTATTTTTTTTTCCCCCAAAGAAAAACAGTCAATTATTAAAAAAGGGGAAGCGGCTAATGTCAAAATCTTTGCAGCTGTATCCAAAGCAAAATGTAGACAGGAATGTGGAAAATCCCAGCAATGGAGGGAAGGGAACCTGAGATATGAGAGTATCAGTCCTCATCTCTGCAGTGGAAAGAAGGAAACGACCTCCTTGGGGTCAAAGTCACTCCTACAGTTGGACAGAGAATGACTCTACATGGTGCAGAACAAGATACTGAAGCGGTGCAGGGTAGCAGATCTAGGTACACCCTTCTCTCACCTATTGATTCCTCCCTTCAGAGCCCAGTATTTTTAGGTTTCATCATTTCCTAGAAACCAGCAGTAGCTGAGAAACCTCCTGACAAAGCCTTTGGGTTGTATTGCTCTTAATGGCTGTCCCACCTGACGGCTGGCACTGCGGAGGCTCTCGGTTACAGTGTGACAGCTCTTCCTTACTGTGTTAGCACAGCCGGCAGCAGCGGCTGGGCTGAAAGTTGTAGCTGTGCTCATGAAGCCCGCTTAACAAACTGGATCATATTTTAACCTTGATTTGGGGTGCAAGATGGAATGTAGATTGTCTCATCATCTGTGAAGCCGCACGTAGCTGTGCTTCGCTAAACTGCACTGGAAATAGCTGTCCTTACAGAGAAGGCTGAGCTGACTTTTTGGGAAAGGCAGGGATATGCTAACACTAGAGGAGTAACAAAACATCAAGGTGTTTTACTACTCTGTTCTGCAAGGACTTCATAGCTTCTATATTTGTTCTGCTTTTATTTATACTATTCCAACCAACTGATAACTCTTTTTTAGGTACCTCTCATCTTTGTGGGAGGTTTAACTGTTCGTTTAGGTCATTGGTTGTGGTTAGCAGTGTGGATGACACGAGGGTCCTCAGAAATTGGTCAAACCTTCCAGAAAAGGTAAACCTTAATATTCCAGCATGAAATAAGAGAGGAGATGAAAGAGATTTATCTGAAGCATTTTCATGCTATCATTATGCATTCTGTAGAAGACAAAGATCATAAAAGTCCAATTGCTATTCATGGGCCAGCACTTATTAATCAAATGAAAATAAAGTGCCCTAATAAGGATGGGTTCAGAGCAACCGGGCTGGGCTGACTCAGCCATTTTTACACAGTGACAAACTCCTGAATGGTATTGTGCTTTGGGGGAAAGTTTTCAAAATTCCCTGTTTTCTGAATTTCTCTCTGCTCAGTTCACCTTCTCCTTGGGCACTCTTTCCGCTGGAAACCCACAGGCATGTAGAGCTTCATGGAGGCTCACGTTGCTGTAGCTGAACTGAGTGTTGGGGGAGCCTACTTACCCACATGGGTGACCATAGGGTACAGCTGTCGATACAATTGATCAAAAATGTGCACAGCAAAGGTTTTTTTGCCTTTGCAAAAAGGCTTTTACGAATGAAATGTCTACAGAAATGGTTTGCACCAATGCAAGCTCCAGTTATTTTTCAAGCATAATAGTAAGCATAATATGTTATAAAAAGGAACAGATTATTTGACCAAAAATATTCAACCTGTTTTTGAAATGGAGGTTTCATCTTTTAAGTCTGTGTTTTGAAAATATTTCATGTGCTTATTTTTTTTCAGCAGATAGACTTGTCAGGTCTTGGAGTCAGGGACTGCTTCTTATGTCTGTGTACAGAACCTAACACTGCTGTCATCTGAGTTATGCATCTAAGGTTGGACTTGCCACATATAGTACATACAGTAATTAACAGTAATTCGTCATCTGTTGCCAGGTAACTTCTAGCTGTTAATACTATCGTAAACATCTTTCCTTTTCAAAAATAGCTTTTAAATGATATATAGCTCTCATAGTATTTATGTGATAACTAGCTGAACCAACCAGCCACTCCAAATTCAGTTCCTAAGTGGAGCTTAATGTTTGGGTACAATGATGATTACGTTTGCTGCGTTAAAGAACCAGCTATATTCTGTTCTCTCAGCAGGGCAAAAGGCACATATTGAGAACTACCAGTTATTTACCCAATCCCACATGCGTTCCTACACAAATACGGACATTTCTTAGTACCAATTTTAATCAGCCCAATATTTTAATATGGAATAGAAACACTCCAGGGATGATTTTCATTGTTCTTTTGTTGATGAATTTCTTTCATGGAGGAAAAGCATAGTTTAACATACAGGAGTGAATTACAGTAGCACTCTGACATGGGATAAAACCACAAGAACAATGGGCAGAGATAGCATTTAAATTAACTTTTCCCTCCCAATGAAAAGGAGAAATAAGTATATAAAAACATTCACTACTTGAAAACCTGGATTATGAAGAGGCATTTCTGTGTGTCCATTTGATAGGAGTGTGGAACTCCTGGAGAGAGAAGTAGGGAAAATTCAGTTTTCATGTGGCTGAACCACACTTTTGTCTGGTAACCATTAGATTTGATTTGTGGTATACCATTACAAACCAGTGAAGGGCAGCACTAACCAACTCTTTTAGGTAACTAGAAAGATCACTAATTATGTTTTCAAGCTTAAAATTATGTAAACATTAAGCATTTGACTGGATTTGCTATGAAATAGGTGGTATTGCTGTATTACTGCAAAACAGTAACTTCAAAAGCATTCTGTAATCGTCAGAGTGGAATTCTGCAGCTACGAATTCACAGCTTTTAATTTCAGAAAGTTTTAGGAAAGGGCATTTCATTTATTGAAAAGCTGAATCTCTTGCTAAGAGTATGGTCAGTTCAATTGCTTTTTTAGGTTATAGCATAGGATCTACACATCAAAATAGATTTTGGAAGATTGAATTATGGTTCATATCAGAAATACATACACAATAATAGAGATATTTTTGTAGTTCAAAACAGTGGAGGTATGCTTTTCTACATAAATTGGTAGATGAGATTAGTTAATTTATTTCTGAAGTTTCCTTCAGCTTGCTTTATGGGAAATAATGATTTGTATGTCTGATAAACTCATATTTATAGTCAATATAACAAGATATTGGAAAGAACTTTCACTGGCAATTTTATTTTCTTCCTCATGTCTGAAGATTTAGCTGTAAACTTGTACAAACTCTTTCAAAATACCATCTTATTTACTATGGTGTTTGGGAAGGAATAAATTAGAAGGTGCTCTACTCTTTAGTCTCATTTTAAATGTCCTATGCCCATGTGCACATTTAAAAACTACTTTAACAACCTCCTCCCCCCCAAAAAAAAGAATAATACCTTGACTTTCCACAGGAAGCTATGTTATACTATAAGTTCATGCAAACAGTAGTTCATCTGTTTACTTGTAAAAACAAAGCTATACATCATTCTGAATTGGAAGTATTTGTCATGGCTGTGAAAAACAGATGAATCAGTCCTGCTAGATGATTAACTGAATACCCTGTAAATAAAGATCTTCACTGTGATTTTATAGTAGAGAAAGGTCTCTCCATGTATATTCAAATAGCTACCAACAATAGTAATTTGCAGCATTGTTCCTTTTTACAGAGAAAATCATTATTCTAATACTAGGAGTATTTTAGTGCTAAAGAGAACATGTCTTGACTCAGCTCATAAATGCAAGCGTGCACACATGCAGCCTTACTGTCTCCTTCTCATCCACGCTGCCCACTGTAGCCTCTGGCCGCCCAGCCGGTCCGCAGCGGGGTTGCACAGACCAAGGGCAGTCCCCAGGGCTGAAGAGAGATGGAGAAATGTGTCTGGGGTCTCCAGGAGCAGTTCTTAGTGGAGTCACTCCCGCTGACCCTTTGGGCGGTACGCTGCTGATTAGCTTTTTAGACACAGGATAAAGATTAGTGTAAAGCCCACCCATCGGGCAAGCCCTTGCCTATTAATCCCAAAGTGTCTACTTTAACCTCAGACGTTTTGGTGTGTGATATACGTATAAGTAATCATTGCGTACGCCTCCACTGTGAGCAAAAGGCGAGTTTGTGAGAAAAGTTTTAAACAGTTGCTAGAGTAACAGAACTCCTTGCTTTATCCAGAATTATTTTTGTTGTTGTTTTATCTGCTCTGAATATTTCAAGTACTAACATGAATTCCTGTAGTGGCACTTACTGCGTACTTGCAACGTTTTGCATGATACAAATGCTTTAGGGTTTTTTTAAAGATGTCTTTACAGAAGTCTTTCTGGCATAGAGCTGGCCTTCCTGCCAAAAAAGGTCCAAGTGGTGGAGAACAGAGTAGGAATGGCATCCATGGCACTTCAGGCACAGAAAAGTAGGCGTTTGGTCAAAGTGAGTTACCTTGGCTCCCTAGTGTGAGGAGATGAGATAGGCAAGGAAGGATTCATCCCATGTAAGAGATCTGAGTTAGGGAGAATTAATTACAGAGAGGACCCAACCGACAGCCTTAAGGCTTAGGGGTAGGCTCCAGGTGAGCGATCCCCTGGGCACAGTCTCTGCAGCCCTGCGGGTCTCTTTCACACAGACGCGCGATTCCTTCAGCCTTGCGGTAGTGGAGGGAGGTTGTCAGGGCCAAGATGACTCTATCTGTTTTCTTTCTCTAGTAGACTTGTGTACTAACTAAACATAAATATGAGGATTTTTGCATTCCTATAGCCAACAACATTTATTTATATTTTATATTTTAAATTTCACCTGCATTGCAAGACATTTATTACTATATTTAATGTACAAGACTGTCCAATTAATTAATGAAAAATTCCCCTTCTTCTTTTAAGGGATTAAAATAATATTTTATGGGATGCATCTGGGACATTGGTTAGAAATTAAAATGGCAACATTTGCTGCAATAATGGTTTTTAATGCTGGAGAACCAGAGCAATACATCAGATTATAGAAGAGATGAATGAATCGACAAATTAATTAAATGATTAAAAGCTTGAGCTGACACTGAAGTTTATATGTTTATGCTGATATGTAAAACATCTATTGATCTGAAGTTTGATAAGTAATATTTACAAATTTATTCTCATATACATAATTATTGTTGTATTCTCTTGTACTAAAAGTATCCTAGGTTACCTGAGCAGGTCCCTGGCACTTCAGCCTGAACACTAATTACCTGAGCTGTTGCAGTTGCTCAGACACCTTGGGGAGCTCCACTTTCCGTGCATTGGGAGGGCTTCCACCTAAAACAGCCCCAAAAGAGGAGGAGGGAAAATGTTTCCCCCAGGTGAAGTTATACTGCACGGGTGCATTCCTGTTGGCGACACGTGCCGTGTGTGAAAGCGGGCAGAGCAGAGCTGCTGGGGCCATCGTCCCTGAGCACGGGTGGTGCTGCCATGTCCCGGCGGCTGTGGCTGGAGAGGGAGGGCGAGTGGTCCGGGGCCCTCAGCAGTGCCCCCTCCCTTGGGACAGGGTGGTCCTTCTGAGCAAGAACAGCGAGCAGAGAAGGCCAAAGAGCAAAGTCTGCATGAGTTTGGCTGTTGGCATGAGTAAGAGGTGGAGGAGAGGGAAGGCAGGAGGAGGTCAGACCCATCTAAAGCACAGACCTGTGTCAGGCTTGTGAGCTCGGACTGCAGGGCAGTGCCTCTCTGGAGATTTCTTTTGTTGGTTTTTGGAGATCTCTGTTTCTCCAGGGCTTTTAACAGTAAGGTTTCTGTGGTTAAGCGTTTCTTTTCCTAATGCCTTGTTCCTCATTTTCTTGACACATCCTCTGAAAAGGCATTATATTAGACATCACATGCGGTTGTGACCTTGATGCTGCTAGGGAAGGGTGCATGCGTGCCCTCCCCTCCTCTGAGTTTGGACCTTTTAAGGGGTCCAAAGGCTGATTTCAGGACCTGAGAGGATGGGTACTCGCTGTACCATGGTCCAAAAAGGCATGTGCAGAGAGCAAAAGACACAAACCTGGAGGTTTCTTTTATAAAATAGAGTTTAAAAAGAACTGCTTACAATAGACAAGTAATTCCAGAAAAGCAAAACTGGATCAAGCTGAACCTGAGGTTTGTTAAGAGTGGAAAGCTTCACAATGGACATGGTCTGCTGGTAAAAGGGAAAACACAAAGGATGTCCAAAGGCAAGTAGTTTCGCAGAATTAATTTTTTTCCAGATGTATGCACAAACACAGAAAAAAGGATTAGAAAGAAAAGTTTCTGAAATCAGAAGTTAAATGCTAAGGGGATGAATCTTGCATCCATCTGTGGTTGATGCTGCTTTCAACAGGTGCAGGACTCAGATTTGGCTCTTTTGAAGACACCTGCAATGTGTCCTTCAGGCCTTCTACCCACTTTTGCTCTTTGATTTCAGCAGCTTTGTTTGCAGATCTGGGGCTGGGTTCACAGGGACACTGGGAGAGCATGTTTTGACATTAGCATCTGCCACCCTGGGGAACCAGGCCACTGGCTTCCAGTCCTGCCCAGCATTTCACGCAGATCAGAACTGATGTCAGCTAAATCTGTAACTTTAAGTATTGGCCATGTGTATCCTTCTGTCTGTCCGGTTTGCAGTGCTCCTCCGTATTTTTTCCTAAACAGACAAATGGTAATTAAAATTGTGTGAGGAATGTACAATTGGACGTTGAAGTGATAGAGCACAAAGAGCATAGCCAACATATGTACGAACATAAACTAAACTACTTGTTTTAATTTTTTATATTCTTCACCTAATGGCTGAAATCACAGATTATATCCAGAGTGAGAAACATTGTGCACTTGACTAATATATATTGCAACATTTAAAAAATGTATTATTTATAGAGAGTCATAAATATATTATTTTACATTTGTAGATATTTAGTGGCATGGATCTAAACGATACTTTTACGGGAAATATAAACATGCTGCTCTGATTGGAATCTGAAGTGACCCTGGTGGAACAACCCATAACGGGCACCACCAGCAGGCAAAAGGGGAGCCAGCAGGAAGAGTGTGCTAAATACTCCAATGAGAGTCAAGGCAGTAGAGCTTATAACTGCAGATGCTGAAGCTTGTAGGTAACTCTACTTAGGGGAATAATTTCGTATTAGTTCTTAAGGGTTCCTTTGTCTTTGTAATTGCATTCTCTTGTAAGTAAATATGCAGGATACCTTTCCACACAGAAAACACAAAGTCTTTTACGATAGCGAATTGCAACATTTAGAGTGATGTCATGTCACAGGTTGTTGCCTGAACACTCATTTACTTCTGAGAAACTTGGTCCAGCTGCCCTGAAATAGCTGCTTACTCCATTTAGGTTAAAAAAAAAATTCTATTAAAATTGGGATCTGAAGTACTTTTGTGTTTTGGTTTGGTTTTTTTTTTTTTTTTTTTTTAAAAGGCCCTGCAATCTGAGAGTTCAAAAGATAAGCATTTCTTGACATTAACAATCTGAAATGTATTTTAAAAGAAAGCTATTTGAAACATTGTTTTCTAGTACATTTCACAGTTTATTGATGCTGATTAGTGCAAAAAATTATGAAGAAATACATCTAGAGTCATTTTGTCACTGGACCATCATAGAAAGTGTGATTTTTCTCATAATGAATAATAAACAACGTGCAGCTGGAACTGCAGGGAGGAAGTGAGTGCATGACTGCGGTGGTGGTCTCATGGGCTAATTGTGGGTGTTACGGTCCTCTCCCCTCCCCCAAATGCAGGAATGAGCATCTAACGGCTTGAACAATTGCCGTTCTGTTGTCTTCCATACACAAGCTGCTAAAAGAGTACAGGAAGTGAATTGAGATGGGTGTCAAGAATGACAATTAATGTGGAAAGTCTATTCCGTTGCCGTGTTGCTCTCTAGAATAACTTGTGTCTGATTGTCTCACTGCAGTTGTGGTCTTATCATTATCACCATCAGATGCATCTGCTTGCTTATTTCTGGATCCTTTTATTCACAGCAGATGAAAACTACAAGGTCCATTTCAGCTGTATGCATGTTCTCCAGTCGATCCAATAACTTCATCTGTTTTCCCCTACAGATAGGTTTCTTAACTCCCATCTGCCATGTAGATCTCTAAAGTGTTGTGGGAATTGCTTAAGCAACATTGGTGTATCAGATGCGAGAGGCATTTACTGCAGGACAGATAAAGAACTTTTCTTCCCTTTTAATGGTTTTGAATCAGTTAGTTAATACATGGTTAGTGGTTCATGTAGCTTGATGGCTCCTTGGCAGCTTCCTGAGAAGGCGAGAATCCTTGGATGGTGTTACTGCACCACAGTGACTTAATATATGTGACATCATCCTCTGCCACAGTGGTTGTTAGCAGGAGGACGGAATTAATCCAGCAGCCTGGGGATTTCTGGAGAAGCTATTCTAGTTTTGTCCTGGCAGATACTGGAAAACAATAAGAGTACTGGTAGGTGAAGTTCTTGTTAATGCCATCTTTGCTCCACCCTGTACGGTACATTAACCATACCTCAGTCATCTGTCTACATCTGCACCTCTCAATCCTATTACCAATTACTGGAACCAGCTACTCTCTCTATGTATTTTAGAAATTAGTCTCTGATTATTAAATCATGACTGCATGTTAACACCCATTATTTTTATAAACCCACTGCAGACTCCCATGCATTATAAATAAATTGTATTAACTCCAGTTCATATGAAATATTTATAAATATTATGGAAAGGGCTCACTTTCTGTGCATAGTTATTAGACATTTTAGATTATAGAAGATTGCAAATGGTCAATTATGTAAAATTATGAGAATACAGACTTAAAACTAGGCTCATAATCCTACAACAAGAGAGACACAGAAAACCAAGATTCCAACTGGGCTCAAGAAGAGTGACGTGCTTTATGTTTCTTAATTATCTTTATTTCCCAGTAGTATTGCTATTGCCAGAGCTCAATTTGCTATGTGCCAATGAAAGAGTAATAAGTTGCAGAGGCACTCCTATATCAGATGAGAGAGTTTCACTCTCCTGTGTTGTCAGAACATAAACCCATAGAGGACAGGTGATTTTAGCTATATTGTGTTTGACTCGGAGCAATTTTGGAGTTTGGGAAGAATTCAGTTGCGAAGTAAATGGTTCTTACCAAAAACCCTGCTGGAGATGGGCAATGAGGCTGTTGATGTCACTGAATGTTAAGCAGCTAATAGGAATTACAAATCTAAATATTTTTGTAAATCTAGTTCATAACTAGTAACCGAGTCTTTGAAAATATCACCTAGTGTGGTAATAAAAACCAGAAGCCAAAGCAAGAGTACTGAGGCTTCTGGTTTGCAGCACTCTAGTTTATAGATTAGGGAAGGACATGGCTGAGCGACGGGAAGTTTTTAAATACATTCATTCAGGTTCCACTGAATCCAATGGAAAGCATCTTTGCTTTTCCGGGAGAACCTGGGGAGACCAGTGACAAATAGCTCTGAAACCCTCAGCCTAGTGGTCCAAGCTGGCCTGCCATCCAGCTGCCCATTAGTTTGCCCACCAGGGATTAGAAGCTTTTGAATTTTAATTTTTTGGTTTGGTAAGGAAGCTCTTCTAAGGGGACTCCGTATGGTCTTTTACATAAACATTATAAACCTGTTTATCCAACCTCCTCTCATCCACAGCTTCTAACTAAATCTAGGTTATGTCCCTAGTTAGAAAATTTAATTAATAAAAAGGTTAAATGTTTGTACAGCACCTTGAAGCTGTAAAGTGCTAAATCCCAAGTACTAGCAAGTCTCTCAATTATGATAGAGCATGTTTATACAAATATGTTTGATGTCCTCAGAACATTTGGACTAAGTGGAGTGTATTTCCTGTTGAGAATAGATTTTGCTGGTTGGAAACCATGCCTTATGAAATGCAGACTGCTGTCACAGCATCCAGTCCAGGGAGATAATAACATAAAGAAACATAATTTGCAGCATTAAAACTGCATTTTCTAAATATTTGAAAGCAGGAGTAAAAGATTTCAAAGAATCCCCTCTTCCTTGTTTAATCTGAATTGTGTTGCTTTGCTGATTATAGAAGCACTTGCGAGTTTTATTATGGTGGTATTACATTTGACTGTAGTTAATGGTCTGACTATTTTCATTATATATTTTTATGAGTTTATCACTTGGACATTTTAAAATGGAAACACAATGAAAATCATAATAGAATTAGGACGTTTTTCTCTAGAAGAACAATTTCCTCCAGAGCCTGCTCATACCAATACCATTTTTCTCATCGTAGTTAAGCAGAGGAGGGTGCTGGCTTTGGGAACACTGGGACTTGCTGTCAAGTCCAGGACTGCAGTCGGGAGGTGGCTTGCTCTAAACTGGTCTTCTGTCACCTGTAGTTGCAGGAGAGATGTAATAAGATACATGATAAAACTAAGAGAAAATGTAGTCTGAGTCCTCTTCTATTTTCACACTTAAGATAGTGACTTCTCCCTGTATACACCTGGCCATACTTTATTACCATAAGCTTTCTTTGACTTAAAATATCTTTACCTTCTGATTCTTTAGTGTTGAAGCTGTCAGGCAGTGCCTCGGCAAGCAGAATCTATTTTTCCAGGGAAATATTTCACATCATTCAATGCTTTTCAACTCCAACTAAGGTTAGTTTATGAACTACAATGTCACTGCTAATGCTAGTAAAGAGGTCACATTTTGCTGTGATGGAGAAGAAAAATTGTGCCTAAGGACACCAGAGAATGCATGTACATTTTGGGTAAAGAGCTGTTAAACTTCTAACAGCCACGTCAGAATTCATATGCTTGTAATTGAAAACTGATACTGGATAATTAAGCCATGCCAACAGATAGCCTCAAAGATATGCTACCAAGGATACAGCATGCTATTCATGGCATTAAAAAAGCTTTAAGGTAGAAAACTCTGAATTGCTCACCATTAGGCTGGCTCTGCTGCCACTGAAGTGAAAAGTAGAACTCCTGTCAGCCTCCATAGGAACCACGCTGCACTACTGACACATGCGTCGGACAATTTCATCATTAATTGCATGACCAAATGTCTTAATTGTAAATCTGACTCAGCCTTACTCATCAGTAAGTTATTAAAAGTATATATGGGCAAAGAGCAACTGTTCTTGCAATGACTATCAAGCCTTCAGCTTTCTGGGGTTTTTTTGCCAGATGAAATTGAAGTTGAGAGGAGACAGAGAAAACCCAGTTCAGAATAGTGGTCTGATAAGAAATAGCTGCTTATGTGGTGATTAGGATGTCGCCTAAGTGATGGTTAAGAGAGTAATTCCACAAACTCGAGCCCCAGCCTGCTTATACGTTGCTCTCCCTCCACTCCCTGCGAGCCACCGTGCTCCAGCAGAAGCAATAAATCGCGGCAGGAAGGGCTGCAGAAGTCTGCCTGGGTCCCCCGCCCGCGCCCTCCCGCCTGGTGTCCCCGGGGTGCCCAGCTCCCTCACGCCTCCCCTGCCACCGGGCTGCGGGCAGCACCCGCGCTGCACCCGCGCTTTCACTGGCAAATCTAGCTGGCCTAAAACTCTCCTTTTGCGGCTTTTGTCATGCTACTGTCTGAGGCTGTGGTTAATTCCCATCTTTTAAGTCAGCTGTTACCCTGAAAAGCATTTCTGAATGATGCTGAGGTTCCCAGGGAGCTTCCGCCTTCCAGCCTACGGCCATTTGCTTCCTGCAGTTGCTCTTCATAAGCCAAAGGCAGTTTTTTCTGTTGTTCTTGCTTTTAGCTTGGTTTTCTCTGGTATTTTCTATCCTATGGAAATCAGATGATGGGCGGAACTACAGATGGAATTAAACTGAGTAATCCTCAAATTCATTATTCCAGACTTCTACCTATGTTTTGCATATCTGAAAGCTGGTAACGATTTTTCTGTGGATAATTTATCATTGCTGCAACCTTTCCTTGTCTTACCTTCCCCCCTATCTTGCCAACCAATCCCAAGCCTGTTGAATAGAAACATCCGCCACTTCTCTGCCTAATGCTGTACTGAGAGCTGCTGGTTTCTCTGCTTGTGATCCCATACCTGCAGCACTGCTCTGCCGTGTCGGACTTCCCTTAACTATCATCGCATAGGTTTTGTATTAGATATACGAGATGATATCACAGACAAACGGAGCTGTCTTTAGTATATGCTTTTTGCTCCTGTAACAGAGTGGCTGTGGGAACGGGCTGTTCTGTTTCACCCTGATCCTGCTAATCTGGACAGCCAGTACTCTGCCACAGCTTCACCAATGCACAGGACTTCTGTTTAGCCAAATACATGTTCATGCTATACCGTCTCAATTGCCTAAACCTCTGATTTCCTGTTTACTTTAAATCTTGTTTTGCAGGTGAATTTTTTGATGTGTCATTTGGGTGTAGAAGCTTCTCTTGTTTTCCTGTGGGTGTCTTTCAGTTGAGGTGGCCCACCAGTGCAGGGTCCCTGGTCCTGTGTGACCTCAGAGGACTTCTTGTCCACAGGAACTTCAAATTACTATTTAAGCTGATTAGTAAAGAGCATTTACTATAGATACCAAAATCCCAAACACTTAAGAGATCTTCACACTGCATAAGCTATTATGCAGCAGCTACCCTGCTTGTCTTTTTTTTCTGAGATAGTCATATAAGTCTTATCATTTCAGTTCTCACCGTGAGCAATTTCTAACATTGGTCAAATGTTTTCTGGTGATTCCTGAAGCTTCCTGGCTGTCACCTGGGGCAGTGACCCAAACTGTATTTTTGGTGTATGCAATTTCCTTCTTCAGAATGATCAGGAATCCTAATACAGAGTTTGGAGATTGCTGTGTTTTGTTCCCAAGCACCAAGCTTCGTCACGCACCAGGTTGTCCAACCAGGCAAAGCTGCAGCAAGTCTCTAAAGTATCTCTTTTGCTTGATGGGGAAGTGATGGATGATCACAGTGTGGATCCCTTCCTTGTTTCTTCAGTAAATATTGAGAATTTTTCATGCTTCACTGGGTGAAATCCTATACTCATTTACACAAATGTAATTGTACTAATGTCCACTGGATTATATTGTTAAAACTGAGCAGAATTTAATTTATTACATTTTGTTTAGTTAAATGCAATTTCTAATTAAAAAGTAGTAGTTCCTATAATACTCTTTGCATTTTTTGTAGAACATGTGCATTTTAAAGAAATGTACAGTATATATTGAGATCATAGTAACTGGCATGAGGGTTTCCAGAGCAATTGCTTTAACTGAAATCTACAGTAAATAGAAGAATAAAACCCAAGGTAAATATCGGTAGCTTTATAGCTTCACATAGCACAACAGGGAGTGCTACAGGAAAGCAGTCAATTTCTATACAGGCTTTATTTTTCAGTGCTGGTTTTCCAGTGGATATAGCGGTCTGCAACAAAAATAGTTCTTTCACATAAGCAAATTGTGTTCTCCAGCACTCTTGTCCTAGTGCCTGATCAAGAAATGGCCAGTGAGACGTGTAAGAGGTCCCCAAGCTACAGCTCCATTAGCCCAGCTGAGATGAGGACCCTTCGGCACGTCTGCGTGACGTTGTGTGGTGTGAGACCCCCTGCCTGTCCAGCCAAGTTGGTGTGTCCACAGGGCGAGGTGGGCTGGATCCCTGTGGGATGTGGGAGCTGCCAAGGGGTGCATCTCAGCCTCTTCCAGAGGTGAACACTGCCTCTCTTCTTGCCCCTTTGCAACGAATCTTTAAAACCTTCCTTTGTCTGGTTCCACTTCTAGCTCTCCAGCTTTATTCTTCTGTTTCTGTGAAACATGTATATAGATACAGAATATTCCCCAACAAAGCATATGAAGAGAATTGTACTTCGAGTACTTATTAACATGTTATCTGGATGTGACTTCACTAGGAGTTATAGTACAAATGTGCATTAAAATACATGAATGATTTAGCTGTTGAAATAGTCTTAATTAACAAAATTAACGATATCCCTTTCACCGACCAGTGGAAGAAAGCAATCAAGCATGGGCGAGTGAAGTTGTTTTATTTTGACGAGAAGTATGAATTGTATTTTCTTAAATCAGGATGCTTCCCAGTGCCCCACCCCACTCTGAAATTCAGACTGCAGGCCCAGAAGGAGCTTGAGAAGGGCCAGGCAAACCTCTTTCTGTTAGAGCATTCAGTTTCTCCCTGTTTGCTATCAGGCTCAGTAACTCACTGAATTCATAATTAAAAATACGTTCTTAATTTTTAGTTTGAATTAATCTGCCTTCAGCTTTCAGCCCTTGCTTCTTGTTACAGTTTTTCCTGCTAGATTAAAGATCCCTTTAGTGCCTGGTATTTTCTCCCCATGAGGTGCTTATCTGTTGTAATCAACTCACCACTCAATCTTCTTCTTGATAAGATAAACAGATTGAGCTGTTCAGGTTTCTCACTGCAAGGTATTTCCTCCAGCCTAAAATAATGTATGTGAGCCTCTTCTGCACATTCTTCATTTTTTTTTCTAACATCCTCTGCCTTACATGGCTTCTCATATCTAAAAGGAGCAATCTACCACAAAAATTGCCTTTTTTTTTATCCCCCTAAGGAACAATCATCGTACAATGACCCTATGCAAGCCTCAAAATAACAAGAACTGTATTTTTTTTGACAGCATTCATTTATTAGGCAACGAGGCCAGCTGAATGTATCTGAATCTTACTGCTTCACTTTCACAGGAACCAGATTGCAGTAAAATCGTCTGATTCACTGGAGGGGAAGGTGAACAGTGAGTGGTGCGTGTCCCCGGGAGAGGCCAGCTAGCTGTGTCACAGCTGCTGATGTGTTGGACTTCAACCTGGAAGCTTTGTGGAGAGGATAGGAATTGTGCCCAGCACTGGGACAAAGCTAGGGATCATGCTGTGGCCAGCCTTGCTACACCAAACCGTGGGAGCATGCTAACACCATAGCGATTTGGTGATTTTTAAACACATCTGATATCAAGCAGTAGCAAACAGATGGTGGTGTGGAGTGCTCTGGGGAGAATGGCAAGTCAGATGAGTACCACTGGTACTGCAGCCTTTGGGGAGGGGTGGGGGGGTGGGAAGGGAAGGT
>JANZLQ010000095.1:25260990-25275853 GCA_026212715.1 Elanus axillaris
GGTGGGAAGGGAAGGTTCATCCTGGCTGTGCAGGGGAGGGCTGAAAGCAGAAAGAAACTGCTGCCCCGTTTGCAAATGATGTGCAGACTCCCTCCTTACTACTCCTGTGATACTGGTACTGTCGGTAACGATGTGGTCCAAGAACCAAATGGTATCAGCCATCATAAGTCTAAAAAATTTGTGATTTGCCCACATTTGAAAATTACCTCACTTTAAAATACAAAGTTGTATTTAATTTAAAAGACAGTTTTAGGGCTAGTGAAAGAGTAGAAAAATAAAAGACATACTAATTAAGTTTCTCTCTAATCTATATACATGGTGGAATCAAACTGCCTTTTAGAAGGCAAAGTGAATTACAGGGGAGTTCCACCTGACGCTGTCCTACAGAACCTGGCTTTTCTGCTGTCTGTACCTGCAAACCTCCACGTGAGTGCAGGGAAACTGCCCACAGAGACTGCTGCGTGGCCAGGGTCTAAATAACCAAAAATTCCTGCACTCATACAGGCATGCTATATACGGTAAAACACGTGGCATTCATGCTTTCAGCTGCTGAAGGACTGAGGAGATGATGTGTTGGGATTTCAATAATCATCTATGACCAAAAAGTCATGGTTCAATAGTTTTTCCATGCTGTTTAAAAAAAGCTATTTAAGAAATTGCTAATACCTCATTTAAAACCTTGATCTTTTTGATGTGATGACAGGGGGTCAAGCTTGGAGGCGGTGTCACAAACAGAAAAATATGAATCTTCAGCATATAGAAGTTTTCATTAATGACTCATAAGCAAGTGTGCTTGGCTACTAATTGGAGATTTTTGTGCAGAAGGATTGTATTTATGGGCTCCATACAATCTAACTTATTTTCATTCTGCTGCTTGCGAGCCTATCTTTTTGGCAGGAAGAACTCATTAATCAAAATCCTTCCTTTTGTAAATGACAGGGTATTGGGAGGGTGGGGAGGGAGGAGGGCAGGTAGAACATGCATCTGAAATGCCAGAGAGATGCTGCGCCGATACAACTCATACCACCAAATAGTAAAAGGGATGTTAGAAAAGAGGAAAGCCCCTATTATAGCGCTCCTTATGTCAGTGCATCATTGATGAAACCCAGCTCTACCTCTGCATGTGAAATCTGAAGTTAAACTTTTATGATCCTTTTATATCTGTTAATTTTTTTAAAACAATGCAATTAAAATCTAGTCTGCTTACCATCAAAGTATTGGAATTAACATTTTAGCTTCTTGGCCGATGCAATTTTCTTGTTGTCTCAGGGGTCTTGTTGGAGTCGGGGTTTGTTGGTGAGCTGTGGGGTGTGGGCAGGGAGCCTGCTCCCGCTCCTGCTCCTGCTCCCGCTCCTGCTCCTGCTCCCGCTCCTGCCAGGTACGGGGTACCCCCTTTCTGCCCATGTGCAGCGGTTGCTCTCCTGCAACCAGAGGCAGCGCGGCCTGGAGCGCAGGGTGTGCAGAACAGCGGTGGAGTGCACGGGGTACCTGGAAATAGAGAACCGCTTCATATGTGCTTAGCAATGTGCAAGGGAAGACTGCAAATGTTCCTTGGCTTGCTTCCCCTCAAGCTAAGGCCTCTGCTGTTTTCTCATGTTATTGTTCTTAAGCAAGAAAGAGATGTAATTTAAACAGATAAAAAAGGTATCTCTACCCTTTTAAAGGACTGAATTATGCATTCTCTGAAACTTTTCTTGGCACAGAAAACTTGGTATTTAAGCTCTTTTTGCTTACTCTATATCCTAGGCTAACAGATAGGGATTTCAACATTTTTCTACTGGCAGAACCACCTCTTATTCTGTTCTAGCAAGGCCAGACTGATCTATTTTTTAAGACAATAAATACGTCATTGACCCTGTCTGCTAGCATACTTTACGAATTCATTAACACTTTCCTATGTTGTATTATTTACTGTCCTATACAGCTATGCAAAGAGAGCTCCAGCCATTGAACTGTAAATCACTGATACACAGACTGAAAGCAGTTGCTGTTAATGAGGTAGCTCACCTACCACTCGCATGTCAGAGATGTTATTAAAAGCAGTATGATGTGCAGGACTTTGGTGGAGGCTGAATCTGTGTCTGTAATAAATGGAGGAAAAATGGGCAGGATGGTTGGCCACCCACCTGGGCAGGCTGCCTGCCATGCCAACACTTTGCAAAGAACATTAGAGAAATTAACTTGGATGTCCTTCTGATTAACCAGCTTTTCAAAGTCTAGCATAAGCTTTTTACTTTTTGGAAGGAAATACTTCCAAGGAGGATAGAGAATTATTTTTAATGGAAGTGATCTTCTAATAAATTACTTCTGACCAAGGGGAGACTTGGAGGAGCAAGGTAATCCCAGAGTAAAGTTGATTTAAATTCTCCATTATTCTCAGGAAGGCTCTGGGATTGGAGCTTTGAAGAGCTGTATGTGATGTTTTTAAAAGGTTTCAGCAGAGCTTTAAACTCCTATAAAGTTAAATATGTTTTCTGAAGTGATGAGCTTCTCATACCAGGGGCAAGACCTGAGCAACATTATTGTGTGTGCACTAAAGCAGATGATGTTGGCTTTTTGACAAGGTTACAAGATACAAAAAAATTTTTTTTTTCTTCTAAGTACAGTCTTACTACTTTCCCAGTTAGCAACAAGCAGGCGGTTTACACTTGTCTCCACAATCCAACAACATATGCATAGGTAACTTGTGCTTTCAGTTCAGTTCCTAGTGGACACGACTGTACATCAAAGCTGAGCCTGATGCAACCTCTGCCCATGTACTCTAGGTCTGGCGTGAAGCACGTTGGCAAGGCTCATAGTGTAGCTAGCTGCCCTCACTGGCCTGTGCATAAAGAAAAAATGACTTTGCAAGTCTTGAGAATCGGCACCTTTTTTATTTGGGTACAAGAAAGAAACCTGAAATTGTCATTTTTCAACAGGACGTACTGATTTGCATTACAAGGCTAGGAAGAAAATATGCATTTCATCTACTTTGACAGTTGGCCTTCTGAATTACACTTATCAGCCATATTAGCCCAGTGGCCTTTGGCAGAAGAGGAGCAGGGGTTGGTAGCATTGTTCTTGCTGATCAGGGACAATGCACGGCTCTGGATTGCCGCATTCTCTTTGGCACTTTGGTGGCATTTATAAATGTGACAGCTGCGAATTAGCACAGCTATTTACAGGCTGGATTGCACATGGCTCACTGACAGGGAAAGTGCGATAGATGATTTTTTTTTTCCCTTCACTTAGTGTTTGATATCCACTCGGAAAGCTGCGGCAGCCAAATATAATAGTGGTCACAAGCCTCGATAAGACTCTGCTGATCTATTTGCCTTGCTAATTCCTGTAGACAGTTATGTTTGCATCTGCGGTTGGTCTCGGCAGGAGGATCTTTCTTTTACAACTCTATGTGGTTGTGTTATGGGATAATGAAGATGAAGGAGGCTGTGCACCTGAATTCCTGCCCTCGCAGAGGACTGTGCCTCACTCTTGTTAGTTGTTGTTCGGGTGCTAATGGTGCTTCTCCCTTTCACATGGCCTATTTAATTGGTGTTCCCTGCTGGATGGGGCTCTGTAATGAACAGTAATACATGGTGAGAAGATCATATAGCCCCTGCACCACTATTTTGTCTTCCTTAGTAGGAGTAGGGGAAAAACTCCCACGACCACTCAGCTTTTATTTTCAGAAATTTCTCTCTATATTCTACTTAGCTTGAAAGGTTAAGTTTTTGCTGATTTTCTCTGCTGTAGTAGGCAGAAGTGAGCTTTTCCTTAGACTGTACTGGCATGCCTGTATACAAGGGTTTGCAGGAAGGGCCTGGTGGGGTGGGAGGAGAGGGGCAGGGAGCTCGGCTGGAAGGGCAGGAAGGGGGGCAGAGAGCAGCCACTGCCTTGAATCCACCCAGGATGGGGGAGATTGGAGTCTCCTGAAGCCCTGTTTTGCCTTGCAGCAGGCTGTGTGCTGGGGGGGGGGGCACTGGGCATTTACCCAGACTGGGCCACTCTAGGAGTGGCCAGCAGGCACTTGCCCGCATCCCCTTCCCTTGGCAAGAGTTCCTGCAAGCCACCAAGGGGTTAAACAGAAGAGACACACTCCATCCTCCAGACACTAAAAGGTCTCAGGGCTGCCTTCTACATCAGCCACGAAAATCTCCATGTCCTCATTGATACCGGTGAGGTTACCCGTGCATCACAAACAGTGTCTGTGGGTCTTAAAACAGGGAGATGCTTTCCCACCTCAGCTCCGGGGAAACCTGGACTTCTCTGGTCAGGGCTTGCCTCAGCAGCACCTCCTGCAATGCCTTGTAGTGTAGGCTTAATCGTTTGGCTCTCTTATGTTGTATACCATGGGTTTGCGGCACAGAGTAGAGGATTAGTGCGGAAAAATGTTTTCTGTCTTATAAGAGTTATTTCTGTGATAAATGTATGTTTACACATGCACACCCCTTCAGACTGTTAGAGAGTGATCTCTTTTAATCTCTTCAATACCTCCCATACAATTCTGTGCAGTCACCACCAAAATCAGTTATCATGGAAAATCCTTCCCCTTCTGCCCCCTCACATTGCTAAAATCCAATTTTAGCCTGGGAGAAAATGATTTAAAGGATTCATATGGGCAGGGTGGTTTTTTGTGACAGGCTGGTCCAGAGCTCCACCCTGGAAGCAGTCCTGCCTGTCAGCTGAGCCACTGCAGTATTTGTAATTTTTATGTGGCACCTTTCTCTGGCATCTTACGCCATACAAAATTAGCCCAGCATATGGGTAGTGTAAATTGGAGGACATAGGTTTGAATAATGAACAAACAGTGACAATGCTAATTGGCTTCATGGGCACCGATTTCAGTGTCTGCAGAGTAGAATCACCTCAGCTGTTTGACAATAAATAAATAATTAATAAAAATGAGAGTCCCTGATTTGGGGATTTTTTTCCTGTTGTTGTTATTTTGGCAATGGCAAATATTTCCAGCCTCCTATTTATTGTGATTAGAGTTTGTGTGCAGCCCAATTCTCTGCATATTTTAATGAATGGCTCTTACAAACAGGTGAGCCAACATCTTTTTCCTTTGAGTTTTTAATGTAGCTGCAGTTGATAAGAAAGATCGATGCATCCAAAGGTGTTCATCAAGTTCTAACATCAAAACAGTAAGAAAAGCAGGAATCGCTGTGCTCGTAAGAGCTGTAAATATCCTGTAAGACTGAATATCAATTTTCAAAAAATAAAGCTTTCTATAAAAAGAAAAGCCCAGAAAGATATATTTTACAATAAGATTTATTTTATGAATTTCTACTGACTACAGCGGTTTCCAAGATTGCCAGGCTGTTTTTTTTAAATTTTTTTTTAGCTTCAAGTGTTTTAATGGCCCTCATTCTTCCTATGCCTGATCCTAATTCTGCAGCCCACGGTCACTGCTGCCTTCTGCGCTGGAGTGACCTACTGCACTGACAAACGCTGAGTTAGCAGCAGCAGCGCCGGCTCCCTCGCCCAGCTCCCTTCCTAAATCCTGGCTGGCAGAAGCTCCCAACTGCCGGAGGGCTGCGCATGTTCTTTGTCCTTCCAAAAGTCATGGGCCCTGCCAGGTAGGGAAGGCAGATCCAGCAGGGAGTGGTGAATGCATTTGGGCAGTTGTTTGCTGCCATTTAGGTCCCTGTTCTCGGTGCAGTTCTTGCCAAATGCTAGCATTGGGATTTAGTGCTTTTACTCTTTGTTACTTTGATGCAGGCTGAACGTGTGCAAAGTAAGTGCAAGCAATTTCAGTTATCCTTTCACTATTAAAAAAAAAAAGTGAGGGAGAGGGAAAAGGAGAGAAAAAGATGACTTTGCCTTGCGAGAGAGAGGAGGAAAACCTGTTCCCTGTGAGCAGGTATGCTTAGTCCTCAGTGGTGTACAAACACACCTCAGTCCTCACATTAAATTTTACCATCTGTGTTTTGGAGAACATAGAAGGTGATCTTCCAAATGGGGTATTTTGGCTTTTGGCTGTGGCTTTTTGGGGTTATGGAGGTACTCAGAAATTGTGAAGTGGGATCTAAGTGCAGTCTGTGCAGGACTTCTTAAGCTGCCTGCATTCCTTGGGCTGGTTTTGAACACCAATTACCTGTATATTAGGTGCTGTTCCTGTAGTTTAAACTGCAAATAAATGAAGGAATTCGATAGTTTTATCTGTCCTGGATGAGAGGTAGCTGCTGTAGCTCTAACTTAATCATTTTCCCCAGCTGGTCATAAATCATAATTCATAAGGCTAGATCATTATTCATGGTAAATGAGCTAAAGAAATTCTCCTTTTGTCATGCCTCTCCTCGATAACATGATGATCATTATTATGCTAAAAACCTGAAGAAATATCCTAAACAATCTGCTTATCGATACAAGCCTTTATATTGGAGATTTGTGTATATGTGTAAGTGTATATGTAAAATCCTAATAGTATTGTTATTGTAGTGCTGCTGTTCTAAGGATTTAAAGGGGCAAGGTTTTTAGAAAGATAGTATCTTTTATTAGATCAGCAGTTTTAGTTGGAAAACACTGGCAAATTTTGGTCTCAGTTCTCTATCAGCCTTGCAGCAGTACTGCCTCTTCAATGCAATGCTCACACTCTCTTTGCCTGTTATTTACAGTGCAGCTTGGGTACCCTTCTAATCATGAACAATTAAAAGCACAATTTTGTTGCTTCAAATTGCATCTCTGTGTAATTATCTGTGGGAATAAAGTCCTGACGGTGGCCCCTCTAGCCAAAGGTGTGCTCAAAGTATATGTTTCTTAGACATCCTATTTATGGCTGTCCACAATTCTCCTTGGTTATTTTTCAGGCATACTGCTCTTTTCTTAAAATCGGATTGCAGAGTACTCCTCATCTCACAATTCATGCAATAGGATCAGGACAGCAGCAAATGCTGTAATTCTTAGCCAGTGTTTTATATCACCAGCTGATCTGCTCTTTGTTAGAGGCGTCTGTTACTGTCCATGTACCTCCATTGGTGAGCAATGACTTCATCTGCTGGGAATGCAACTAACCTAATTTTGAGTAATTTTTAGAAGAGTCATGGCTACAATCTCCTGGTGGCTTTGATACCTCCAAGATTTCATGAAGTAAAAGAGCGAGGACTGCTCTACCTCCCATATGCTAACTTCTGTCTTCATAACTGAGGATTATGAGAAGAATCAGATGGGTGCTGCCATGGTAATGAAAAGTTTAGATAAACACGAGTACAGACTTTAAAAGCAAAAAATCAGGATCTACACTACTTGTTTTGGCTCTCGCATTGTTTGCATGCATTCTTATAGACAGCACATGAAACAATAATGCGTTCTTGATACTCTGATAGATGACTATGAGAACAGCTGCTCATTCTGAAACCTGAGCATCAAACACTTTCACCCTCTCTAGTACATAATTTTTAATTCTTTCCAAACAAAGCAGCGCAATTCAGGCAGTGCAAAGCTTGGCAGGTAGCATGGTGATGAAGATTGAACAACTTAACTGTGCTCTAGATAGAAAGTGCCAAAAGGAATCAATGATACAGGAGCCAATAAGAAGCACAACTTGGGCAGTCACACTCTCTCTCACTTTCCATCAGAGAACAGGCCGGTTTGTAATTTAGTATTCCTGCATCAAATATTTTTTCTTTTTCTTCCATAGAGGTGTTCATAGAAGAAATTCACAAACCTTTACAAATATTTAAATTATGTTTCAGGTTCCCTTTATTATTATTCCATTTGTATAGGTATATCAAATGAAGCACCTTTTTAAAAATCACAAATAAAACAAACTATATTTTGCAGGTCACAAGCAGAAGCTTGGTGAAAAGCATTTTCCAATTCTAATGTTTTTGCTTGCTTTGTTTTGCATAGAGAAATTAAACTCACACATTGTAAGTGTGTTTAATAACATAGTATCTAGCGATTTCATGTGGACAGTAAGGAATTAGCTTACTGTATTTAAAATAAATAGAAACATACCCTGTAGGTTACCTGCTCGATTGTGATCCCTTGAATGCCAAGGGTTACAGTGGCAAATCTACAAGAAAAGAAACAATAATGAAGACAAAAATGCTTGAACAAGAGAGATACAAGTTTCCAGCTGGAGAATAACCTGTCTGCAGCTCCTTTTAGAATATAATGGATTTATTAATCCCAGAGCTGAGCTGATGGTCACCTCCACACAAGTGCTGTTAGCAATAATCAAGTATTTGATTATCTGAAAACAGCACTTCAGTCTTACACATTATTGCTTTAATTGTATACAAAATAGAGGGAATAGGTATTGTATCACTACGTCTAGATTTCAATTTTAGCTGCTCTGTGAGTCAAAAAAAAAAAAAAAGAGAGAATGAAGGCACTTTTCATCTGGAGGCAGGGATCATTTCACCTGCTTCTGGCCTGGGCCACAGTAGCTCAGAAACGCCCCAGAGCAATTTGGCAGAGAAAAAGAATTCTGCATCTGGCCGTAAACCCGGCAGCAATTTAGTTTATCCAGACTGAAACCTCCTCCCAGATACTGATCTGTTTAACACTCCCACGCTCGCAGACAAAGCTGTGGGCTCCTCAGCAGCCGGTGTCCCTGGGAGCTCGGCTTTGCGTTTTGGCGCTGGAGCCGGGCTGCCCGCCGCACAGCCCTCCCCCCCGCCCCGCACGGGCGCGGGGCTGCCCCGCAAAGGTTGTACTGGGTCCCCGACTCCTCTCGCAGAGTTGTGCGCCGGGGGAGAGCAGCAGGAGCGTCCCTGCTGGAGCCGAAGCAGCTCGACGCGGCTGTCGCCGGCGGAGTTACCGTTCCCGGACGCGGGGCGGGAGCCGGCGGCCGAGGGGCAGGCGGGGCTGCGCACGGCGGCCGCCTCGGCAGCTCTGCTCTCGGGGAGGCTGCGCTGCGCTGCGCTCCGGGCAGGCCGTACCCCTGCGCATCGGCCCTCGGGGGGCCCTCTCTGGCCGGTACCACCCCCCCCCTGCCCAAACGAGAAGGCGGCTGGAGTGACGCAGGGTGCCAGCTACCCAGCCCTTCCCTCCTCCCCGGGCTGCCGCTGTGCTCCCGGAGAAGCAGTAACGCTGCGGCAGATCCCGCTCCTGGAAGAAGCCGCCTTTCCTGGCGGTGGCTCTGCGAGCCTTGAGCGCGGCTTGCCAGCCCTCGTGCCGCTGGCCAGGCCTGCCGCGCCTCGGGCTCGTCCGCTTTATTTCCCTGAACTAATCAGATGCAGAGTGGAAACCTGCGCCCTTAAATGATGCCTATGAAGCCTGCATTGGGCTGGAACTGGAATAGACTGTGTACATAATTCTCATTGAAAAAAGGCAGTCTGCTCAGGTAAAACAAGCAGGTGAGTACACGTGGCAGTAAAAAGCAAAAAAAATCAGAAGAACAGGAGCGGTTCCTGTGCTCTTTCGTGGCAGCCATTTACTGTTCCCTCCCTGCTCCCACCCCGTGCCCAAAACAGAATCATCCCTTCATGGGAGAATAGCTATAATTTGGTACTACCTCAGGTTCAGGTTCAAATTAGAATGAAAGTTAATATTGTCAACAGTTCCGCAAGAGAAAAAACTCCCAAAAAGTTTTAGATGGGAAGTGCCAAAGCTTCTGCCAAAGCACCAAAGGGGGTGCTGACGGCTCCATCAGTCAGAAGCAATTTCACACGTGGAAATCAAATTTCCCATTTAGAATCAGAAAGCAAAAATAAAAATCATTGTTTCAAATTGTCATTTAAAATAAGAGTTATTTTGAAATGTTACTTTGAAGAAATTGTTCTTCAGTTGTCCTGGCTGGAAGACAAAAAGACCTTTAAACAAAATTGAGTTATTCCTGCAGAGAAATAATATGTTGACAATGCTGTGTTTTCCGAAGGAAGAATCTTTCGGCCAAAAAGATGTGAAAGTGGAACAAGAACTAAAGTTACATTGTTGGACCATGTTAAAATACATTTGAAAGTGCTAGTGTACAAAACCTGAAGCTGCAGCCTGCCCACTGTTTCTTGAAAAGGTAATGGAGCAATGGCAAACCACAACTAGCAGTGTGAACTCTGGTGCAGGTCAAGATTTGGGGTGGTGCACGGGCAAGACGCAACTGTGTTGTTTGCCCAAGTGAACGGCTCGCCTGTCTCTGCTGGCGGCACGCATCCTGCAGCCTCCTCTGAAACCCAGACAGCAGCTCCAGCTTGCCCAGCTCCAGCGCCGGAGGGGCAGGTTTAAAGAGCTCTGCCCACAGAAGTGAGCCCACTGCCCAGTGTGCCCTGCCTGTATTTGAGCTTCTCATGGGGAAGAATCGGTATGGCCTGGGAAATGTTGGGTTTCTTGAATTGCCAAAATGTACTGGTTGATACATTTTGTATGCTTTCTACTCATTTACCAACAAATCACGGTGGGGAGAAACCTCTTGCAAAGCTGCAGAGTGCACTGACTGACATTGCTATGCTTTAGCTTACTAGAAGCAGCACCAACTCGCTTACTTGTGACAAAAAATCTGAATTCCATTTTAGCGAATGGTAGGGCTCCCTTGGGCAAAAATCTCACTTGAGGAGTGTAAAGGGACAGGAAGACGGCAGCTCCCCTGGGTAATCATACAAGGAGCTAAATTCAAAACAGTTGTAATTTACCATAAAAAGATAGATTCATTCTGGCAGTTTATTATTTGGAGTTTATAAAATAGGGAGTGGAGGAGGCCGAGAGAACAACTAGGGGAAGGACAAGAGCAGCTTTTATAGTATGTACCCCAGTATAAACATATGCTGTGACTGTAATTTCACCTTCAAGTTTTGGTAAGATAAACCCAAGTCTCGAGCATCACTGCCAGGGTTGCTGCTCACACCAGAATCCTGGGCAGGAATGAGAAACTTGTGCAGGAATGAGCACATGTTCCTCCTTGTGTCCTCTCAACTCTTTTAAAGGAGTCTGGATTAAATGCAAACTTAACATTTCCATATGTTAATAGAATGCATGAAAAAGATAAATTATGTTGCTGCCTATGCTGTTTGCACTGCACTGTTCCAGTAAAGGCATCGGTATCAGGAATATACATAACTGGAACCACTTTCCTGATGTGGTGGTTATTAGGATAGGTATAGGCCCACACAGGCTGAAAGAGGAAGTATTTCTTCAAAGTATAGTGACTGATCCTACATTTTAATGCTTCCTACTATATACACACTTGTTTTTGTTACAGTGTAAAGTACTGTTCCATGGTACAATAAGTAGAAATACAGCATATGCATGTGTATTTATCACATTTGTGGCTGGTATACTTCTGGTGAAAATTAGGAATAGAAGTAGGACTATGAATACTAGGTCAATGTAAAAAGTAAATTTAGAACAAGATAGCAAGCTGCTATCTGGGACCAAAATTTGTACAAGGATTTGCTTAGTAAGAATATAAGTATAAATCTGAAACAACTCCACAGAATTTATTAAGATGAAAAACAAATCTAAAATTGAGGCAAATAAAGTCCTAACTCAGTCCTCTCTGGTTTGGGAGAGAATTTTGGAGACTGCAATTTAGGCCTAATTCTCATCAGAATGTATGTTCAGATATAACTGTTTATAGCTGAAGACCAAGCCCAGGAATAAAAACAGTGTGTGGATAGATTGTATATTAATTCATTAATTATATCTGTAGTTATAAAAAAAAAATTGGAAATAGTCTGAATTTTGAGGAAAACAACCATTATTCAAATCCCACTTCAATGTAGACCTTGCCAATTTGCCTTCCATAACAGATGTTACTTCTCTTGACAGTTTATTGTGGCCAAACCATTTCCTTCTAGCCAGAAAATTGAATAAAATAAAAGCCAAAAGGGAGGAAGATGCATGCTTTTGTCAATGCAAAGGCTTACTTTTTTCCCAAGATGATGTTGGTTGGACAGGAGGCTGAGTGTCTACCCATGTGCGCGTGCAGACACACACATGCATTTGCCTTGTTCTTCACACGTGTTCATTAGCTTAGGACTTGTTTGTTTACATTTTTGCTCTTCCAACTTATTTGGTTTTTTGTCTCCTCAGAAGTCTGTTTTCTCTCTGTCCTTTCTGTTCTGGTCCAAGGGAATCCTCTTGACCAGTTCAGAATATTTTGTCTGTTTGATCTGGTAGCCCCTTCTGTCCTCCTGCATCCACGGGCAACTTTACATCTCAGTTCTCGGCCCTTCTATATGCTGTTCAGCTTCTTTCCTAGACTGAAAAGTGCACCTTGCTTTATAGGGCAGAGTGCTTTGAAACCTGAAGTCCTACTTTTGGAAGATAATTATCAGGCTCTTCCACTCAAACGCAAAATACCTTTAATAAGAACTGGCTACTAATCCA
Source organism: Elanus axillaris (assembly GCA_026212715.1). Lineage (NCBI taxonomy): Eukaryota > Metazoa > Chordata > Aves > Accipitriformes > Accipitridae > Elanus > Elanus axillaris. The sequence continues at coordinate 25,273,240 of JANZLQ010000095.1, forward strand.
GCATCGTAGCCTGCTGAAGGTACCATTGCTTGGAAGAGATGGAAAATTATAATTACATAATGATTTACTAATTTATGTTTTCCCCTCTCAGAGATTCTAAGCAGGTAATTGCATTGCTTCCTTTGTGACAGCAGCAAGATTTTTAGCATGGTGTGATACTTTGTGGAAGTAAGCAAAATTGCCACATAATATTGCGTTTTATTAGGGTATAGAGTTATCACAGCTCTAACCACAGAGGTAAGCACTTAATTTTAGTGGACAATAGTTACATAAAAGAAATAACAGAGCCTAAAGGAATGTTCTTGGGACTCAATAGGGACTCCTATTGCCATACCAGTGTGCCCAAATTCCCCCTGCTATTGAAAGAACAACCAATCCACATATATTTCACTCTTAAATGAGGAAAAGGATCCATGGCCTTTGAGTACAAACTGTCCTCAGAAAGCTTGCCTTCTTTGAGCCAATAGTCTGCCTGTCTTTCAGTCTTCTCCAGAGTCCTTTTCACACGTTTAGCAGCCACATGCATACCAGAAGCATCTTGGCCACAGTTCCACAAGAAGACTTAAGATTTCAGCAGAAATGCCAAGGGGTTAAGCTATTTTACCAGAAGCCATTGGGAGATGGGTACAACAAGAAGTAAAGAATGTTGCAGAGGTAAAGGTGAAAGCAAATTTCGGATCTCAGATTCACAGGAAGGATGTGACTTCCATCATGATGATTTCTTCGCCTGCACTGGGCCACCAGGATGCTTCTGCCCCGGCTGCGCACATGCAGGCACAGCCGAGCACTGGGGCTGAGTGCTGCCTTGAGGGTCTGAGAACAAGATGCTGCCAATGGTTTGCAAGAGCAACTAGGAACCTTTCTGGATGAAATGATCTGCGTAAAAGTAAGATGTTATTCTTACTAGTAATACTTTTCATATTCCCTTTGTTACAATTTCCTTCACAGCATGACTGAAGAGACATGCTGCTAAGAATAAACTTGATACTTACACTGCATTATAATAAAATTGAAGATAATTTTCCATAGAAAGAGAGAGTAAAAAGAAACATTTTTTTCTTTACCGATGGCACAGCAAACTACCAGCTGTTCAGCCTGCCACCAGCTCTACACTGCTGCCTTACATGGGAAGGAGGCAAAGGTTTCATGCGCTTTGAAACCTTTAATTTTTCTGACTAAGAAACCCATTTTGCATTATTTGTAATTTTACACATTTCATGGCTTGTCACAACCTTAACTGCATTTGCATGCAGTTTCTGTGTGTGTTAAATATAGCCTTTTTAAATAAGTGACATTTCCCATATTTTACACAGTGACAAATTGCAATTGTCAAAGTAAGGATCTTAAAAATATTAAATAACGTGCATGGTAGGCCGGTGAAAACAGGCATCTTGGTGTTTCACCTCTTCTAAGGGGTTCAAGTGATATGTAGTTGTGGTGGTGCATTTCTTGGCAGTCCAAACCACTCCATTTCATGACAGGAGTCCCTATGCAAGGTGCCTGCAAAGACACCACAGGATGTCATGTAATGGGCATAATGGGCATTGTTGTGTTACTCTTCTTTGTGCCAGTTCCTAAAAACTGGGAGTCATGGTTTGGGTGCAGTATGTCTTGGGTACTATGCGAGAAGGCAGTCTTTGCCCTGAAGGGTTTGTCATCAAAGCCAATCTTACTCTCATTTTTAATTTTATTTTTTTCTGGAATATTATAGATAAGAACAAATTCTACTGCCAATGGTGCAAATAGTTTCTCTTGATTTCACTGGATAAGCACGGAGCATATGAAGTGAACTATTTTTTATCAGGTTTTGGAAGCATTTCCCCTAAATTGTCTTATTCTGTCCTAAAGCTATGCATACAAGGAACCAAGAAGAACTGCAGTATCCTTACGATATTATAATTTAGGACGTGCTGAACCAAGTTTTTCCCTCAGTATGCCAAGGCAACAGATTTTACTTTCTCTGGTGTAGGAAAGATCAAGGTAAAACTGTTCGAAATTTGTTAGTAAAAAGTCACTGACCATCACTAACGTCATAGATAGGTGTGGGCCTGCATTAAATAAAGCCAAAAAACCCAACCCAGACTTGCATACAATTAAGCTCAAAGGTTATTCTAAGTAGTATAGCACATCTCTAGTGCATATTGCCTTATCTTGTTCAATGCCAGCCTGAAAACGTTTCAGGCAAATCTGTTCAGAAGGGCACAATATGTACAAACCTCTCTAATCCAAACAAGATAGGATGCTTCTTACAGGTATACAGTTTACAAGGTATGGAACATATGCTGAATGAGGAAAACAAAAGAAATCACAATCATGTAGCAATCAAACATATGAATAAACAAGGATGTTGCGGACAAAAGTCTTTCATCACTTAAATGATCACAAAGAGTGCAAATTAAGCCTGCACTTTCAAAAGGCTTTATTAATGTATTTTTGTGACTTTTTTTACTTCTAATGCCATTGTTTTATATTCAGTAGAAGTACTACTTAGAGGCACTGGTTTCAGCTGGGATAGAGTTAAGTGTCTTCCTAGTAGCTGGTATGTTTTGAGTTCAGTATGAGAAGAATGTTGATAACACTCTGATGTTTTCAGTTGCTGCTAAGTAATGTTTAG
>JANZLQ010000095.1:25275874-25295502 GCA_026212715.1 Elanus axillaris
GTGTTGTTATCATTATAATTACTTTCTTCTTTTCTGTTCTATTAAACCATTCTTATCTCAACCCACGAGTTTTACTTATTTTCCCAATTTTCTCCCCCATCCTACTGGGGGTGGGGAGGGGGTGAGCAGCTGCGTGGTGTTTAGTTGCTGGCTGGCGTTAAACCATGACAGGCACACAAGACATTCAGTGTACCTCATGGAAACAACAAGCAAAAGTCTTAATAAACTAATAAAAAAGTCTTAATAGACTGTGATAACACCTCTAACCCCCCAAATCCAACCTGATTGTAAGAGTGCATTTGCCAACTGTTCACATGGGAATGGGCCGGGATTCATCATTTAAAGTAATACCTAATTAATGCTGTTTTGCAAGAGATGTCAAGCTTTTTTCCTAGTCTTGTGTGCATATAACTTTTATCTTGTATTAAACGTGTCCTCTGAATCCCATTTTTGACCTCTGTTTTGGTGCAGCCAACCAGAACTTACCATAAAGGAAGAGCCGAGGATCACCCTGAAGTTCAGACGTGCAGAAGTCAGAGCAGACAGTGGCATACCGGGGACCAGAGCTGAGCCCCAGGGCTGCCATGGGGTATGTAATACATGATCTGGGTCACAGCCAGTCGCTTGCTTCTGCTGCGCTAATTTAGCTCTGTGGCCTCCTCGGGCCTTAGGACAGTAAGCCTGTGGTGATTGTTTTTCCTCAGTTTTGTCCGTTTATTTGCCAGTCAGTTCTGCCTGTATACTCCTATGGCTTTTATGCCACTCGTGTTCCTGATAGGGGTGTGTGGAGAGGCTGTTTGGGACAAGTCAGTGTTTTAGCCAGGCAAAGCAAAGTGAGTCAGCTGTAGCCTGCAGAGCAGTGCTGAGCTGTGTCTCAGCAGAGCTAGTGACGTGTCCCAGGCCTCCCACTGCAGGTAATTTTGTTCTGCAGTCAAGACAATTTGCTACAATTTGGCTGCCCCCCCGCCCCCCGTAGCTTCCCCCTGCTGCCCCAGCTGCCCGCAGTGTGCTGCCACAGGCTTTCCGGGGCTGCCACTCACAGCGCTACTCACAAGCAGCTTCTGGGGGGGGTTGTTTGCTCTCTGCTTGCCAGGGGCCTTTACATTGCCGGCACAGTGAGTGATGCCATCGTGCACCCTTCTACCAAAGGCACATTTATGCAATGTGCGGGGGGAATTATTCATGTGGGTGTCTGAGGAATTATTTTACAGAGAAGCCCCATTTTACCGACTCAGACAGAAAAAATCCCCAACCCCAAAACCCAAACTATAAGAAAAATTACAAGGAATTTGAAGGAGATAGAAACTGGAGAGGCAGCAGAGACTGCAAAGGCAGGGGAGGCAGCTCTGAAATGCTGCATGGTTTTGTTTTCTCTCTTATCTCATCTGCTGTCTAACCTGCAGCACTTCCAAAAAGAAATAATGCACAGCTTAGCTTGTGGAATCATGGAGAGCAAGTTTTGAGGTGGATATGGCCCTGTACATCTTACTTTGCATAGGGCCCCAAAAATCTAGGGATGACAGCGTAAGCCACAGGGATGACAGAGTGGAATGAAACACAGAGACAGACAACTAGGGATGCTCAGCAGGGCAGGCTTGATGTATTAACAGTAACAAAAGGCATGCATGCATTTGTCTATGCACATACCTGAACCTATGCAAACTAAATTTTGCCAGTGTGACCATAGATTTAAAAGCTCAAGGAAAGACTCATACTTTCCTTCTCCAGACCTTATTCTGCTCTGTTTTCATCTGTGAAAGGAAGGTGAAACAAAAGTGGAGTCAATGCATCTTGTAGTGGGAGTAAGATGATGTTTCTACAGCCTGACAGCACTGGCTAAGGCTGATATTAATGAACTCTCTTTGTTTTTTTCTTTTTTTACTGCTGCTTTTAAATATCTAAGGGGCAGAGACTAAAGCATTTGAAACCAGCAGATGACATGGAGAAAACAAACTTTGGGGTGTACAATGTATATGGATATGTTAAAAGCCTAATTTCTGGACTGTAAAGTCTCTCAAATTCAGACATTAAAAAAATTGTTTTGGCCAAGAGAGAGTATTGTTCTTTATTTTGAGCTTCCCAGCTTTAGTTGGCTTATAACATGAAGAAGTGTAATAAAAATTACTTGGCATGCACTAAACCTCTCTAAAATTTGACATAAAACCCCAAAGTATTTACCTTCTTTAAAGAACTCATTTACTTTTAGGACCTCTCCTTTTCCTCCTCCCCCAGTTTATATGAATGCATTGGGAAAATTTGAAAAATGAAAACATTATAATGATGGGATGGCTTGCTTGACATTCCTCAACAAAAACCGAGTTCTTGGTTTCAGGCTATTTTTCTAGCTTGAATGAATTTTTATGGGTACATCACAAACCCTTGAAAATCACAGTTTATAGGGAAAAGGGTGATAGAACCTTAGTTATGATATATCATGAGCTGCCATTCAAAAAAAAAATTGTTAACTCCTTCTGGGAACCTGAGAATATATTGTGATGTTCACGCACCATCTGTTTGGTTATATTCCAAAAAACATGATGGTGAAACGTGTATAGTCTAAGTGTCAGTCTAGATTAACTTACCAGCTCCATAAACTACAAACACAGACATGTACCTACGCAGCTAGCTAACCAATCTATACTTCATTTGTCAGTACAGTGTATTTGATTTGGAGGGTAGAGGATAAATGCATATGTTTAAGGTAGTTAGCTTTGGAATGAGAAGGATTTTCCTGGGCTATAATTCTGCTTTGGTGACAAAATTTGAAAATGGTGAGTCAAACTTTTGGGAATCCTGATGTTGGCTTAAAAATCATGACTTTTCAAATGTAAAGACTTGGAAAACTTTTTAATTAGTCCCTAGACTTTGAGGCTTGAGGACCTGTGTCTCAAAATCAATCAATCAAACAAAAAAACCCCTTAAAAACACAGCTCTGATTTTTGCAAATTAGTAGACATCCAGAGAGCGGGACTTTGAACAAGTTCTAACAATTAGCAGTTATTTTGACAAACAAACATTTTCAACAGTTAGATAATCAGAATCTGTGTGCCCTCCAACATCACTAGTGCATATCAGATACTAGCTAGAACTGCGGTATTGATCTGTTCACCGTCCCCACCACACACATGCGGAGCACTTGTGGGTCACAAAGCTGACAAGACTGCAGATACAGGGAAATTTTATTATTTTAGTACAGCTATCAAAAGTTATTGACCAAAGAATTGTCAGCAGCTGAGGATGGATCTGGTAGAACTGCTGGCTGAAAGAGACAAAAAGAATCTTCCTCCCACCCAACAATGCAGACAAAGAATGAGTGAAGCATAGGAATTTCAGTTAAAGTTAATGCCATGTTGGCTGATGCACAGGCAGCTTCAATTCTCTTTAATTAGTTCAGAGTTAAGTGACAAAGTATTTAATCAGTGAGCTAACAAGTGCAGCAGCTGATTGCTCTGTGCGTGTGCTTGTGTGGGGGCGTGACTGAAAAAAGTAAATAAAATTACTTTCCTTGCTTTAAATGAAATAGGATTCCTAATTTTATTACAGCTGCAATCGGTTTAGAGGCATGATAGAGCAATAAAAATTGATTCTATCCTGTCTTACTCCTTTAACAAAGTATTTCATTTAAGAAGATAATACTGTAATTTAACTATTTGGCTTCTCAAGGTATGAATTTAGGCCTTATTTCCACAGCATCTCTGTGAAGGGAATGACCCAGCAGGCTTATCTTGATGTTGTACTGTTGTATTTAAAGCACACTTATTTGTATTTGCCACTGATCAGATTGAAGATTGAGCCCCCTTTTCTTAGAAAGGTCTAGAAATCATGATCCACATACATAAGCTTATTAACTTTCAGTATTGCAATTCATTACATCAAGGTCTTAAGATAAATACTGTGAAAACCCTCTAACTGCTGCAAGCCATTTACCGGCTTAGTAATGCAGATTACCATCAACACATCACCTTGTGCTACACTGTCTGCCTACATGCCCATTGACTAAGGTCCAGTTCATGATTTCTGCCTTAGATCCAAAGCCCTCTGCGTAGAGCCTGCAGTTGCCTGCAAGTTTGTCACTCGAATGCACTGCACCGAGAACACGTCAACTGGCAGAGGATGGCATATACTGTCTTTTTTTGGCATCGAGCTTGTGGATCTCACGCTTGTGAGCTAGACATGGCCATGGACATGCTCACTTTCAGAGTTATTAATTCAAAGTCAAATTATTGCTGTACCTGGAGCTCCAGGCTCAGAGGCCACTCTGTGTGTTAGGTACATGGAGGGCAGAAAGGCAAACCTTGTCCTAAGTGATTTCTGAACCTAAATCAGATGGGAAGCAATGGAATTAGGTGGAAGAGCTCAGAGAAATACTGAGACTCTATCAGTTAGTGTGAGCAGCAGTCTGGGAACTGTAGGAACTCAAATGGGCTTTGAAATAAATGAACCTACTACTTTAGTAGTAGCTAACTACTTTACCTAATCAAGAACTTCCTTTATAAGTCTCTACAGGAGGAGAGCAGAGACTTTTCAATTAATTGATAAAAAATACGACTCACAAATGCGAAGTGACCCTTCCTATCTGAGTGGCAAAAGTCCTGAAAATTCATTGAGGTTTTTGTCATTGCTTTCAAACAGACAACAATTTCAGTCACAATCGATAATTTCGAAAATCGATGATCCCAGAAACACACTTTGAGATAGCAATGGGTGCTGAAGTAACTCGGACATCAGGGCTGAAATAGCTCAGATGTGAATAGCTGGTTTATGGAGGGGAGTGGTGCAGAGCGCACCACCATGCAGCCCTCGGAGTGGCAGAGAGGGGCATGTCCCCACTGCTCTTCCTAATACCCAGTATGTCCACGCCTGAGGCAGTGGAAGTCGTCGACAATTTGTGGTGTTGTCTCCACTCTTGAGCAACAGACACACTCCTGGGAACTTCGTTTTTTAATTTACAGTAGAGTGCTGAGAGAGGTTAGCTTGAGAAGACAGACATGTAAAACAGACCCTTGAATATGAAGCTGACAGGTTTTATTTAGAAAGCCAGCATATGCACTGGCTGCATTCATATCTGCAGTGTTCCCCAGCTTGACAGGCAATCTGAAGTATGGTGTATATTAAAGAGAAGTAGTTTTGGATTCAGATTTTGGTTCCCTTCATACAGTTCCTGTAATGCTGAACATTTTTAGGCAAGTACTGGTTTTGTTTTTCAATAAAGACTACAGATTCAGTTTCTCTCATGGCTTTTTATTTAACAGCTCACTGAAAAAACTGCATTTTAGCATAAGTCTGGCTGCCTAGTTAGGCACATTTACTTGCATTTTGTTCTATGCAAGTAAAATACCATCAGAGTTGATCATAAAGCCCTGCCTGAAGAGACTATAGGAATGCATGGCAAAGTTTTTTATGGTTTTAATTTAATCTCAGAAATAATATCCAGCAAGTAGAATGCTCTACATAGCTACATAAACAATATTCTCATATTCAGAATTCCTTTGAATTTCTCAGTGACCTTAGAAGGATGGTTGATACTGCAAGTTTTCTTAGGCTAATGCCTCTCCCCTGAGATGGCAAGGTGCCTGTTCATGGGAGTTAATGTTATGTCATCTCAGTCACAAAGAAATATATGTATAAGAAATATATGCTTGAAAACCACGTGCTATTGACCTCAATTCAAGTCCTGACTCAAGGAAATATCCTTAGGAGAGCACTAAACACAATGCATGTGCTTACATGGTTCCCTGAGGGGAGGTGGGCTGCAGAACTTTTGCAAGTTCTTTCTTGAACTAAGATCAAAGAAAATGTATGTAGTACTGTTTGTAAATCTTCTAGAACTGGAAAAATTAGGAAACCTAAAAAAAAAAAGCCGGACGCAATTGTTGTAGTGTAGTGGTCCGGAGTCAAGGTGTTGCTAGATCTGTGTAATAAATAGCACCGGCTAAGGAATAAGACCATGAAAGTGGGGAACTAATTTAACTTGTCTTGAATCAATATTCTGTGAAAGGTATAAAGCACTCTGTTTACAGGATCCTTCTCTAAAGATAAGAATAGCCATAAATGTTGCACATTAAAAAGTTTCTTTCAGTTATTAAAGAGGTGGTTCCCACACAAGTCTTCTCTTGTGTGTAGAAGTGTTACTAAAGACTTCTATCAGATAATTTCTTAACCTGATGCATAAATACACATGCAAAATCTGATTGCACGCAGTGCACACCAACACCAACAACAAGTGGTGCTCCTTCATGATCCTAGAACTGGGTGACCAGCTACTTCTGCCCTTCTCTGCCTCTGCTACACATGGAGGTAACTCATGCTAGCTACACTTGCGCAGGGACAGATGCTGGGAAAACAGCTGACTAGGTCTGTAGATTCATTTAAATTGGTCCCAGTGGTTAAACTTATTAACTATTTTAGAGTTAATATGAGATGACTTTTGTAAAGTAGCAAACGGAGAAGCCTTCTGCAACTTTAAACTTAAACCAAACTCAGAGATGGCTAAAAATCAAATCAAAATAAGTGGAAGTTAAAATTTTATTATGCAAGTTACATCAATTTAGGTTTCCCATTAGACTCTAATATTTTCTTTCTTTGACTCATACGGACTTATGACTATATCCCCTGATTTTTACAGCTCTCTTACAGTTCTTCATTACATTGATTCAGTGAGTGCAAGTGTGAAAAGAACAGAAAATAAGAATATGGCAAAAATAAACCATTAGGATATCCCCCAAAGTAGGGGCTTAATGTACGTAAGTACTCTGACATGGAAATAATCCCAGGTGGTAAAGGCTTTTTAGTTTACAAGATGACAAAATGAGACCCAAAGTCTGACAGCTGATTGACTCACCTGATCCTTATCAATCTGCAGATGGGGATGATTTTGCTGTGGCCAATCGGGGCATTTCCTAAGTGACACCTTGGAACCCTCAAGGCAATAATTGCTGAATAAGAGATTTTATGAACAGGCTTTAGAAAAAGAAGTATTTAAAATAGTAGTGGGGTAATGTAGTTCTTGGGAGTGTAAGCTGTTTTGACTTCTGTATGTAGCTATGAAGCCACCTGGAGGAGTTACAGAAAGGTGATTGTTTACTGACTGGTAAGCGAAATGAACTTGTAACTTTAATCTAAGCCCCACAAGTGTGTGTTCAGATAATAAATCCTGTAGCTATTGCTACTTGTGTTTTGGTGATCTTACAAGAAAGTTCCCTGGAATTTTAGTTTGTGACTGAGGCTAGAATACAGAAAATAAGGGGCAAGGATCACACTGGCAAGAAGGTTTCCACTTTCATTTGCCCACTAGGTGCTATTTCTGTTTGTAGGTAAAGATTGCTCATAATAAGGCAAAAGGATTGACTTTCTGTGGAGGAACGTGCTACTGCAGGGTCTGAAAGGTCTTATTTAAATGAGCATCTAGGCACGTAAAGAATTATTCCGTGGCAGGAGAGCAGAGCTTCTGGAGAACCCTGGACTAGGAAAGAACGCATTAACAATGCTTTGCCTTGCTATCATATAAATACTGTACCTGTTTTCTGTGAACTGACTGATTTCTGGCTGGACAAGCCATACAGATGTATGGCATCTCAGTAGTTTCATGGCACTGCCTGCTGTACAAACCCTGGAGCTGGTTTCCATTGAAAATTGAGTACAGCAACACAGTGAACATAAATGCAAATAGAAGTGAGAAGTACAAATGGGAATTATAATTTTGGAGTGATTCTTCCCTAGATTTTTTAAGGCTCTTGCTGTACTGCATTGGAATACCACTGGTATGCAGGAAGTATTTTTAATATGTACTGGTTTTTCCTTGGTTAAAATGAAATATTAACCTAACATGTTAAACTGTGTATGTGGACAAAGGGGAGTAAAGAGAAGGGGGACAAGGACAGGGAAAGGGGAGAACAGAGAATCTCTGAGGAGCTTTCCAAAGAACAAATAGTATCATCTACTTTGTGGCTAAACTGATTAGCTCTCTTCTAATCACATCTCAGCTGATGAACTTTGTGATCTTCCTCTGTAAGAAGCTGTTCTATTTCATTCTTTAAGAAGATTAAGTGGGTAATCCTGAAGCTCCACAAAACCACCTGTTGTTTGAGCCCCTGTGTAATATGGCCTTTGAGGCAATCCTTTGACAGTTCAGTAGTAGGATTGTGAGTAGGCTCACTTGGTTTGTGTACCTGCTGATTTCCAGTCTGTGTGTGCTGTGTGGCACAGTGTGCTAGATTTCTAGCAGCATAAGTAGCTGACCATTGGGAAAACTCAGCCGAATCAACCTGTCCTCTCTCCTGCTGTTGCCTCCTAAGGGACAGTTTCTCTCTGCAGGAACATTGCTTTCATTGCTATAATTGCATTTGCAGAGAGACTCTCTTCATCATCTGGCTGTTCCAGGGTTTGAAATGCACCATGTGTTGGTGAATACATCCACTTCATCAGCAAGGGTCCCTTGCAGCATGCCTAGAACAGAAATTCCTGTTAAAAAAAAACTCCAAACAAAGACATAAAAGATAAATGCATTGGAAAGAGAAAGAGGTACAACCAGAAAAGCCAGTCAGCTGCAGGTTGAGCTTTAACCAACAATCATGCCAGAACTGGGTCAAAATAAACTGGTTCTACATAATCTGCTGGGACACAATGGCAGCCGTTCTGGCTGGGATGTATTCCTGTAAACCACACTGTCTGACCATCCTACTCAAATGTCACTCACTACAAGTGAAATTCTAAATTTAAACCCACAACCTTCACTCCAGAGGAATGTAGGAACTCTTATTTCCAAGCAGTTCAGAATCCTGCAATGACAGAATGTATTTGTAAGATGCGAGTTAAATATTCTGGATTTCCTGCTTTTTGGCTCTGCCAATATTAAGGCCACAATCCAACAATATGTTAAGCCTGTGCTGAATTCTAAGAAGCTTAATGATCTCATGGTAGTAGCCAATAGTGTGGCTGTTTGTCTGCTTTGATTTAACCACTTCCTTAAATGCATTGCTGACTTTGGCCTTCTCTACCGCAGGTTAGTATATTATGATTAAAAATGAATAAGTTCAGTTGTATCATCATCCACAAAACTGTCTCTGTCAATCCATTAATGTAAGGTTCTTATTGGTATGTTTAGTCTTCTCCATCTTCCCCCTTAATGAAGCCGGGGGCTGGGGGAGGGGAATAATTTTCCAAGTTATAAATCTTATAATAAATGGTAGAGGTATTTCAGTCAAAGCTCTTATATTAAGAATGTCTTGTATTTTGCGACTTTTCCTGTGAAAATATAGTCCAGACATTGATGCTTTTAAAGTAGTTCTCTGATATCTTGCTTTGCACATCTGCCTTTCTGTCCCAGTCTGAGTCCAGCAACCCTGAATCAGTGTGTTTCAGTCAAAAGGTTTTCCAGCACTGGGGGAATACATCCTGGGAGTAATAGTTGCACACTGCTCATGTCTTCCCTTTGAGCTGTGGTGACAGGTAGAGCTACAGCTATTTGCTGCAGTTTGATTACAAACACAAGATTTTGTGAACTGTGGGTGCTGAGAAAATCCTGTATCAACTTGTCAATGTTATTCTGGCTGTGGAAGTCTGCTTTAAAAAAAATAAAAAAAATTGTAAACATATGGTCATTGTGTTTGATTAATATGTTCTTTCACATTCCCTGGCAAGGAATGAAGGGGTCACCAGACTTGAGCATAGATAAGTCACTTCTGGTTGCCCTTCAATTTGATCTCTAGTAATCACCATTAATGTGTGCAGCTTAATTGATTGTTTTATATTGCAAAATGGATCAGTATGATTAGCACTTATGCTAGAAATGGCTCAGTAGAAGAAGAATCATCTGAAAAATGTTTTTGACAGGATGTCTTAAGTGGCAGAGTGAGGGACTAAACCAAAAGACTCCTGTTGTGAGAATTGATTTGATCAATGCTAACAGTAGATGGAAAATGGAGTGATCACACCGTTCCTGACACTGCAGTGCAGATAGGGTTAATTACAGGAGTATTCTTTCACAGTGCTCTTCTGGCTGAGGAAGCTCAGGGTAACCACATGTAGGAATATGCTTTGATTGACAGTTTATTCATCAAGGCATTGAATGTTTCCTGCCATTCAGCTTGAAGATACCTTGTTGAGTAAAGAAGTGTCTAATTAAAATTCATTTGTGATGTGGTTCCCCTAGAAAGGCATGAAACCAACAGTTGAGATAGCAGGAGAGTTTAAAAATTCTGTTTTTCAGGATCTTAAAGTACCAGTTTTGCACGATCAATTTAGGAACGCAGTTCTGAGGTTTTGTCCTTCAGTGTAGTTACCTAGACGTAGCTGTTCTGTGAAGTTTCAAGGTGGGTGCATGCTGCTGCTTTCTTTTTGGTTTTTGGCTAATAGCTTTGTATTTTCTAATGATAACTTGCTAGGGGAAAGCAGTGATAAACCTGACCGTCTCTCAAGATAAAGAGTAAATAAACCAGATTTGTTTAATCCAGGTTTCGTTGAAGAGGTAAGTTTGAATTGTTGATGGCTCCTTTTCTTCCCCAGAAATTTACCCAAAGCTCAAGAGTGGAAGGAAGCTTAGCTCTTGTAGTGGTCTGGAGGATATAGGCTGTGTTATAGGAAGATAGTTATTTCTCTCGTAGCATTTGTGAAATGTTAATAAACACTGAAAACTCTCCCACTCCAACAAGTCAGCATGCTATAGCCCAGCCTTGTGGCTGCTCCCATTGTGCACTGGAATCCTAGTAATTTTGTGTCCAATATTCTCTGTAAGCCCAATACTCTCTATATTGTGGATGTCTCTTCCTGTGTTGCTCAAAAAAGGTTTACAATAACGGTTTCCCAGCCTTCCTATCTCCCAAAGTAAGTGTTATACTACCTAGGTTGTTACAGGGGTAGTAAAATCCCAATTGTTTTGTATGAAGAGGGTGTTTAAAGCATAAATTAATGCTGAGCAAGCACAACTTTTTATCCTTTATTAGTCTGCATTGCTCATCTTGTAATCTCTTGTAGGTCAGTAAATAAAATCTCTTCCTAGCAAGAACTCTAAATTGTATCTTGAAGAATTGCAGAGTGGCATTATATTCCAAAGTACTGAGATACAGCTATGACACTCTCACAGGAGAGCAAAAGAGCTGTTCCATATATAAAGAGCACTAAAGAAAAGTTGACTTTTTCCACCATGAATTACTAGTTCCTATTCTTTAGCTGGCAATGGCCGTATTTTTCATTGCAATGAAATATAAGGATACAGACCCATGAGAACAAAAGTTATTCTAACTATATTTAATACAGATATTTGCATATTCCAGATGATAAAAGGATCAAATGAGACTTCTTTTAGATCAGTACAAAAGGATTTTTCAATATTGTGGTCATTAATTCTGGATTTTACATAAAATACTCAGAAGTCAAGCTATTTTTCTTAATGTCTAGGTATTTCTAGAAGGTGGCTGCAGCTTCATTGAAGTGTTTATTGGAAATGAGGAGGAAATAAGAGCCATATGGCTTGAGACAGTGAGAAAAGTCTAAAAGTCACCTCTTACAGAAGCAAGACCTGGACAGATGAAGAAAATAAGTTACTGGTTACTTTATTTCTCATTAAAGTATTTGGCTGTGGAGAATCTGTACTCTTTAGCAGGACCATATCTGAATTTTTTGTTGTAATACTTCCATACATGAGGATGAATGTTGACTACAAACTAAAATCCTTCTAGCTGTACAGGGCTTTGGTACAAAGCAGCAGATACAGCCACCTTCAGTGACAGGCAATGCTCTGCACACACCTGCTGTTAAGTCTTCTTTTGCCTAAAAAAGATGTAGCATTCCTCCCTTGGAGGGTAAACAAGATAGAGCAAAACAAGTCATAGAAAGATCTGGAGTTATCAGAGTATCTAGAAGTTCTTTCTTGTAATTTACTGTTTTCTTAATGGAAGATGGACTTCAGTCACAAATGTGGCAAACAAATCATTTCACTATATCTGGGAACAATGTGAATAATTCTGTGCTGTGACCTATGTGCCATTGAAAGCAATTTTGTTTAATCAGAAATCATACTAAATACGTAGTTAAAAAGTTCTCAAAATGCATGGGTTAAAAATGTCAAATAGTATTGGTTGGTAACAGCTTCATTTGTCTACTTCTGTACTTGGAGTTGTATGGCAGGGCACCATCACATGTACAGCTCAGTGATTTATAGAACTGCGAGCAGACACTAATGAGAAAAAGCTTTTAAAATGAAGACTTCTATTATATCATTTCTGTAGCTATGCCCATAAAGGTAAAAAAAAGGGGAAAGAGACTGAACATATAGCTTCTAGACCTGAACTTGGAAGTGTCCAAGCTTATACACTTATGGACATAAGAATTAGAGTTGACAATACATTTGGAGGAAAGCTATACCTTGCTAAGTGGCGCTTCAAAACTAGCATTAATTCTAAGAACTCATGTCAAACTTGCCTTTTCCCTCCCTCCCTTAACTAATGAGGAGCTTGGTCTTCAGCTAGTATTTGGTTTATTTTGTGTTTTAGATGAACAAATACATTTGCATAAGCTATAGGGTCATTAGTCAGGGAGAAGCGTATGTTACTTAATACAACACAGGCAGCAAAGTTTTTAATAAATAATTTATTTAAAGTATTTTTGTGGTTGTGAAGGCAATGTCCAGCTCTGACTGGTACAAATGAATACAGCAATGTTGATATTGAAAGAATGGGGCTGACTTGCATCTGCTGTAGAGTTAGTATAGCCCATCATCTGAGCTGTAGCATCAGCTCTCGCTCTTGTCTAGCAGTTGGGTGGCATAGTGGTGTAGTAACATGGGCACTGGAAGCTGGTACCCAGCTCTTCACACAAGTGGGGAAAACTGCAGAGGGAATATTTCTGCCTGCTTGTCCCAAGTTATGTGGACCTCCTGTCATGCTGGGAGGGAGCTGGATATGAACCATACCAGATGTCTGTGATGTCATCAGCAGCTGTGTTTCTATCAAAATGTTCTGCTTACGCTTTTGAGCTGGAAAATGTTTTGCTGATGACAAAAGGAAAAATGAAGAAGCAAAAAATTATAAATAACACTTCTAGCAGACAACTTCTGCAGCAAGCAGAATCTTACAGGAGAATCAGGTGATCTATTGACTAGGTACTTTCATGTACAGATAGATACTCAATTCTTTAATCTCCATTTATAAAGGCATGTAATGCTGTTCTGGTGGGTTAACCCTGGCTAGATGCTGGGTGCCCACCAAAGCTGGTCTATCACTCCCCCCCCTCAAATGGAGAAGGGAGAGAAAATATAACAAAGGGCTTATGGGTTGAGATAAGGAGAGAGATCACTTGACCAATTACTGTCACAGGCAAAACAGACTCAAAGAAGGGAAAATTAACTTAATTTATTGCAAATTAACCAGAGTATGATAATGAGAAATAAAGTCAAATCTCAAACCACCTTCCCTCCACCCATCCCTTCTTCCTGGGCATAACTTCACTCCTGCATTCTCTACCTACCCCCCTACCCCAGCAGCGCAGGGGGACAGGGAATGGGGGTTATGGCCAGTTCATCACACATTGCCTCTACTGCTCCTTCCTCCTTGGAGGGAGGACTCCTCACACTCTTCCCCTGCTCCAACATGGGGTCCCTCCCATGGGAGACAGTCCTCCACAAACTTCTCCAACATGGGTCCTTCTCACAGGCTACAGTTCTTCACAAACTGCTCCAGCGTGGGTCCTTCCCACGGGGTGCAGTCCTTCAGGATCACACTGCTCTAGCATGGGTCCCCCACTGGGTCACAGGTCCTGCCAGAAAACCTGCTCCAGCATTGACTCCTCTCTCCATGGGTCCACAGGTCCTGCCAGGAGCCTGCTCCAGCATGGGCTTCCCATGGTGTCACAGCCTCCTTTGGGCACCCACCTGCTCTGGTGTGGGGGTCCTCCACAGGCTGCAGGTGGGCATCTGCTCCACTGTGGACCTCCATGGACTGCAGGGGGACAGCCTGCCTCACCATGGTCTTCCCCACGGGCTGCAGGGGAATCTCTGCTGCGGCGCCTGGAGCATGTCCTCCCTCTCCTTCTTCACTGGCCTTGGGGTCTACAGAGTTGTTTCTCTTGCATGTTCTCACTCTCCGGCTGCTGTTTCTCTCTGTTCCACAACTTTTTTTCCTTCTTAAAATGTTATCCTAGAGGCGTTACCACTATCGCTGATTGGCTCAGCCTTGGCTGGTGGTGGGTCCGTCTTGGAGCCGGCTGGTATTGGCTCTGTCGGACACAGGGGAAGCTTCCAGCTGCTTCTCACAGTAGCTGCCCCTGTAACCTCCCTGCTACCAAAACCTTGCCACAGAAACCCAATACAACTATGTATGTTTTTCTGCTGACTGACATCTAGTAACTGATTTGGTAGTACTGTACTGTTACTAGATAACTGTTCCTAAGAGTATTGCAGGGCACACTATGTGTTTAATATGGTTTCCATAAGTAATTCTGCAAACATTATATTGCTCTCCCAACCGCTAGCTCAAAGCAGGGCCAGCTTGGAGTCTGTCTCCCAGAGGAACTTGGATGATGGCAGGTAAATATCTCTGTATTACAGAAACCAAATAATCTTCTGCCATACTTTCTTCCAAATTCTACAAAAACAAACTGAAAAAGAGGAGCTGTGTTCAAGACTGGTGGACTCTGGAACATGGATTTTATTTGGGAAGGCATAACAGAGGGTTTTTTTGCTTTTTTAATTGCTTTTAGCAGCAATATTGGGTAGGAAACTGTCTGAGAAACTGTAGTAAACCTCTTCCTAAACCAGGAATAGGAGAGACTTATAAACGTAGTTTCTACCTGTGGCTTTATGGTAAGAATCTGAGGAATTTCTGGAAAGCTTATAGGGTGGATGGCTTTCCATTTGGCTTAATGCTTCCCATCACTAGAAACTCTGTAGTAGGAAGAAGACTCTTGGTCTGGTTATGTATCTTGATGAGTATTTCCTCACCACCTTGGAAAGACCTTGCCTGCCTCCCCAGGAAAATTCTCTGGGGAGATTACAGCTGAGGAGAGAAACAGCCAAGTCTTTTGCCCAGGAGCCTGAGCCAGGCTGGAGGCCGGTGCTGACTGCTGTGCAGCATAGCATGCTGAATGACTACCTGTCAGCTAGTAAAACCATTCCCTTCTCCAGATATCCAAAGGTATAATAAGCTTTATTTTGGCACTGTATTTCTGAGGCAAGTAGTTAGGAAGGATGGCCAGAAACTGCCTTTCAAAGCTATCGTGTGAGGAGGAGCTACTGCATTCCCAAGTATAACCTCTAAATTTTCTGAACTTCAGGAGCTACTTCAGCCATGGGGACTATTTTGTGTGGCATACGGCCTGGTGCGATTCCTTTGTATAAAGTACAATGGGTGGCCTTTTACAAGGAATGTTTGTAGAAATAGGGATATTAATATACCTGTTAGTTCACATACCTGATGAAATAAAAGTTATGCTAATTATAAAGCAATTTATCTTTCTTACTTAGAAATCCTCATTCCTAAGCAATAGTCAGTCTTAGAGCAAGCTACCAGGAGACTTCTTTCTTTTCAGTTAATTAATAAAAAATGTAGTATTTTCAGAATGCATGTTCTTTGCTTGGCTTTTGTTAGATTAATAATTTAGCAAATATAGTTGAGTGTGTTTAATGCAATTTTCTCCCCTGTCACTTTAAAATGTTGTTCTGGTATGTAAAAGAAAAATCACTTTTATTTGTGTTTTCATGAAACAAATCCCATTTTCCCCCACTTCAGGGTGATCTAATGCTGCAGCAAAATGCAGTGGGGAGAAGCTTGAGCAGCCAGGTTATTCAAGCATTGCTCTCAGGTTTCAATGGCCAATGCAAATTAATTGTTTTTCATAGCTTACATCTTTGCAAGTACTTTGCATATCACCATAAACTTTAACTGAAGAAAACTTGGCAACAGTGCTGTGGAAAAACAGGCAGTAGGTAGGTCTGGATAGGCTTGCTCTAGAAGTAATCATGGGACATGAGAACAGCTGGGGAAGCAAAGCCTGCTCTTGCTTTGCCTGTCCCCAAACAGACACAACAGAACTACAGCGTTTCATGGGCTGGCATCTGCTCCTTCACTGCTGTGTATACAGTGTGGGATCGGGGTGGTTCCAGGTATTAGTGCACTGACAGGTAGAGGCATCTGTGGCTTTCGCTGGATTCTTCTGGCCTGCTGCCCTTGTCCTCTTCCCAAACAGTGCTTCTTTGCTATGTGCTGATACCATGAGCTGCATAAAAGAGGGAAAGTCCATAGTTGGTCCAGTCACTGCCACAGAGGCTATGACGGGTTGATATGTGCCATTGTGGGTCTTGGCAGGTGACCCTCCCTTACATGCCTGATGGACTCCAGAGCAGATCATGTCGCTAAAAAGATAAGGAAGGAAGGATATGGCCATCTACCCACCAGCAGCTGGGCTGAATTAAGCGTTATGTTAAATAGCTCCTCTTCTTTCTGCTTGAAATAGAAACAAACAGTAAGCAAGAGAATAACGTGGTGGCTACTTTTAGCATTAGGAGAGGATACCTTTTCTTTTACCCTAGAGACTGTCCAGCACATGATCTGCTGCTGTGGGCTGTATGCTCAGCAGCCAAAAATTGTCACTTGGGGAACAGGTATTAAATATTTTTCCTAATTCTCCAGAAGCCCTATTGGAAACTAAACCAGGAGTTACACTGCCTGATATGTAAATTATATGTTAAGTAGTTCAAATGTTCAGTCCAAAAATAAAAAACCTCACCCTTTCACAACTGGTATACAGAGCAGAATAGTCAGATAAAAATAATTTATGATAGTAATTATGGTATAAACCAACTTGTCAGCAGCTAGTTGTTTAAATTCCTCTTTCCCCACTCCAAGCTTCTCAAACCTGTAGGGAAATCACTGTAAGAAATACACCTTCTGCCTGCTATATTCATCAGAAATAGGATGCCATATGTGAACACTTAACTGTGTAATGAAAAAAGGATCTCATTTGCAATGATCTGGAGTTTCCAGAGGTCAACCAGTGTTCTGATAACTAAACTTAATCTTTACTGGCAACATCTAATATTAATTACTAATGCTCACACCTTTCACCATTAAAATCTGAACATTTATGCACATAATTATGAGTCATCTAATGGCTCAACAGTTCTAAATTTTTTTCATTGTGTGCATTTCATTTTGCTTAACCATGAAAGAACTGGACTTTTATTTATTACTGGCAAAGGTGATTCAGAATAAATCCTGATGGTCTGAGTTACTCCTGACTTTTTGCATTTAATGAATGAAAGCCCTTCCTGTGCTCCCTGTTTGGGAAGGCGGGATCTGACAGTAGGAGAGCTGGTATCACCACTAATGGAAGCAACAGCATGGCAGGGTGGGACAGGTATGTGTTGCTTATCTCTTTTTGCATCTGGAACCCTTTGCCAGCAGGCAAATACCAGTACCCTCACAGCGCATCCTTATTTTAAGTACAGCTGTGGTCTGGCTGCCTTACCACAGATAGAATCGTAGAATCATTTAGGTTGGAAGCAACCTTTAAGGTCATGGAGTCCAACCATCAACCACGCCCACTAAACCATGTCCTGAAGTGCCTTGTCTACAAGCTTTTTGAATACCTCCCGGGATGGTGACTCCACCACTTCCCTGGGCAGCCTGTTCCAATACCTGACAACCTTTTCAGGAAAGAAATTTTTCCTAATATCCAACCTAAACGTCCATTGATGCAACTTGGGGCCATTTCCTCTTGACCTATCTCCAGCCACAACCTCCTTTCAGGTAGTTGTAGAGAGTGATATGGCCTCAGCCTCCTTTTCTCGACTATAAGACTTGTGCTCCAGGCCCCTCACCAACTTGGTTGCCCTTCTCTTGACATGCTCCAACACCTCAATGTCTTTCCTGTAGTGAGGGCCCCAAAACTGAACACAGTACTCAAGGTGTGGCCTCACCAGTGCTGGGAATTTCTGATACAGGCCAGGATGCCATTGGCCTTCTTGGCCACCTGGGCACACTGCTGGCTCATACCCAGCCGGCTATCAATGAGCACCCCCAGGTCTTTCTCTGCTGGGCAGTTTTCCAGCCACTCTTCCCCAAGCCTGTAGCAGTGCATGGGGTTGTTGTGACCCAAGTGGAGGAGCCAGCACTTGGCCTTGTTGAACCTCATACAATTGGCCTCAGCCAATCCAGCTAGTCCAGATCCCTCTGTAGAACCTTCCTACCCTTAAGCAGATCAACCCTCCCTCCCAACTTGGTGTCCTCTGCAAACTTGCTGAGAGTGCACTCGATCTCCTCATCCAGATCATTAATAAAGATATTAAACAGAACTGGCCCCAATACTGAGCCCTGGGGAACACCACTTGTGACCCACCACCAACAGGATTTAACTCCGTTCACCACAACCCTCTGGGCTTGTCCATCCAGCCAGTTTTTCACCCAGTGAAGAGTATGCTTGTCTAAGCCATGAGATGCCAGCCTCTCAAGGAGTGTGCCATGAGAGACAGTGTCAAAGGCCTTACTGAAGTCCAGGTAGACAACATCCACAGCCTTTCCAACATCCACAGCCTTTCCATCATCCACTAGGTGGGTCATCTCATAGAAGGAGATCAGGTTGGTCAAGCAGGACCTGCCTTTCAAGAATCTGTGCTGACTGGGCCTGGTCCCCTGGTTGTCCTGCACATGCCATGTGAGGACACTCAAGATGAACCATTCCCCAATCTTCCCTGGTACCAAGGTCAGGCTGACAGGCCTGTAGTTTCCTGGACCCTCCCTCCAACCTTTCTTGTAAATGGGCATCACATTGGCAAGCCTCCAAAATGAAGAGCAGCTCCAATGTGCAGTATTAGCTCTTCTGCTAAGTGTGCAAGTTCCCTGGTATTACTGGCTTCAGACCAGGGGTTTCTGCAGACAAGATAGAGTCAATAGATGATCAGATATCCCTTTGCCTACCCATCTGTTGATATATCCAGACAAGCTGAAGTCTGGTAGATGCAGATGTTGCGCTCAGAAAACAAGCATGGTTTGATTGAGCTCTTCCACATTACCACAACAATCTCACAGAGCAGCCACTGTGGTCTGGTGCTTGTTGGACTTTAGACAAAATGCACAGTCTCGTGGGACAAGCACAGATGCTAACTGGGATAATGGATTTATTGCTGCAAAACTGGAAAGTGGTCACCGACTCATTTCACTTAAGCTACTGGATAGACACCAACTGGATAGAATAGCATGAACTTCGTTGGGGATTTAAGAACAAAAAAAAAGCCAGTCTGTAGCCATTGAGAAACAAAGAATAAATGAAATGCTGGCCACTGAAGGAGGCTAGTGGAGGACAGTACAAGGCCCCCCAGGGAATTTCTTACAGGAGAACAGTTATTGCAACAGACCTTGGAGATGGCAGGGAGATGCTCAGCAGCAGGGAGAGAGTGGAAAGTGTAGATGAACAGTCATTGGTAGGGTAGTGACTATTAAATAGCAACTGTTGCTGTTGCTTGCTCACCTGCCTTTTTTTTCACTTTGACTCAGCAGGAATAGTAGCTTAATAACTACTTACATACAGGTAGTGCCCTGAAGCTGGAGTACTATCAGACTGGGGAAGTTGTGAGAATTTCTGGACTCCTGAATGCAGCAATGGCTCTATCCTCAGGTGATGAAGCTTGGTCACTGCCCCCC
>JANZLQ010000095.1:25295602-25311963 GCA_026212715.1 Elanus axillaris
TAGCTACTCACTCCTGCTCTCAGTGCCAAGGGACAGTTTTCTCCTCATCAGTTCTCTGACACTTTTTAGTCTTTAAGATAGTTTTGTAAAACATGGATGTTATAAAAGAGTCATATCTAGGCTGTCTGGAGCTCAGGTGCTTGTGCAAGGACACTGCTTGACAGGGGGAGAAATTCTTTGTAGTCCTTACACCTGCAATAGCATAAGATAGTGAACAGGAAATGGTCTGATAGCTAAAGCAGATGGCTTCTCAGCAAAAGCCTTCTGTGGCTTGTATTCTCTGTAATTTTTTTAGTGAGACAAACCAGCTTTCCTGGTATGACAGCTTCATTGCTGTGCCTTGTGGAAACATGCTGCCACTTATACTAATTTTACATTGTAAGAACATAAGTATGAGAGCACACTGGTAAAGCAAAAAAGTCAACATTGCTATGGTTTGAGAGATGCTTTTTTTTTTACATAAATGGTTGCCAATAGAGGGAAGTAATTTATAAAAGCTATGCAGAAAATAATAACATTTATATAAAGATAGACATGTTCCTGCTTCTCCTGATTTTTTAGGTATGCACACCATGAACCAATGCAGTTGCTAAAAGAGTACTTCCCAAAAGGGCTGTTCTACGTCTACATGGTTTATAAATGACAACAGTGAGGGGGAAAAATAATAAAGACAAACTTATTCCACAAGACTGCACAAACAGGTTTGAGAGTCTGAAAATGTTGCATGGAAATGAATGCAGAGCACTCATGTTATTAAAGGCCAGAGACTGCTGCTAGTGGAGGGTTATGGAGCTGGGACCTGTAAAAGTGGGCTGGTCTTACTGGGGCAGTGGGGCTAAGAGGTGGTGACACATCTCACCTTGGTCTGTGTAGGCCAAGGGAAAGAGGGATGCTTCTGCCTTTCCTCTGAAGGCAAGAGCGTACTGATTCATGCTGTCTTTTCCTCTAACTGGTGTATCACAGATCTGTGTAAATCAGAGATGGAAAGATCATAACTGGTTTCTTTTAGGCTATACTGGCTTCCATTCAAAATATCCAAAGGCTTCAGATTAGAGCCCGAGTAGACGTTGAAGTCTATCTTGCTACAGTGCCAAACAGTGCCTGTTTTTGCTGGGAAGGGTTCACAATGGTACCTGATTAGATTCATGTTTTGTCCTTAGAGTTCTCCTTTTGGAGTGATCTGAGCTCCCTGAAGGTCAAAGTACAGGACCTAAACCCAATATTTATAATCATCCGTGATATTCAGGAACAATCTCTGGAAATAGATTTGTTAATTTTCTGCCTTCACCATATTAATTTTTGGGGCAGAATAAGGATCCTGAAATGATTGTACATCTGTCATTCACATTTAAGCTCTACATGACTAAACTAAGTCATTTTAATTGCATATGTTTGCATGGTCTCTTATTTTGGGTAGGAGTTTAAGGTGAAATCTAATCTGCTCTGTTGTGGATATATAGAATCCAGAGATAATGCAGTTAATGGGGTCAACTCTTTCACTTTTAAGACTGCATATTTGAAATCGGTTCAAGAATTTCAATGATGGCAAACAAAAATTCAATTAGAGTTGTGTGGTTCTTTTCTCCACAATGTCAGTTAACCCTGCACATGGGAAGCATTCAGTATAACCATGTGTAGAAGCTAAGCGTTGGCTTCTCCATGCTCAGAACTGACTGAGAAAGTACTGAATTGCAATCTACACAGTTTCGAACACTTTAAAATTTTTTTCAAAGCCACAACACTGGCAATAAAGAGAACTAATTTGGTCCAGTACTTAGTCTGTTTCTGGTGCAGATATATATATAGTAAGAAAGTACAACTACATGAAATGCTATAGTTAATCTCCAAGCAAAGCATGGTCTTGTAGCCATACCTACTTGTAAAAGAAGCCATGGGGTCTAATCATTAGAGGCCTGGATAAGAACTCTGGACACGCATATTCTAACAAGAAAGTTTGTTAGGTATATTTTATGACCCTCTAAAAAGGAGGAATAATGGTGTTAAGCTGTTTGTATCTCAAAGCTTTTAAAATATAAGTGGATAACATCTGGAAGGCAAAAGACAACCTGCATATAGCAGTGATCAATCAAGTATTATTTTGAGTATTACAACTGGGAAGGAAAGCCAAATATTCTGACCTTGAGGATCAATGCATCATTTTTATAGGATTGTGCTAATAGCTGTAGTGTGTCAATTACCTTAAGTATCTTAAATATACTCAAACACTTAACTGTAAGCACCTCTTCTGGAGCAGTTAATATGTTGGAATGGTTCTTCAGCCTGATTTGTTTCATATGCTCTCTGTCAGCCCACCATCTCTTTTCTCGTTATTGACCTTTCCATATTGTTTGTTACTCCTTTTTTCTTAATCTTTGTCAAATTATATTTGATTTCCAATCAAATGATTTGACTCCAAGAACTTTGGGGCCAGAAGAGCTCCTTGGGAGGAATGTGGTTCTCCTGAGACTGAGAACCTCAGAGTGAGACCTTGCCAGCACTCATCTGTCTGTAGGACTCAAAGTGGATATTTCTGTCCTGAAGAAGCACACTGTCTCCTGCTTTGGGGTCAGGGTCACTGTTTCTCCGTGCAGCTGTTGGGGCTGGCAGTGCAATGTCACCTGGTCTCGCATCTCACCTGGAAGTATCTTGGAGTGAGCCCCGACCCTTCTGAGGAGGATCAGTTCTCTCTCTTGCACCCAGGGTCTGTCCTTGCATAGCAGTCAGAAGGTCACATCCTCTGCCAGCTCAGACTGAGGTTTTTTAGGCAGAAAAGTACTTGCACATGCTGTTGACATGACAGTCAGCTAGATAATGCCCACCACAAAGGGACAGAGTTTGTAGAAGGAAAAAACCCTGATGTATGGTGAATGCTGAGGGTCAAATATTTCCTCAAACTTTTTGGGAATTAAAGCCCTCTGAGGACATTTGTAATCACGCTTGACCACTCTGAATAAAGAGGTAAGAAAAAGAGAACTGGTCCTGATTTAAAGGGAGACAGTGTATTCAAGAACATTAATGCAGAGAGACTGAAAGCGGGCATTTGAAATAAGTGTCTGTAGCATCCACATAAAAGCAGATACCTCTGAGGAACTGCTTGTGCCTTTCCTCACATTTATTTTGTTCACCATTTAAACAAACCTATCCCAAAATTCTGAAAGCAATGATTTTTCTCAAGGCACACTGCAGTTCTGTTTCTCAGGGCACTTCCTTCAGTTACTTGACCCTGCAGTAGAGCTCTAAATGACAAATTGATGACATCATAATAATTTTTCTTATGTAATAAATGGTGAAGCCATTAACGCAAGACTATATGACTTAACTGCAGACCAAAGAGAATGAACAGCTGGTTTCTCAAAGAAAAAAGCTCTTATTCAAAGCCATATATCTTCAATAACAGGGGAAATACAGAAAACCCCTGTCAAAGTAAATTGCATTTTGTATGAATGCCATCTACTTTCAAGTTTGCCCCAGCATGATAATCCTTCTTTATTTAGTGGTGTTGCCCTTTTCTCTTTAGAGACCTTTGGTGAAGTCTTCTTTTATATTTCATGTATCATTAAAGTGATTTAAATGATAAGGGATGTGGTAGGCCTGACATTTATTTTTAATTATGAGCATAAATAAAGAGGCATCTATATTCCATACCTGCTGCAATTATAAAAATATATTTTCTTCATTTATAAAACAAATTATGTACTTTGGGGAGCCAACCAGAGAAATGAGCAGCAGCTCTTTTTGGTAATCTCTATATATTCTCAATGTTTATTGGACCTGACCGCAAAGGACTGACAATGTGGTTTTGATGGCACTCAATTAATGGCTTCTGTGCAGTTTCTGGGAAGGGTATCTGCATAGTATTGAAAACAGAACTGTGGAAGAAAAATATTCCAGAAGTGTTTTATCACAGCCTCATATCTACACTGCTTGGCAGTGCAGCCTCAGATACTGTATCTCTTCTGAAAAGAGTCGTTTGGTGAGAAATGCTATATTGGTCACCAAAAAAGTTAAACTAGAACAAACAGAAAGCCCCTTCAGCCATTTGGACATCATCTAGAAAAGTACTTCGGTTTAAATTCTGGCACACTTTAAAGATGGAAAGTCACATGAATTCAAAAGGCTGAGCTACATTTTGCTGAGCATTGCTTTCCATTTTTCATTCCATTTGTATGTGTAAGTAGTCAGCATTACTTATAAAATGTATACATAATGACATTTAAAAAATACAATAATTGCAATTAATCTAATCTGAAACTCCATTTGTCAACGTACTCTGCTTTAGTAGTTTATACTCCTTTCTCATGCAGGCTGTCCTATTTCTTTTTTCTTACAAAAAATCTATCTTGAAATAGTAATGGTGTTTTAACACTCTTGGCAAGACTGGCTACAGCACAACAGCAGAATCAACTGGTTACAATTAAATAATTCCTTTTTAAACTATAGTGCAGTAGGTTAGACAGTCTCATCTAACAAGGCTGAGTGAAGCTTTTTGTCCTTTTCTGTGTTTGGTGGAAGACAGAAACTATCTAGTGTAATATAAAGGAAGCTATTTCCTAAGGTCTTCTTCCTATTCAACAATTAACTGACTTCAATGAATTGTGGTATACTGTAGTGCAAGTGAGGATGGTAACTTTCTTTTGCACACTTCGTATCTGGAGATTTCTTGTGATCCCCTTAGACATAAGGGAGCTAAACTCTATGTCTGCTGAGGTCCATGTGGCTTTTAGCCTCTGCTGAGGCTTCTCCATCTTACAGCATGTCACAGCTCTTCAGACCTACAAAGGGTTTCATGGTACTAGTTGTCTAATTTGACATATTTGCGTCTCATGACACACCTAGATTGTCTCTAGCATTTGGCCAAATGGAAGGTGTTAGCTGAATACCTACTGATAAAATAAGATATGATGGTAACTTGGTAATTTAGTGTAAATTCATAAAGTTGTTGTTTAGAAGTTTAAGTAATTAGTTAAAAGCTTTTTGATTAATGGTAGCTAACAGCTTGTATGTATGAATATTATAGTGCTGAGTGGCTGGATTCCAGGTGAAGTGATTGATTGTGTTCTGGGGGTGCACATATGTTCCTGGGTGCATATAAATTATTGTTAGTCATGCATTTTCAGTAATAGGATTATTTTCAGTGATATCTCTTCCATTTTAATGTCTTTGCTTTTCAGTCTGATTCTAGACATCCAAGACTGCCCTGTCTTGCATCACTCCCTTTGTAGTTATTCCCTTGTTCTCTTCATGTAACTGTCATACCTTGGGGACAAGGACAAGAAGAAGAATGAGAAGAAAATGTATTTTGATGTCTTGATGAAAACATCAATTTAAACAAACCCACCCCAACTTTACATTTTAAGCAAGTAAAAGGTCTACTTTGTTGTAACAAGGCAATTTGGCTTTTAGGATAATGTTTTCACAAATGTTCAACAGCCACATAGGTAAAACTATTTAGATGTCTGTCTTCCATTTGCTTCAATTGTAGATAGGAGTCTTGGCTATATGGTGAAAGAAATTGGTCTCTAAACTGCTCACACAATTCGTACCTCAGGATGTAGACCTCTATATCACTTGGCATTCCATGAAATTTATGTTCTTTTGTTACAAAAATGTCTCTTGAAATTTTATTTGAAGGCAACAAACATAACTGTGTGGGCTTAGTTTACCAAGTGTGTTGCAGCTGCTCTGGCTCTTTTGCTAGCACAGATAGGCCACCTGGCATCTCTGGCTCCTACTAAGAGGTCTGTGTGAACACTAAGTTTCCAGGACATGGCCAGGGCCAAAGAGTTTGACTGAGACTTTGCTGCATGGCGATAGATATCAATCACCTTGACCTACTGTGGGTTTTGACATTTAATGTAAAATGGAACAAACTATGACGGGAACAATTTAATACTAAGCCAGCACAGGACAGAGGGAATGCAAAAGTAGCATCAGTTCAGTTTTGGTCCCAACCTCTGACTTAGGCAATAGCTCTTTGGCTGCAACCCACACATAAAGAGCTATGTAACATATTGTCCTGAAAAACAAACCAAATGTACTAGACTGACAGCAATTGCTGTGGAGTGCTCAATTGTCTTGACACAACCAAAAAGGCAGCAACCAGGCATGTCTTCTGCCATTGCCTATGTTTGTGAACCTCACCCAAGATTTGCCAAATCCGTTTTTAGAGATAAAAGTGTCCTCATGTCCTTTCAGGATTTGGCCTCTATGCTGAGACTGGAATTTTGTGAGGAGGATGCCTGTCTCCCACAACCCACACTGGGACCATCCATTCATTTCACACAGGGTGCAGAGCAGCTGTCAGATGGTAACTGCTTTCATTCACCAAGCCGCTCCCTCTGCTATTTGCACATTACTGTCATTTCTGCCTCTCTTCTCACATGCAGCGTATCTCCTTCTAGATGTTCAAAGCAGTTTCTGCATGCAGATCTGTAGTAGGTTTGGTATCAGAAATCAATATTTTAAATGATGTTTTCCCCAGAAGATTATTATCATTGTAAAATCAAAATATTTTGCAGTTCTTGAAAGCTCAAAGAATATTCTGTGTATGAGCTGACAGGAAACCATAATCAAATTGTCAAGCAATTGCTCCTACTGTGGCAAAGTGAGAATGTTAGATTACATGTGTCAGCATGTGAAGATAAAGACTGCATAGTGAACAGCACACTGAAGGCTTGATAGGAGATGGGAAGTTTATCACTGTACACTGTAAGCTATTGTAGACAGTTCTGCTACCTCAGCAGTCCTCAGTTTGCATTAAAAACATTTATGATCAATAAAATGCCTCAGTTTTGTCATTTGGAAAAGACATTTTACATTTTCTACCAACTTTATTTGGTCAATTATCTGAAAACTAATTGCTATTCCAAAGGGTTAAGTAATAAAAGATGTGGAATACAAATATACGTACACTAGTTGTTTACCGAGTCTAATATTATTATCACTGCTCTAATCTCTTCAAACAGGCACCCAAATGCATGCTGCTGTGATTATTTGAGTAAGAAAAATGGCTCATTTATTCAACATATGCATTGGCTGCTAGTCTGGGTTTTTAGATGTTTAAAGATTTATGTTCAAATTATTTTTCTCTGGTTCTCCTGTCCTTTTACCTATTCTTCTGTAAACTCTTCAATCTTCCTGTTCTCTATGGATGCTTTGCACAGTGGATGCTCACTGAAACATCTCACCAAAGTGTTTGGTTCTGAGCTTGGGGGCTGTAACTCGAAACCTGCTGAGAACTTAAACTCTCATTAAATTCCGTCAGAATTAATGACTCATCACCTCACAAGATCAGGCTTGTGGGGCATGTTCTCAAGCAGCCCAATCATTCCTGTAGCTCTTTCTCTTGTAGAGGTAGGATCAGAAAAGGGATTCGCAGGAGTGAAATTTAAAAGGTTTTTAACTCTGATAACCAGATTGTCATTCAGGCTGGTTACTTAACTGTAGCACAGAATAGGCACTTAATGTCAGTTAAATAAATTCAATCATTTTAGAAAGGTATAGTATTTAGCTACTTAACTAGTACAGCCTTCTTTGTCTGACCCTGAAATAGCTTGCAATTCCCTAACAAATTGTAAAAGGAAAAAAATAGTGATATGTGTTGGGAAGAAGAAAATAAATAGTATACAATCAGAATTAAGTTACCAATGGTAGACTAAACTGGTATTATACATTGATAAGGTGACTGACAAAGGGAGTGCACTATATGCCATCATTTTGGTGAGCAGGAAAATATTTGGAAGGGTATTCTTTAAAAAGTATATGGAAGGCAATACAATGGAGAATTACAAATACATGAGGACTGGAAGCATCATGCATGTTTAATGTCAAGAAAAGAAAAAATGGATAAATTGTGAATTTTTAGACTGATTTAGAAATGGTTTTCTAATCTTCCTGGAAGCAGGGCCTTGAGCATCCTTCCAGCAAGATTAGTAAGTGGGAAATCAAGCCATATGGCTGCAGGTGAAAGCAGAGAGCGGCTGAATATGGAGGCAGGACCTTTCCTCTGACTTCCATTAGAAAGGGCAAAGCAGCTGGGCTCGGCTGTGCTCTGCTTTCCTGTCAGTGGGTGCAGCAGGTGGACTGTCACCTTCATACCAAAAACGAAGGTAGATCTACTTTTAAACTGAAATTAGTCAGCTAGTGAGACAATTGTGTAACATGGGACTGGGATTAGATTGGGTGTCCAATGAGTCAGTTCCAGTTCTTTAATCTTATGTACTTTATCCTAAAGAACACATTATTTCTCAGAAGTGTTATATGTCTGGTGAATGCATTTAGTCACAGTTTGAAGGGCAAAGTCTGTGCTTCTGTAATCAGTATAGCTCCTCTGCTGCATTAGAGTGTAGCCTTCGGAGAACGCGTGCTGTGGAGCAGTTGGGTCTACACTTGTACATTTATTTAGTACCTACCAGGTAAACTGTCTAACTCTCTAAATTTGACTTCCTTTGCTGCTTATGGGGGGTCACATGCATATATATAGTGGAGTACTATCCCCATTAAAGCGGTAGGAAGACTGCAGATGAATGATAGTAACCTCTTGATCTGAAGAAAATATTCTTTTTCAGGGTCTTGAAGGCTTATCAGATGCTAGAGTCTGAGACTCAGGGGAACAGAAAGACTGAAGCCGTGACTGGTCCAAGATCTGAGTGGAGTGCTAGGGGAAAAAAATCACTTCCACTCTAAGCTACTTGTTCTTCTAACTGAGCACTTCAGCGTGTCCTCTCTCCTTGATCCCTCTCCATGAAAACACTCTTTTCCTACAGTCAGCAGCAAGGTGTATCTCCTCAATATGTGATTTGACAATGTTGTTGGAAAAGGTATGTTTCAACATGTAGACAAATGGTCATATATGCAGAGTATTCTAGAAGGTTGAAGTTTTAAGTACAAAATGAAAGTTAAGAAAACCTTGTGGGCTGAAATCTTGCTCTTGGTTCAAGTCCAGTACACACTAGTGATAGTGGTTTGAAATATTTGTTTACTAGGAGTCTGCAGATCTTCTCATTAGTCAATTGCTATTCATTGTCAATTATTGTCTCCTCATCCCAAAAACTTATAAATTCTATTCCACTGAGCAAATGTATCCCTTCAGTGAGAATTTGTTGATCATCTTAGTTGACAACTAAGCAAGCAGCTGATCACTTTTTTGTCACCTGTGCCTAAGCAATGAAGCCTCACTGGCTACTTCCTTTGTGCTGCCACAACAGGAGCTTCAAATGAGTAGGAATTAAGTAATAATTACTGTTGCTTTAACTCTTGGGTTGAAACTGCTTACTTGTGGTTTATTTTTGCACAGCTCTCCAAACTGCTTAGCTAAAAAGGCATTTAAAATATTTGTTGTAGTGCTGGGAAGGATAGCTTGCCAAAGGCCATTATGATGATAAAATAAATGATAATGACTGTACTTTGCCAACAGAATATTGGACCATAACCTTTTCCTTCAGCAGTTTCTGAAGTCACTATCTGAATGGAAGATGGGCAATAATGTGGGGGTGAAATGCCTTAGGTTCAGCATTCTCCCTTGGCTTGCTTTCCTCTTTCCTTAGAGGATCTTAAGCACATATCTTCCTGAAAAGAATGTTATACAAGACCCTTCTTCATCTTCCTGCCTCCTTCAGTTTCTTTGGTAATGAGCAGAATTTTAGCATTAGAAGAATGTCTTTGTAGTAGTATTCAAGGAAGAGTCTTTGTTGTCATATGTCTTAATAATTTATCATGCTCTTGATAAGAATTCTAAAAGATCAGGAGGTAGGAGTAAACAGGCTCAGGGAGACAGCCCTTTGATGCTGACACTGTTAATTTTGCAGCAACTGAATTGGTCTTCTGTCATTACAACTTAGGACATAATTGCAAGATCATCATTTTGGGGAAGTTACTACTGCCAAATATTTCACAAAATGACTGTGTATTAATTAAGCAGGTTAAAACTGAAACAACACCTTTCCTTACTAACACAGAAGGGAGGAAAAACCTGTAGTGTGGAGACCTGAAAACATTTATAAATGGGGAGAAGAGTGAATTGCAATCTCTTTTCTAAAATTAGGAGAGGTCTTTTTTGGAATATAATCAAGCCATTAGATATGGGCAGACTAGTTCAGATAAAAATAGAATTAAACTGAACCTGTGTTAATATTCAAAAATACTGAAGGCTTGAGAAACTGATAATCATTTTTGCATATCTCCATATCTCCTGGGGTTAGTAAGGACTAGAAAGCATGGAAATGTGCTAATAATTCTGGAGAGGGAAATGGTTTATTGATCTAAGCTTAGGGATTTGGGAGTCTCCATGACATTAATTTTTTTTTTTTTTTCTGTGGTCTTAGGTGCTTTTTGTCCTCTCTTTCTTCTTCTGCACAGGTAATTTGGATACTCAGTTGTGTGTGCATGTGTTTAGGGTTCGGGGAGGTTTTGTTTGTGTGTGTTTCTACCCTTCTCCCGCAAAACTTTTTAGAGAGAGCTTTCTGTAAGAAATGTGCTTTTTTTCATGGTCTTGTCTGCTATAGTGTTTACAAACAGCTATGGTAGGGAACAATAAGGAAGAAGAGCATCCCCGCATCAGTTCATGGCAAAAGAAGTGCCTGCAGTTGCTTTTGAACCTGGCTGCCTTTGGGATTGGTGCACTTTGTATGCCTTTTGTCAGTGGTAAAAAGAAGGTAGCGGTTCTTAATTCCCTCTGGTACAATCCTTACTAGAAGAGACAGCAGAACTGAGTGATCTGTGAAAATGGAGAGTACGAAATCTGTGAATTCTACCAAGTTTGTGCTCAAGCGCAATTAGAACAGCAAAAATGGCTGCTGGATATTAATTGGTATCTACTTCTACCATATTGTCATACTCTTCTTAGTTACTACAGACTTCTTGCTACTGGCTAAAAATCCATTTGGGAGAGAGCAGACAGTTGTAGCCGGGGAGATAAAACTACAGCATTATGGAATATTTCAGGGAATTTGAGGAAATTAAACCAAAATCCCCAGCATCAACCCTTTGAGAAGTTTAAGTTTTGGAGCATAATGGAAGGGAGACAGTGCAAAAGAGGGTTGATTTATTTATTCCTATTGGAGAAAGCTAGAGGTTAGGTTTTGGTCTGAGATGCAGTGGTAGAAGCCAGGAATCACTAAAATGAATGGGGTTACAGAAGTATAACTAACAGAATCTAACCTTGTGACTGTGGTGACTCGAGTTCTGCTTGTGGAACAATACATGTTCAAGTATTTGCCTCATTATTTCTCTGAACCAGCTTTGATTCTACAAGTAGGTAGATATCTAGGTACAACCAGGTGTGTCTGTTGATCAATTTTGACTACACTCCCCTACTCAGACCAGCTTACTGCCTAAAGGCAGGAGAAGCTTGGCCCATAAATCTGCTTCTCTGTGCCTTTGTAATCCAAGTTCTTGTTCCAAGAGCGCTGATTGTCTGCTAACATTTCTTGTATGAGGACAGCAGTAAAGACAGCTATTACAGAGGAAATGGAACCAAGCACAGCTAAGAGAAAACCTAATTAAAAATGAAGGGGATGAGGAGCCTGGAAGTTGTAATGGTTCTGGAAAACATTTTGGTCCTAGAACAAAGGGTCTCTTCTGAAAGGTTTTCTTAAGAGCATTGTAAACTTAAGTTCCTTCTGTTTTATAGATATCTCTTTCTGTTTTGGGTATCTGTCAAAAAACTGCTGGTCACTGTGTAATTGTTGCTGTCTTATCTTGTCCATCTGGATGTTTTCTCTTCTTCAAAATGATTTTATTTGTTTCTGTAGCATAGCTGTCCTATGGATCTCCTTTGTTGCATTCTCTAAGAACTCTTCCCCAGTGCTGAACCAGGGTTGAAGCTATCCATTATGAACCAAACACAATGTAGCTTCATAAACAGTATTATCGAAGAAGCACTTTGTGTGATTTCAAGTATCCACTTTACTAACATGTGGCTATTCTCAAGAGTAATAAGGGCTGCATTTAATTCTCAGTGAACAATTCAAGGGCCAGGGTCTAGACTCAGTTGTGCTAGGATAAATGTAGAGGAGCACCACGGAAGTCAGTTGCTGTTATGGCTTTGTATGGGCGATCTAAGATCAAAATGTTTTCTCTGTATCACAAATAGGGCACTCCCAGGCCTAATGTATAGATTATATTTATGAAGCACTTATCTTACCAGCAAATGTAAGAAATAAGTATTTAACAACCTTACAGAAATGAAAGTGGGATTTAGTAATTTTTTAAGATATTGACATTTTTTGTCAATTTCCAGTTGTTTGTTTGTCCTTTTTCTATAACACTATTGCTTGCAGCTTCCCATTTTATTTGAGGAAAAAAAAAAAAAAGATGAAAAAGAGGAGTAATATCTTCTAGCATTTTTATAGCAACAGTTATGGTAATTTTAGAAAATTGTCATGCCAGTCAGTGCGTTAAGGTAATTTGAAAGCATTACAACAAGATGAAAAAAAATATCTTTTATGCTGATCGTGGCTGATTTACCAGCAGTGGAAACTTGGGTTTTCATTACTGTTAGTGTAACAGCCCTGCTGTTACACCTGCCTCACTACTTCACGAATAAAACATGACAGGCTCTTTGAAAGAAGACTGAGAAATTTAAAACAGGGAATATAGCCCAGTGTAACTCCTGGTTTCGGGACACTCCTGACAGAGCCCCCACTGCTGAGACCAGAGCCTGACCTGTCTTGAGCTGCACAGCAACGAGCTACGTTATTTAATTGAGGAGGATTGAACGCACAAAGATTAAGGATATTTTGTCAAAAATAATGCAGGAGTCTGTGCCCGAGTTTAAAATGTGTTTTTTGTCCTTTGCGAGCCTGGGATATGTTGTGATGCTGCTGAGGCATGATTCTGGCATGCACCCTGGGTGAGGCGGAGTCCCCTGCCACTTTGTGCCCTGCTCCTCCCACCTTCCCAGGGCCTGGTCCTTCTCTCCCTTCCTCTCCCTTCAATCTCAGTGTGGGCAGGAACATGGGTTCTCTTGAGCTGAAGAGAAGAAAATAGCACTTTTTTGCCTTCAGTGTTTTAGTGACTTTAATGAGTACAGAAATTATAGGAGAAGGGCTGGAGCAGGCTGAGGGGGAGAGGTGGCTGTGGGATTGCCCTGGGATGCTGAGGTGGCACATGGGGCTGTGTTCTCAGCATGGAGCTTTGCTGAGGAAGAACAACAACCCCCACCTTCCAGCCCAGGAAGCAAGGAGACCTTATCACCTCAGAAGTCACTGAACCACAAAGGCTGATCAGTTCAGATGTGCTTTCAACCCAGGTGACTTCCCTCAAGGCTGGTTTGTGTAGCCACCTCTGTCTTGACCCCATTTTCCAGAAGGGTGTGATGAGGGTGATGATGTGGCAGGGAGAACAGAAAGGGGCCATTGGCCAAGAAATTCAGGTAAGGGCTTTGGGGATTTGCAGGGGATTACCTCAGGAAATGAGCTGTACCTGAGCCAAAGCTTCCTTACTGAGTTGAGGACTACCTGCTCCTCCCTTGTGAATGCCTGCCTCTGGGCTGATGCCAGTGCCTTTTTGCCTGTAGGATTTAATCTAGTCAACAGGCTCAAGCTCTCAACCCATGGCAGTCTCTCAGAGGACAAAGGGGTTGGCTTTGCCCACCCTGTTTAGCAGGCCAAAAGCAGAAACTGTCAAAGGAGCCTGGCACCTGGGGTGCCATCCGCCTGTGAAGGAGCAGATGCGTAAGCCGGGGGAGCGTATGTCCGCAAAAGCCTGTTCACACCCACACAGGGAGCGGTAAGGAAGGAGAAACAGGAGCAGCCTGTTGAAAAGTTAAAGCATCCTTAGCAGGAGAGTGGGAGTGAACACTGTTTAATCTCTGAGTTTTACCACTCTCTCAGGAGACATGAGTGGAGGAGTGAGGAAAGTACATCATGACCTATCCTGTAACATGGCAGAGAAATGTACTCTCTTTTTTTAACTGCACCATTGCCAAGGAGCACTGGTTGTTGACTTGCACTCTGTTGTAGTCAGGCACTGCACAAACACAGCAAAACCCCTGTAAACTTCTTGGGATGGGGGCTGTATTTGTAAGGTAGGGAGTACAGCCCCCTTCTTTGTGCTCTGACAAGCTGGCTTTCCCAAAGTCACGCAAAATTTCCATAAAAATCAGAAACAGGTGCCTGTTTCAAATGTTTTGCAAGTAGTACCTGGCTTGCCCTGTCTTTTCAGAATGTTTGCACCGTGTATATGCCAAGGGGGCTCAGCATCTTTTTCCACAGTGATTTACCCATTGTGCTTAGCCGAGGTTCCTGTGGATTTACAGGAAATAACTAGGCAAAGCATTCTCTGAGAATTGGAGAGGATTTTGTATCTTGTTACAGATCCCTAGATTTATGCACAGTTCCTCAAAAAGGGGGAAGGTTCTTGGTGAAGAAAACATTAGTGTACACCGTTCTCATAATACAATGATAGCAATTCACTGCTGCCTTTCCCATAGCTTCTGACACAAAGAAAAAATGAATATAGGGTCCATTTTGCCTAATCTTTGCTCTGAATGACATTTTAGATGTGTCTACCCCACACAGAATAACACAATTTCCTGTGCTCTTTGAAGCATAGAGAGCCATCCACACTGGGCAGGGCATCATCATGTAGGAATGGCTTTTTGGGTCTCAAAAGCAACGTGTTCCCCTTAGTACTGTGCTCCTGGTAGCTTCCAGTGTTGGTAATGGTCAAATTGTTGTCTGAGTTGTTCCCTGCTGTGTGGTGTTGATTTGTCCTGTAGAGCTTCCATGAATGACTTAGGGATTTTGTGAAGATCCAACAAAGGTGTTTGAGTTGGTGGAGATAGTGCTTATGAACTTAGCAGAACACCCCTACTACATTAGTGCTTATAGTACATGTTTCCTAGGGGAGTTTGGTAACTGTTAACTGCTTCTTTCACAGGTGGATACTATTTCACAGCACCTGTTAGGAAATGACCTGACAAAATATCAGCTCTTGAAAGATCCTTATATTTATCAGCTGGAAATGCCTAGTTGTTAAGGTGCTCATTGTTTTAATGGGTAATCAGGAATTTCACTATCTTCCAGTTTTTTGGGTTTTTTTTGGGGTGTGTGTCTGGTTTTTTTTGTTTTGTTTTTGTTTTGTTTCATTTGTTTTTTTTTTTGTTTTGTTTTGTTTCATTTGGTTTGGTTTTTTTTTGTTTGTTTTGTTTTGGGTTTTTTTTTTGTTTTTTTTTTTTTCATCTCCAAGGAGAAAACATATCTTTGTGTAGTTGAAAACATCATGTCTTTTACTATCTGGAAACTTCTGAGTGTGTATGCTTATCCAGATGCTGTAGGATAAAAGTGTATGAATTATATTACCTTTAAATACAGGTATACTGATACCCCTCGAAGTTTCTTTTTAGGCTTTGACAGTTTTCAGGGAACATCTACGAAGCACAAAAGAAATGTTACACTCCATTCTTTCTCCTGCACTGTATATAGATTTTTCCTTAGCATCAGTACAGATGCGTCTGCACTTGCTCCTCAGGATACAGCAGACCTGGTGACACAGTCATTTTCAAACAGAGGTCAGTGCGGTTTGCTTCCCTGCAAGCAGAGGTGCACAAAGGCTGTTTATGCTGTTAGTCAAGTGGAAGCCATGCATTTGTGCTACCTGAGACCACATCTATCTTAGCTCAGACCTGATGCTGCACTGACTGCAGCCCTGCCCACTCCCCCCTGCCCCCGTTTTGGAGTGCAGTCAGACTGAGTATATTGTGAGAGCGTGGAAAATATTTATATAGAGCCACTGCTATGTAAGGGCCTTTTCATAACAAAAACCTTAACTCTTTCAAGGAACAGTCTGTCTCTTGGTGACCCAACAGTGACTGTGCCACACTGTGCCTTAGGTGCATTAGCCTTTGTCCTGCCACAGCCCTCCATAGACTGCTGCAGCCTGCCTCATCTCTGCAGCTCTGTGACCTCTCCCCAAGCTGCTGCAGCAGTGTTTGCCCCTTGCTCTTGTGTTGCCTTTCTCCTGGCTGTGCACCTGAAAACCCCATACTGGGGGCTGACAGGTCTCACGGGAAGTGATCACTACCAGCAAGAGACTTGTCTTTCACTGCCCACCCCCTTTTTCCTGACAGTTGTCTGTAGCTCTTGGTTTACAGCAGAGGACCCCATGGTACACATGTGTAAAGATTACAAACTAGCTGGTGTGCAGGACCTGCCCCTGATTAACATGTGATTTTGTCAGTGCAAGCAGCATCATAAGCAGGAGCAACCTGTTGGGAGTTTGATTAGGTCCTGATGAAAACAATAGTTACTGTGGGAGATGTATTGGGGGTTGTGATGGGTTGATCATGGCTGGATGCCAGGTGCCCACCAAGTCGTTCTATCACTCCCCCCCCTCTTCGCTAGACAGGGGAGAGGAGAAAA
>JANZLQ010000095.1:25312063-25336171 GCA_026212715.1 Elanus axillaris
GCTTCCAGCAGCTTCTCACAGAAGCCACCCCTGTAACCCCCCGCTACCAAAACCTTGCCACAGAAACCCAATACAGGGGTAGGCAACCTGCTGCACTTGCAAGGATGCCCAGGGTAGGATGCTCATTTCCCCCCCCTCCCAACTGGCCACTGGAGAGAGATTCAATCTCCCTTTTTTCTTTGTCCTTTTGTAGTTTTTTCACCAAATAACTTTAACCATTAGAGTCAATGATGCCATTAGGTATGGACCCTACTAATAAATCTGTGTGTGCGAGCCCTTCTCAACATCCTTTGTGCTACAATTAGCATGTTAGGACCCAATATCAGTTGGAGTCTTTGGTTGTGGTAGTACTGCAGTCATACAATATCACAGAGCTCATTTGTAACGGCTGTCAGGTGTTACTGTAGCACCACATAACCTCTTCTTGAAGGATGGGAGAACCTGAGAATTTTACAAATAAACTGAAGAGGAAAAACTGCAACTTGTATTTGTTTATAGTTAGGATGCTTGGCCAGTACACACTTCAGATAGAGCAATAAGCTTTCAGCTTCCATGTAACTATGCACAGCAGGTCACCCGGTTGGTCTGTCTGGATTTAGATGAGAAAGGAGATTCTTGTCAGTAATCCAAAGAATGCTTTATGGACCAGATTTTTAAAAGAAAAGTCATTATACACAATATGAGCCAGACATCCTTGAAAAGCTCATCCCCAGTTTAGGCACCAAAACAAAGTGACCATATTCAACTAAAGAGCTCAGTGGGGTGTGTGTGTGCAGAGTCCTGATCTCTGTGGCACTGCTGGGGGGACAGTAGGGGAGCTGCTTCTGTGGATCTAGCAATCATGAAAGTGTCTAAATATGACCTTGGCATATTGAAAATCTGTTCACAACTGAGGGTGCTGAGCCCTTGAAAATAACCCCCTGGGCTCTTATGAAAGCCTGGTCCTGCATCTGTTCGATCTGGAAGTGCTGGGAGCAAGCTCTTGCTATGCAGATTTGCATTCCTTGTTGAATTAGTTTAGAATTGGTTATCACATTTTGTAATTATGTTGTGTATGCTGTTATAAGCATAAGTACATTTTGGGGAGTAAGAAAATTATTATTCATCTGTTAATACACTATTACAAATCTCTGGTGTATTTTGCATCATTCTCTTTCATTTGAAGCATGTATCTTTTTCACAGTAAATAATAGTTCAGTTGATTAAATGATGGGAGAAACTTTGCTCTCTGTCCGTGGAGCAGTTTTTATTAAGACAGTGGTTGTTCTACACATTTGACTTTGTCTAACTTCAGAGAAGTAAGTTTAAGAAATAATTAGTTAGAAGTAGATTGCATCTGAGACCATTTTTAATCGCCCCCCTGCCCAAGTCCTTGGCTTTACTTCCTTGTGATGTTGATAAAAGCTCTTCTCAAAACCCCCTTTCATCTTCAACAGGTTGTGAAGCCACTGCAGGGCCCAAGAGTCCTTTGTGGCAGACTGTGGCCTGCCTTTAACTGATTTATTGTATTTAACTTAGCTTGTTACTTCCTTTGCAACAATGCACAAATTCTGGGATGTCGTGAGGAGTTCCTAAGAGCACAAGTCTGTGCTGGGGAGAATGCAGGCAAGCTAATAGCTTAGCTGATGTCATGCACAAAAGTCATTGGTATAATCGAGAACAAGGATGAGCTTTGCAATCAATTATTTCTTCAATGTTTTCCAGAATGAAAGCCCACTTATGCAGGCAGTGGGTTTGTGCCATGAATATAGACAGTAAAACACTTGGTGATCCTCTGGATGAAAGAGTTCAACCTATATATGGAACTGTGGTTATTATTAATGATATACTTTACTCATTGTTATAAATAATTTGTGGGTTTGCTGAAACGGTACTTTGACTCATTGCAAACCATAACATACTTTTGATAGGTACTGTCAAGGCTTCAGCTGTAACCTTAAAAAACTTATAAGAATCTACAGAACAAAATTAAAATTATGTTGGTAAACAATTTAGATGTAAACTGTCACATACAGCCTATACGGTGTGCATTACTTATCAGTTTCTATTGTATTCTTGAATAATTAGCCTCAGTATAGCCAGTACAGTAATCAAGCAGAACTGCTATTCTATCTATGATTTGCAGTAAGATAAACACTGGGAGTCAGATTCTGTTCTGGCACAGCTTTGACCCCACTGGATTTATCCTAATGGAGAATATCATCCTCTCTATGCAGGAGTACATTAACATGATCACGTTTTTTATCTCTGGATATTCATTAACCTAAGGGAATATCCTAAACTTGTCCTATGGTGAACCTTTTAATACCTGGAGAAACAGAAGGAGTATTTAGAGCACGACATCTGTCTGATAAATAATTAATCCGTCTGAATAAATAAATAATAACTCATTCCTCCTGATGCCTGGGGTTCAAAGATTAGGTCACCCAGCTTAACCAGTGATAACCTGCCATCCATTAAATCCAAAGACTTTTTCTCTTTGAGACTCCTTTCACTCATAACCTGTATCTCTCTATAATAGACACCCCTCATCTCCATTAACTTCTTCTGTACATCCTATGGATAGCCTATGTTGTCTGAAAGTTATGTATAGTCTTTCCTGTTTTGTGAATTGTTTTTGTTGTAGAGAATAGAAATAACATTGCTCCCCATGTCTGTAGTTCTTTACTGAAGAGGGAAGACTGTCAGTGGAATAAGTGTATGGTCCCATCTCTCTCTTTCTAAAGAAGAATGTGCAGTAAAAGGTGGGTAACTTGGTTACTTAGCAGCATACCTGGTCCTGCCTGGCATGTGGAAAGAGCTTTTTCTCTCAGAATCTTAGGCCCTTTACAAACTCTGGTCAGTGTCATTAACTTGATTTTACATGCAGGAATATGATAGACAGAGGTTAGTTATGACTTTTTTTAAAAGTAATTTCTGATGTTTAGATACCTCAGTCTTGCTGTAAGTGATTGAAAAATGACCTCTTCCAGGAAATCCCACTGAGTTCTGTGCTCTTGCCTGCATCTTCTGCATTTCTAGGTTTTGGACTAATCTTTCTAAGTATTTCAATATTTGAAAGGGTTTTTTTTGTAGGCTAT
Source organism: Elanus axillaris (assembly GCA_026212715.1). NCBI lineage: Eukaryota > Metazoa > Chordata > Aves > Accipitriformes > Accipitridae > Elanus > Elanus axillaris. The sequence goes on from JANZLQ010000095.1 coordinate 25,315,144, forward strand.
TATTACTGGGTAGTACTTGCAAAAATCTCATTCTTGTGGTTTTCATAGGATAGGGAGAGACTTCATCTTGGTTTTCAGGCAGTAAAATATGAAGAACAAAAAATAAAAATAATAGTTTGGATTTAGTGTTTCACAAATATAAGATATTCACATCATATTATGGGTTTAATGCTGACATACCACAGGGGCACTAGTAGAAGGCAGTGAAACTCCTGGAGTGCGGTGTGGATTTAGGCTTTTACTGACTCAGCACAGAATAAGAAATAAGTCCATTTGGTGTCATTTCAAAAAGAGAAAACAAGAAGTGAAGGAAACCAAAATACCAATCAAAACGGAAACAGAAGTTTTTCTGACAGGCAAGAAACAGACCCATGATTTAATTCATAATCAACCCTGGAAATGCAAGGATCTAATCCCCAGGCCTGCCTTGCTTGTTAAGGTGTTTGATTTCAAATGCACAGCATAAGTATTCTCTGCCACTGCCTTTACATGTGATTTTGACATCTGCTGTCAAAATGTTACTATAATACTTTATCATTCTTTGTGCGGTAATTCTGGGTATCTTTCCAAAGGATACCACTATGGAAGCTTCTTTTTCTACTCTTGCATTCCATAGCATTTCCAATCTTTTTTCTAAGTACCTACAATTAGCCTGGGAAAACATCTGCTATGAATTTTAGAAGATGTTTTGTTTGACTTATAGCATTATTATAGTATTATTCTAGTTGCCTAAAATAAAATAGCCATTGCTCTTACTACATAAAAATCTTGCAACAAATTAAGTTTCAACTTAATAATTTCAGATAACACTGACAAATGCTTGAGGCAAGTGTGTCCTGATATGCTTTCACTGTTGGCAAAAAAAAGAGAGGAAAAAAGCTATCTGCAGTTATTCCTGTGCTGGGGAGCAGTCTTGAGGAGTGGGGAGTTCTATAAACACCTGCAGCAACACCTAGTATTTCTCATATACTCAAAGTTAGCAGCCACACAAAGTCCTTCTGCATAGGAGACATGTCCTTCAGTGAACTAGACAAGAGCTATAGACATCCTCCAATAATGACAGATAGGGTGTATCTCCACAAGTTATTTACTGTGCAACATACATAGTTTATAGATATGAATCTTTGTCACATCTACATGCATGGTTCTGTGCAGCATGCTAATGAGTACCGAGTGGCTTGTGAAATGGTCTCTCTCAAACCAGTTCCTGAAGTGCTCCAGTATCATGAAGGCTCTTGAACTTCTGTCTTGCATTTAGGGACTTCCATGTTGGAGACTGTATGGATATAATATCTCATTTTAAAAGAATGTTTATAAATGTATATTTGCTATTTCCCTATATTTATTTCAGGAATCTGGACTGATTAGTTCACTTGTAATTGATTAAGTAAAGAAAGTGGGGGGTTTTTGGGTTTTTTTTTGTTTGTTTGGTTTGGTTTGGCTTTTTTGTTTGTATTGGTTTGCTTTTTTGGTTTTGGTTTTTTTTTTAATAGTTAAGATAGAGATTTAGAAGCTTTGTAGCACCACTTTAAAACAGGCAAAATAGATCCTATGGGTGCATTCATAGTGTTAAACAGCATTTAACAAGGCATCTTCTATTAAAGTCATAGGTTGCTGTCTGGAAAAAAAAGAAGAGCAGGAAGAGTGCAATGGAAAATAAAATAAATCAAACAAACACAGACTGAATCTTAGCTATGAATCTGGCCTCAGGCAATTTGGCACTGGTTTGCACCCTTGGAGAGCAGCTGCATTGCAGAGGAGCTGCTCTTTGATGGGAGGGTGGCTTTACAAGCCTGTTCAAGGCTATGCTGTAGCACTCTGCCAAATGAGTTTCTTCTGCCCAGGGACAGGTGCTGAATCATGTCTCTCTTGGTCAAACAGGAGCCATCTGCTTCTGTACCAGTGCTGTCCTTTGCTGGTGGAGATGTTGGCCTCTCCTGTGCAATGGAGGGGCTGCAGGACAATTGTGATTCTGGACCTAAGAAGAGGGATCAATGACTGGGCAGTGAATCTAATCCACTATTCTAAGTAACTTAAATTTTTCTGTTAGCACAGTGAAGTTGTCACTCCTTTCACTACCAGCTCAAATGAGATAATGATTCTGGAGCCATTGGCATGATATCTAAACCTTTGTGGAACAACTTATTTTTAACCAACTTTCCTGATGTTGTACAAATTTACAAATTTGAGCAATAAGCAGTGCATTAGGAGCAAGAGTTAAACAGGATGATAAAGTCAGGCTTATAATAATAAAGGAGAAGAAATCCCACCTGCCTGGGAGTCTAGGTTGTTCCTACAGCTGCCCCCAAAAGGTGAAGTAGCTTCTATTCAACTCTCAGTGGTAATGAAGTCAGTAAGCCAGCAAAACGTAAGTCCTGTGTGGCTTCACGTTTAGTGGTGTTGTCTGAAACTGTCCAGCTTTAGTTCCTTAAAGATGTAAACTTGACTTGTACTCAGATACTTTTGTGACTAAAGTTTTAAACTGAGGCTATAATTCTGCAGAAAGGGTGTTTTGGGGGAAGGTGGTTGACTGTGGCCTAAAATAAATGGCTGGTCCCAGACTCCCCAGAGCAGCTTGCTTTCCTTGGACAGCACGGGACAGCAGCACGCTAAGCTTCAAATACTGACAAATGTTTTTGAAGTGCTACTAGCTATATTAAAACTGCAAATGCTTACAGTAGCCCCATTTCAGCCACTTACCTGCAGTTTTCCTGTAGTCATTATTTGTTCCCATTATTTTCCTGTAGCTCAGCAATTCTCTGACATGAAAAAGGTGCACGGAAATAATATTGACAAAAAAGGGGAGAATAGATTGAAAATATATATAGATGTAAATGTTTATGCATCCCATATTAGCTATCACTGTAGAACATGCCAATTAAACTAGTCTGCATTGATTACTGCTATACAATTACTTGAAAAAATTGCAAAACAGCGACTCAGTCTGTAAAAAGCACTGAAGAACAAATGCAGGAAAATATTCTGCTACAGTAAAGTATATATTCAGTGTTAAGCATGTTTAAGCATTCTCACTGAATATCTTAGGGCTCACCCTTATAAATGCTTTATTGAATTATGACCTAAAGCTCTCCAGCTACCTGGAGATAAGAGTAAAAATAAGAAGTGCCTTTAATAAGATAAATATTTTAAAAGAATAAAAAACAACAATAAAATGTTGATGCTGGATATGTTCCTGGGATTAGTGAAAGGCCACTGGCTTTGCCCATCCAGTCATTAATCAAAGAGGAATTCCTTGAACTTTGGTAGTCACCCACCTCTTCCAGGTGAAGAGTAAACCTGTGCTGCCTAATGGCATGTGGAGTTGTTAGATACCTCCCTTTTCCTTTTATAAGTACAGAGGTGTTTTTCCACTCTGGGAAACAACAGGTTGGATACCTAGCTATTTAAGACCAGCCTAAATTCTACATTTTGCCATCCTGAACAAGGACTGATATCTGTCCCGGGCTGTTAATAATAAAGAATTCTTCTACTTATCAAAGAGATGCTCTTATTTATTACATTTTATTTATCATTTTTTTACTATGGTTACTACATTTTATATATAAATAAAACTTGTGTTTGAAAAGCTATTAATTCTTACAGTAGTGAAAGAAAAAGTAAATTCTTCTTAACTCATTTCTAGATGTTATGAAAATGTTTTGAAAAAGTTCTTAAAAATAAGCCTCATACCAGAATACTAACTTTCCATAAATATTTTTTTCCATATGAAACATTCAGTAGCAAGAAAATTCTGGCTGAACTCAGCACAAAAAAAAAATATTAGATTGTTGTCAACCAGAGCAGAGTGCCTGCCAGAAATATTTAAAGCAGATATTGATTGAGATACCATCTTACAGTCTTGGCAGCTAGATGACTTTTACACTGAACAGGGAAAGCCAAAAGGCTAAATCCTCTGAAGAGGTGGGTGTTCAAAAACCTGCCCAGGCTCATGACCCAAAAGCAATCTCTTCAGAGTACTTCTGAGTGAAATAGTCTATTATTGATTCAACAGGCTTTCTTGCTTTCCTTGTCGTTAGTTTCCTCTGTTGTCCTTCAGTCATTTGGGGCTTTTCAGGAAATCTCAGAGAGGAAGTATCTGATCTCTTGCCTTGCAATTTCTATTATTCCCAGCCAGAATACCTTGTTAAAGTGCCAAGAAGTTTGAGAACACAGAAGTAATTTAAGGATGAAGAACATTAAAAGAATATTGTATACATACTATGTATATATAGTGTGTGATTTTGTATATTTATGTATATATATATACACACACAACTGCAATATTCTCACAAAGTTTAAAAAGCTGTCAAAAGTACTATGAAGGCTGAATATCAATGAAACCAGAGAATTCTGAATGATGGAGGTGCATGGTTAAGGTCACTTCAGCCAACTTCTGTGCTGTTCTTGTTAGGAGGACTACAAACAGCCTTTTGCGTGGTTTAGGGGATTAACCTGAGAGGAAGAGCACTTGTACTGTAATGTGCAAGAATACTGTCATTTTATAAAGAATTCATAGCAAGTTTGCCTAAAGCATAAAGCTAGATTTCTCAGCTAAGGCAAATTGGTCTCTTTCCTTTTGAAAGCAATGGGCTATGCCACTTGTGTTAGCTGAGTAATCCAAGTCAATTTTTATGAAGAAATGCCAGATTAACAGGGCTGCTGTTGCACGATGGCCAATGGAGTCTTAGTTGAGGTGGTTTTTTTTTTTTGTTTAGGGGTGAGGGGGGTGTTTGGGGTTTTTTGGGTTGGGGATTTTTTTTTGTTGTTTGGTTTTTAAAGAACAATTCTATTCATTGAAGATTTTATTCAATGAGGTCAGTCAGAGCTGTAGCTCTTGCTAAGATTTTTAGAAATGTGTCATTTGATGTGTACACTTTTTTTGGAATCAAGAAAAATGAGGCAAATCAAACGCTGAGACTTTTTTTCTGAACCATGTGATCAGTACTTACTTTTTCTGAAGGACTGAATTACAAAATAGCAAGCAGGGAATACACATGGAAAAAAGGAAATGGAAAGGAGCATTGGAGAAGTTTGGAAGAGAGGGATGGGGAAGGAATGCAGTTAAATTTATAACAGATTGGTTATGATCAGATTTGTTATCAATTCAGGCTTTTAAGAGTATACAGTTTATATTTACTTCTTACTGTTGGGTTTAGGAGAGAAGATACAGTATTTTATTTGGTATTCTAGAGCCATTCACTTCATTCTCACCTTCCTTCTATTTCCATTGGAAGACTTCTATTTTAATACAAGTTTCTGGAGCAGAAATATGTTTTCAGTTTAAATTGACCCTACAAAACAAAGAACTTGAAGACTTGCATTAAAACTGGTTGGGTACATCTAAGCTTCTATCTGTAACAGCACATCTTTGCCCAGTGCAGGTTATTCTCTAGCAGCTGAGGTTGAGGCAGAAATGGTTTTATGAGGACCTGGCTTGGGCACCTCAACCTAGGGCTTTTCCAAGTTGCCACTCCCATTCTCTCTAGATCTCTGTACTTTTAATCCCGCCTTTTTTTACAGGACTACTTTTCTTCACAAAAGGTATTAAACATTGTAGTATTGTTAACACTTCTGGCTGCTTATTAGTGGTTGATGCTAAGTGGGCACAGAGGACAGAATAGAAGCCTCTCTTTCCAGCCAACAGTCAACACTATGTCCCTTAGACTGTAAGTTTCTGACCCAGTGGGTGGCAAAACTGGCAAAATTGTATAAACACTGTGACTCCATGGGGTTAGGCTAGCTAATGAACTTCCTTTTTCTTACCATTTAAGTACAGAGCTCTCTACTTGGGTATAATTTGTAAGACTGTAAATCCATTTAATTTATAATAATCTTATCAATAGCGGGCTCTATCTGCTCTAACATGCTTAATGATATGGTCCGTGGACTGAAGATCTTACAATATAAGATAAATAATGTGTTTGGGATTAGACATAAAAGGCTCAGTAGATTTACTACAGCTGCTCTTCCTTAAATTCCTGTCATTTAGTAAATTCCTTGGAATTGAGACTCTGCATGCTGCATAGGAGACTCTTCAGAATGATTTCCTGAATGTAATACAGCAAGTCAATTATATAATTTTTTTTTTTTTTGGTGTGATTTGCTACTGGCTGCCTATAGATCTCTGATGAAAAAGTATCATGAAAAGAAATTTATGTGCTCGTAAACTTGATGGCAATAGTGATAAACAGGATTTGCATGCAGGTATAGCTACTGCTTACATTCCCAGCAGAAAGATTATATTGCTTCACTCAGGATGATTGGAAGTGAGAAATAGTGTTCCACCTTTTAGATTCATGAATTTGGTGTGTGTGTGTCTGTACACATGTGCATGTGTGTAATATACTCATCATATGGTATACTAGAGATGTTTAGCTCTTTTACTCACATTTAGTGACTGTGATGCATATCTTGGGTGGGTCAGCCCTGGCAGTTCAGATTCACGCTACTGAAACATTCCCCATACAGAAAGCACCCCCCTGTTTTTCAGACTTCTCATATCCATTCTGCTGGGGCAATATATCCAGTGGGCTGCATCTTTTTGCAGTTTTTCAAAGGCGGATGGCTAGTTCATACCTGTATAGTTTATTCTGGGATTAGAGGTACCATAAATTGAGTTTTGATTGAGGCCCCTGAGTATTCCTATCGGTACTGCTGACAAATAGGGATTAGTTAGTTGTTGAATATGAATGTAGGAGTTCATGGTACTTTGAGAACTCCCCACAAATAAGGAAGACAGGAGATAGTCAGGCCTTTCTGCAAAAACCTCTGGTGCAAGGGCTACAGGGCTCAGCCAAATACAACATGGTATCAGCAGGGGCTACCACCTGAGTTTCATCGTTTAAAGTAGAAGTCATATAAAAATTGGTGACTTATAATAATCTTGTGATCCATCCTCAAAGTGTTAATTATCCTCACAGTACATTAAACAGTCAGTTTTATCTGTGCATGAATCTCCCACAAAAGGGTGGGAAAAACAACATCATAGTAAGACAGCCCAACATAATAATTAATATGCTGTATTAAATCTCTCATAAGCGGACAGTAAGGAAAAGAAAGCTCAATCATTACATTGGATTTAATTTGCTGAGGGAAACAGCCTTTGCACCTGAGCCACAGTCACAGCTTGGTTTTCTCTCAATTAAATCCATGCTTGTCTAAAGCAATGAGGGTTTGGAGGACAAGATCAGGGCACATGCTAATGAAATTCCCTGCAGTACAAGGGCATTATGCAGAAATTATTACAAGGCAGAGACCACATAATCTGTATTTAAAATTGTCTCTAAAGCAATGAATGTAAGAGTTTTGTGAATATTAGATGTGCACCATGCTATTAATAATCAGAGTTGTTTTGTCAAAGAAAAAATTCTAAAAATATGAAAGTACATTTATGACATGTTTAAGGACTGAAAAATCAGGAATGTTTATGTTTTAAAATATTTCCTTATAAAATATGGGTATTTTCAAGTTGTAGCATTAAAATATGTAGTTCTCTATATGATATTGCCACTCAAGAATACTTATCACAAGATATATATTTTTATACCTACCCTTTTGAAACCCAATGTAATAACAAAAAGTTGCTGCTTACTCCTACCCAGATCCTTTTTGAATTCTTCCCTTATGCACTCTGTTGTTGGCCAAATCAAACTATAGCACTATGAACTACTGCAATACTTCTCTACTAATTAGGTTTTCTTGCCAGACTGTTAGAATTTCTGGCACTATCACATAACTCCCAGAGAATCTCTAAGCTAGGGCTTCCAGAAAGTTGCTGGTAGTTACTATTACTGATTGCTTATCTTTTACTGAAAGCCATGCTTTGGAAGGGTGATGATCAATTGCATTCAAAAAGACTTTGAGGTGTGCTATGTGATTGCAGAATGCTTTTCATTTTTTTTCCTGAACAATGGCAAAATTTTGGGGGAACTTTTTTCAAGGTTCTTCATCTGTATACACTTATAAGCAAGTACCTCTATTAAATAGTTCTGCACCAGATGTGCAAATATTTGTGCATTTCTTCTCTGAATCTTCCTTCAGTGAACAGAATTTGAACTGTTTCAAGTCATTCCTAACTAATCCATTTCTCCCATGCTATAGTGCATTATTTGTCTTATCTCTGTAGCTCTGACCTTAAGAGAACCTCATAAAAGAGATCTGGAGTAGCTTAAGAAGTTTGTTAAAGCTAATAGGAATGCTTTCATTTGCCTCCAAAATATTAATTCTGAGTTGGTTTGGGTTGGTTGTTTTTTTTGAGCCAAAGTCATGGATCTTAAAATTTGGCATGAGGGGAGAAATACAACATTACAAATTCACAACTCTAGGAATCCCATCCTGATTCTGACTGGCTTTTCACCAGCTTCACTCCAAGTAGTTAATTTAAATAGAAATTCAGTACAGTCAAATAACTATAACTGACTGGAAACAGGACACCCATTTTCAGAATTTGTTTCTGTGGAGAATACTGAATTAAAAATGTTAGAGATGAAAAAAGAGGGTGTAAGAAGTCAATCAGTTTGTCTCTTCCCTTTCCTGCTATCTCTTGCTCTAGGCTTCTCTTGAGTCCGTCTAGGTTTATGCAGGGGATCTAGGTGACCTGTTGTTTCCTTCTATCTCAGGACGTTTTGCCAGGTATCCAGCTATTTTTATCATATTATTAATTTGATCCAACTTGAAATTGTGTCATATGTCACTTTCATGTCATTGCATTTTTTTTCTCTAGTCTTGTGTTTGTTTAGACATATGACAAAATACTTCCTAGCTGAGCCTAGTCATTGGGCTCCTATCTGTAAATTAAATTTCAAAATAATGAGCTGGGTTTGAAACAGGAAACAAAACACTTAAAAGATTAAAAAACCCCAAACAAAACCTCCAACAAAAATACCACCACCATATGTTGATAGCCACTTAGGATTACATCTTTGAACGTGCTGAGATACTTCTGCCATTAAGAGTGCTTAACTGGGCTATTTAGAGATTTCCTATTTAATCACTTAAGAAAATCTCCCAACTAGTAATTTACACTTTAGTGTGGTTTGGGGATTATTTTTTTTAACACTTTCTGTGCTGGTGTTTGATATTTTTGCTTTCTGACCTTGTCTGGTTTGTGCAGTCTGACTAGTCATCAAGAAATGGACTGTCAACTCTGTGCTTATAGTACTTTTATTTGCGTATAAAGCCTAAACTAGCAGCGGTCTCTTCATAGAATCATAGAATTGAGCTGTATGAGACTCCTGAGGATCACTGAGTCTAACTCTTGACTCCACACAGGGCAACATGTTAAACCATACATCTAAAAGCATTGTCTAAATGCCTCTTGAGCATTGATAGGCTTGGGGTCATGACCACTTCCCAGAGGAGCTTCTTCTAGTGCTCGACCACCCTCTCAGTGAAGAACTTTTCCCTAATATACAATCTGAACTTCCCCTGCCAGGTGCCCACAAAAGCCACTCTATCACTCCTCTCCTCAACTGGACAGGGGAGAGAAAATATAACAAAAGGCTTGTGGGTCAAGATAAGGGCAGGGAGAGATCACTTACCAATTACCATCATGGGCAAAACAGACTCAGTGTGGGGAAAAAAAACAATTATTACCAATCAAATCAGAGTAGGATAATGAGAAATAAAAACTAAATCTTAAAAACACCTTCCCCACACCCCTCGTTCCTCCCAGGCACAACTTCACTCCCAATTTTCTCTACCTCCTCCACACAGTGGCGCAGGGGAATAGGGAATGGGGGTGACAGCCCGTTCATCACACATTGCCTCTACTGCTCCTTCCTCCTTGGAGGGAGGACTCCTCACACTCTTCCCCTGCTCCAACATGGGGTCCCTCCCATGGGAGACAGTCCTCCACAAACTTCTCCACCATGGGTCCTTCTCACGGGCTGCAGTTCTTCACAAACTGCTCCAGCGTGGGTCCCTTCCACGGTGTACAGTCCTTCAGGATCACACTGCTCCAGCGTGGGTCCCCCACGGGGTCACAGATCCTGCTAGAAAACCTGCTCCAGCATTGGCTCCTCTCTCCATGGGTCCACAGGTCCTGCCAGGAGCCCGCTCCAGCATGGGCTTCCCACGGCATCGCAGCCTCCTTTGGGCACCCACCTGCTCCGGCGTGGGGTCCTCCACAGGCTGCAGGTGGAGATCTGCTCCACCGTGGACCTCCCATGGACTGCAGGGGAACAGCCTGCCTCACCATGGTCTTCCCCACGGGCTGCAGGGGAATCTCTGCTGCGGCGCCTGGAGCATCTTCTCCCCTTCCTTCTTCACTGACCTGGGGGTCTGCAGGGCTGTTTCTCTTACATGTTCCCACTCCTCTCTCTGGCTGCTGTTTCTGTGCTCCCTGCAACTCTTTTTCCTTCTAAAATATGTTATCCCAGAGGCGTTACCACTATCGCTGATTGGCTCAGCCTTGGCTGGTGGTGGGTCCATCTTGGAGCCGGCTGGTATTGGCTCTGTCGGACACAAGGGAAAGCTTCCAGCTGCTTCTCACAGAACCCACTCCTGTTTCCCCTTGGTTACCAAAACCTTGCCATGCAAACCCTATACACCCTGACACAGGATTAATCCATTCCCTGTATCCTATCACTGGATGCCAGAGAGAAGAGATGAACACCTCGTTCTCTGTTCCCCCTCATGAGGAAGTCATACACAGCAATGAGGTCACCCCTCAGTCTCCTCTTCTTGAAGCTGGAGAAACCTAGTATCTGCAGGTTCTCTGTGTCAGTCATGCCCTCTAGTCCTTTCATAATTTTTGTTGCCCTCCTTTGGACACATTCTAATCTTTTTATCTCCTTATTGTGGAACCCAAATCTGCACACAGTATATACCACATCCCATCAAAGATGTAGTCCTACTACTTTTCCCCCATTTTTCATCTATATGACTCTTTGACACTACTACTTCTCACATTTCTTTTGCTGGTTTTGGATGTTTTGGATTGTTCCAAAAGTAAATGGTCCATGGCTTTTTCTGTTTTTCAAAGGTCTTATCATAATCCCATGATTGAAAAGTCATGCTGGCAGAAGAAAATTGAAAATTACAAAAGTTTCAGTCTGTGAAATGTCTACAAGACAGGCTCAGCATAATTTTACAGCCAACCCCATCTTTGGGATACCATCCATGTTTATGCTGCTTTCATGGAATTGTCTTGAATCTCCTAGCACTATTGCTAATAATTCTCAGTAAGACCTGGAAACAAACTTGTGTGGAATAAATAACTAACACTCTCAGGTGCCCTGGGAATTCTGAGATTGATGGGCGTGGCAATAGCCAGTACATGACTCTGCACATTTAAATATGCAAAGATAGGCAGAGTAAGAGATGTGAGAAAACTGGCAAAAAATAAAGGGTTGTTGTTTTTTTAAAGTCTGAAATGATGGAGCACTTGTAGTGTAAATGGCTTCAATTATTACATTTAAAAAGCAAGAAATGTATTGAACTACAAAATGAGACTCAGACCTACAGTCTCTGTAAGTCAGAAGATGAAAAACTAAAAAGGAACAGATCTGTAAAGGATTTTGCTGTTGTGTTTAAATAAAAAAAAAGAGAAACACCCCACCCATATCAAGCATTAAAACTTATCCTAGAAATAGGATAGTAATAATATCATACTAAGGCAAGCTAGCAGTATGACTGGAACTCTAACCACTATTAGTGGTCACAACAAAAAAAAAAATCAAAAAATGCAGAGTAACAGATCAGTGCAAAATATTTCCCTGTTAGAATTTGACATGATATAGCTGGCATGCTTTTATTGTATTCTGTTCTTCCCTTCTGATGTATAAATGTTGTGATAATACAAATCATTATTCATTAATTCACTCTGACCATAATTACCCTTAAGGGGATCTAAGAGAAGGAAATAGTGCCTTATACCCACTCAGATTCAGATTTCATTAACAGCACCTAACCATGACAGACACCAAATGGGGTTGAGAGTAAAGAGTTAGTAAGAAACAGTACTGTGGGTGCATAAATGAGGGAATCAAGCTATGAGTGTGCAGAAGCAATGGGAGCTTTAATGGATTAAGGGTCTGAAGGAGAGTGTGGTAATGACCTATATGAATGTAACTTAAGATTTTAAAAGCTGTCCTAGATCTATTAGGGAGATGAGAGCTTGGTGGAAATTAAATTATTTTAAATTGTCCAGTTAATAAAAGAAGGAAGGTATCTCTTTTTTTTTAAAATTTCCTAAAATTAAAGCATGACTGATTTTTAAATTTTTTTTTTAACTAAAGATGTAAATAAAATACATGGCATGTTTGGAGGTGTGTTTTCATATTATGCCAATTAAAGTTCATATCTTGGGGAGGGGAAAAAAGAAAACTAAAAAGTTAAGAGTAACTAAACTTTAGTTTCCAGTAAGTGAGCAAAGAGATGTTTTGGTTTTGGGTTATTTTTTCCTCATGGGATTGCAAGGACAACTGTTCTCCAACCTTTCTCCTGTAAAAGAAATCCAAGAAGAGGGCATGTAAGCTGGTAATTAAGTCTGCTTCACACTGTGTGGTTCAAAATGCAAAGCTAAAGCAAAACAGAGAGAGAAGATCACTCTGCTGCACCTATTGAGCTGCAGAGAATTAAATTCTTTTTGCATCCTGTTATCTCAAAGGAAGGACTGCTTCACAGAAAAGCCCAAATAAAATCCCCAAAATTACAAATGCATAGCGGTTTATAAACAAGTTCTTATAGTGGGACTAAGGCATGCTCAAAAATTTCAATTTAGGGATGGCAAGCAGTCCTTGTGCTCACTGCTGCGTTACAAACTATCATTTGTGACAGGTACTTAAAAAGGGAAAGTTCAAGGTGAATTCACTCCGCTGCGGCTGGCCATGTTTTACTATCATCAAATGAAAGATTTAAGTATTAAATGCAGTGTCAAAGAGTATTAGCCTGAAAAGTAAAAACCAAACAACCCCCCTATCAAAACAAACACACCCCCCCAACCCCTCTCTCCAAAACAAAAAAAAATTCCCCCAAACAGATACCAAAGTTTCCGTATGTGAGTAGTGTTTACAAGTACTTTCCCAAGGCTTCCCTAGTAAGGAGCAAGAATGAATAGAATAGAAAGTGATCTCATTTGGGAAGAAGTACTGAACAAAGATTATTTTTTTTTTAACTAAGAAGCTGCTTCTGTTGTCAGTGTCTTTTCTGACAGAAACTGGCTGTGAAACTAGCTGTAGAAAGTTACAGAGAGGTAATAACCTTGTTGCATAGGTTACAGTAAGAAACTGGTGTTATCATCTTAACAATAAGCTTGCAAAATAAGAAGCTTATAAGGAGTGACATAGGCAGGTAAGAACTTCAGTAATGATCATTTGAGAGACCCAAAGTATTGCTGGAAATGCTATAAGTGGTTTCTACGGTTCATAGCTTAACTGTGCATTGTGTCTGATTGTAATGGCATACCTTTGTGCAAAATTAAAGTCATGGGGAGAAGTGCATAAGAGCGATGGAAGGCAATGAGCAAGCTTTCAACAAAGGAGGAGTATGAAGGTCCTTGGCAGCTCCTGGCTCCCTGTATGCAGTGGGTGGCCATGTCATTCCTTCCCATGCAAAGGGATCTAGGGACATGGCCCTGATGATCTGGGACACCTAGTGCAATGCTTGGCATGGGAATGTCTTTGCAAAGAGGAATAAATGGAGTTTAGACTAAAGAAGTGTCATGAAGGTAAGTGTCCAGTAGTACTCCAAAAGTTTTGGTGTATTCTTCAAATGATACATCACCGTTGCAAGCCTGTAACTGACTATTTCAGAAGTAAAGTTGTACTCTGATACGTAGGACTGAGGTACAAGGATTACAGGGTTTTATCTCTATAATGGAATGATGGAAACTTTGAGGGAGGAATGGAAGCAGGTAGCTGAGCATATATTAATCAGGATACACCATCACATGCACCAAGGCTTCTGTTGGACTATAGGACATGCTGAGGACTGGACATTTGTGGTCTTGCTGTATGTCTGCATGAACAAGGTATTGCACAATGAGGATATAGGGGTTTGAGAATGTTCATATACATGACAACATGCAAACAATCTGATGACATGGACAGAAACTGGAAATTGAATTTACTTTAACTTGTGGATAACATAATTATTATTAAGAAAGGGCTGATTGACATACAAGATAATCACCAACAGAAAACATACTCTATGTATTACAGCATTACAAAGACAAGCTTTATGTCACAGATACTGGTGCTGGGCTATTGGATGGACAGACCCTACTATATAAACTGTGCTTTCTTGTTTGAGCTAGTGATTGCTGAATAGCCATGGGCCCCTATCAAGTGGCACTTTAAAAGTTATAAATTATGAAGGGAATTAAGCTCTTGGCCTCTTTCTACAGGATATTGTGGGTGCTACATATGATGGAGCAAATTCATGTAATTAAAAATCTCCTAGGGATTATTAAATATGGAGATATCCCTTATGGTCCAGGAAGGTGAGATTGGCTAGGGGGTGACCAGCCAACCCTGATAAGGGTGATCTAGGTTCTGTTGTGAAATACACAGAGCCCCCAAAGAAGAAACACCCAACTGTTATGTCTGGAATGACAGATGAGGGGGTGGAGGGGAAGAACTGTGCTTTCTCAGGATTAGGTACCTGCTAGTTAGATCTTGATGTGTTATATACCTTATATAATCATATCATGTTATATGGCACTTACTTAATAGAGCTCAGGCACTAAATGAATTATATAGCCTTGACAGATATGCTGTTTTCAAATACATTTCTGAATAGATAGTTGTTATGGTGCTTAGAGCAATGGGTACAGTGCCAGACATGGAATTATTTTCACAGGAGCGCTCTGGCTGTTTGTAAGTAGGATGCAAGTCCAAAGAAAAGCATGTCAGAGTAATTGGAAATTGAGAGGACCAAACTGTGTCCAAAACTGATTGGGGAATGCAGTGATTCTAGAGAGAGGATGGCTCTCAGCTAAACGATAGCGGGTCCCACCAGAACTTTATTAAATTTGCTGAAATGTTTTTTTATATTTTGTCTTAATAAGGATATGCAGTAGGGGCATAACAAAATAGAGTTTTAAGAGAACAAAGAGAAATCTCCACCAGGTATCAAGTTGCAATATGTCATAATTTGTTACAAATGGGAACTTAATTTCCATAGATTTTGTTGTTATTTTCCCAATACTTATGCATTTCAGCATTGTCTGTTGTTGTTGTACCTGCTCAGTGTGAATTTCCCACAGGAGCTTTATCTGACAGCTAGAACTTGGTTAAGATTTTAGTGATTAAGATTTTAGCTTGCCTTTTGTACTACGGACCCCTTATATCCATAGCTTTGGATTGTCAAGACAATAACTAAACTAGCACTTGTGATCAAACCAGTAGGGAAAAGGGATGAAGACAAAAAGAGCCTTGTGGAACTACCACAGAAATTTGGAGACAAGTAGAGACAAGACTATGAAGGAGTAAATGGAGAGAGGAGATAATCCAGAGAGGCAGGACTAAGGGAAACTGTGATATTATAGCATTTCAGATTTTAATTTGTTGGGTCGGAGCTATCAGATGACTAGCTGACATATTAAAGAAATTGTGAATAGAGTAAGATCTGTGATGATAGGGTTGATCTTTAGAGAGTTTTGACTTGTAAGGACAGGTTTTAAAGAAAAATGGATAAAGTAAAAGAATGCATTCATGTTTTCATGTGTAGATATCTGAATTTCAAGATGTTTCTGTTTTCAATGTGAAATTTGTGTATTGGTTTGCTAGAATGTAAAGAAAAACCATTATAATTATAAAGGTTTTCTTCCTTTCAGGTAAGCCACCAGATTTAGTAACTTTTATACTAAGAAAGGTGCTGTTTCCAGATGTTTGGAGCAGAAATCAGGCAGACCTCCGATACTTTGCATCCAAAAATTTTTAAAAGTTTGGCCTTCATAAATTCTAGACAGGAGTAAATATCAGGTTGATTGTCAAGTATATGTTAGTTACTGAATAAGGATGAAGCAGTGCTATATCTAGTTATTTGGCCCAAATCCAGTAAAATCTTATTTTATCCAGATTTTTACTATACACTTGCTAAATTAATCTCTGTGAAAGCCACCAACTGGAAGGAGCAGTAGAAGCAGTGCATGGGGGAGGTATGCCACAGCATATGCTCTGGTTCTGCCCTTGAATAGGACAGTTCTGAAAACAAATTATATAATGTGTTGACAGAAAACTATAATCCCTGAGGTAAAATTGGCTTCAGAAAATACTCTCTAAGAATCATTTGACAGGTCCTTTGAGAACAAGGATATGGTAAGAATGGTATCTGATACACTGACACACTGATTTTAATCTATCCAATCTTTCTTAAAAGACCTGAAGTATCCGTGATTTATAGGCAATATAGGGCAAATATTATAGTATTTGATTAATTTTGATGGGAAGAGAGAAAGCTTTTCAAACTATAGGGTTATGTTCCAAGACATTTCTTCTTGATCCTATATCTAGCAAAAAGGGTCCAATTCTGCTTAGAGTCCTCTTGAGAATTTGGTCAAATTTAGCTCCCAGCTGAACTGCTGGAAATCAAGAATAACTGCTTCAGTCAGTGAAGTCTACATGGACTTGCACAAAAATCAGTGACAGAAGAACCTGACTCAGTCAAGTATTACCAAGTGGTCCGTATTTTATAAAGGACCGGTATCAAACTTACACTTTCCTCATTGATATAAGCTGGAAAGACAATAGAAGTGGAGGAAAGCATGTAGCACTGGAGCATGCCTCGTGCTTCAATGGATCATTTTCAGAGGTTCTTAGGTGAGACTGTTTTAAAGAGAGTGCAGTTTCAACAAGGAAGGTTTAATACTGTTATTTTCATACTAGCTGGATTCCAGTGAAATGAAAACTATATAACCCTTCTTATATTTTAAAACCATTGTTAGTCATAGGAAGGGTATTATACGCTACTATATTTACAATGCACACCATTTAACTGCTATTTGGTATGTGAGCCCGGGATTGGGAAGCTCATTTGCTTGAGACCGTTATCACCACACGTCACAGGCATGGCTGATCTCTGTCAGGACTGATCACATGTACATCTGTTCTATCACTGACTAAGTATGATGCCACTTCAAATTTCACATGCAAAATAGGAATTCATACAACAGGCAGTTTTGAGTATTTCCTTTGCATAAAGAGGCATTAAACCTCCCAATGAATTAATAAACTCTTAAGGGTTTAGTGGAATCTGGAAATAGTCATTAGTGGTGTGCAGAGAAGGTGAGACAGTTCTGGACAAGCCCAGAGGTTAGGTGGCAAGCCATGACATGGTGGAGGAAAGGCTGATCCCCTTTCTGCAGGTGTTAAAGCACATGGAGGGAGCTGGATGTGAATACCTGAAGTACCGTGGAGCTTAAAAGTGGGAAGTATACTCAGATATAGTGTATTTGGAGAATGAAAAGTTCAGTGCAAATTGCTTGTTTAAAAAATGTAGCCTGAATTTCCACATTTGTTAGTGTGTCCCCTTTTCTTATTAGGCCATCTCACATTATAAAATAAAAAGAGATTTTCCCTCATGGTTATCCCTGTAATCTCAGTCTGGAAAGTCTAAGGAAATACTTTCTGGGTCCTACATAATTACAAGTAGTCTTAATTTGGTGTTGATCCACTTCAATTAGATCCAGATTAAATTGGTATTATGTGGGTTGAATCAGGGCTGGTATTATGTGGGTTGAATCAGGGCTTTAAGCATGTGAATTTTAGTATGCACACAGGTTCTGCTTTAGCAAAACATGCTGACACATGCTTAACTTGTAGAATTTAGTAGCTGTGCTTAAGCTTGCTCGTAGAAACATACGCATGCTTTGCTGAAAATGAGCTTGATGCTATTAATGTTTTTAATGTTAATTTGTGTTTGTGCCTTGAAAAATAGGCAGCATACACATAAAGGCCAAAAGTTGTATTTCACTGGTGGAAGAGATTTAAAATCAAAAAGACTCTTCAGAAGCTTTGTGGGAAAAAATGATACCTTACAGCAGATGGGTTTTGCTGTTTTACTGTATGTGTTCCTCTTATATTTTTTGTATTTGAATGCATGATAGCACAGTTTGGTCTTTGATCATTCCAGTGGATTAAATGGCAATTGAATATCACTGAGAAGCCTTTCTTTTAGGTAAAAGAGTGAAATATCATGGTTCATATTCAAGTTCTTGCATGTTTGAAATAAAGAAAGATCTCACTGGTCTTTGTGTCCACATTTTAGTTTATCTATATTTACAAACTCTGTAATTGATGGATTGTGGAGAATTTGATTTATTTATTCTGAGTAGCTGAAACTTTTTTTGTTCTTAGACATTTATTTAGCTCACTGGAACCAGCTATGACACCTCAAACATAGCCCAGTTTTGAATGGAGTGCAAATTGACAAAGATCCTTTTAGAAACCTCACATATACCACATCAGAAATATTAAAGTCCCAAGGCATACTGTTCCTTCTTGCATAGTACATCAGGAGAGATATTACTATTATTTCTATTTCAATTATTATATTACTAAAATATACCTTTTAAAGAAGGGGGAGCAGAATATTAGAGCACAGCAAAATAATGCTGGCTCTAGGCTATTTCATGGAATAAACAAGATGTAATTTTTCTGATTCTTTTATTAACTTTGTTCCATGTGAAATACTAAAAGGATTAAATGGATCCTTCCTGCCAGTTTTAACAGGAAACTATTATTGCTGGTGATTGTGCATATTTGCAAGCTGGCTTTTGCTGACTTTACGTTCTCTTGTGGTATGGAGAGCTATCCACTTTGATAGCCCAGGGCCTCATAAAATAGTAGGAGGTCTTTTTTTCTGCCTCATTTTTGTTTGATGTAAATATTTTTATCTTTTTATATTTCTTTTTTATACTCTTCTAGTTTTATTCCGGTAGTAACAGCTGTTGCCCCAGTGGTACCCTACCCTCCTCCAGCAAAGAGAGCAGAAGGTCTTGCTGTTGGTGCTGGATGCAGATTGGGCGTCAAGAAGTATGTTAGTAGCTATAAAGTTGTCATGCTTCCTCCATTGTAACCAAGTATATATGACCCTGTCCCAGATATGACAACTCGTTATTCTCCCAGCATGCAGAAGGCTTGAGGTGGTACTTTTGTCCTGGTATTGTGACTACATCCAGCTGCCCTATTGAGACAGCAAAATTGTCACAGCATAAAAATATTTTTTGCTTTGAGAAATGTATTCTGTGGTTTCGTGTTAAGTACTGGAACTTTTTTTGGAAAGTTCTTTTACTTTCTTTCAGTATTCTGTTCTTACCTACAAAATGTTTCCACTTTGCATTTGTGAGGTGTTTTATGACATTCATTTGGTCCTTGCAGGGGAATCTTTTACCTTCACAAACTCAAAGCAAGTCAAAGGCCACCTTGAGGAGACCACGGTGGATGAAGTTGCGGTATAACAGTATCATGCTCAGAATAATGATCCCTCTCCCACTTTCAATAGAAATCAGAGGTACTTCTCTGCAATGTAGAATTTTCATTCTGCTCACATTCTTTATTGATTTCTAGTGCTCGAATCCTGTTTTATTGAAGCATCCTCCCCACCAACTGCAAAATGTCAACACAGTTTACAAAATATTTCATCTTTCTATCACAAAATTCTATTAAATTAAATGTATAGCATCAGCAAACCTTAAAATTCTGGAGCTTTCTGGAGGAAATAGTATAATATAGTTTTGTGGGTTTTTTTTGTTTAATTCAAATGAGGTAGAGTAAGACAACTACCATTGACAGTCAGCTTTTTCAGCAGCTGAAAATAACTGTGGAGCTGCTAAGTATTATTTGTATTTTAGACCAAGTCACTCTCAGATAATTATTTAGCCAAATTATATGACCTGACAATTTATGTGACTTCCAAGGAGCAGAGTAGCTGTGAACAGGATAGTAAACCACTGACTATGCTGTGATTGATTTTGGGTCTGGTGTTTTTTGAAAGTATCTTGACTAAAAGCTAAATTCTGCTGCTTTATCAATGTTAAAGAGTACTGATAACATGATTTCAACTGTTTGCTTAAAGAATAAGACATTAGTAGTGTAAAAAAAGATGGTAGAATCATGCTATACAATATGAGCCAATTTCATCTTCATATCAGGTAAAATCAGGATGTCATTAAAAAGAAAAGAAAAAAGCGTATCTTAATTTTTTTCCTGTGTTGGGAATATTCAGCAAGGAGACAAATCGTCCTTGGAAACCTATTTAAAAACCACAAGCAAGCTCCAAATGTGTGTTAGGATGACTGGACAGGGGCAAACTCACACTGCTCGGGTGTCTTACTCCAACAGCTCATGCATTGTGCCTGGGGCAAGGGTGGTTTTGTGTGTGTGTTGGCACAGCGTGAAACTCTGGTGGCTCCAGCTCAGTGGGTATGAAATGAAGGATTGTTCTGCTGAACCCCACTCTTCAGATGTCATTTTTATTTTTTTTCTTTAAGGACCACATGTATTTGAGTCTCACCTCTAAAACTGTTCCTCTTCTCTGCCTCAGCAGACAGGCAAGTTCAAGTCATGCAACAATAAATCAGGTACGTAGAAGAGAATAAACAGTGAAGCTGAGCCAGAGATTTTCTCTTGCAGGAGACACAGAGTACAGCTCACAAGCAGATTTTGGTGACTGCAGGCAAACATCATCACACCCATATGCATTCCCTCCTGAGCACACTGAAGAAGGGATGCCCCTTTCTGCCCCAGAAGAAGCCTCCTTGGTGAAGGCAAGAGTAGAAACACAGCCTGCAGAGTTCAGAGCCCCAGTTTCTTGCTTTCTGTACCACCTGCAGTGAAACTGGCCCTGTAATATAGATTTAAAAGGATCACATAGGCAGTTGCTCAGACTTGTTGATTTAGGGTCAGGTTGGATCAGCCAACAAGAACTTGAGTGCAACAGATATGCTTTATCTGACCAACTTGAAAAGACCAGATTTAAAAGGAAGATGACTGAAATATGGCAAATGAGAGTGTCGTGGTTTCAGCCCAGCCGGTAACAAAGGACCACGCAGCCGTTCGCTCACTCCCCCCGCCCCCCTCCGGTG
>JANZLQ010000095.1:25336271-25349727 GCA_026212715.1 Elanus axillaris
AGGTCAGCTGCCCCGGCTATGCCCCCTCCCAGGTCCCTGTGAAAATTAACTCTATCCCAGCTGAACCCAGGACAAGAGGAAAAAAAAAAAAGAGCTAAGGGTCTGACCTATACTAAGTTTTTCAGTGCTTTTTCACTAAAATCAGTTTACTTTACACAATAGGTCAAAGAAGCTACATAATCTTTCCAAGAAAAGCTTGAATTTTAACCTTTTTCTCCTAACCTGTCATGAGCCACAAGCTTTCCTTTGTACCTTGCTCACTTAATTCTGATCCCAAGCAGGACATCCATTTTTTACTTAACTACCCCATATCTGGTCAGATTCCCCTGGTCAGATTTTGCGAACAACTTAGACAAATAACAGAAAGTAATTTTATTGCATTAGTTCTGTGATTGGTTTTTTATTACTCTGGACTTGTTAATGATGATAAAAATGAGGGCACATGAATAAATATTGAAAGGGTTTCAGTCACTCATATAACTGGTACATTCCCAAGCCACTGCAGGACTGTTTCTCTTCCTTGACTTTGAAGAGAGGATTGCCCCATTGGAACTGGCAGATGCTGGTAAAAAAGAAAGGCCTTGTTGTTTTTTTATATGATGATGAGAACCTGGGAGAATAGTGTAGACAACCAACTATTACTTATATCAGCTTAGGTGGGAGGAATCCCAGGTTGTGTGTTTTGCAGGTTCTTTATCCTGATACATCTTGAAACAGCATTTGTGGTGTTATTGACTCCACTTTGGTTTATGAACTTGCACCAGATCCCAGACCCTTCCCTGCAATATGGTTCCCTGAGCAGGTGCTTCGATTCTCTCAGCTCATCTTTCTTGCCCATGTGCAGCAACTTGTATTTGTCATTTTGGAATTTTTTTGTCTTTTTAAGATTATTTCCTCTGTCAGGATTATTCCAAGCTTGATTCCTGCTTGTGAATGTTACCTGCAGTCCCTCTCAAAACTGTGTCAGTTACTTACTTAATTTTACATCTTTCTAATTGTAATTTCACTTGCATCATATTTCTAAAGCTTCCTTATGAGAATGCCATGCAAAACTGTGTCAAAAGCTTTACTAAAAACAAGGTATATGACACCTACTCTGTCTTTGCTGTTTGCACAGTCTGTCTTGAAAGGAAAGTGGACTGATTTGACATTTGTTCTTGACAAGCACACTGGCTGCTGTGAACCTCCTTGTTACTGTCCAAGTATTTACAAATACTTTTCAATAGAAGTTCCAGATTTTTTATGTACATCAACATTAAGCAAATTCATCTAAAATTGTCCAGTTTCTCTGTTTTCCTCTTTGAACCCACAAAGAAAGAGGGTTACTACATAAATGTAGGGTTTATGGCATAATAGACCAGAAGTTTGGAGTAGCGATGACTTTCATCTTGGTAAGATTTTATTAGCCAGAGTTCAGGTTTGTAAGAAAACTGTTCAAAGGCAGGCTTTTGTTTTAGTCAAAACCCTTTGATTTTGGTGAAAGATGTGATTAAATAATTTGAGTCTGAGGGCATTCCTACAAAGGTTTTTTTTTCAGCAATACTGTCTTTTGTAAGAGTCTAGTTAGGAAGAAAAGGTAATTTCCTTTAGAATGAGTAGGTAATTTCCTTTAGAATGAGTTATGTGATTTAGTACTAATGGAACCAGGATTTTAGGGCTGTTATTACAAACAGTTTTGGCAACATATGAATCTGAATAGATTGTTGCCTGATGCAAGGCCAAACTTCTAATGTTTGCAACAAATAATACCTAGTTTTAGTAAATAATCTATATTTGAGGAAATGCTTGGGCCTTTTAATCTTTGCCAATAGAGAGCAAGTCCTGTAGATTTTATTTTCTTCTGGTGCTTTGTTTTTCATTGGAAAATGCTGACTCAGAAATGCCAACTATTTGCAGGTTTTTGCAGGAACATATCTAAGGTAAAAAATTTTAATGAAATATTATAAAGTTGTTCTGTTTCAGCAAGGTGAAAACATTTTATTACACTGTTGTAATTTCAGGCTTCATATGAAATATATATAACATACCACACAATATATGCAAGATTTATAAAATGCTTGAAAAGTAAGAGTTAAGATGCTATATTTGTTTAGCCCAGAAAAGAGAGGCTGGAGAGAGAAGTTTCAGTAGTTTATAAGAACTAAAAGGCTATGAAAAAGGGAATAATTACCTTAATTTTAAGAAAAGCTGATTTAGATTAAGTAAAAATGTGTTAATTATACAGATATTTAAGAACCAAAAAAGGCTACATGTGAAGGCTGTGAAATGCCTTTTACTGCAGAATTGTAATTATAAGTTAGACAAATAACTTGCATGGACAGCATAGCTATATTTGACCTTTTATCAAGTTCCAAGGCATAAATAGGATGACTTCTTAAGGTTCCATTCAGCTCTTTTATTATTTTTGTAATAAATATCATTGTGGTCACATCTAAATTAAATGTTTTGAAAAAGGTAAAATGACACAGGTCTGATATTTTCATGCATTGGTTGATTACGGACCCAAATCTCAGAATGCACTATAAAATAGAAACTAATTTTTGACTAAGCCTAGTTAGGATTTGGAAAAAAAAAATCAGTTAAGGTTGTATCTATTTGTGACAGAATTTGTAAAGATTGGTCAGTAAAATATACCTATTTTCATAAGAGCTAAGTTTAGATCACATATGACTCTCTACTCATGTCCTGATCTTTCTTACTGCAGCTCTATAGCAGCACTGCTGAACTCCACTGAATCAGAGTTGCTGCTAATTTTCACCATGTGAAAGTGTTTTGGTCTAGTTTCTTGTTTTCTTTTTCTCATCCTCTGTTTTGCTGTTACTGAAAACTCATGTATCAAACCAAGATTTTATCAGATTATGAAAGAAAAATGCATTTCAATTCCATCCATAGTGTTAGTAATCTGAGTTATACTTTAACATATATCATCCCACTGACTGAAGGAAGAACAGGTATTGACAGATTCTGGGAAAGGAGATTTTGAACATGCAAAACAACATGAATAAAGAGTATAATATGTAACAATGTAAAACAACCTTCAGATTCTCAAATGGATGAATGTTTTTTTACATCAGCCCACGCAATCAATATTGCTTTGTCTCTGTCTATTATTTAATGCCATAGTTTAGGTTTCTAAAAGCTGTGATTAAAAGCATTCTTCCCACAAATATATCTCGAACTAATTGGCTTGCTTTGATAGAATTTACCTAAGCAAACCCACATGATTTCCTCTGTTCAGGGACACATCATTGCATCTGGGATGAGGGGGATGAATCATGCCTTCCACCAAAGAAAATGAATACGATGCATTATTATCTCTTGTTTGTATGGCACCAAGAATGACCCAGGTGCTATGGAGGTAGGTAATAAGACAAAGGGGAATGAGCTCCAAACATAAATGATCCTGTTCTTCACAAAACTGGATTGAGGCATAAGAAGGGAATGAGCTGAAAGAAAAGTGCTAAGTGGGTTTTTTTAGCCTAAAGACTCAGTAATTATTATGTGGAACCCATTAGTGCTGTGATGTACCCGGGTGCAGGATGACGTTACAGGGCTGACCTGAATCATTACAGAGGTGACTACATTTCTGCAAAACTGAACATGTCTCTTCTGGAAGCAGTAGTTATTCTACCTGAAGGTGGACAAACACCCCTCTCTCCAAATATATTAAAGCAGAGAATTTGCAGAATCATGCACTCAGTGCACATATGAATAGACTTGTTTTGAACACAACTATCATGACTTTAATAGTCAGTGATTACAAAGAGATTATGAAACCTGAACCCATGCTTTATGACTGCCAAAACAGCATACAGCCAATATAAAATGTTAGGAATAAAAATGCAAAATTGTTGTCAACTGTAATTTCAGAAACTTTGCAATTGACAGTAACTGCTTAAAAAAAAAGCATTCTCATTAATGAACTCTGCTGTGAAAATTCTTCTGCATATAAAGTATAATTTTGAGAAGAATTAATGTTTCTCATATAAAAAGAGGATTCCAGTGGCTTTAACAAGCAGTATCATTGGTTTATCCTTGTATCTAGGGGAGTGCAAAAAACATTCCATAGTTTTAGTAGCTGAAACTTAGGTTCCTGAGTGTTACGGTAACTATGTCCTGTAAAGGTCATAAAACGAAAGCTGACAGAAGCAGTCCAGCAGGTGCTGCAGTCCTGGGCAGGAATTATCCTCTACACTCCAGTGAAATGAACATCCCTGCAAGTATGTGCTCTCATCACAGAAACATCATATCATTTATTATGATTGCAAGGTCTTCCCCCGCCTCCTTTTGGAAGAAAATGGGGGCACGACTGGATGTTTGTTTCTGATCAAAGTAACAATTATTTGTGACTTACATTACAACTTATTATTTTCATAGTACTAGGGAGAGTGTGCAAAAGTATCACATGAGCTTACATTTGAAGCAGTCAAACCTGAATAATAGAGAAGAAGGTAGCACAGGAAAGAAACTGCAAACAACTTGTGTTTTTACTGCTTTTAATCTGCTTTTTGGTATGCAGCTGGGTGAGCTAGAAATGAGGCAGAAAACTATGCAGGGAAAATGTAGCTACTGACAAACATTGAAAAATTAATAAGGACCTCAAAATTGAGCCCATAATTTATAGGATGTTTAAGAAACTTCCTGTTCTTTCTAATGGTGTTTTTGATTTTTCTAGGGGATGTATTGTCAGCTTCTCTCTGTAGTAAAGAGGATTTCTCCTGTAAACTAAAAGTTGACCTCACAAAATCACCAGATTCTAACATTTAAAACTTTGCTCAGAGTTATGAAATACTGAATGTTGTAAAACTGAGAGACTGGGCACTATTAGCTGGAAATCCATAGGAATTAAGGGCAAATAAGCAAAGCAGAAAGAGGGAGCTGAAGTAAGGGGAAAAGCAAGTGACAAATTTGGAGATGAAAGGTGTAATTTGTCCCATCAAATAGCTTACCTCAGAGATGTTGTTGACCAGAAGGAACAGATATCTTGTACCTAAGAACCAGCACAAAATTCTTCCTGCATGGAAGGTTTTGTTTAAGCAGTGCTTCAATTTATTTTGCCAGGGTCCTCCATTTAGTGATTTGCAGAGCTTTCAGGTGTTTCTTTTCCGAGCCACAGTGTGACTCTGCCTGTGGGCTCTTTAGTTCTCCCTGTCTTTGAGAAGAGCCCTCATCTCCTTCCTTTGCAGTGTCCTTTTCTTGCAGATCTTGGGGCTTGTGTGAGAATGCATCATGTACCAAAAGGTAACTGTTGGGGACACCAGAGCTACCATTGGAAGCACTGGGGACATGCTGTGTTTTTAAGATAGAAGAGGTGAAACAGTGGAACAGGATGGTGACAGGAAGACAAGTCACCCTGCTGTGTTGTAGTAGGAAATCAAGGAAGTAGGTTGTCTGTGAACCTTCAAAAGAATGACAGCTTCCCAGTTTTCTTCTGTTCTTCTTCTAGATGCTGCTGTGTGCCTCTAAACTGGAGAAATCTACTTCTTGTGAAATACCAAGGTTTCTTGTGAAGGTCATCCTGCCTCTGTTTCAGAAACTTACCTGGCCCTGTGATAAGGTCAGATAAAGCCACTAGTCCCCTATGACCTACCCAGGAAAGGGAATGGATGAGTAATTAAAAGACAAAACTAGAGACACGAACATCTTACTTGGAAAACATCAAATGGAAAACACTGCAAAGTGTTGCATAAAATACTTCTAATTAAGACATTGTAGAGATCCTACCTCCTGCAGATTTCTATTTTGATGGGGAGTAATTGTAATTTTGAAGAAGTGATAGAGCAATCCAGAGCAGGCTGTAGTATTCATAAACTGCCATGTTCTTCAGATCACTGAAATACAAAATGTTTTCTGTTTTACAAAAATTTATTCAGTAACATAATCTTACTTTGCTTTATAATGGCATGCTGGGAGACAACTTTACCCCACCATGAGGGGTGTGGTTAAAATGGCACAATACCAGCTGAGATGGTGCTGAAAAATTATCACTGTTTGTACATATGATTCATGTGTTGTCTTTCAGAGGTAGAGCAAGATGAAAAGAAATTAATAGTTTTAACAGATAAATGATTTTTCTACTCATGAGGACTACCTGTCTAAATGGGCTTTGAAGCAGACAAGGAAAGAGTGATCATACTTTTCATCGTTAGTGAGGGTTCCAGAATAATATAAAAAAATTGATTTCATAAAATAGCCTGAGTTCATGGGATACAGACAAAGTGGGTGATAAATATGTGGATATAAATGAGTTACTTCTCTGATAATTTAAAGGAATAAAAATTATTGAGGCTATATCCTCAGCCGGTGAAAATTAGGTTGGCTTAATTGACTTCAGTAAGCAGTGTTGGTTTACTCTGATTTTCATCATCAGATTCAGTGGTTGTAGCTTTTAATCAAAGCAGGACAAGAAGCAGAAAACTAATGTGGACTTTTTGTGCTCTGTAGCTGTGGAGCAGTCACTGTAATAAGGGTTGTTTTGTTTGTTTGTTAAATAACGCATTTGCTTGTTTTTAATATGATTACCTAAAAAAAAAAAATCATATAAAAGGATGATGGTGGTCTTGTTCTCTCCTGGTTGCAAGCAAGTATAATTCCATAAGAAACACAATTTTAAAACTTCTGCAGTTGATCTTGCACAGCACAGAGACCCTGATATGAGAATGAGGGCTCTGAGCTGTGGCTGGGCTTTCGCGGGCCCTGGGAGGCATTCCTGTCAGGCCACTCCAGTAGCCGGGGCCAGGGAGGGCCTGTCCAGGGGGACTCATGCGGGGGGCTGGTGTCTTCACTCTTCAACCTCATGCATAAATAATGTCTCTATCAGCCCCAGGCTAGTTTCCTATGTGAGGAAAAACCAATATATAAGGTAATGCTGATCCTATAAGAAAAAATCTCTGACTTGAATGGAAATGGAGGTATAGAGAAAGTTCTGTCTGCTTTTCCATTTGCCCTGCCTGTGTGCAGACTTTCAGGGTTATTTTACTATAAAATAATTGTTCTTTTTTGCATCTGCACCTTCATTTTATATGATGTTTGTTTTGCTCTATTTTTGCATATACTGTGGATTCTCTCCTACAGCATTAATGAACTTAGAAATATAGTAGAGAATTTTGTGTGGCACAAGCTAGATTTAAATAAGCTGTGGCTCTCCAAAATTTTCTTTGATTCAAGTCAATGAAAGGCAAGAATTTAAAATTTTTCTGTCGCAAGATTTGAAGACTGATGCATAAGCTTATTTTGATGCTTTTGAGATCTGGAAATATGTGTGGGGGTGGTACTCCTGTCTTGAACTTCACAATTTCTGAAAAGAAGAGGAGTTTCTGCTTGCAGTCTTTTAAAATGGGGTTTTCTGTCCATGAGTTTCTATTAAAAGTCTGACTTCAATCTTGGCTCCATCTGTGGAGTCTCTGAACTAGGTGAAAGTGTTGTTTCAACCAATAACATAATTATTCTATTATGATCTTCCCTTAAAAAACCCAACAAAAGCAATGGAAAAAGAATTTGGGCACAGAGCTTATCACATATGCCTTCACAGGCATTATGGAAATATAATGTAGTAGGAGATTAAACTTGCTTGTGGTATACAGAACCAATAATTTTGTCCTAACTACTTAATGTCAATAAATCTTTTCATATGCCTTATATATGAACACCTCATTTTTTTAGTCAATAAACCAATATCTAGTAAATGTCTATACATGCATTTTGCAAAATATTTCCTGAATATAAAATTTTTTTCCTTCCTCTGTCTTTAACAAGAAAGGAATTTCATTAATTGGAAAATGAGTACTATAAACCTCATATTCCTACAGTGATTAACTAAATGCAGAAGTGGTGTAAATAGTATCGTGCTGATGTAACATTTAATGGAGTCCTATAATACATGTGAGACTAGGGGATTGTGACCACTGAGTTCCTTCTAATTTTCTTCTAATTTTCTCTCATTTCTGTGTGTTACTGCATTTTTCTTTCATTCATATGTCAGGTGTGATAAAGCAGAAAGAAGTAGCAGATGGCAAATAACCAGGTAAAGTGATAGTGCTTCATCCTGAAACCTTATTTTTATTTGCTCTTCTGCTGGAGCACCATCCCTTGGTTCAGCTTGGAAATTACACCAATGAGCTTCCTCACCTCAGTGCAGGGCTTTGAATTAGGATCTATGGGGGAGGATGATAAAAATCTGCAAGTAAGTGGGATTGCACCTGGACCAGGACTAAACATTGGAAGTTTAATATTTTTTATGAAAAGCCCAAAGAAGAGACTGATAGCAGGGCAAGTCTTCAGATCACCTTTGATGTCTTTGTTAAGACCTATAGAAAGTAAAGAATATTTGGTTTTATGGGGTAATTTATGTGACAGGTATACTAATACCTGATGAGCTTATTCAGCAAAGACAAACCTTGAAGGAAAAAAGAAGCCTGCAAGCAAAGAGGCATTGCTTTGTGTATCCAATATGTGCTTGTCTGTTCTAAGGCAGATATCAAGGAGGACAAAAAACCCGTGAAAGTGGTCTTTGGGTGACAGCCAAAGAGAAGAACAGTGTGAGCACTATTGGGGTGGTAGTTGTTCACTATGAACTTCCAAACCAGAAAGATCAGGGTGAAGCTCTTGGTGACCAATGGACAGAGTAGCCCAAGGCATGTGATTATGTGATAAGGGGGAGGTTTAACTGACTGAGCTGGGAAAGGAGTATAGTAGTGTACAAACCAATCAGATTCCTTAAATCAGATGGTGTCTCTTCTTTTACTTCCTAATAGAGAAGAAAGATTTAGAGAGAGATACTTTTGTAGACTTGATTGTACCTGCTAGACAGGTTCTGGCTGGTTAATATTACAACTGGGGGTAGTTTGAATGAGGACAGCTGAGAAATTATAGAGGCTGTGATCTCTGGAAAAGTTCTTACCTTTAAGAGCAGAAACAATCTGGTTCTCCCAAGCAAACAAAAAAATGCAAAAAGTGCACTAAAGGAACCAAGGCATTTCACACAGGTAGTTTTCAACTGCCACAGAGAACTCCTAAATGACTTTTTCTTAGTCTGGTCCAACTGAAACAGCAGTTACAATGATGTAGCAAATCTTTTAAGGAAAATAATTTCAGGATAATCTAGGGAAGAGCAATGTAGATCAAGTTACTACAGACAGGTGCAAAACTGGTTGGAAATCCATATACAGAGTTTCACTTGGTGGTCCAGAGTAAAAATGGAAGGCAATGTTGAACAGGGCTTTTCAGTTACTTGTCTTGGGTCTGATTCTTTTCTGTGTGCATTTATTTAGTTTTTAATGAATGAGCTAGAGGATAGAATAGCTTGCCAGCTTTTTAAATCTGCAGCACATCTGGGAGAGTATTTGGATATGTTGGAGGATGGAAATACAATCCAAAAATTATCTTGAAAAATTGGAGAAATACTGTGAAGAAGATGGATGAAGCCTGATGGTTATGCTCTGTGGGAGTGAAAGCTGGAGCAGGAACAGCTGGCTACCAAGTTCTGCAGGAAGCGATCAGGGGTTTCCAGTGGATCATGAGCTGAACATGGCTCTAGTTTGTCTAAAAAGGCAAACTTGCTACTTTTGCAATGGCTGGAAAGAGTTGTCATAAGGAGTCTGCAGAGACATGGTCTAGATAAGGCTGTGAAACTGGCATAAGAAGAAATGCACCCTGCCAGATGTATAAGGTAATCTTTCTGAGTTACTTACTCAGCGAGCCTCAGCTCCAGTGCCGTTGTTTGCACACTGCAATTCCACATACATACAGACAAAAATGGAGCTACTACGGAAGAGAAATGAGAACTATTAAGTATATAGAAATACAGCTTTACAAATTAAAATGAATGAATTAGGGAAGAGAAGACTGAAGAGGGACATATCTTCAAATATATAAAGTGCTGCTGCAAGCAGCAGGGAATGATCCATTCTCCATGTCCCCAGTGAATAGCACAGGAAAGAATCATCTTACAGTGTAGCAAGAAAGACTGACATTAGGAATGGGGACTAATCCTGTTAGTGTCAAAATTAGACAGTTTTGATATGGGAAATAATTGCCTTTGTAGGTTGTGGAATTACAGTGATGGAGACTTTCAGAACAGAAACCTGTCAGGCCTGATGGTGGGGCCCAGCAGTACCTGCAGATGACTGCTTGAGATGTCTTCCAGGCATCTTTTTTTAAATGTTCCTTTATGGTTTTATGATTCTTTGAAAGAAAGCACAAAAAATCAAACCTAAGAGGTTTTGTAAGGCCCAAACTGCCCTGTTTCATTGCTTCTTAGTGTTCTACTCTGTTAGGTGCTAACTTACCTGGTAGGCTGATTTTACTGAGTTGGTGCTGAAGCTGTTAGTGATAGAAATGGAATCTCACGAATTTTTTTTCATTCACATTTGACCTAAGAGTCAGCTTCCTTACAATGACTACTTTTCTTTACACAAGGAATCTTGGAATCAGAAAATCTGAATTTACTTTACAGTGTTTCTATGTTTCCTTTACACATAGATTCAGCAGTAGGATAAGCAGAACTTGCCACATCCAATTTGGGATATTAACCACTGTGCAGCTTAAGTGTCTGGGATTTATATATATCTGTTTAGGTTTTTTAAGATTTGGAGTTACTAAAAATCACTTGTATTCTCCCATCTCTGGTCCAGTGCTAGCTTAGCAACAGTTTTTTTGTTGAGCATTATGATAGAAGGATGTGGGAAAGGACTGATATTTGAGCTGATTAAATGATTATATGAATCTGATATATTTGCTAATCAATTTCAGTTGAAGAATGCATCATTGGACAATAAGTCTGTCAAATAAATTCAAAAGCTTGACAAAATCTTTTTATACAAACAAGTGGTATTAAATGTGCAGGTGTTATCTGGTATGGAGGCACTGATGAAATCTATGTCTTGCAGAACAGTAAATCCACATTTTTATGGAAGGATTATTTCATAAAAGCAGCAGGTCTTGATCTTTATGACATTTTATTGCCCCCATGCTTTTCAAATCAACATTTAAGTTGAATTTGCTAAATATTGTTTAATATTTTTATTCATTCACAAAATGCATGCTCTTCTGTTCTCATGGAGGCAGAAATGCATTGATCATAAATGATAGAATTTTGAGCGTATTTTAACAGAAATATCCACAGTATACAGTCATTTAAAAACAAATTTGCAAAACAGTTTTCAACTGAAATGAAATACAAATGCTGAATATAGACACAATATTTCAAATATGACAGATTACATTTTCCATTCTCAGTTGCTAACATTATTGTTATGAGTTGTCATGTGTGGCTGAGCTCTCAGTAATTCTGAATCCTTGTCATGGAGCATACAGTTTCTGCAATGTGCTTCTGCATTTAGAGAAGTTGAGTAACACAGAATTGAGAGTTGGTTTCTTGATGTTCTTTAAATACTGGAAGTGATTAGAAGTTGATTAAATTTAGGGTTCTCTCTCTTCAGTACATCTGGAGCAGGGTGAACGATAAAATTAGGAGGAGGGAATACATGTCCAGAGAGACAGATTTTAAGACAGAAAAGCTTCACTTTCTGTGGAAAAAAACTTGGAGAGGGAAAAAAAGGAGGGTTTTCCCATACTAATCCTGACTCTAGTTTGCTGCTGGAAGCTTATGCACACCCCCATATATCTGGTATTCATTACTAGCAATTAGGATGGTTTTACTTCATTTTTTAAAGCAGGCAGGGACAAATTGGAATAAAGCTGGGACTTACCATTCTGGAGCCAGTCACAGTTTTAGCTCATGGAGCGCAAACTTTGGTTTACTCTGTGTGCCTTTTAGGACCAGGTAAGTACAGCTCTACCAGTTGCTGACCACAGGGAGCACTTTAAAAACCAAAGTACTGATAACCAAATTTAGATTAGAGCCACTATTACAAAAACGTTTCTAGGTTTGCAGAGGTATTTCTCACGGTCTCAACACGATGCAAAAATACTTTGCTTTTGTGCACATGAAGTTGTGTGGTGGGTCTTTTGGGGTTCTGTTTTTTCATATTTTTTTCCAATGTTACTGATCAGATAGTAAATTTGACTGTGCCAGGCTTTCATCTGCTATAATCTACCTGCATTTAACAAAACTATCCTAGTTTCCATTGCTATAAGTAGAGAGACAATCAGATTTAATTTGTTTATTTATTCTTTAAAGTAAATTATATTTTAAAGGAATTGATCATTTGGGATTAATTTAAATGACCAAGATGCCTCTGCCAAAGACAGGAGCAGGCATGTTTCTCTGGCTGTTTAAATAAAGGCAACTCTAGGTCCAGAATTTCTTAATAGGGCAGTTTTGGAAGCTTGCCTTATGACTCTATTCCCCCAAAGTTTTATTTTGATTTTAGTATCCATAAGGAGCTATTGATTTTTCTAACCTAATTTCCTCCCTGCTGTACTTGGTATCAAACCAGATCTGCCATCCATCTACAAATCACGACTTTAGTCAGGAAATTAGAAGCAGGGTTAATTTTTTTGGAAAGTAAAAGATTCTTAAACCATACTTCAGCCCTCTCTCATGACTCAACTTGTGATTCTGTTTGTTGCAGTTCCTGGCTCATGGACTTTATCAAGGTATAACATGCAGCATATTGTAGCTGACTCAAATTCTGGCAATCAGAATGGTTATGTGCATTTTTTTCCTTTTAAAGAAAAAGAATCTTCTTGTTTTTTTAAAAATATATTCTAGAAATATGCATTTTAATGACAAGACAAAGAGAATTAAAATCTATTTCATCAGGAGGAAGTCTATAGTATAACAACAGTATCTCTTTACCAAAGAACCTTAACTATTTAAAATTAATTACTACTAATTAATTACTGTGATTATGTCCTAAATTTCCTTGATATGATAAACTCCATAATCAAAACCTTTTTCATAAAAGTCACTCCCAGAATATATTTCCAGAAGTAAAATTGAAGTCTTAGTAAGAATGAAAATATTAAAGTTCAATCATCTTAATTTCTGACAGATTTTAAAGATGATTCAGAAGCATCATGATTGTTCCTGTTAAGTTTATGCCAAAGGCATGGCTTCCCATGTGTTTCAGCCATAGAAGGATGGTTCCTCACCTTTGTCTTTGGCTGTTGCTGTGAGCAGAAATTTATGGAAATCAGTAGTTGGGAATTTACACGGACTCATTGTCCCATAGAATTCAATAACAGTGTCTGTATTTGTATTGGGTTTCTGTGGCAAGGTTTTGGTAGCAGGGGGGGTTACAGGGGTGGCTTCTGTGAGAAGGTGCTGAAAGCTTCCCCCATGTCCAACAGAGCCGGCTCTAAGATGGACCCACCGCCAACCAAGGCCGAGCCAATCAGCGATAGCGGTAACGCCTCTGTAATAACATTTTTAAGAAGGAAAAAAAGTGGTGGGACAGAGAGAAACGGCAGCTGGAGAGTGAGAACATGTAAGAGAAACAGCCCTGCAGACCCCCAGGTCAGTGAAGAAGGAGGGGGAGGACATGCTCCAGGT
>JANZLQ010000095.1:25356895-25379213 GCA_026212715.1 Elanus axillaris
CTGTTCTATTAAACTGTTCTTATCTCAACCCACGAGTTTTACTTTTTTTTTTTCCCCCGATTTTCTCCCCCATCCCACTTGGGAGGGGGGGGGGAGCGGCTGCGTGGTGTTAGTTGCTGGCTGGCGTTAAACCACAACAGAAGTGAACAGCTACCTTTAGGTGACCGAAAGATTGATCTAAAAATCAACAGGTAAGTCCATGTCCTGCAGGTGGATATGTTCTTTTAACTCCTCTGATGCTACAGCATCATGAACATGTGAAACAAACATGACAATTACTCCAGTGCTACTGTGACACTGTTCCTGACAAGCAATCACAAACGGTGATTTAAATGGAGAACAAGAGAGAAACGATAGAGAAATTTGAGAGCAGACTCTGAAACATTGATACTTCAAAAGGTCCACTTTGTTGGAAAGAAGGATTGTGTGACCTTTCCAGAAGAGGCAAATAGCATGGGATACTAACAGTAGCAGTAGTTACATGCCCTTCATCTCTTAACAGAAGCAGAGGTGGTCTTTGCAGAAGTTACATCAAGGACTAAATAAGTATTTTCAGAAAGCAGAGGACTCGTAAGACTTTACCTTTTCCAGACAGAGCTTCTTTGCCTTTACTCTTTCCAGCGTTTCCAGTTTTCTACTCTAACCTGAGGCGATTCTTCCAAAAGTCAGTGTTTCAGCATGTGTGGTAGGTAACTCAGTCTGCTTTCTGAACAGGTTTTCTTCCATCTAAAATGCCTGCAAAGTGGGTGGTTACTAAAATCTTCATACCGACTTAACTATCACTTGTCACTAGAACTTACCTGATATTTTTAGAGTGCTCTCTTAAAATTTATCAGTGTCTTTCAGTGCTAAGAAGCTTCCGCAAAATAAATGCAAGTGAATGCTGTAACATGCCACTCTCTGAGTGGAAACTGCTTTCTAAGCACAAAAAAGGTGATTTGTTTCCCCTCTTCAAAACACATCCCCAGTTGTGTCTTGAAACAAGAGACCAAACTGCTGCCACATAAATGTGACATATATCTTGATTTTTCAGTTCTTTCAGACATGAAGGGAAAGAAAAAGAGTGACTTAAAAATAAACAAAAATAACTGTTGAAAAGGGTTTTTTTTAACATTGCATGGGTTTAGTTAATTTTTTTCAACAAATATTACCTGGTTTTTGACAATAACTTCTACTTATGTCCAAAGTGTCTGAAAAAAGAGTTTGAGCCAACACTGCAGTTCAGTTCAGACACATAATGGTCCAGATCTGTCTTCGATTGCTGGGATCTACGGGTCCTGTGGACAACTGTCAGCTGACTCTGAAAGCATTTCAGAGTTTACGAGTAAGAATATCAGGGCAAGCAGTAGCCATAAAACTGAGGAAGGGGGTTAGGTTTTTTTTAAGCCAGCGCAGATCTGATGTTACTGTGGGACACCAAGTGGCAGAAATTCTGTGAGAAAATTTCTATTAGCGGCACCTGACTCTGCAGCCAGTCACTACTAGTGATGTTCCCTGGGATATTCAGCCATTGGCATACAGACTGCTTGCTTTTCCTCATCTACAGTTACAATTGTTAGAGAACTTTTAAGGAGTACATTGTAAATCAAAGACAAGAGGCACTTTTCCCTTGGGATCCTGCTTGAACTTTTGCTGGTTTACTTATTGAACTCCTCAGAAGTTCCATAGAGAGACTCGGGAGTGCTTGTGGTGTCTTGGCCTGCAAGTAGCCTAAAAAAATATTTTTTTTTCCAAAGTCAGGAATATCAGGAGCCCTACAGATCCTGGCAGCCCTTTCAGGAAGGAGCGTCCAAGATTTTCCGATTCTTTGCCCCAGTAGTCTAGAAATTAGAGAATCACAGATGCTCCCCTCCTTCTCCCACTATGTGAGCTGGAAGGGAACAAACAAGCCGTGTGGCAAACCCAGGGGCTTTTAAAATTGGAAGCCTGCACTGTCTTAATCTTCCTCAGCCCTAATTTGTTGAAATTAGCAAGCCAACATTTTTCTGATTGCTGTTCTGTGGAGAGCTTAGCAAATATCTTTCACTGCAGTTTGGAATGAAGACAGAATTGCTGATTTTCAAAGTTAACTGCAACGTGAATTTACTGTTCTCTCTTCTTGCCTCTGGTTTGGGAAGTGTCAGAATTGTGTCTTTGGAGAGACAGACGGGCAAATACAAGTCTGAACAAGAGGTAATTAATAATTGTCTGCAGATACTAGAGTGGCTAGTTTGAAGAGGAAAAGCCTCTGACAGATTAAAAAATATGCAACTCTAAAAATGGCTCTAACCTTTGCCATGAGAATATAAGAGATTAAAAGGAAAAAACAATATTAAAACTATAGCAAAAATTATATGTGGAGATTTGCTAAAGTGTATCTAGTATCACCACTGTTACACCTTTAGCACTTTTTAGAGATCAGTTTTAATGAACATGTTGAAGATGCAATGTTTGGCTGTTGAGTTGATTAAACTGAGAAAACCAATTTTCCCTAAACAACAGGAATAAAAACCAAACATGCCTTTGACTAGGAAATAATTTCTTAAACTCAAATACCATAAACAGGAATTCAAGAGAGAGCCTGAATCAGATTATTTTATCTACCAGCATCTTTAAGATTAAGTGTATCCACAGTCCTCAGAAGCAATAAAGAGACAGCCAAGCTGATTTAAATACTGGGCAAACAAACAGAATGCAGATCTGACCATCCTGATGTTTGTCTGTGGTCTAAAACAATTCTACTCCCACGCATGTGTTTAAATTCTATACTATGAACTTTAAAGAAACGTTTTTTTTCATCCAAGCAAAATATTAATGATGAAGGATGCTCCACTTTGGAGTAAGCAAGCACTCATTTGATTAGTGTATTTAATAGTTAAGCCTGCTGAAAAGGAACAGAAAATGCAATCGCCAATGTAAAAAGAGAAATAAACAATTACTGGTATCCAGTCCATGGATCTTGCTTTATCAACTAGGGGGGGTAAGAAATTAGTTCTTACTTTCAGCTAAACAAGCTACTTTTCTGGGCAAAATTGGTACAGGTTCTTTGCAGCTTTCACCTGTGCAGGATGGTCAGACTCAGATTTACTAATGCTTGGGCTGATGTGTACGCTTTATCAACTACGAGGAAAAAAGGGTCCATGATATCCCAGTGTTAAAAAAAACCACAAAACAACAACAACAAAAACCAACCAAAAAAAAACCCCAAAACTTATTCATACTTACAAGTTTTCTGCTGTTTGTTTATATGCCTAGAGGCTCAGTTGTGTCTAATGGTTTATCTTGCTACATGTTTTATCCCTGAACACAGTATGGTCAACTGTCAGTATCAAATCTGCCAGTAATTTATTTTGTAAAAAGCAAAAGACCCAAACCTAATTATTAGAAATAATAGCACATTTGTAGACTAGTGAAGTATGTTTGATAAGTTTATCTGTTTGTCCTATTCTTCAGTTGCCTACACGCAAATCTTGATATTGTAAATTTGCTCATTGGTAATTACTGCTGTAAGTTTTCCTACAAAATTACAGGTGGATTTGCAACATCTTGTTTTAAAATTCATTTTAGTTGGCTCATATGAATGTAATCACTAAAAAACAAACAAAACCCCCCAAAACCAAGGCAGGCAAGCTCAGTATTTAGTTAAGAGTTTTATTCAAAAATAGACCTGGACTGTTTATAGTACTGTAACAGTTGCAGCGATAGGTCACTTGTGGTAACAGGAGAAACATTTTGGGGTGTGCAAACAGGCATGGGTACATGTTGGAGTGGGAAAGTGACAAGTAGCAAGAGGGAGCTCATCAGTGAAACTTTGAATCAGGAAAGGACATGACTCAGATTTTCCAAGAACTGCCAAACAATTGCAGAAATGTGTTCCTGGGGTGACCTAATAAGCTTTTGTCACCCTCAAAGTCCCCTTCACTCCCCAAGAAGGAAATAACTGGAATACATTGTTAATATAAGTAGCTACAAAACCAGTCAAGTTTTCATTGCTTGAATTAATGAGTGTAAAGTTGTACTAATGATTCCTACAAATGAAAATGCCTTCAGGAAACAAGAGTGGACTGGTCTGTGCCACTTGACCCAGCTAGCTTCTAACACCAATGGTGAAAGTCCAAAAAGTTTTGAACACCATCTCCATAACACTAGCAGCTTTTAGTGTGCTGCTTCTCAGGTGAACCAACACACCCATCCTCAGGAAAAGAGGAACTGCAATGAACTGAAAAAAAAGTTTGTTTCTCTAATGCAGCCTTGGTGCACTAGCTAGCCAGCACAGCTTCGCAAGCCAGGTATTTCTGTTTGCACTTGGATCTCGCAGTAACATCCACAGCAGATGACCAATCAACACCACCAAATGGCCAGAGTTTAAAGACACGAACTAAGGCAAAACTGACATTAAATCTGAAACTCAAGTTAATAGTCCTGGGTATTAACATTCTCCCCCTGCCCATGGAGCAGAAGCTCTGAAGGTTTCTACGCAGTAAGTGGCCACCTTAAAACCAGTTACAGCTACCCTGAAAAGCCTTAAGCTCTTCTTGATCTGTCTTATCTACTGGATCATGCTTTAGCTCTCTGTAATAAAAGCCACAAGACACAATCACAGGACACTGTCAACTACACACAGTTAAGGAACCACACACATACACCCACTCTTCCCTCTCCTCCCTTCATTATGGCCATTTTGGGTTTTAAATCTGATCTCTTGGTTAAGGTATAGCTGGTATGCCACAAATTCCTTAGCAGTTGAAGATAAAGCCAACAGAGAAGTCTAGTAAAGATATTCTAGGCCAGCATTTCCACCAACGAAGAGCTATCCTCACTATGGCACCAATTGGTTCTAATTTGTAATGTCTGTATTTACTCATACACGAACTGCAACATACCTCTTATGTTGGCTGACTATTTTCCAAGTGGATGCCCTTTCAGCAGTCCTGTTCTCTTTCACATCCTCTCGCCAAACTCCCTCCTTTCTGTTCTGCTCTAAAGCATGTCCATTCCCATACTTTAATTTTTCTTCTTGGGTATATTATACTTCAGTATCCTCTCTTTTTTTTTTTTCCTCCCTATGAAAAGAACAACACATGTACAAAAGGCTTCTCCCTCCTCAGTCCTTTCACCACTCATGTCCCTGATTTCCATCCAGTTCTCCAGCCACTTGGAAAGAGACTCCCCTGATCCCAGGATCCACCCTCCCCCAAAAAGCCCCTTGAAAAGCCCACTGCTCTTTGTTCTTAGCCTGGTGCATCAGCTTGTCCAAAGTCTTTTGGCTCCAATCTTGGTAAATCTTTGAAGATAAACAAAAACTCTCAACAAAACTCTTCTACTATTATCAGTTGCATTTTCTAAAGATCTATTTTACTTGAACTTTGCTATTCCTGTTTATGTGGTACTGAATCCACAACACACTTAGGCTTTGTCTCTACTGAGGCTAAAAAGAGGTAGCATTACTGGTGTGATGGATACACCTCTTGTAGTGACAGTCAGTGGCAGACCTAAAGTTTAACATTTTCAGCAACTGTGGCTCCAGCTCTGACTATTTTCAAAACCAGGTTAACTGAACTGCTTTTAAACTAGCCACGATTTTTAGAAATTTTTCTTTTTAGTTCAGTCCTTCATGTAGATGACCTCCCTGCTCCTACTACAATTGTCAGCACTTTATGCACTACAACTGTGCTATATATAACTAAATACGGTCCTGCAAGAAAATATTTATGCCTCCGTCAGGAGGTACCACTGCTGTAGCACCAGGGCAGCCACAACAGTGTTCAGACTAGTGATCAGTGTTCATAAAATATTTCTCACACAGAATCTATTAAAGGACAAGTTTTCCACTTGATTTAAAGGCACACATGAAACTGAAAATACCTCCACAGCTAAAAGCTGCTCCTTCAGCTTCAGTTAACAAATTGTAGAACTTAACCACTTTCTTCTGGTACTCTCACCAATGTAGTTGGAAATGAGTATGCAGTTTTTCATGAATAGCTCCAACATCTTCCTTGACTTCCAAGAACCCTTGATAATGACCCACTTCGTCATCATAGTCGGGAACAATGCCAGCAGACACTTTCATGCATGTAAGAATCTCTGAAAGTCAAATAAGAAATACAAAAGAGGATACAAAAGAGAAAATTACCCTGAAGAATTCTGAAAATGCTTTTATTGTATGGCATAGAACCTATGAGCCTGATCTGAACCACTGAAAGCGTCATGAAATTACAAGTGGAATAAGCGTTAGGCTTTACAAAGTGGAACAAAATAAGAATATACAAAGGTACAAAGTAGAAAGCTGTTAATACATCTTTAAAGAATATTTCATCTGGGCTGAAAGATGGGAAAATAGATGACAATGAAGCCTTTGACATTAAATCACAAATAGCAATTACACCCAATGTTCCTGTGATGACCTCAATGAATGTGCCTTGTAAGAAAATGAAAGTATCAATCTTGCATTATTTTACCTCAGTGTAGCTAGCAGTTGAGGGAGGGTGCCTACATTAGTATTGGTGTTAAAATCAGGAAGGTGCTTTTCAGACAGTCTCTCAATAGCTCCCACGTTGAGCACTTGGGTTCATGTCGCAGAACAGCCTCAAAGCACAGGGACTGGATTTCTTTTGGACAACACAAAATCAGAAGATGTGCTTGATAAGCTCATCTTGGGTAATTCAGCTGCTAAAGGGCAGTCAGTCCATCAGACCTGACTACAGCCAGTCCAAACCGACCACCTTAAAAAAGCACTGGGTCTTCAGCACTGTCTGGTTCTACAAATCAATTTCTATTATGCTGTGCTACTCACTAATGTAGATACAGCCATCGTCACCTTGAGGCAAGACAGATCCATATACGCACAACTATGCAAGTACTGCCTTCACAACTTCCTCTTAGTGAAGAAGACAAGGCCTCATCACCAAAAAGTGTTTGGAGTCCCTCCAATCCTTTATTAATTCATGCTTCAAGAACTGGCAATTCATTTAACTCCCTTTTACCTGAGTTCCACTGAAACAGTATTTGAAAATTTGCAACCAGTAAGGCCTGTACAGACTAGAACTTCTGTTAGTCAGCGAGTAGCAAACTTGCGGTGCTGTACCCCTCTGTAAACACTTCTTGCTGGAAGAAAAAAGAAGAATATTACTGTACCATGCTCTTATTTTTCTTAGCAGATAAAACTTCCTTTTGATTTCATAAGCATCTCTTTCCTCTCCTTTGTAGGCTTTGTTTTAAAACTGTGGGGGTAAATGCC
Source organism: Elanus axillaris (assembly GCA_026212715.1). Taxonomy (NCBI): domain Eukaryota; kingdom Metazoa; phylum Chordata; class Aves; order Accipitriformes; family Accipitridae; genus Elanus; species Elanus axillaris. The sequence goes on from JANZLQ010000095.1 coordinate 25,364,112, forward strand.
CTTTTCTAAATTAATGTACAAATAGAGGGCAGCATGAAAATAAAGATTTTAGTGTTCAAAGATAATTATCACATGCAAGTTTGAGAAATGTCGTTATGTATCACATACAAAAATCCTCTAGAGCTATATCTTTCTTAGTTGTTTGTTGTTTTTTTTAATTATTATGATTTTGCCGTTATATTTCTCAATTGTTGCTTACAAAGCTTCATTAAGGTTAGCAGTCACAGGAATTTTCCACAAGGTCCCTTCCAGCTACAGATGTTATTCCTGCAGCGTCCTCTAATATCACTCAGAACATTTCCAGTCAATGAAACATAAGTACCCATAAGTCATTTTATCCACACAATATTCCCAAAGATACTTTGCCATTACAAAATATTTCATGATAAAATTAGTTATTCCACAGTGGACACTGAGTAAGTCAGGAAGATTCCGAGCTCCTGAATCAGTGGCACAAACCCATCTCCTCTAACTATAACATTTGAAGTCTTATAAAAAGTACCAAACACAGCATTGCTCCTGCAAAAAATGGAAAACTTCCCTTTAGGCATCAAGCTGTTCCCAAAGGCAATGACTGAGAAGATCTGTCTTTGCACAATTGTTCCAATCCATTATTGTTTTTGCTGGCACTCTTTCCAGATTGATCAATGTAACTTTCCTCATGGTCTGAATGGGAAAGGATGAATTCTTTATTACTGATGCTCATTTCTTCACCTTCAGAATCTCAGCAATGACCCTCATGCTCCATGGAAGAGGACAGCTAACCAAGACTTGGGTCTGTCCACTCACTTGATTCTGACTTGGCTACACTGATTTAGCTGAAGTAGCTACCTATGTAGACTGACAATCTGAAATTGAATTAACAACAGATAATAGACTGAATCAGCTTCAGCTGTTTCTGACTTAGGAAAGAGCCCACAAAAAGTACCTGCGCTGATTAAATTAAATTGATTGAGTCAAACTGATGCAAGTGTCTTGATCATCGTACCCTGACATACGATTTTTCCTGGAAAATGCAGATAAAACAGTTCTCTTTATCTACTTGGAAGACTTTTCTAATCAGAGTGCATGTGGTGATCATCTGAAAAAGATCATGACAAGGTAGAATGAACAGAGACAGAAGGTATAAAACTGTTTTACTTAAAGCCTAAACTGCTTGGGAAAGGCTGCTTTTGTGTGATTTAATTAATTGGGGTTATGCACTTGCTGCACTATGTCAGCCAAACTGCTGGTTAAAATCTTTAATGATGTTTCCTTCAGATCTAGGCACTTTTCAGTCTGTCTGGGTCAATAAAAACTGAATAATGGCAGAGCTAGAAGGAGGACAACTAGGTAAGTTCCACATGTCTGGGTTAAAGTAGTTTTACTTTAGACCTCACAGTATTATAATAAACACACATGCAACAAAAAGAAATGTATGGTTCTACACAGTTTCTCTATCATACCATATTGTTTCACATATTTCCATATATTTTGTTATGATCATATATATGCAGTACATACCAATATAGTAGGGTTAGTGTATGCTAGTGAGAAAACTGATCTGGTATGAGAGTAGAAACAACAGAGTGAACTGAGGTGAGCTGGAGGAAAAAGACAGTGATAGCAAGAGATACAGAAAAGGAAGAAAAAGATGATAAAGAGAAGGAAAATGTACATGAAATGAAGATGTAGTAGAAGAATAAGACTGGATTAAGAGAAGAAAACAGCAAGATACTCCAGAATTTCTCTGATAATAATGCTTGCTCCCTGAATGCCTAGAAAAATAATAAACACATCACTCAAATGATTACTAGGGCCAGAACTGAAAGTCCAATTTGCACACCTAAGCAACTCGCTTTTCACTTGTGAAAAATTCACCTGGGATACAGGCTGCTTTCTGCTTGCATTAGAAAGAATATGGCTACCTGTTGCTTACTCTTCCCATTGCAGGAGACTGATTATGCCACATGGGCTCATGTCCTGGTTTCAGCTGGGATAAAGTTAATTGTCTTCCTAGTAGCTGGTACAGTGCTATGTTTTTGAGTTCAGTACAAGAATGTTGATAACACACTGATGTTTTCAGTTGTTGCCAAGTAATGTTTAGACTAAAGTCAAGGATTTTTCAGCTTCTCATGCCCAGCCAGCAAGAAAGCTGGAGGGGCACAAGAAGTTGGGACAGGACACACCCAGGGCAGATGACCCAAAGTGGCTAATGGGGTATTCCATACCATGTGATGTCACATCTAGTATATAAACTGGGATGAGTGGGGGCAGGGGGATCGCTGCTCAGGGACTAACTGGGTGTCGATCGGTGGGTGGTGAGCAATTGCACTGTGCATCATTTATATATTCCAATCCTTTTATTATTACTGGTGTCATTTTATTAGTGTTATCATTATTAGTTTCTTCTTTTCTGTTCTATTAAACTGTTCTTTTCTCAACCCATGAATTTTACTTCTTTTCCTGGTTTTCCCCCCTATCCCACTGGATGGGGGGAGAGAGAGTGAGCAGCTGTGCAGTGCTTTAGTTGCTGGCTGGGGTTAAAGCACAACACTAATACCTCACAGATCACCATCCTACTAGTACTGTAAGTCAGCCTGGAGGCAGCCTAAGTAATTTTCAAATGTGTGTCTGTGTGTTATGGTGATGAGCACATAGCAGGGATCAAGAACTTTTCAGTTCAGGTCTTGTCTCAGCCACAGATTTAATATTTTTTAAAGGTTGTTTTCTAAGGAAACAAAATGGGCTTTGTACATTATATTTCATGATTATTGAAATTGTTTGCATATTTATCTGTATCTAAAAGTTTTAGCACTATAGTCAATCAATGATTATATGTGAATTACAGAAGTGTAGGAATACTGAATTGGATTACCCACAAATGTAATAAGAAGAGACGATAGAATGGGCAGCTGTTGGTTGAGTTAAGATTTCAATTTCAAGGTATTTAGATGTGAAAAAGATATTCTCTTTTATTTTTCTCTGACAATAATTGTCTTAGGAATCACAATGATGCGTTTTCATAAAAATAGTATTAATGACTTAAAAGAGCCTGGTTACTTACTAGACTCTCCAATCATTCATTCTAGTTTACATAGTCTATTACTCTAGAGGATGAAATCCAGAAATCTGCACTCAATATTTATGCAGTCTCAATTGAAATAAAATTCCCAGCAGCTTTAGTAGGACTTTTACCTAAAACAATTTCTGAATAAGCACTTCAGAATCTGCACCCTAGTGGAAATATGTAATCTGAATTTTAAAAGAATTGCTCTGAGTATACAGAAAGTTGTAACATTCAGCAGCTGAAGAAGAGAATTCACAGCATCCTAGGTTTTAAATTATTAATTCCTATAAATTTGTTATCCTCTACTTTCCTTCAAAACTTTTCACTATGAAAGAATTTCTGTCAGTCAGACTTGCAGTGCTCTTTCTCCAGCTAAGGAAGCACTGTGGTCTGGTTACTCTTTGCTAACCAGTCCCCTTCTTAGGTTGTACAACCCCAGTGGACCCCAGGTCAACTATAACTTATTATGGTAAACAAAGCAATCATCTAGGAATAAGCCTTCAGTTTTGTGAATTAAGACAGGGCCAGGGCTCTCATGCTCACCTCAGGTGAAGATTGTGTTTTGACTGCCTCCAGACTTTAAATGAGCTACTTGAATAATGAAAATTATAAGTATTACTGGGCTATATGATAATGCTTCTGTATTTGTTGTCACCTGCAATATTTCATGTTTATTTAAAAGTAGTATTCAATATTTGATCTTAAATAAGAGTAAGCAAGCAAAGAATTTTGTAATAAATACATATGCACACTTTGTCACCATTCTTTGACCTTCCATGTTTTCTGTGTTTTTGAGCAGCTTTGATTTGAATTTGGCTAGAAGAATGTTCCTTTGTGTGAATTATTTTTTTCACAGTAGTCTAAAATAAGACCAGATTAATGTGGAATTTCCTAGCTTTTTTGAGTTTCTTTGACTGTGACAGCATTCATTATAGGCAGTACAGCTCCAGTTCAACTAGGTGACAGACTTTCACATTTATATAGAGCCCTATGTGGGTCATCAAATTACAGATTTGATCAAATGATGATATCCAAAGGATATCAACATTTGCCTTGCTGCCTTACTGAAACAGGTTCTCTTTTAGGTTAATTGTCTCATGAAGGTCCAGCCTTTCCCTGTACTTGGTGAAAAGAAATGTTACTAAGACAAATCAAGTTTGCAAACAACACTGTTTGACAATTTATGTAGTATGTTGTTTTTACTCTCTGAAAGTTTCTAGATATTTCAGTGTTGGAACAAGAGAGTAATTCAGAGTATATTAAGTGATTAAAAAATCACAGAAATTTTTATTTAATCCAATATTGTGCAAGAAAAACTACTGAATATGGTAATGATTTCATCTTCCGTTGCATATCTTTTGTTCAGATTGTACAATACTTTGAGTACTGAATTTTATGTTAATATGGGATGGAATGGGTGATAAAATAATGTGCAGTAGTGAATATTTTCAGTATTTGGCATTTAGAAACCAAAATACGACTGTTTTGATTAAGCACAGAGGTCACGATATATTTCTGTTTCTCACTTCTATGAGTGTAACTCAGCATATTTTTTTTTTTCATCAAAACTCATTCTCACAAATTCAGAATCCCAAGTCCTACAAACCTGGGGCTTAATTGGTTCAGATTTTTGTTGAAAGAAATAAGTCTTGCAAAATCTTGCATTACGAAGAACCTTGTGGAAAAATAAGTGAGAAAATGGACACAATGGCAGGATAAGCACAGCCTATGCATATTTGTTTAAGAATTTGGGTCTAAACATGGTACTGAAAATAACAAACTTTAAAGTGAATGTGCTGTATTATTCAGGGAACCATATGGTGCTAACACCCTTACTGCTTGGATCAGTCTACCACTCATATTGACTAGCACGTAAGGAAATGGAGCTTGATCATTCGAAATAAGTGAGAGGTCTGCCACTGAGTTTGATCAGAAAAAAATAGGAACTTTGCTCCCTGCCTGATACTTTCCACAAAACTTCAGTATTTTGAAAGGTGTCATGCTGTCACTTGACATCTATGAAAATCTATATATACTTAAAGAAGTAAAAAATTATAAGCATGTGAGAGAATGAAAAGAAAAAACCCACAATACTAGAACAGTCTCTAAGGGCACGAGGGGAAAATACCTTTATTTATAGCCAATGATTATGGTTTATCTTTTGGTGTTCTTAGTTCTTTCAGTCCCCTTGGTCTTAAGTGGTATCTGTAATACAACATATTATCATCCCATATGCATTAGGAAGCTGTAAAAAAGTAACTGCCTTTTCTATACATTTTCTAATAAATTTAAATTAAAAGTGTTTGTTCCTAAGTACAAATAAAATGGGGGAAAATACTTTTTTAAAATAAAGTAATTTTTCAATTTTAGTAATTAAATTGACTTTCATCTTTCCTATAATTAGCTGAAAAAACAGATTATATACTGCTCTTTTGGCAGCATAGAGAATTCTCCATAATGACCGTAGCAGTTAATGAGCAGTCACAGTCTCTTGTGACATGAGGTCATTCCTTCCTAAGATCCATCCTGTCCTGTACTGAAGTCAGCTAAGAAAACCTTTAAAGGATAAAAGTGAGGCACAAAGATTAGAGCATGACTGGTCATTTTTCATTAGCTACTTCTCTGCAGCTTGGAACAACGTCATGTAATGTCCAAAAACTGCCTAAACCCTCTCATGTAGGCGATGTAGATGTTTCATAAAGAAGTTATTATATTGAGGGAGAACTTGATCCAAAATGGGATCATGTAGAATTAATCCTTACAATCATGCTTTTCTGTTGTTTTCCATAGATGGCCTGGGGATATATAAAATTCCTCCCACCAACCTGCTAAATGACAGTATGGGGTTATTCAGTGTCTCTTTTCAATGAAATGTTTTGCCACATGCAAACATTCATCTTACTTCTCAGTGGGCTTTTGTGTTCTAATATGCTTACTTTCAAAGGTGTAGGCATTTTGCTAACATATTAAACTGCAAGGCAACTTAATTATGTAAATGACAAAGTTCAGAGTCACACTTAATCCTCTGTCTTATGGCACATTTCTTATCAGTGCATGGTTTGATGATGATAGGAATTGTTTTTTATCATATTATAACCTGCAAATTCAGACCAGTGAAAATAACTTGTATAGATTGTAATTATAATGGATTTTTTCTCCTCATTGTGTATGGATTAGAGCCAGATTGAATTATAATGTCTCTCTGATTTCTCTTCTGTGCATTAGGAATGGAGGAAGGTCATATGTATCCAATAATGTTTTCTCTGTGGAAAGAAGGTACCACAGAGTGAATTGCAGATGCAAATGTGTGACACCAAAAGCCTTTTCATCCTGACTCATAGTTCCAGTGTTAATAGCTATTATCCCTGGACTAGTAGTTTACAGTTAATGTCAAAATGACCTGACATGTTGCTGGCAGTATGAAATATGATCAGCTGGTAATGAAGATTACTGCTTGTCTATGAGGTTTCTTGCTGTAACTATATTAATAATTCCTTTGAATGAAAGTGATTTTGTCAGAGGCAAACAGTTTGGGTATAGATGTTTAATGGGATGTAGATGGAGATGTGGCTGTTCCAGTGCACGAGAGTACTAGTTTCAGAACTTTCTTGATTAGTTTGATTACTTTGAAATCCCAGCTGATCAAATTACTTCCAAACTCATTGTAATTATTGGGAGTATTTCTGCTAAATTCAATAATGACACAAAGAAGTATTAAAAGAAACCCCAAACAACACCAAAACCTGCACAAAGAAGAAACCATATTGTTTGAAAAGACATAAAAGGAAACCTCAATATTTATTAAATAAAAATTATGGTAAGGTATTTCATCATTGTTCTCTTTTCTTGGTTCAAGATTTATTTCATAACTTTTCTTCTGAAAGACTCAAAATTAGAATTTCCCTAATATTTAATGCCTGGTTAAATATTACTTAATACAAGTCACATTTTTATTTTATTGAAATTTTATTCTTATATTCTATTTGATAAATATAAAATATTAACACTTGCTTTCATTAGGCTAAAATATTTCCTGAGTGATATCCCAGTTCAGATTGAATTGGTGTATATCAGTTCAGTTTTAATGGTATTCCAGAAACCCTCCTTAAGCCTTTCTTCCATGTACCCTACAACCTTCTCAAACTAAACCTGTCTAACTTGGGCAAAGGCACAGGATTTTTAAATAGAATTTAAATGAATTATAGATAACATTAAATATGACTTCATGTTTTTCCCCATTAGTTTGCATTAGATAAATAAAAAAGGCCCAGTATCTTGTATCAAGCCAAACCTATCTTTATGATTCCTATACTTTCATGTGAGCCCACAGCAAAGGAAAATGGCACATGCTGAGCAAATTTTTATGCTCATGGTAATCTCACTGTGACAGATTTACTTTAATCTGTCAATGATTCATGTTTGACACAGACTTGAATTAATGTTAAGAGAATTAAAAGAATAGACAAACCTTTTCTCTTTAAACTCAGGATGCAAAACAGTCAGGGAGTTGAATACCTTTAGCCAAGACAATTAATATATCAAAGAATGTTCCTTAAGCTAGATCCAAAGATCAGGTGCTCTTGCCATGAGGGAGAGGAATTTATTTGGAAAAAAATATAAATAAAGCCAGGAAAACTAAACAAAAAATGACAGCTTCCCCTCTCCCACAAGAATGGGAACTGTGGTAAAAGATGACTAGGTTTACATACAATGGACATAACCAGACAGCCATGATGGATGAATGAATAACCAATTTCTGTAGTAAAGACATCAAAGAAGCCAGTCAAACACAACAGAGGTGTCTTTTTTCATAAAGAGAATCCGGAAAGAGCAGCTTGGTGCCTGGCAAATGTTCAAAGGAAAAAGTGACCAGAGGAAGAGAGAAGATGCTTTCTTTAAGTCTAAGATTTTGGCTTCCACTCAGTATCTTTCTATATAATTGATCCAGTGTCTCTTGAAGTGGAAAAGCTTACATTGACTTGAATGCTGATGCAGTAAGGGTCCAGTCAAATTTATGACATCCCCTTCTCTAAGGGATAATGTTGGAAGCCTCTCTGGTTTACATTAGTCACTGTAAGGGTCTGTGTTGAATATCACTGATGTTTAGATGGTTACTCTTGCTTCCAGATCCAGGACACTGCAACCGTGCAGTATTCATAGGACAGAGAAGTATTTACGTATGTGTCTCTCAGCCAGGGAACTCACTTTCAGGTTAGCATTGTATTAATTTTCCCTTTTAACTAGGTAGAACCAAGAACACGATGATACTGTTATCAGCATGGTTATAAATGTTGTGTTCCATAAACCTGAAGCACAAAACTGGTCTGCCTGCTCATCAGGAAGTTCTTGCATGGATGAATGTTCACTGAGCTAAATCCTAAAGAATGCTTGTTGAGTTGTACTTGGACAAATCTCCAAATGAAGCTAGGGCATATTTCCCTTGAATAACCACTTCTAAATTTTGTCTGTTTTGCTTTGGAGAAATACTGATTTGGTAATATTTATACAAGGCCTATATTGAGGTTTCATGAAAATTTGGGAGAAAAGCTGTGCCTGTCCCTCATGTTTCTACTAGAAAAAAATAATTTCCAGAAGCAAATTATCATCTTAATTTTTTTGTTTATCTATTTTCATGTCAAGGTTAAAAAAGTAGAGCATATTGGAGTTTGGAAACCTCAGTGTCAGCATGAGGTAAAGTACACCAGCATAATATTTCTGCACCAATGACAACTACTAAGTTCAAAAACATATCACCTAAGGTTATTGTACCCTTGACTTGAAATGTAAAGGTTAATGCAGAAACAATCACTTAATACTGTTAAACCTCATCCTTGTCAAATCACATATTGCTAATGAGTTTTTGACTACAAGTTTGGCTATGTAAATTGTCAGATTTCTTCTGCATTCATACAGTAAGAACAGATATTGGGGTAAAAATACAAATGTTATGGTAACTTCTGCACCTTAGGTTAAATAAATGCATGTAATTTTCCTTTTTACTAAAAAATCACTGCTAGTAAATCGAAAAAGAAAACACAAGCAAACAGAAGAAAATGGAAGATAGAATATTTGAATAAGTACATGCAAAATAATTATTCAGCACTGCAGACTACTCTTTTGCAAAGCCTTAAATAATATATGCAGAGAGATTAGAAATCCCTGGAAAGGAAGTTTTGAATTTTGTCCTATATGTCCCTCCCCAATATTTTCTTTGAAGTGTGCTCAAATTTATAGCATGACATATCTTTTAGTCTAATTCAAAATGGGTTTTTTACATCAAAAACTGTAGCCAAGCCAATACTTTTTCTTAAACTGGTTGTTCAAAGGGAAAAAAATGTTAAAATTTGTTGTTTAAAAGCATACTGGTTCATGTTAGTCAAAGCACAACACATCTTTTTTTTTTTTTCTTTCTTATTGTTTTTTTCTAAAAAAAAAGAAAACCAAACCAGAATATGTACATTGAGAAATTTCAAATGACCCTTTTGTGAAGTAGTTTTGAAATAAACATCTGTCCTTATATTTTTTAAAAAGCTAGCACTATGTCTGTATTTCTACTATTGTTACATTCAGTGAAAATAATTTTTTCTCTAAAAAATAATAAAAGCCCCAGATGTTTTTCTTTAGGAAATGGATGGCTATCCACTAGTTAAAAGTCTAGCAATTCTACTAGTGAATGGCACAAACTTTTTGTGTTACAAAAATTCTTTGGCTGAATTACAAAATATGTGAAGGAAAGTGCAGAATGATCAGGGGTTAGAAAGAAAACTAGAAAACAAAGGTATAAAGACATACTATATTAAGCCCTGAGGCAGAGTGCCTTATTTATACAACAGAGAATGTCTACAGAATAAGCAACCAGCACAACAGAGGTATGACTAATAGATAGGTATGAATCAGTAGATTTGTATTCTTCTCACATATCCCTCTTCCCAAAAGCAGAGAAAAATGAAAGGACCCCCTCCTGAGCTTTCTCACCCATTCATCCTTTTCAAATTTGATGCTCACAGTGATGATAGTTAAATTTTAGCTTTAGGCAACCCAGGGTACTAATCTTACATGACCTCTTCCAAACTAAATCATGCCCTCATGACTCATTTACTTTTCCTCTCTTATGTTTTTTCTATTGGAGGAAACTGTATCCAAGGTGTCTTTATATCAAAATAATAATAATAATAATAATAATAATAATAATAATAATAATAATAATAAAATACTGAAATAAAGATCTAGAACCTCTATCTTGTCACTGTCTAAACCTAAAGAGTTAGAGCATAGGTTTCTGTGTCATGGGATCTGGATTATTTCTAGCTCAGTCCTCCTGCTTCAATTTAGTTGCATGGAAGGACATTTTCTAAATATCAGGTTTGTAACCACCCTTGAGAGCCAATAAATCAATATCTAATTGCAGTGCTGTTAAAATCAATTGACTAATTTGTCTTTAAGGTTTTCATAGGGAGGCAACTGTAAGGAATGGAAAGCACTATCTCTGCCATGACAGAAGATGCCCAGCAAAACAGGTTTACAGAAGCTTAAGGTGGCAGAGAAATCAACATTCCAGCAAGTGGCTTTGTCTCTAAAAATAACTCAGATATTTTATCACTAATATTCAGTGTAGATCTTCTAGCTTTTCTCCAAATATAGTACTTGCAGATTATTTGGATGTTTGTATATGGGTTTGAGCTTTTCACCATAAAAAAACCCACAACCCAACCATTTATATTTCCTGTGCTGGAAGATATATTGTCATAACCAGTTTGTGCATCTGTGGCCTTAAATGTTCTTTTCTGTGCAGCTGGGGTTTGAGAAGGACTCCAGTGATTCGTAGGCCTTGTCTTGGATCTTGTACAAGAGCACATTAACCTTGGTGGAATATGTTAAAAGAACAGGGTCTTGACCTTGCAAACGTTACTGCGTGTGCCAAGCTTTCCCTGTAGGACTCCCTGCACCTCCCTTGGATACTATCTGAAACCATATATGGGAGCGTTGATTTTGCAGAGGGAATAATGTTAGGATACAAATTATATTCTGCTAATTATTTTGCCTTTTCAATGTAACACAAAACACTGCAATCTGCTTTCAACTGTGATTGGAGTTAAAACATGAGTACAGTGGGCTTGTATAAAATATAGTTGCTTTTACCCAACCTCCTTCTGTTTAAATATTCTTATTTTGCTTCTGTAATCAATGACAATGTTTTTTTCTCATGTTTCTTATCTATGGTTGGGCAGTAACAGAAATAAATGCTGTATCTGATGAACCTGAAAGTGAAAGTAGGTGGGAGCAAATTTGCTAAGAGTCTTATTCCAGTTGACAGGTCTTCCTCTTGTGACATTAATAATGCTTCAAGAGTATTGATATAAATCAAGTTATAGCAAGAAGCAAGCTATAGACCTAGACAGGATGGGGAACCATTGGCTCTGCTGATTAGTATCCCTGGAGCTGATAGTGAGACAGCAGCTTTCAGCTGTGAGTACCTTCCTCCTTATCCTGGGAACCTGTACAGCAACCATGTTTCATGTCTGCCTGTATATAATGAATCACATCAGGCATCCCCAAGGCTAAATCAGAAAACTTGATTTAAAGTTTGATCCAAAATCCTGTGTTTTTTTAAAAAATCTTTTCATTGACTTTGGTGGGCTCAATCTCAGCATGTCACTGGCACTTACTTCTCTGGCTACTTTTATGCCTTGGGAGATCCACATTTCTGGAGCACTTTGAAATCAAAATACCAGCCTGATCCTCTAGAACTTATATAAGAAAGCACATGTTAAACTTCAGCAAATAAGTTTGTAGCTAGGAATCTTGCAGAGTTTATGTGCAACTTAAGTTGGTTATAGGCCTTATGCTGCTTCTGCAAGCAAGGGCAAATATTAGCTCCTCTGGGCGCTGCTGAGCCCCTCTCTTGTCTTTTCTCATTGGTGAGGTGCTCAGTCTAAAAGATTAGTAAAGAACAGGGGAATCTACAAGCTGCATAATGGAGAGGAATGACACTCGGTCCAAAGTAAGTGCAGTACTGTGCTAGAGTCCCTGTGTAATGATGAGGTGCCTTTTGGAATTGAAGGGCATTTCTGTTCCTCTATGTAGCATTCTGTTCCTAAAATATGTATTGTAACACCTGCTGATGATGATTCTGCTTTTCTTATGTCCCATGGTTAAGACAGCAAACACCAGAGGATAATACTCTTGCAGGAACTACTCTGCCTGCACTTTTTCCTCCATGAAAGATGCACGGAGGTCGAAAGATTTCAAGGGAGTTTTGTGGACAAGAGAGCTGCTGTATTCCTATAGTGGAAGATGACTGCCATGGTAGCAAATGAGAAATTAGCAGTTTCATTTCTTTGTGCATATTCTTGCAGAGGTCTCATTTTCCACTAGTGTGTGTGTGAGTCTCTCCTGGCAGAGAAAGTTTTGTAACTAAAACCATTTTTCCCTCTGAACCAGCAGTCAAATTCTGGTCCCTTAACCTTCTGCCCAGCCCCTCTCTGTCCAATGCTTCTCTTTTCTTTCTCACTCGTCTCAGACTGTTTCCTCACTTCAGCCCCCTTGTAAAGAGCTCTTCCTTCCTCTTCTTCCTTTCCTGACAGCTTTTACTCCTGGAAGTTGTGTGCAAACTGTTTCCTGACACCTGCATCAGCCTTTGCCTTGCTAAATGTATAGCCTCTATTAGAGCAGTATATAGTCTCTAAGCAAAGGCATAATCTTTTCAATTAACAGTGAAATTTGCTATAAATTCCAGAGGAGTAATTCCCATTTTGATGTACTTGATGTCAGCATCAGTTAGATCTGTGTACCAAAGAGGGACGTTGCTCCAAATCTGAACACTGAGGATAGTAAATGGATGGAAAGAATGCCATCTAGACCTTGAACTTCCCAGGAAACCCCCATTTACTTCCATCAGGATGTTGAGAAAAGGAAATGAAATGGCTTAACATCTGCACTCTCTTTACTGAACTGTAGTTGCTGAGTTTAATGCAGCATTTATGCCTAACAGAATAAATCGGCTGTGCAGCATGTTGAGCTTCTGATTATAATAAGATATGACAATAACCAGTAAGACATGAAGCCACAACTCCAACAATGTGGTAGGACTGAGATCGGGGAAAAAAAAAATCAGACTCCTCTGTCCTTAAGGAAAATGTGCCTTGTAGAGACCATGAAAATCCATTTGGCTATTCTACAGTGAGGCAAGACAAGCAACTGTTACTGTGTCTTTCTGGACAAGATTTCTGATCACAGCTATTACAAAATGCTCAAACTCTATGGCAGGGAAACTTCTTTCCACATCTGTGTCTACCTTCATGGTAAATATTTGAAATATTGCCCTCAAAACACTTCTTTGGGTTGTACAGTTTAGTACATTTTTCTGATGTTAATAGACTTAAACTTTATGTTTTTCAGATGTAGGCAAGTTTCTCCTACATTCTTGGACTCTGACCAAGTTCCCTTCAATCTTAGTTTACCTTCAGCAGGTCCTTATGTTTCCAGTGAACAGACTATGCCAATCTGAAAAGGGTTTAGCCTCATTTGAAGTTCTCTATCAAACTATGCCTTCCTCTGTTGCCTAACAATTTCTTCCCCCTCACTTGATGAAATGAAAGAAGAATTTGTGACTCATTATTACACATATTATACTGTTAAATTGTCTTTTTCACACAGACTATCATTAAACATTTTGCTATTTTATATTATTAATTATCCTTTTTTTTCTTTAAATGTAAATAAATCCCTCACAACAAACAATATCAGATGATGGATTCTCTTCATTTATATAACCTTGCCTTTACCAGGTGCATTTATCCCAGAAAGGCCTGGCAAGCCCGAGGGTTCTCATTTTTCTTGTAATCTCCTTTCATTGGCATCTAAAGTGGCATTAAGCACACACACATTTTGACCTTGAAGTCTTCTTGATAGAACAGAAAAGCAAGACCCCTTAAATAATAAAAGAGGCAGTCTATAGTTTTATGGTTATAAGATAAGAACCCATTTCTTTTCAAATGCTGTGGTGATTTTTCAGTGTCTACATTTGCTGTCTCTTTGGAGGATTACAAGTTTGTTTCTTTCTTCTCCTGAAAACACAACCGAAGTCTAGAAGGCATCTTCTTTTGTAAAAAATACACCCTATTTTAATTTCTGGAAATGCAAGTTTTCTTTCCCCATCTATACCCTTCCTTTCTTCCAATATTAAACACTCCTCTTTTTCCATTACTTTTTATTTTCTTGTCAAAATGCTTTGTGTTTTATGCAATCATGTTCCCTTTTGACTAAAGATCCTGTAGCACTGTGGATATTCAGTATTAGTCCTTAACCGCTCAGTGCACAGACTTTATAAATACTATATTAGCTTTCTCTAACAAAAAGAATAAAAATGTCCTATTCTTATTAAGAATACAGTGATGAAAACTCATGTAATTTACTTTTGTTGCAGTCTCTCATTAAGAGAAATGGAAAGCTGGTTTTATAGTCTGAATCTGTACCTTGATAATATAATAGCATATGTCTCATTGACAGAACACAATAAAATATACTTCATTGATACAACACCCCGGTTTCATTTTTAATAAGTAAAGAGTTCACAGTATTCCAGACAATTCATTCTGTGATCAAAGTGTTGGCAGAGACTTTCAAAAAACCTTGCCTGCTGGACATTTTCTGCTGTGTTTCTCTATGGCACATAAAGCATTTTAGGACTGGTTACTGCTGTCACCTTTCGAAACCATGGCTTCGAAAACTGGAAAGAGAACACTTCAGGTCCTGCCATTGCAGTTACGTGGCAATGACTTCTCTAGGGCCAGGGAGCAGCAGCGTGTCTGCAGCTCTTCAGGATGGCTCCATGTCTTTGAAGAGAATGACTCCAGCACAGCATGACAGAAACCTCACCATGAGCTCATGATCCTTAGCTCACCAAAGCAGCAAGCTTACCATCTCATGTGCCTCTTCTGGGGAGTGGGGCAAGTTAGAAAGCCCTGGTTGCTTTTAAAAGGGACTAAAATCTCCCGTTTATTTTTGCATGCAGAATTGCACATACTTGACAAGGGGATACAGGAGGAGGGGCC
>JANZLQ010000095.1:25394271-25450064 GCA_026212715.1 Elanus axillaris
GAAGGAGTCCAGAAAGCAAGGGGGTCTGCTCTGAACCTTGTGACTCAATGGGAGGGCTCTCCTTCTGACACAGTTTCATGTTTCTTTTTCTGCTCCTTTTTTCTACACCTCTCTTCTTTTTTTCAAAGAGTGGCTTAATAACATGCTGCAAGGTTCATATTGATAAGTTCACTTGTACTTGGGCAAGGTTAGTCAGGTTGAATAAAAGCCGATTGTTGTTTGAACTCCCCTGGTGTCATTTCGCCTTAATTCCAACAAAGGAAATCCACGAACCTGAGTCGCTCCAAATTCAGGACGCGACAGGAGCCACATGCAGACACACTGCTGGAGTGACTTTAGCTGTCTTCTCCTTTCCTTCTGCAGAAAATCCCCAGGAAACCTGGATGTTTACAGCCTTAACTTCAATTTGACCAAAAGCTGGAATTGTGAATATACTCTACTATAATCATCTCTGCAATGCTCACATAAGTCCCTGTGGCCCTTGCAAGTTGAATGAATTCTCTCAGGAGACCTTAACCCCCTGAGTCTGATGTGATTTTCCACCACCTCTTTCCTATCTTTATACGGCTTTCCCACCCCAGCTTCCCACCCCATTGTCATGTAGTTCCACTTGCAATTGTCTCAATGTTCCTAATATAAAAACCTGTGGGGAACTTATGGACGGACCATACTAAATCAAGGCCATGTAAGAATTAGAAATGAGAAACACTGTCATTAACCTATTTAAATAATAAAATTCTATAGTGTTCCACTGCCATTTACTGAAGGTAGTCCCTACACATAAAGAATTCTGTACCTTCCAATACTATTACTATGGAAACATGTCATATTACTTTAACAGACTGTTCAAGAAGAAATATTTTTCTTTTGTATCTAGATCTCCATTCTCTAGTATTCTCAAACACAAAAATTACTTTAGTTTCTTTGTACTCTTATGACTTCTTTGAATTTTGTCTGCATACCTGGAATGTTCTACTGTTTTTGTATGCCAGGTCCTCACCCCTTCTGACAGGATATTTCTTGACACAAACAGGACACATAATTAATAAAAAGTGCATTATGTGTGTCAGTTCTTTCTTCCAAGTATTTCTGTATCATTTAGGTTCTTCTTCTGCACACTGGTTCAAGCAAACAGTCTTCTTAGCAGGTGCGCAGGGATCCTACGTGGCCTTGTCGTCTCTTACACAAGTCAGATTGTAGCTGGGACATGCTACAGTGATAACTATGTTGGTGCTGAACAAATTACCTGCAAAGTCCATATTTTGAGTTTCCAAACATTCTGTCTTTACTTGATTTAACATTTATTGATTTGATTGAGTGGATTGGTTTATTTAAGGACAGGCTGTATTTTAAAACAGGCACAACCTTAATCTGAAAAATAGTACATATAGATTTTCTTCATAATAGAAACACATCAGATTTTTCTGTTACCTGCTGTGCATGCATAGCTTTTGTACTGGGATATAAATAAATGTACTATGGAGGAAAAGCTCTTTCTATTGATGGTCAAGAGTATATGACATTGCTTGGGAAAGAATATTATTGCCTTAATTTTTTTACCCAAGTGGTATTATACTTCATGTAACTTCCCCTTGTACTTGGTTTATTTATCTTTGACAGCAATTCTCCCTATCCTGAGGGATTATGATAGACTATCGTGACTTTCTTTTCATTTCTTTTAATGTCAGTGTTTCATGTCTGTATAAGGAGGAATAAAGCTCTTGAAGACTTTTTCTAGATTAACAGCATTTTAAACACTCAAGGTAACTTTTTAAAAACAATTCTTTTTTTATTAACTAAAATTAGAAACACAACTAGACACTTTTTTCCTGTTTTACTTTCCAAACTCAAAACATTTCATGCATAGAATGTCACTATCAGCTTCCAGTATGTTTACAAAAGAAGAGTCTCAGAAGCAAGATAAGCATC
Source organism: Elanus axillaris (assembly GCA_026212715.1). Lineage (NCBI taxonomy): Eukaryota > Metazoa > Chordata > Aves > Accipitriformes > Accipitridae > Elanus > Elanus axillaris. The sequence continues at coordinate 25,396,201 of JANZLQ010000095.1, forward strand.
AGATTCAGATAGATGTTGGAATATAAGACACAAAGCTATTGGGCATAGTACTGTAGCACTGAAAGAGCTCCTAAAAATAAGAACATGTCCAATAAATAGTAAGTAATTCCTAAAATGTAGAAACTTCAGCTTACTTATGGAAAAGCACTAGTTTTTTTTCTGACCAGTAACTTTGTGTTACTGAATAAAACAAGACAAGTTCCCTAAACCATTGTTGATGATTTAAAAATATTATACTGTTAAATTTTGGATAAAAACTTCATAAATATTTTAAATATTTTAAGTCTTACAGCTGCTGTCTGTTCTCAGTCTGAATATTACAGGTAAGAGTTATTTCCCTTATTGCCTGTCTTACAATGACATAAATAACTCATCCATTGCATTTTGCTAACATTATTCTGTTGCATTAGCTTTAATGAGTTGTCCATATAGAATAGTAATCTTTTCATAAAACAGAATTATCATTCGAACATTGTTCAAAGATAATATCACTTTAAAATAGATGGGTGTTATTATTACCTCTTTTTGCAAATAGGGAAACTGAGGCACAGAGGAAGGCAAGAATGTCTGTTTGTAAAACTGCTGACCAGTTAAGGGTCTAGCTGAACACTGTAAGAAAGTGTTTGCTGCCTCTGGGAAAAAAGCCTAAATGACTGACTTATGTGGGAATTTTTAGCAGAGGTTGGAGTGAAAAAGGAATCCACTGTGATTTAGTCTTTCTTGTTTCCAGCTCATTCCCTGGATAAAAATGTTATCAGTAAGGACTATGGAAGGAAGGAAAGGGGGAGTGGATCTATTTTAGTTTGGTGCCATATTCATTTGGGGAGAAAGTTCTTTGCCATTTACTTGCAAGTAATATTTCCCAAAAGCTAAGTTTAAGACAAAAATTATTTTGAGAAGGTGAGCTGCTTGGTCATAACATACAGTTTTATGGAGCAAGTAATAAAAATGTACATGTATTTAAAGTAAAATAATTATCTCCATACAGGCCTCTTTTTTAATTCACAATGTGATATCATATAGCTTAAAGTCTTTCTAGAAATATACTGTTGCTAGGAGTAGGAATCAACCTTTACCTGTAATGTATACACCTGGTTTGAATCAGGGTTCTTTGGGTTGTTGAGAAAGCAAGTGGGAAGAGCCACATCTGGCTTTCATATTTTAACAAATATTTTGTGGCTGGATAAGGCTCAAATTCTACTTACAGACATTTTTGTGGGAATCCCTAAAATCAGTGGGTTTATATCAATAGTAATATGTGTAAGTTTGTGCTCAATTACAACAACTTTGATATTAAATTTCTAAGTGAAAACAAACATTCCACAATACACATTTTACAATTATTTTCTCATCTGACCACTCTCAGGCTATTAAAATTCACTTAAATTCCAAATTCTTAAGTAAACACAACTTCTCAGATTATTTATTCAGTCTCTAATTTTGGATAATATTGTTCTGCAATCTTTCATTTTGGCTAGACACACCAGGCAGATATTTGTGATGAATTTGTAACACATATAATACCAAAATTAAGAACACATGAGAAGAAAAGAAAAACCTCCTCTGACTTTGCCTGTTAAAAGGAAAGATTAGAATTAATTGCTCATAAGCATTCTTTTCATAAGCATCCTCAGTGATGCTAAATTTTGAGGCTAAAATTCTGATTAAGGTCACCAAAATAGTTCAAATGGAGGGCTTTTGAGTAAGGGCTGCATCTTAAATATGGGGGGGAACACCAAATATGTGGAGCTATTTGAATATCAGATAGTATGTGCATGTAAAGGACATGGACTCCCCAAATAAATTTAGAACCTTTCTTTTGATTTATTTCTTATAACAACCAGAACCTGCTCTTAAAATGAAGAAATATGGCAGGAAATAATTCCCCTCTCTTAACTTCTGTTTTTCTTGATAAAACATTGTTATTTGTGGTGTTTATATAATTATATTCCAGTGTAATTCAAGTAGGTAATGACATTTCTCCAATGAAAGCATTTAAATAACTCAGGAAATTGCTTTACTGTTCTGTTTCCTGACTTAAAACCCATTTTGTCATGTTCATTTTATTGTTCAATCTGTCTGAGCTCATGTAGATATATTCTACCCTATATAGAGCAAAATAAAATATTTACTAGCTGATCATCTCATATATGTATATATACAAATACACATATTAAAAGAATTCTTGTATATATATTATTTTCATCCCTTACTCAATTTTAGTTTATATTAAAGCCAGAAAGCTCACTCACATAACACCTGAGTGTGACTAGAAAAAGCAATAGAGGAATCTCATTTAAAAAAAGGAGTATCAAATGCATCTGTCAGTTATAGAATAAAAATTAAGTAAAAAGAGAAAGAATTTTAATTTTTCTTGTAGTATCAATCAAACATAAGAAATATAGTGGTTTTCCTTTCATTTGGGTATATATTAAAACCCCGGTTTTGTGTGTATGGTTCAAAAGGGCTGTTTTATTTTGTTCAATGAAATGGAACAGTTGGTACAGTGGTGGTATTTTCCAGCAAAGAAGGGGAAAATTTACAAGACTTGGAAGAGAACTGAATCTTCTTTTACGATAAAGACCCTTCTATGAGACAAGTGATAGGTTAATCTGTCTCATTTTTATCCAGACCTTTTTTAATTTAGTGGATAAGATTAAAGGGCAAGATGAATACCACAGGTGTAGCTTGGGTTTTTAATCTGCTTGACTCAAGTTAATCTACTTCCTGAATGGGGCTACTAATAATATAGTTCCCAAAATAAAATAGGAAACATAAGTACTGCAATGCTTTTATTCAGCTTTGAATAAATCAGTGGAGCATCAAATATACTAAAAAGGATTAAATTTGATTCCTGCTGGAATCAAAGTTTAAGAAGTTATAGTAGAGATGGAGAGAAACTCAACAGAGGAGATCAAACGCTGCACAGGGGAGACAGTCTCTGCCAGGGTGCGACTGTGCCCAGAGAAACCACCTGCGGGGGCTGGGGGGGCTGCTTGCAGGGCCCCTGGGCATTTGGCCTGGATAAACAGCTTAGTGACAGCTATGCTCCTGGGTTTTGTGCAAAAAATAGAGACCAGTGAAATTATGGTGCTTTTTCTGTGTTGTTCTGCACTGGAAAATATGTCTCCATGCTCCAGGGCAAAAATGAAAGGAGAAGCAGCAGTCAAATACCCTAAAATAATTACTCTCTAATTGGTCACTATAGCAAAATTCATAAATGTCTTTTTTTCATGAGGCACTTTAAGTTTTATATATTAAAGCAAGCCAAATTCTTTAGCCCTTAGGTGAGCAAAACTCCTGCTGCTCATGCTGAGAGGTCTGCTCAGTTAAAGAGCACAAAAGCTTCATCCTGTGTTGCACTCATAGCTTTGATATTTCTGCAGTTTTTCAGTTTTTCTGTGAGCTGGGGAGTCGCAAACCGCCACCTGTCTCACTGAGCCCCTGGGATGCCCCTGGAAAGGCAGCAGGGCGAGCCCTGCCCCGTGGCCATGGCCAGTGCGAGGGGCACAGGCCCCAGCCGCACCTCGCCTCTGGGTCGGACGTCAGCTGCTCCCAAAGCCCGGCGGGGACCAGGGCAAGAGTGGGAGGGTGGTGGGGGAGAGGAGAGCATCATGTTGATATTAACAATTGCAGGAGGTAACTCTCAGGCCCAGTGGGTTTTGTAAAAAAAAGCCTTTCCTTGCCAGAAAGGAACGCTGGAGTGTTTAGTTCCTTCCTGGCCCTAGTTTGGCCTGGGAAGCATCGGGGCTACAAGCATAGTCTGGGAAGGGCTCTGGGCATCCCTGAACTTATGGGAAGGAGAGCCAACCCATGCACTGCACAGCGACTGTGGTAGAAGGATGGATGCATAAGAACCACAGAGGTTCTACCTGGAGAATTCCTACCTGGCCTCAAAGCTAAGAGTCTCCTGAGGTGCTGGTTCTGTGAATGCTTAGAAGTTTTTCCTGTATCTTAAGATTCAGAAAGAAATGTCAACTGAACTGATTTTGCTAGGAAATCTGTTTTTCTTGGTTAGAATAGACACTGGATTTCTTAGCTGTTGGCTCTGAATTTGGTAAAATAAAGCCATTGGGTAGGTCTGTAACTGTGCTGGTTCAACATTTTATATACTAATGTTATCCTAGTAACTTCAATTTTTAATATCTAACTCAGCAGTCAATATATGTTCACGTTTTAGACAATACTCATTCATATATATCTAAATACAGTCTTTTTGTCAGTCTTCGCGTTGAGAAACTAATCCCTTCCTTTACTCTTAGCTGTCTCATTTACAGAACTTCTCAAGAAAATTTCATGATCTGAACTGCTACAGCCTGCTGTAGTGTTGATGGGATAAGGTGCTAACAGAAATGTGAGTGCTTCTCTAATTTGATCTAAGAAGATAACCATAAATATTCAAAAAACAATCAACATAAAATACCTGTTTAAATAAAAAATATGTGCATAAGCATCTCATGGGAGTCCTAGCTTCACTGGTACTTGTTTTGTGGTAAACCGTAATTAATATTAAAAAAGTAGTGGATATATTAATTGCTTTGTGTGCTGTGGCTGAACAACCTTGCTTACTTCATGTTTAGATAATAATTTTCATTAAATAAAGAAAGCATGCTGGTACTCTGCTTAGTATTGTAAAAGTACAAGATGTGACATAGTTTTTAAGTATCCATATCTTAATCCTATTTTTCCTATTTAAGAAATATAAATTCTACCAGTTCTATATACTTGGCAGGTATTTACTACAACAATCTTTAGAACTAATTTCCATATAGATGTGTTCTCACAGACCGCAGTACTTAAAAAAAAAAAAAAAAGAAAAGGTTAGGGTGAAAATATGATTAAGATTAGATCTCATACAGATGAAACTGCATAAAAAAATACCCCACCCTAATGGAGTAATGTTACCTAGTCAAGGTGAACCCCCCACTCCTTAACTGGTACAAACGATGTAAGAAACATCATGTATGATGGTCTGCAGTCCTACTCTCAGGGCAGTTGGAGCCAAAAGAGGCTCAGATGGTTCCTCTGTGTGATCTGTATGATGTATTATGTTTGTGTTAATGATTCCCATCTTAAATCCTTGTTTTCAGTGGGCGTGCTGGATTTCTCCTTCCATCCCTTAGTGAAAAGTTTCTTAACAGTACTTAAGCCACATCTTTCTTGTTTTGCAGTGCCAAATGTGCATTCACACAAGATCTATTAAAAATCTGTATCAGAATTAAACCCTCCTGACTTACTTGTGATTAAAAGAGGCTCACTGAAATAAAGAATTATTTTAATTGCTAAAAAAAAAGCCATAGAAATCCCACTGAAGTATCTCAGTAGGTCCTTCTTAGAGAATAAAGTCTGTTCAAGAAACAATAGATCCTACTAGAGTTACTCATACCTGAAAAATAGTGCAGCCTGATTCTTAGTTAAAAAGGCCTAAGGGTAAAAATGGTGACCTCATCTTAGTACCCCTGGAGAGGGGATATAGGATATCTTGTGCTGTCTCCTCATTAGAAGGTAAATTCCACGGAGTAGCAATATCCACTAGTAGTGAAGGAGTCAATGAGTGAGCCTCATCAGTTTATGCTAAAAGTTCTCTTTTTCTCTCTTACATGGGATGGATGGTTAGGCAATACCTAAGTCTCAGATGTGATCTGCTACTTAAGTAGCAGATGTGATGCAGGCTTCAGTGTGCGAGGAAGCAGAGTTCAAATGCCTTCTGTGTCTACAAATACAGAGTTTACGTGAAAATCTTTGTGAACAGAGCTTAGGCCTCATACATGAGGACCCCTAAATCAAAAGGTGTGATGGAAGAAGGGGAGGCATGTAAAAGACACACTTGGGAACAATTGCTTTCACTTATTTATTCTAAGAATATGCTCAAATCCTTAGTAAATGTAATCCGTAGTTCATCAGCAGAAGCTACAATGTATTTGAGACAAACAGGTGAGGCATGTAGCTGTGAATGAGCATGGGAACCTTGCTCTGCTAATGGCAAGTGCCACCTGTCTGCAGTTACTTATCTACTTTACAAAACTTTTTGACTTCCTCAACTTACCTGTCAACTCACCCAGCTGTGCAGGAGTTGTCATTACAAACTTAAAAGCTCTATTGAAAATCCATCAGTGCTTTAGAGGACTACCCTGCCAAGATAAGCAATCTCTACAAAAGTTATTGTTCTAACCACAGGGGCTTATGGCCAGCTAGATACTACCTACAATATATTTTTCCTTTTTGCTCTGAGTATCTTGGACAGAAAATGTAAAATGGAGTTAATGTAATAAGCGCTTCTCAAGTGAGATTGGGTGCGGTGGTTAGAGATGAATTAGAGGTGGATGGTCAGCCTAAATTGGATTCAGCTGGATCTGAATTATCTTCTCCTTTCTATCCCACCCCACCACCCATTTTGTCTTTCATCCTCTATGTATTCAGTATCTTACTAGACTGTCTAGTGTTTTTCTTTCAGCTATAAGGGCTAATTGGTCCTAAATTTGGCAGGCATGTGCTAATGTCTTTGGAAAAAGTTTTTCAATACTGGATGTTTACTTTGGTCACAGAACTATAAAGCTTTGAGAAGATGTGGTAAGTCTCCTTTCTGCTTCTTCTGGATCTGCCCAAAATTGTCTAGCATGGTAAAAAGTTCTGACTGTATTGTTTTTTCCGGCTTTTGTATCCTGTGTCATATTGCAGAGCTGAAGTGTGTTGTTCAGGTACTTAGAAGTCTACAACAAGAAAAAGTTTGAATGTATCCTGAAGTTCTGGTACTGCTCTGTGCTAGATGGATATATTCCAAGTTGTGTGTTTGCATCTCTCATGAAAGATGGTTCTGGTAATTTTGGATAGTGATCTACATAGGTGGACAAGTTCTGTTTCTTAGTGTGGATCCTGTAAGATGACTCAATGTCAACTATTTTCCCTGGAGACCGTGAACAAATAAGAGTTTAACTCTAGGCTTGGTCACTGGCCTCCTTGCACCAAATTCCCTGATTCTGTGATATCTATTGTGCTATTAAAATAATACAAAATTTCCTTAACATTCTTCTTTCCTGTATCTCGTACCTACAAATGCGCATTCTTTCTAATGTAGATGACCCTAATGACTTTATTACTGTGAATGTATAAAGCAGGAGTTCTCAGTTCTAGTAGAAAAATATGTGTTATGGAAGTATAATTTTCATTTTTAAGATGATTTGCACATTGGTCTCTTAATTCAGACATCATGTTTACTAAAAAGATGACTTTTTACTGAAAAAGATACTATTTACATACATATCTAGTGGTACAGAATCAAAGAAACAATATTCTTCTAGAAGCTCCTTTTCATAAATGCTTTCAAAGATATTTTGTTGACTTAAATGATTGTTAAATATTTAGAATTTTAATGTAGGAAACCAAATAGAATAATGCATAGAAATAATAAATAGATGGATAATGGAACTTTTAAAACAAAGATCAGCTGGTTATTTTAAAAAAAAAAGGAAAATACTTTCTCAAATTATGTTGGGGGATTGGCTACTTGGCTTGCAGTAGGAAACTGTCAGTGGTGATGCAAATACTAAGCAAAATACTGAAGGACAGACTAGCTACATCTTGCTCTCATAGAGGAGGTAATGAACACATTTGCAGAGGTAATGTTAACTGGAGGCACAGAAAAGCAAAACTGTTTCCTTCCTAAATGGGAAAGGTATTCGAGACAGCTGGGATGATCTTCCTGTTGCTCTAGCACCATCATCTGTGAACTATCTTACCTTCCATTTTATGTGTCCTTTGTGAAAGCTATGGTCACCTTTTTCAGAACAAGTCCTTGCCCTGTCTGGCCCTGCAATCTAGTACAGTCAGGTGCTTCCTGTTAGAAGGTGTTAGAAGGCTACAGTAGCTTTGACATCAGAAACAAAGTTGGAATGTAGCTTTTCAAAATACTTCCATGATTCCTCCTATAAAAGTACTTAAATATATGCGTGTGTGTACATCAGATTGTATGGACCATGAGCACAGATGAAGTCTATGTATATAAACAAAGAAAAAATAAAAAATTGCTGGACAGGCCTTAGCAGCTAAACGTTTCTCTAATGACAAATTACCAGTACCGTTGCTAGAAGGTACTGGAAGGGAGAAACTCAGTTTTTTAAACTACAGAAATAGCCATGTGTGTAGTTGTATCATTGTATGACAAACACAAAATATAATTTTTAGGATTATAACCACTATTTCTGTATGCTTTTTTGAAACCCCCAGTTGGGCCAACCTATAGTCACTACTTGGGATTTGAGATCCTTTAGAAGCATGGGCAATGTCTGGCATTTAGTTGCTTAATCTTTGGTTTTAGTGATGGGATTTTACTTTATTCAAGGTAGTTCCAGACCTCAAAATTAAAAGATACTAAACCAGTAGTTCTGAGTACTGATGTTGTACACGTGTGAGTTAAAATGCTTCTCTTAATCTAGAGCAGGAATGGTGCAGAACCAATATTTGGAATACTGATTCTTTAGCTACTTCTGTAACTTATACTTGCCCAGTTTCTTTGCCATTTTCAAACTGTTTTGATGCATGGATAGTTAAGAGTTCATTTATAAAAAACTGTGATCACTGTCACTTTCTAAAAGAAGAAGATTATTTCCTTTCAACTTGCTTGTTCTCATTTTGTTGTATTTTCACTATTGTATTCTAAACAGATGAATCTCTTTTTCTGAATAATGATTGTCTTGCAAGAAAATCTAATATAAGAGAACATCAAACTGACAGGAAGATTGGATGGGTAGTATATGGTCTCTTCTTTTTAATGTGTGGTATCTTTATGACACCATGGCCTGTGGTTAACAACTTTGACTTGCATCTTCCTTTTCAGTTAACCTCCATCAACTATTTAATATAGCTTCACAAGTTTGTCATATGAATTAGTAATTAATGCCATCCTATTTCTCATGTTAATATGTTCATTGAAAATGACATAGAAGGAAGGGCCCATAGATCTACAGCAAATTAATTAGCATGTAATTTTCAGTATATTATCTACTGTTAATTAGCAGTTAAACCATCTTCTAGTGCATGACCTGCTGATTTAAATACAGCATTCTTTTACAGCAGCCCCAAGGGAAAGTGTCTTGAAAGGGTATTCGCTCAAAAATGGAACTCTACGTTTGCCTCTTTCTGTTTCATTGTGCCTTAACATCATATCTTTCTCAGCTCTTTGCACAACACAAAATCCCCTTTATTAAAGTGATAAGCAAGCAGCATTTCTGATATTAGTCAGAAAAAATGATAGATTTAAGTATGCCAAAGCAACGTGCTGCCTGATGGAGGTAAGGTAACTGTTGCTATAGGAGGGTCACATCCACCCTGATGGATCTCTGTAGCTGCAGTGACTTCAGTGAATCTTTACTACCCTTTTTTTAAACACATAAAATTTGACCTCAAGGAACTGTAATATTGGCTATGTGAGCCGTTCAGGAAGTCATCTTCTGGAGTCTCTCTTTAGATAGTTCTAGTGTATGTGCTTATATTTCTTGTGAAAATAAATGAAACAAGTACCATATTATATTTTAACTACCTAGCTTAATAGTTCTGCTTTTTAGTTTTGCTATTACTCCTTTCTTAAGTTGTGATCCTTTAAATTTTTGATTTCATCAGTATAAAAATATCTAAAGCTCTATTTTATTGAGCACTTCCATCATCTTGAATACCTTTATTATACTGCTTTTGAGGTCTTATTTTTCTATATAATTCAATTCCCTTGACCTCAGAGGAGTATTTGTTCCTGGTATCCTCTGCTTTATATTACACGCGCTTTACTCTGGTGTGTCATCAAAACTGTTGCTGTGAAGTGGTGAGTTTTAGTACTATGAAATTGAACTCTTCCATGGTGATAGAAAACAACTGACCCTAGTTCTTCAACTAGTGGGTGATTGATTGGGAGACAAAACCATGTAAGAAGTAAGCTTCTTGTGCTGTTGGCTTTTTTTCTTCTTTTTTTAAAAAATATAATTCCAAAGTAAAGCAATACAGTGCAAGATGCTATTAGACTGAAAATAGTCTCTCGAACACAAGAGATGACTTATCCAGAAAATGTCCAACTTATGAGTTTCTGAAATGAGAACTCTCTTAATAACTGAAAGAGCAACTTCCCCGGTTGTCACCAGAACTGTACAGATTCTCTTAGTAGAAGTTATCAGATGTGCAATACATGACAGACACACAATATTCATGTTTTAAGAGACTCTGATACTTGCAATGAAATTTCTACCTAAGCCAAGGATGGACTTTAAATCTGTTCATTGCTCTTATGAAGTGTTTTTGCAGGCCATTTAAAAATGACTTTAGTCTCTGTGTAGATGGTTAATACTTAGTGAATGCTTCAGATCAAAATTTCTTCTTCTTAACATATTATTGCATCATTGCATCAGAGCTGACTTCAACTCGTTTGATGTATTCAATATTCAGTTTTCCTAAAAGTGTCTGTCGGTATGAATTGATCAAGAATTTAGTGCTGATAGCTAAACATTGCCTGTATTTGCTTTCTGTGGAGACTGTTTGAACTATATTTGTTAGAATTCATTTCTGGCTAAAGATATATATCCAACCCAAACTCCTACTTCTGTGTTATAAAATCACTGCCTAATCAAACAGACCAGTCTAAGCTATTAGCAATAAGTTTAAGTCCTGATGTTTCTCTAAACTGTGACATGTTCAACCACTGCCCCCCCTGCCCCACAGTCACCTTAAATTGCATTCAGGATAGATCTGGCCTTTGAAATTAAGCTCAGAATATGGAAACTGTTTGCAAAGCTTTGTGTGGTTTTGTTCTGAAACTGTTTCACATGCTGCAGTTCTAGACTGGCTGTTGCTGGAATCCCTTTAGCTGATATTGGTTGGGCAGGGAAGAGGCATTAAAAGTTTGATTATCTATGGCTTACTTCACTGTGGTGCTGAGAGAGCTGTTTAAGATGAATTAGTGGGACACTGTTGTTGTGAAGTTTCTCAATTCAATTTTTCCTCTGGCAGAATTTGGCATATCAGTGTTTTCAGGCATGGTAAAGGAACTCAATAGCTTCACTTTCATTGTGATTATTAAACTTATCAAGCTTTTGACATTTCCAAGTTGTGTTCCAAATTATTTTTTGAAGACTTGAAAATAAAGTCTTGGTCCTACCAATTTAAGAAAAATTAAATACACAACCTTTAAAATACTTTTAAACTTTTATATGTTCAAGACAAGGGGAGGGTGCAGGGTTTAAAATTGAGAGAGACCGTTCTTATGCTGGTAAGTCTCTTTCAAAATAATAAACAGGGAGTATGTATTTGTATATCGGTATGTGTAAATACTATGTAATGGAGCTCAGCTATATTTTATGTATAGTGAAGAAACACTGACGTTAAACATGTTGAAGTATGTTCAAATAAGCTGTGCTACTTCTTCCTTAGCACAGCTCTTGTTGCCAGACCATAGTGGATTTTTTTGAAATATTTTCTGATTATGAAACCCATCTAAAAAAGCTTGGCCCAAAGCACACTAAAATGTTCTTCCATCGTGTTTCCAACTTTTTTTCTCTGCAAAATTTTCTTGAAACCACTTCTATCCTACAAAGTAACCAGTCACTCCTTGCCTCATGTTCAGAGCCTATTACGAACCCTCTGATTGCAAAATCTTGAGTTCCCACTGTCAGCAACTGTTTCAATTTCCAGTTTCTAGGTCACATTAAAATACTATGAGAGTAGCTTCTATTCATCCTTCCCTGTTTAACTGTCTCATTTTATGGGTTCCTGGCACTGGCATTCACACTGAAAAGTGTTACTGCTTGTATGAGTAAGTGGCACAAATACAGACTTTGCAGAAGCCTGGAAGCATGTAAGCCATAATTTGCTGAATGATGAAAAGGGAACGCAGAGCAAGGTTGGTCCAATATGGTCTGTTTGTCACCAAAGGCTGAAGTGCTGAGAGCAAGAAAAGAGGAATGTTGCAAAGAAATCTTTTTTTGTTAACTGCCTAATGATCCAGAAAACTACTGCTCAATAAAACTGAAGATATTCGTTTGTAACATTTTGGTGTTCATTGTGTCAACAAGGCTGTGATGAATTCTCTTGTCTAAATAGGAATGCATTAAGTTATTTGAACAGATTTTTTCTGTAGTAATTCTACTAATTGTGAAGTGTTTCTGATTCGTTCCTAACCAGATACCTATAACCAAACTACAGATGTGAGAAAGAACTGGAATTTGTGCATTGCATACAGGCTTACAAAAAGTAAAAAATTTGCAGCAAATTGTTATCCCAGCTGCATTTTCATGGGAGTCTTGCATGTTTGGACCATTTTCTAGTCTAATAGAAATCCTAAAATATGATTAATTACTTAGTGGATATGATTCTGATCTTTATTTATGGTCCTATAAAAGTAATTTATGATACTATACAAAAATGAGGCAAATTCTAGAGAACATATGCAAATAAAAAGTATTTTTATTGTTGTGTAATAAAAAATGCAATTATTAGTTTAACTGGACAATAAAATCTAGGCTCTTTGAAAACATGCTTACATATTTTCTTACTCCCATAGGAAAAAACACTCCCTGGGTCAGAAGGTGCTGTTGCAAATCTTTAGGCCATTTGGGAGAAGACAGGTGTGGAGCTGTGTCTCTTGAAGCTCACTCCAAGAGTAAACAAAGGTAGCTGGGGCAAGCTGTGCCAAAGATTTTACAGGGTAGGACTGTGACAAGCCCTGCCAGGGACTTGTGATTTGGGTGGTTCTTATCAGCCAAAAGCTGCCATTCAAACCCAGGCAAGCCCTGCCATAATGAGCTTGCTTCCAAAGCCAGGTCTGTTACTGTTGTTCTGGAGCGCAGGTCTGAACAATGTCCCTTCCCAAAAATGCTGAAGTGTTCCCTCTTTCTAGTATGATAGAGAACATTAACTTGGCATCTTACTGACAAGTGTAAAACTACTAATCTTGACTTGAAGTCTGTACCTTTTAGATTTGTTTGTGATATTTCTGGTTTAAATTAGGATTGGTGTGAGAAACTGCATCTACAATGAAGATGACACTTCTATTTCTGGTCTGTTTCCCAAAGACAGCCTGAAAGACTTCTGCTCTGATGAAAACAGGTCACATTTCATCCCAAAGCAATTGAAACGACAGTTACAAACTCTGTAAAAAGTTTATAACAACTCTGCTGACAGATAGTCGAATAATGCGTACTGGAGCCCAGGAATAGAACGTTCATTACAAGGACAGGGAGATCCATTATGGCCCTCATTGTACAAATCTTGATCAGGTATGAATTCTGCCAAACTCCTTCAGTGACGCTAGCAAGTACTTTAAATAACAAGTCTTCCAAATGCAATCCAGAGTAAGACACTGAAATAAGGAGGGAAAGTAAGGCCTCTCTTTACCTGTTTTAAGTTTCTCACCCTTTCTTATCCCAGTAATATATTCCAGGTATTCCATGTGTTTGATTATATAACACAGTTGTGTTTTCTTTAACTGCTTTTAAACCTGCAGATTATTCTTCAAATCTTGATTTACTGCAGGAAGACTTTGGATGTCCTCTGGTGTCTGGGGCTGGGTACTGGGACTGAAAAGGAGAAATTAAATTGGAGCAAGAGCACTAAGATGACTGACCATACTGGGGGCAATGTCAGTATTAAGGAACCAATGAAAAAGTGGATACTGTGCTTTACTCCCTGGCAAATAAATCCCTGGCTGAGAAAAGAAACTTGCCAACTTGCTTATAAGGCCCTCCAAAAACTCTGTATACTGGGCTAAAGGTGTCCAGTATGATCTTATAGTTTAGAAGATTTCTGAGTTGAAAGCCTTTAATGAAGGGTGATGTGCTCAGCTATTGTAGGGGGAGCAGAAACACTGTAATTTAGCTTGTGAGGAAGAAAATTATCTACTCATACTTTGTTCTCTGTTAAAGTGCCTTGGATTCTTAATCGCTTGATGTTTGGACCAGTGCAGTGTTCAATGAATGCATTCAGTACCTATTGTTAATATGTTTTTCTCAGAGTAGTAAAACTATCGCTAACTCCACTTTGGTACATGTGTACTTGTAGTTAACTCACAGTAAAGGTAATCTAAACTATGTGTAAGTTTGTAGGAGCCAAATTGGGCATTCACAGTTTAAATGGTGATACAACAGTGGCTGAATGTAGTAAGGTGGGAAAAGCTCTTTTTCCAGAAAACCTTAAGATTGGGTTAGTAACACTTAAATAATACCATGGTGAAAGCGCATTCTTTTGTAATAAGTCTCAGCCTCTTAGGAGACTGACAATTCAACAGCATCAATCCCTGATTGTCTAAAGTGAGATGGGCCAGATGTAGTTCATGGATCACTGATAGTCCATGGTGTATGTCCCCTCTGTTATAAAGGGGATTAGGCAAGAATCCATTAATCTTCAGGCAACTATTCTTTGCTACTTGTTTTAGGGACTTACAGAACCTTCAGAAAAAGTTCTTTTTCATCTTGCTGATTAAAAGATATCAAGCACTTGGTTGTCTTGCAATGTAATGTCTTTCTTTTCTGGTACCTTTTTGCAAGAAATTTGTCCCTTACTGTTCTGAAATGGAAAGAGGGGAAGCAGGACTGCAAAGGCCAGCCTTGGATTTTGAAATGACCTGGAAAGTTTGATACAGTCTCTAAGAAAGAGGGAGATACGGGACTCATAATTTTCTGTAGTCAGGGAGAAGTAAATATTACAATTTTATAGACATAACCAAGCATAGTAGAATTCATTACATCTTTTCTCCTTAGAACTTTCCTATTTTGATGCATAATGCAATAGGATGGTCACACAAAGGAACATGCTGGTTTGTGGCTGACAGTTTGAGAGCACTACTGGCCAGGAAAGTAGGTCTGCTCCAAGACATTGCCTGAATAAGAAGTAGTCTAAGATCTTCTTTTAAATACCATAATCTCCCTGGGGCATCAACACTGATTAGCAAAGAAGTTACTAAATTATTACAGTTTCCAGGTGTGCTGTTTAAGCATGTAACTCAAACAGGAGAGATGTTGACTGCTTCTCCTTATTCAACATTGACATTCATGTCCAGAACTTTGCTCTTAACTTTGCTGGTTGGCACTTGGATGTTTCTCCCACGACTTTAATAATGCTTTCTTCAGTCTTGAGGAGTCTTAAATAAAAGAGCAGAGAATTTAATACAACTATTTTTCCAAGTTTTGCAGTTCTAATAAAGTGGTATTGCAAAAGTCTGTGTTAAAATTTAAATGGTAGGAAAGAAAAATGGGGCAGAAGGCAGTAAGGAAAAAGGGCAGTAAAGGAAGAAAAAAGAGGGGATAATATTCTATAAGTTGTTTGTTGCAAGGAAGGATTCCTGGTATATGTTTGTGCAGAACAGCACACTGGTGGGCCTAACTAATGCCTGTTACTTGCACTTTAATACTAAAGACTTGTACTAAAACTGTTAGTAAGAAGCAAAGAGACAATGAGGGGAAGAATGCAATGATGGAAGGGAAGTGCAGGAAATGCAACACAAATATCTCCTTTGAGACAGTCTAAATCCTGCTTAAGACTGTAGGAACTTCTTGGAAACAGACAGCAAATGCAAGCTATGGCTGCATGATGACAGTGGTTGTAATTGGGATATAAAAGTGTTGGGGTGGGGAAGGGCAGAATATCTTTGCATTTTCTTGTGGTATTTGTAGCATGGTAGCCTTGCCATGGATTTATTATAAGATGATCTAAGTTGTGGGATCTGGTAATAAGTTTCAAGAGAACATGCTCATGTCTGGATTTTGCTGAAGCTGAAGAGGAAAGTAGAATGGAGCCTGGTTTCTCTGGCTGTGTGAAGGTGCAGAACTGAAATAGAATAGGAAGTACCTGAAATGGAGCAGCTGTTCACTGTTCAGCTAAGCATTGTTTTTATGCAAAACTATCCACTTTCAGGGAAAATAATATTTTAGGAATATTTCAGGGTTTGTGTACTAGAAGATTATTCAGATTTCAGTTACAATCAGTAATATTACAAATTATTTTTCTGGGTATTGTTTTACACACAGATTTATCTTTACATGGTTGTTCTTATGTCATCTGATTCATTGCTGTAAGCTTATCTAGGTACATAACCAAGTGTGAGAGAATAGTCTTGCATCTGTCTGAATAATCATACAATCATAGAATGGTTTGGGTTGGAAGGGAGCTTAAAGATTATCTAGTTCCAACCCCCTGCCAAGGGCAGGGACATATTCCATTAGACCAGGCTGCTCGAAGCCCCATCCAGCCTGGCCTTGAACACTACCAGGGATGGGGCATCCACAGCCTCTCTGGGCAACCTGTTCCAGTGCCTCACTGCCCTCATAGTGAAGAAATTCTTCCAAATACCTAATCTAAATCTACCCCCTTTCACTTTAAAGCCATTACCCCTTGTCCTGTCACTATATGCCCTTGTAAAAAGTCCCTCTCTGGCTTTCTTGTAGGCCCCCTTTAGGTACTGGAAAGCTGCTATAAGGTCTGTCTCCAGGCTGAACAACCTCAACTCTCTCAGCCTGTTTTCACAGGAGAGTTGCTGCAGCCCTCTGATCATCTTTGTGGCCTTCCTCTGAACTCATTCCAACAGGCCTATTTCCTTATTATGTTGGAGGCCCCAGAGCTGAGTGCAGTACTCCAGGTGCGGTCTTACAAGAGTGGAGCTGAGGGGAAGAATTGCTTCCCTTGACCTGTTGCTCACGTGTCTTTTGATGCAGCCCAGGATACAGTTGGCTTTCTGGGCTGCAAGTGTACATTGCCGGGTTACATTGAGCTTCTTGTCCACCCACCCTCCAGGTCCTTCTCTGCAGGGCTGCTCTCAATCCACTCAATACGCAGCCTGTATTTGTGCTTGGGATTGTTCTGACCCATGTGCAGGACCTTGCACTTGGCCTTGTTGCGCTTCATGACGTTCACACGAACCCACCTCTCAAGCCTGTCAAGGTCCCTCTGGATGGTATCCCTTCCTCCAGTGTGTTGCCTGCACCATGCAGCTTGGTGTCATCAGCAAACTTGCTGAGAGTGCACTCAATCCCACTGCCTGTGTCACCAACAAAGATGTTCAACAGTGCTGGTCCCAATACTGACCCCTGAGGAATGCTACTCATCACTGTGGTAGTCAATGTGTAGCCTTTGTAAACCAAGGACTTCAGGGCATTTATCTAGTAGGTATCATGTCATATACACACTGGGAGGGGAAAACAAACTTCAGAAATGGCGCTTGTCCATGCAATAACCCTTAAACTCAACTTTTAAAAGCAAGAGTAATTATGTGTTCAAACGTAGGTATTCAGGAGGTATTCACTAGTGACCTCCAGACTGAACTTTGGCTCAATGCTTGCACATCAATCCTCTTCCTCCATAGAGATACCTTGGAGAAAGAGCTACTTCTTTGGAAACTCCAGTAGAGATGAGGAATATGGCATTACCATCTTGGGGTCTGGTAATCTTTCACATGCTAAACTGGAGCATGCCTTGTTAACTCTTTGCCTAAAGGTAATCCATGATTTACAGAAGTTAAGATATCTATGGTCTTTATCAGCCTCATTCATGCAAAAGTCCTATAATTTTCCTCCAAGTCAAATGTGTTGTGTACTGATGGTATTAGGGATTTTTTTTTCTTTGTATTGACAGCACCTATGGGTAAAAGTATGTGAGAATTTGTTGTGCTCCATACTATGCATTTGGAGATTGAGCCAGTAATATCCTAGTTAGCAGTTTTACATAATCTCATTGACTTCTGTGGCTTTATCCTTTTCTTGCACTATAAATGAAAAAGACTCAGTCCATTAACATTTAAATTGGAGATACAGATTCCTGATGTAAACTATTTGCAATGACATTAATAGTGGGCACAGCCCATTAGTGTGAGCTCATATTAACAACATCTTAATAATCATGACAGAGCTTTTTTTAAAGTTATGGGAATTTCACTGTAGCATATAATTAAATGTGTATGGAATTTATATTGGTTATAATTAAGATGCATGATCTTTGTTTGTTGTAGCATTAGAAAGTACTATAATGGCTCAGAAAAGCACTGCTTGTCATGTGGTATTGCTTAATTATGGAAAAATACTATAACACTTCAGGTTGGGCTGATTAAAGCAATTAGCACAAAATTATAATCGGATGCTGTTCAAGTATATAAAAATATTTACAAACCTCCTCTTGACTATGGGAATTGGGCATTAAATGTTGCTGTTCTTAAGGAGATGATGCAATTTATATTTTTACTGTTATTATATCAGAAAGGGAAATATGAATCTATTAACTACTTATTGGGCAACGTTACCAGGAACTTATGTGTGTATGTACTTAAAAATATTTTCATGTCCTTTAGAGTCTGAAGTTATGTGTGTTGGTCTTATCCACAAAAGCTTTCCCATTAGTATTTCTCCAACCAATAGTATACGATGTAGAAATGGGATCCTTCTTTTATGATCAGATCCAGATTTCATGTATCTAGACTATGATAAGATTCTTTTCTTCCGCCCCTTCATCTGTACTTGGGAAACCCTGCCACTGAAATTCAGTCTCTGACATGATAATTATGCCAATGTTAGTATTTTCCCCTTGCTTATTATATGGGCAAATATTGGATGTCTGATCACCCCTTCATGTTATGAAGGTTTGGGTTCTGTGTGGATACTGGAGGTACTCGGCATATTAGGGCAGCTGGAACCAGCAACATCACCAATTAAATTGTGCAAATCAAGAGGTTGGAGGGAATAAGGCCTTAAATATTTTAAATTATGATTATTTTATCATCTTATGGGTTTTAAATCTTTGGAGTGCACTGAAGTAAAGGTTGTCTCCACAGCCATACACCATAAGAATTCAAGTATTTAAAATTAACAAATAAAAGAACATGTCATTGGCAGTACGAGGACAGCCATTTCTCCTTGAACTGTTGCATCTTGGAAATAGTTTCTTCCTCTTTGCACAGTAATCTCTCCAGTTCCTTCTTGACTGTGATACTCCGGGGAAGCAGGGAGACCTGATGATGAGAACAGAGCTTTATAAGCAGCAAGTTAATAAAAAGGGGTGTTTTTGTCTCAAAATTCTTCCTGTTATTGTACATTATGTATTGAAATATTTCAGTCTTTTTTTTTTTTCTCCCCAAAAGAAAATCTGAGACATTCCTGCCTTATATCTGCCTCAGTAAGGAAGTGGAATGATACTGTTTTCAGCTGGGAGAAGTCCCATTTTTTATAGTAAGAGATTAAGTTTGTTTGTCAGTATTTTTATTTAGTTACTCTCACCAACCTTGGCTATTTGCGTAAGTGAGAGACGGCAATCCTGTGGCAAATTGTGAGATGGAATATTTCCCTCAGCAGGTGATGTGTTCCCTGAAACTGTATTAAACTGTGCTGTGCCTTTCTTTAACATTCCGTGTCAGTGGCTTGCTTACCACTAAATTTGTAATCTTTTTCTACTTATTTTGTGTTCTTCTCTTCTCAAACCTGGGGAGTCTGAGCTTCCATGACAAACAGATGCCAACCATCTCCATGTGCTACACAAAAAATTTAATCGGTGTGCAGCTCAGTGGTTTTTGTAAGTTGGTGCAGACATTTAAAAAAAAAAATCCAAGTCATGAGACACTAAACCAAAATTCTTTCTGTGCCTGCACATTGTATGGGAGATTAAAGGTTATATAGATACCATCAACTAAATTGTCTGGTGCAAAGTTTATGAATGACAAGTAACACATGGGTGGTCCCGATGATTACACTTCAGGTTGTATTGTTAGGAAGCTGGCAGTAAGATATTTCTTTCTCCTGCTTAAAACCCCTTACCTAACTGATGCTAAAAACTCTTTCAAATGAGATACTGTATTATCTGTGCTTTTTTGTTATGTTAGGATTCTCTTTAGCCATATCCAGTTGTGTTGACTCTATGCTGTGCACAGTAGTTCTTTAAAAATAACGTCACTATTCATGCTGAGCCATACTTCTCTCAAAGCAACAACCAGGATGAGGACCTTTACTTACATTTCTCTTTGTGTGCAAGAGGACAGGCTCAGCTGAGGCATGATGCTGGGCCAAGAATGGAAGGTGGAAGACCATTTGATTAGGTATTTGTCTGTTGGCTAATTAATATACTTTTCAATGTTAAGCAGAGTCCTACAAACCCCATTAGCATGACAAAAATTGAGGTAGCTAGAAAGGTGGACTGGTTGGTTTTTTGTTTTGTTTAGGTTTTTTTAAATTTTTTATTTGGTTTTTTTTTTTTAGATTTGCACAACCTCAGTTGGGTCCTTTTTAGTGTCAGTTGTGTATCTTCATTGAGAGTAGCTCAGAGGAACCCCTACACTGAAATAGCCTTCTCATGGGTCTACTGGCTTCTATTCTATCCCACTCAGTGACAACTCATCCAAATGCCTGCAGGTTTATTTCATCTCTTGAACCATGCGCTTCTCTGAAGTGTCATCTTTCAGCAATTTTTCTTTCAGTCTTGGCCTGCTAACCCTGGCATGTGAGGCCTTTCACAGAACAAGAGTTTCCTACTGTATGCTTCCAATTCTGGTTATAAGTCTACTCTGAACTTGTGCTGTCTTTGTTTTTTTTCAGAGCCAATAAGCAATGGAAATGTAAATTCTAAAACTAAATCAGTCTGTTGCTTTCTTTTGTATTGCAGTTCTTTGACCATTTAGACAAGTAGTTTGTTGAAATTATTTAGACTGCCTCATCTCTTTTGTGCAGTGCTGTCTTATTGCTCTCATATGTTCCCTAATTTCTAACTTGCTATGTTTCTTATAAAACAAGTATCACTATAAGAGAAATGAAACTAAAATATGAGGGCAGATGTACACTAGAAAAATCAAACTTTGATACCAGCATTGTCTAGCTAATGGAGGTAAGAGCAGTACTGAAGATAAGCAGCAGCCAGAACTCTAGTCAGAAACTACCCATGTTTGCACTTTGGTATAGAAATTTTAACTTTTCTCCAGATACTGACTCAATTTTTCATTTTCATTTTGATGGAAGTGTGGACTACTGCTTTTTTTATTAAAAAAATAATTCACAGCTATTGTTACAGATAGTAATGAAATAGAGATTCTTTGCATGCCAAGCATGTGCTATAATGAAATTTTGCTTTGTAGCTACAGGAGTAATAGCCATGGGACTGTGCTCTAATCACTAGATACTCCTCTCCCTTACTCATAGGTGACTTGTTTAAAGTAATGTACAATAAGCACTTATCAGATTTTAGGATGGAGTACAAAACAGCTGAGACAAATGGTGTTCAGCCAGCTAATTGCCTAGATTAACTTTTTGATTCTTATGTTCAG
This sequence comes from Elanus axillaris, assembly GCA_026212715.1. Taxonomy (NCBI): domain Eukaryota; kingdom Metazoa; phylum Chordata; class Aves; order Accipitriformes; family Accipitridae; genus Elanus; species Elanus axillaris. The sequence continues at coordinate 25,417,457 of JANZLQ010000095.1, forward strand.
TGGCAAATCTGTTATCAGCAAAGATGCAAAACCTCATCCTTTTCTGCCTGTATCAGATGTTCAGGTTTTGGTTATGAATATAATAACTAGCAATATCACAGTGAGAACAGAATTCAATGACCTCTGTTATTTCATGGTTACAGCAGCTCTGTCTTGCTGGGAGTGCTTTGAATTTTTCAGTCAACTTAGCAACATACTCTTTGATACTCTCTTCATTATTAAGTTAATAGAGAGGTGCATGGAGGACTTTAAAATGGATTCAAGTGTGAAACCAGTAGGTAATATACATAATGAGGCCATTCCTACAGCTGTGCAGCTTGGTAGACTTAAACTACAAAGGAACTTGAAATTGGCTCTGGCTTGAGTTAGGCCTGTACCTGTGAACAGCAGAGACATTGGGAATATCAGGCAAACAGTCTGGGATTTCTTAATTGACTGAAGTGATCTTGGAAAAGCTGATCTGAGGGAAGAGACAATAATTCTCCCTCTTTTTTTCCCCGGTGTATTTCCCCTTATCTTTCTCCTCTGAGGTTCTGACTACTAACATGATTACTTCTCTCCCTTACCTGTCTGTGGATTTTTGGTTTCCTTTCATATCTAAATTTTCACAAGGCTTCTCATGGCAATATAATGCTATGGTATGGATCTGTGTAAGAATACTAACTGGGTCCCACTTTGCAAATACCTGAGTGTTTTCAGATCCTGCTGTGGTTGTCAAACACTTGCTGGTGTAACAAGGCTATTCAAATTTAATTTTTCAACTTCTCCAAGTCTGTCTATGCATCTGGAATCGGGAAGTCATAAAACAATGTCCAGCCTTGTTGTTTTGAAAAGATGGATGTTCTTGTGGCTAAGACTGGTGGGGGGAGAGCGGTGGGAGGGAATAAAGGCTTCGTTCTTATTTCTGTCAAATACTTTTTGGGCCTTATAGCATGTCACTTAGTCTCTGTGTATCTCTGTAGGGATCTTGTAACTGCTTGTACCTGTAGGGATAATAGCCCTTCTTCTCTCCTCTTATCCATCCCATTGTTTTGGTTTGTGAACTCTTACCAGTAAAAGACTGTTTTTTACAGTGTGTGTGTAATGAAATTATATATATATATTGTTTCCTTCAAGCTATGCCATAAATATTTTAAAGAATCATCTGTCGAAATATCTTAAAAAAAAAAATAAATCACATTTTTAGGAAAATGAAGTTCCCATCCTTCTGGGTCCTTCTTCTTTTCTTGCAGTCCACAAAGACAGCACAGCCTGTATTTCCTGAAATAGTCTGTGGTTTTTCTCTTCTGCAGAAATTGATGCACTGTATTTTGGAGTTGTCACCTATCATGAGAGTGATATAATCTGGGAATCTACAGGAACTGATGAATAAAGAGCTTAAGAGTAAGAACAGCAATTCAGGTGACTGTACCTCAATTGTATTCTGACCAGGATCTAAATGTTTTTAATCCTGGCCTCTTGAAATGTTTGGGTTTGATATGTTGTGTTTATTACAAATCTATAGGAACTTTATAATCTGTGAAACAGGGGAATGCAGTTATTGAATTTATATATGGAATTTAAACAAGTGGTGATATAGGAATTTCAAGGGGAACAAAAATTCTCATTTGGGTCATGATTTTTTTGTTTTGTTTTAGGAGGTGTTTTTGGTAAATTGTGTACGTAATGCAGTAAGCATGGACACTGTGATGTCGTAAGTACATAGCTATTTCAGATTATACTTAGACATGCCGAACTAACACACAAATAATAATAAAGAGAATGTGTGCCTGAGGAAATGCAAGTGATTACGCACTTGTGAAAATGAGAATCAGTCTGAATTTACTTCTTGTTACTGGGTCTCCCAGGTTGCTTGTAAGTAACAAGAAGTGTAGTTTGGGAGACCTGGGTAGGATGCTGCTGCCTGTGGTCATGCAAAATATTCTTTTGTGTATTTGTGTATGATGAAGGCTCAGCTCTCAGGGTTATGAAAGAGCATGGCCTTTAAATGAAAGAAGGAAGGTTTTCTTAAGCAATAAAAGATTGAAGATGTAGAGAGAATGAAAGAGGGAGACTCAAAATTCTTAAAATATCTTTTTTTAGTTTTGGGTCATCACAGTGAAATATAAAGTGAAGCCTTAAGACTTTAGTGACTTTAATCAGGCTTTTCTTGAAATAGTGAGCTTTTTGGCTTGTATTTGTTACTCTGGGGAAAAAAAATTGCTATCTTTGTTTCTGATGGAACTAGTTAAATTCAGGAAATTCTAATTCTGGGGCAAAAATGGCTGTTAACAAAATACAGGAAAAATATATCCTTGAAACTTTGATAACTAAAAGTGATTGAAGAAATCCAAAACTAGGGTTGCCTTTTACATAGTGCAAATTTTGACAATTGGCCAGACAGGTTTTTTTTATTATTATTTTTTAAAAGGCCGTGGAATGTTCAATTAAGTTTTTTTCATTTGTAAGGATAGGAGCATATCCCAATGCTCCCAACCAGAACAGAAAGTTGCAATACCAAAAATCTCCTAAGGAAGTCTCTTCCTGCCATGACATCCTGGGCAGGGTGACTTGAATAAAATTGTGAATGCTTCAGGGCTTGTCCAAATTGAGCAAACTCTGAACCTTTAGAGATTCACACATCAGTAGTGTCTTTGATGTGAAAGAGTTTCTGAGGCAAATCCAGGAAAAATTACTGTGTGTTGAAGCCTTTTGCCACTGCCCAGCTGTGGGATGGTGCCTCGCAGTGCTGCAGGCAGCAGAGCAGGGCATGGAGCAGAAGTGTTCCACTCTGATGTGGGGCGCAGCCACTGCTGTGAAGGTAGCAATGGGCCCTGGCAGCATGGGGATACTGCTTGAGCCTCTGGGGGCAGAATGTGGTGTGGCCATGTTAACTTCACAGCCTGTCCTGGTGTTTTTCTCAGCCCTTTGCTTGAGTATATGAAGTTCAGAGCCCTGTTCACACCTGTATACATTGATGCAACTGATTTAATGTCAGCAGAGTTGGAATTGTTTAAAAGTGTGCAAAAAATTGTCAGCTGGATGAGCAAAAAAGAGGTTGGACCAGAAGTCATGAGAATTGGAAGTACTGCAAGGATTGAGCTGATTTCTAATTCTTCTTGGGTTTTTTTATTGTTGGAGAGAGGGAGTCAGGGCAGGCAGGTGATTTCTTTTGGTTGTTGTACCACACTTAGGAAAACACATTTGGCTGATTTTGTTTGTTTATTTTTCCTTAACTCTTACAAGACTGTCTGACTGAGGTTAATAAGTATTGTGTTTCCTAGTCCTTGCAGCTGCCCCAGGCACATCAGCTGTCCTCCTGCAGCAAGTCTTCCCTTGGTGATTTCCCACCATTACTGCAAGCCTTCTCATTGCCTAGGGCCTCCAAAAGAGCTGGTCCATGTAGTTTTAACTGATTCTTTTTCTCCTAGCTTTACATTGTTAAAGATTAGGTATGGAGGAAGGAGGAGATAGAAAAACTACTCTCTTTTCTTCAAAATACTAGGCTAAAAAGCAAGCAGTTTACCTGTGTGTGCAGGTGTTGATTTAATAGGGCAGTTATTCCTGGGTACCCACATACCCAGAGATAGGCCAATGAACTTAATGAACTTTGTTCAAGTACAATAGAAACGTATCTCCAATTACACTAGAAAGTGAAAGCACTTGATTTTTCACACTGCACTGACTTTTTTTTTTTTTCCTCTTGGTTCAGCTTCAGATTCTCTGTCATGGGATACTCATATGTAATGCTTTCTTTTCTGATGGTTGGGCACCACATAGTCACTCCTGAGGTAGTAAAGTATCTTTTAATAGGAAAACTGAGGAAATAGCCTCTAATGATTTTTTGCAAGATGTTATTTCTACCTCTGCAATGACTGATTTAAGTCTCAGTGGTGGCCAACAACCAGGAAAAGAGCAAGACAGTGCTTTTTAATAGAAAATGTGAATCTTCCTTACAATGTTAAAATAAGGAGTATCGGATAATTTCCTTCAGAGACAGATAAAACTAGGTTCTGCCCAGGAGTGCTGCTTTCTCTGCGATCCCTCACTCAGGATTATGGTGAGTTGATATTCTGCTTACTTTGTGTAGGCAAGTCCACATTCTCGTGTCTTTGTTTTAACTTTCACAGGACTGCTCTGCTCTGCTAGCTGTTGGGGCAAAAGCGGCACTGGGACATTCTGTGAGGCATACAGGCTGCTTTTCTCCCTTCATTGAGAAACACTTGTGGGTGAGCTTTCTAAGCACGATCCCTAATCCCACCAGAACCAGATTCTAACTGCTTCTGGGGTAAAGGTACCATTTCATCCTGCTGAAAGCATCATCTTGGTTGCAGGCTGGATAACGGATGTTTCGCTTCCTGGGAAGAGAAATCCCTCCATTTGCTTTTCATTTTGGACTTAAAAATCACAGTAGTCTGCCTTTTCAATGCAATAACTTTGAAATTAAAAAAAAAAATTGACAGGGATCAAGTTGTAAAAAAAAAATAAATAAAAATTCTTTTCCATTTTGATTGAAACCACTGAATTGAAGCTACTGACTGAAGACTGAAAGCTTCATACTCTAGGACATGGAAGCTGGAACTGCACTAACTTAAAACTAAGTTAACATACTAGACAAAGCCTTCTATATGTGATTATTCTATAAAATATTTCTTCTGTGAAGAATTATAAGGGCATAATGTAAATAATAATGGGAAATTTTCAAACTTTCAATCTCCTAAAATTAAAACAATTTAAGAATACAGTACACTAAGAAATAGTATCATAATACTAATGGCTACTACTATACATCACGGCTATTAAGTTCTGAATACCTATTTTACTATGAAGGTAGTGGGAATGTGTAAGTGTCATTGCATTTGATACTCTAGCTTGGTTCATTGTAGCAGTTAAAAAAAGTAGTGAATTAAAATATGACTAAACATTAAACTGGGGAAATACCCTCTGTTCCTAGATTCCTGCTGTCCTGGTTTCAGCTGGGATAGAGTTAACTGTCTTCCTAGTGCCTGGTACAGTGCTATGTTTTGAGTTCAGTATGAGAAGAATGTTGATAACACTCTGATGTTTTCAGTTGTTGCTAAGTAATGTTTATACTAAGTCAAGGATTTTTCAGCTTCTCATGCCCAGCCAGCAAGAAGGCTGGAGGGGCACAAGAAGCTGCCAGAGGACACAGCCAGGGCAGCTGACCCAAAGTGGCCAACGGGATATTCCATACCATGGGACGTCACATCTAGTATATAAACTGGGGGGAGTGGGCGCGGGGGATCTCCACTCAGGGACTAACTGGGTGTCGATCAGCGGATGGTGAGAAATTGCACTGTGCACCATTTGTACATTCCAGTCCTTTTACTATTACTGTTGTCATTTTATTAGTGTCATCATTATCATTATTAGTTTCTTCTTTTCTGTTTTATTAAACCATTCTTATCTCAACCCATGATTTTTACTTCTTTTTCCCTATTTTCTCCCCCATCCCACTGGGTGGAGGGGGAGTGAGTGAGTGGCTGCATGGTGTTTAGTTGCTGGCTGGGGTTAAACCACGACACCCAATTGGAGTGGATTGAATTGGTGATACAGGTACTAGCTAGTTGTTAATATGAATAGAGTTACTAGCAGGTGATGGCATCTCAGCTTGAATTGCTTAGAGGCCCTAAGGCACTCTTCCAAGTGCCAATACTTTCCATGGCCACCTGGTGAAATAAACTTTGGTATCATCTGTTGTTGAGGCAAAGAAATGTCTCCTCAACCTAGCCAATTCTTCAAATTGCTTTTTCTTTGTTATATCTCCCTTTTGTGAAAGGAGTAATTTTAGCAACAGTACCATTTAGCCTTGTGATTGAGGTGGGGACTGAAGTCTGCACAAAGACATTTGTCTTTGTCAAGAGCTCCAAGTGTTTTGTGTGTCTGTTTTTCCACTGCTGTGTCCTGGATTTTGAAAGCACCAGAGCAAGGTGGCAACTCAGTGTTTGAACTGGTTCAGTCAGCTTGAGTTTTCTCCATAGTCTTTTGCACATGTTAAACTCGGAGGTGACTTGTATCTCAGCAGAACTATTTTGACATTTGGGTGAATGCAAAATAGGGACATGAGAAGGTTATGTGGTTTCCTGGTGTTAAATCTCTCCCCCTTCAAGGACATGCATCACTGTATGTATGGAAAGGAGTGTGTGGGTGTGTATATATATTGTGTGTGCATGTGTCTCCTGTATGTCTTTAAGACTTGACATAGAAACCTGATTAACCCCGTCCCCCAAACAACCAAATTCTTTGTGAGGAGCCATGTACTGGTGTCGTGGTTTCATCCCAGCCAGTAACAAGGGACCACCCAGCTGCTCATTCACTCCCCCTGCCCCCCCTCCACTGGAGTCGGGAGGAGAATCAGAAAGAGAAAAGAAAAAAACCTAGAACCTCGAGGGTTGAGATAAGGACAATTTACTGGGGCAACATAAAAAGAGAAGTTAGAACAATAGCAATACAAATAAAAGAATATACAAAACAAGTGATGCACAGTGCAACTGCTCACCACCCAGAACCTGACGCCTTGCCACTTCCCCCACCAAAAGCCAAGAGCGCCCCCACCCCCAGCACGCTCCCCGTTTATATACTGAGCAAGATGTCAAGATGTCAGCATGGTATGGAATAGCTCCTTGGCTAGTTCAGGTCAGCTGTCCCGGCTATGACCCCTCCCAGGTTCCTATGAAAATTAACTCTATCGCAGCTGAATCCAGGACAACTGGCTTTGATCAACCCAGAGAATGTCTAATGTGAGTTGGATGTGTACCCACACCTAGATAAAGATAAAATGCTTCCTACAACAGTGCCTTTGTTTTCAAAGCTTTTGTCCAGAGCACAAGAACTACTTTTTTTTTTCCTTTGAAAGAAACTACAACTAGTTTATTGCAAATTTGCAACTTCTGTATAAACGGGTCCTAAAATAAAGCACCATCAGTCTCTTTCCAGACATGAGATACTATACTATTTTAGTATCTATATAACTAACTTCTATATCAAAGGGCGAATGATCCTTATTTGTAAATGATGGGGCCATGCACTCAGAAGAGGCTTGCTAGTTGAGAAAAGCGGCAGCCTGAAAGGATGAGGCTACTGCGGTATTTTGCTTTGCCGCCTTTTGTTCCCATCTTTTGTGATAACGATTCAGTTCTTCCTTAAATATGTTGTGTAGTGAGGGAAGTAAAAAAATCCCAGTATGGTAAAATGCTGTGTTTAGATCACAGTACTTTGCTGAAGATTCTGAGCATGAATTGTTTCTAAACTTTGAAATACTTGGGAAATATTTTCAGTAGCCTGTGTCTTGGTACTGGCATGAAATATGGCAGCAGCCACTATAGTCACTAAGAAGCACGCACTAATACCTTTCTCATAGGAAGAAAAACATGTTATAATCAAAACAGTGGAAAAAAGTGTTAGCAAATACATCTTACTGTGAAGTTATATAAGTGAGGAAAAAAAATACATTCTTTCTTTTCCTCCCTTGTTTTTGTTTTCTGTTTCTTCACAGGCTGCTTTTTTTCTTTGGTCTAGCTGCTGCTGCATGCTGTAGGCATAGGTGTCTGGGTCAGGCCATTCCTTCGGGAGACAGCGCTGTTCCTTTTCCTCTCCTGTATTTTTCCATAGGCTGAAGATTGTGTTGCAAACATTTTAGTTAAATTTTTCAGTTTTTGCTGGGAGAGGTAGGAGATTTATTATTCAGGAATTATATGGAGCTGAAGTATGTGCTTCATAATGGGATCTCTTCTTGCAGCATGGGTGAGTTACTGCTTTCAGGCTGTATAATCAATATGAAGAGAGTAGCATTTTAAAATTAGAAATTGACCTTTACTGTCGTCTTCAAAGCAATGAAAATGAATATCCACATTATTTTACTTTAGAATGTTCCTCCCAAGTAAGCAATATAAAAAAAGAAGCTGATAATGTATTGCATTTTTCTGCTGAGATGAAGGGGAACTGGATGGTTCAGAGACCGGTAATAGGATATTGTGACCTTCCACCTCTGACCCATTTATTAAAATACAAGCCATGACAGTGGAGTCTAAAAGCCATCACTATGGGGTATACAGCTGTAGAATCTGGAACGGTGTATTTCTGAATTTGTAAGATCTGGACCACTTGCCACAAACTTCCACAGCTTCCTAGCTAGAAGCAAATTTAGCTGGAGCTAATTGAAAAGTGAACTAAGAACAAAATGAATGGAGGAAGCCTTGTAAATAAGGATATATTAGCTGTGCTAAACTTGGTGATTTGTATCCTTTCTGATCTGATATGTCTTGTTTGCTGTCCTTGTTTTATGAAGCTTGATTCAGAGTTCCCTTAATCAGTGCAGAATTGGTGCCGACCAGTTATCTTTGACTGTCACTTTCAGATGTTAGGAAGGGGTTAATGCGAACAAAGATGCTGTGGATTTTGCCTTGAGAAGCTGCTCAAAACTTACACTGTCAATGACAGCTAATTTTAAGCATTTAACATTTTGCTGTGGATCTCCTGTGGAAACTTCCTAACACCTTTTTTTGTCTATAGGCAACTTAAGCTGAGAGTTAGTTCTTTGAAGCCCATCTTAATTGTATAGCTCAAGTAATTATATAACAAATGTCCTTCGGTTTTATTTAGTCTTAATTATCACCTGGTTTTCCCTGAGCAGAAGCTACCAAGAAAGTCAAGAGGGTGGTAGGAATCTTGGTGTACCCCCATGCTAGCTTCACAGACTGGGTGATTGTAGTGCCAATGTGGCTGGCTTCTACCTGAAAACATCCTCTCTTCCCTCATATCTCCTAAAACCTGAGAGGACAAAGTAACCCAAGTTGCTGTGACAGGTTAAATAAACTGACTGGGACAAAAATCAAAACTGGACTTGCAAAGTAAAAAGAAAAGATGTTAAGTCAATATATTTTGAAGTTCTAGTTTGGAAGTAGTCAAAATTGACCTACTTTTATGTGGTCCAAATATTTCCAAAATTTTATAACTGGAAAAAAAATGTAATCTACTTTTTACACATTTTACCCTCAAATGGCAAGTTAACACAAGCACACGCATTCACTTCCCTTCCCCCCCATTTGTTTGAAATCCAGGACACATGCTTGCTCTTTTGTGTGCTATGAGGTCTTGAAAAATGTGTCTGATACTGGCAAGAACATTTTCATACAAACATTCACTGGATTGTGTGAGGGAGAAGACAGAAACCCCAAACATTTAGCACATTGAACTCTGGACAAGGTAAAAATCTGCTTTGGTTGTTCATTTCTGGTGTTCTTAATGTAGCAATGCCTACATTGCCGCCAGTAGGGAGCTTGCAGTTCCTGAAGGGTCATCTTACTCAAAGCAAAGCCGAGGAGGTTGTAGGCTCATTGACAAAAAGCTGTAAAGAACTTTCACACTTTTCCAGGTTACTTTATCTCAATGTATTTGTGGTCCTAAAAGATATTTTGCAATTTGCAATTACATGTTTCTCAGGAAGTCTTGGTTATAAAGCTGACATGGTTGAAATACTGGCTTTGCATCAAGATTTCTAACAGAATTAACATTTGAATCACTTGAGGCCCTATTCACAAAGCAGAGGAGAATTTGCATAATCAAAAATGCTTTATTTTGCATGCCAGTGGAGAAGCTAAGGATTGTAGCTGCGGCTCAAACAGAATTTAAGTGGTCAGTATTGATGTGTGCCTATATGCCGCTGTCTCTCAGCCTTGCTTGCACAAATAAGTACAAATCTATATAAAGGCAAAAGAAAAGGTTTGGGAGCAATGTATAGTCTTCATTCAAAGCCTGATTAAACAGGCTTTGCTTAAGTTCTCAATGTAAGCATTAGATGGACTTCCCACTCTACCAAATGTGTATGAGGGTTGGGGGCACTGACAGCTGGGCTGTTGCAAGAGGATGGATGTCTTCCTAAAAATATGATCAGTAAAAATTTATGAGCTTGAAAATTGCTCCTTCTATTGAGGAGGTCAAACTAAATAACCTATAAGAGTATATGTCTGTGGATAATGGGTTCAAGACTTTCTTAACACCTTTCTGTCGGATTTCTGCGAGTAGTGCAAGAGGTTTATGAATTGCATTAATAAACTTCCCATGTTGCCATCAGCCCATGCACTCATGTTTTTCATCTGTTTTTATGGCTGTGGACAAGAAGGTAGAATGTCACATTGAAAGAGTTTTTTTCTTTGCACGTGAATAACTCCTGATGAGAGTTCAAGAGCATGAAGCAACTTCTAACCATTCTGAGGCAATAGGAAACCTCTGGACCTTAAAAAACCCCTGAAGTATCAGGCAATTTTATTCCTTTATTTTTTTCTGATGAACTTCTGATGTGTTATTGCTGTTAAATCAAGTTCTTTATTGAAGTTTGGATAATGGAAGTTTTAGTTCCATGAAGAAATTTAGGTTATAATTATTGCAACTTCAGGTTATATGACCTTTAAAAAAAAGAGTATGATGTGATCTAGCCTTTTACTTCATAATGTATGTCAACCAATTCAATAAAAAAATTATCAAAGCATGTTATGAAATTTTTTAACAAATTTTGTGACATTTTCAAGTCTTAGTTGACTTCCTCTTAGATGGATTCAGGTGGGGTTTTTTGGGGGGTTTTTTTTGGAGTAAGTGTTGTGGAGTTTTTGTTATCAGTGCCATTTAGTTCTAATTAAATTCATTTATTTAAAAATATACTAATTAAAAGCTTGAGTTTTAAATAAAAAATAAAAGAAAATCATATTTAAATTAAAAGTTAAAACTATCTTGGATAATAGATATGCTCCTGAAGACAGAATCTATGTTCTTGAGCCTTCAATATCACAGTATGAGTTTTATTCTGGTGTGTGTTTGTTTACTTTAAATTATACCTCTGGAATAAAAATATTTCTCAGATCCACCCAGGTCTGGAAACTAGAATAGAAATTGCGTTAATCTCTATTCTTAAGGTTTTAGGTTTCAAAATACTTTGGAGTCTAAGCATACTATTAAAAGGAGTATGTCCCTTTCTGTACATTGGTTTGGAGCTGTCAGCAAAAAGGTGCGTTTTACTCTGGTTCCTACATCCAAGTTCTTTGCAGAGTTTGCTGTTTTTATGCTTGACTGAAGTGCATAAATTTCAAGTAGTTCAGTTTCTCATTCATTTGTTTTAATTACAGAGGCCATTAACCTTATAAAATCATTGACAGAATTATAAATCCACATCTTTGAGAATTATGTAAACAAGTTTATAAAAGTTCCTCAAGTGAAATGAAAGCCAAACTGTACAAAAGTACTAGGTTTTATTAACAGCACTTGTTCAAGCCCAACAAAATGTTGGAAAGATACCTGCAGGTACTTATACAGTCCTTCACGGCAGTGACACTACCACAGTTCCTATGTGTAGCACTCATTGTGTAGTTAAGGTTAAAGATACCTTCAAAATATGGATACCCAGCCTTAGTTTCTTCTCAAATTAATATTTCTTAATATTTTACATGTAGCTTATTGTCATCACAGAGACCTTTGGGAGAGGAATGTGTTTTACTGCCTCAGACCAGGTTTGTTTATCTGTGGAGATCGTGTCTGTTTGTTTCAAGTGTTATCAGGTTGTCAAAGGCAGGCATCCCAGCCAGCTGGGGGAGAGGCATTTCGATGGGCCTGTTGAAGTCTGTGATCTGTCATCACTGCGATGCTGAGCCCCAATTAGAAATAAGTGAGTGGTGTTCCTGTGCCTGTTTCATGGACTGATCTTTTCTTTTTCTGTTTGGGAACATTTCATTTTTGTTCTGCTTTCATAGGGCTAGTGCTATTTAAAATACTGAACCGAGGTGGGAATTTAGGGAAGATGCTTAGCCTTGTGAGTGTTAGCACTTTGGCTGCCACTATTTTAACATGCATATCTGAACTGGAATGTGCTCTTAGACTTTTGGGTGTCATCAGTTCTTGATTTTTAGCCAAAGCTTTCTGGCATGTATTGGAACAGGGATTTAGTATTCCTCATTTAATAATTTCCTTCAGAGGTGCAGTTTACTATTGCAGAGTGTCTGATGTAGCATACAAGCTAACTAGCCATGCTGATGGAGGAAAGAAATTCATTAGTGTCTATGGGTACTTGCTTCTGTCCTAATTCCTGTGACCTTTTTCAGGTCAGACTGCATTCTCTTGGTAGAAAAACTCAGCCCACAAAATTTGGTGTCTTTGTTGAAGTCATTCTTTAATTTACTTGGGATGAGGTGACGATAAGCAGCAAATCACTAGTAAAGAGCTCCAAGGACTTCATAGCGCTTGAGCTATGTTTTCCTGCATATTAAGATGTTCTTAATTTTAGTTGCAGAAACTAAAAATGCATTTGACCTTTTGCAGTATCTCAAAATACTGTTGCAGATGAGCTTGCTTCAAGAGTTGCTTGGAAAAAGGCTTATTTAGAGCAACACACTTGCCAAAGACTTTTCGGAGGTTCAGAAATTACTTCAAAGCAGCGATAGTTTTGTTATATTCCTGAGCCTTGGTGTTATGTGCATAACATTGTTGCTTATACTGAACTTCTATTATTATTATATTGCACTGAACTTCTGTGCAGTTGCCTATCACTGAGGAGTCTTGTCTCTGTGTTGGACAGGTTTGTTTGCGTTCAGTTGGTGAGATGATACAGTCTCGTCTTTGACCATGCAATACTGATATAAGGAGATGATATCCAGTAGCTCCGTGATGTTCAGGTCCTGTATTGGCAACCTACTGATACACTGAGTGGTCTTGTCCAATCTGTGCTTGGTCAAATCAAATTAACAGCTAAAGTTTGATTTTCCTCCTCACTTGATTTTTGCAAATACAAAGGAGCTCATCAGCTGGAGTTGCTGCTTACTGATTCAGCCACACAACCTGTTAGTATTTTATTTGCTTTAGTCTTTCTAATTGAAAATGGAAGTTATAGAGAAATACAGTGGTCTAGCATGTTGTAGTTCTTATAGATCCTGCTGCTTGCTAAGGTGCCCTACTTGTTTTCTGTTCCCTTTCTCCTCAGGGACAAAAACCTTCATGCCTCACGCATTTGGTTAGCAAGTCACTTTTGTGTTCAGCTATAATAATAAACAAGACAGATGTAAAGAGACCCAGTAAAGAATTGTCTTTATCTCAGGGCTCATGTACTTTGTGGGATGATGAACCAAGATTTAAGCTCTGGGTTTTTGGTTTGTTGGCTTGTCCTGAGCTTATGAATGGCATTCAAGTCTCCTTGTGAAACTGGCTTTTTAAATGGCAATTTTCATTGCAAGCCCCACTCCACTTTGTATTTAGTTGTGGTTTTTTTTTCTGATATTGGCAGAGTTAAAAACTCTGCATGCATTATTCATGTGTTTTTGTCCTCTTTCCCTCCTGTTTTCCCTCTAGCCTTCTTGCTCGCCTTTCTACTGTGCTCTGGCAGACTGAAAGACTGCCCCACGGAAATGCTTGGCACTGTCCATGCCTGGGCAGTGGTAGAGAGCTAGGAGAAGTGGCAATTAAGAATAGATGTTGGTGTGAGGATCCCAGGAAGAGGATTGTAACTACAATAACTGGTCTGGAAGAATGCAAATTACAGAGGCCATTCAAAGCAGCACAAGATGTAGAAAGCAGTAACAGGAAGATGGGAAGGGTTGGTAACTTTGGCCTCAGCCAGGAGCCTCTGGGATGGAGATGGGGAGTCTACTTGGACAGGGCTAGTGTTTCCCACCGTTTTTGTCATTAGCGGGATTGAAGAGAGGGGGTAGCAGAAATGGAGCAAGGGGCTTGGAGATGTGTTCAGCCAAGAACAGGTTTAGGATTGTGATCTGGGGGAAACTGTCAGAAGAGTTTTGCCACTGACAGTGTCCCATCTATAATCAATGTTGGAGTCCAGACTTCTTGGCTCAAACTTCCTCTGCTTCAGCCAAAAATACCTGAATATTTAAGTGTGCTCAGGGAGGATGGATTCTCTGGGAGATTTTAGCTGCTAAAGTGCAGCTTTAAAGTACAATTTTCCACTGACTAGATGTAAACTTTGACAAATTGGACAGATTTTCACAGAAATGAGAAGTGTGTCCTTGACCGGAAATGTGACTTTTGAAGGCTGCCTTTCAATGCATAAGATCTGAGAACTGTTTGAAGAAAAGGTCACCAACATTAAAGAGTGTATTTGTTCTCTAGTCCTCTCTTGGGAAAGGCTGACCCGTTTTGACTGGAGCAAAGACTGTTAGACACAAACTGTAAAAGATGAGGACGTTTGTTTAAAGTTTGGCAACGCAATAGGATAGTGTCGTCTTACAGGAACTGGTACTTTAAGAGGCAGTGCGATCAATTTTGCTACTGTCATTGTTAATTACTATGATTCCGTAAAAAGAATTTTATCTGAAAAAGCAAACAGTAAATTGCCATAATCGTAATTGATGCATGACACAACAGGATGGAAGAACTGAGTATATTTTAAGAGGGCTGGGAAGCGATGTTTTATATCTGTATGTAGTAGATTAGACAAGCTGTTGGCTGTTGAGTTGTCCTTTTAAAAAAAAATACCTTACCACCTGTGGTGTTAATGGGTTATGCTGGCAGAGCCCTTTAATGTATTTTCTCACATTTCTTGGGTGTGTTTTAATTATGTTGTTGCTCGGAATGCCTTCCAATATAGATTTAGACCCATAGTTTGATTGGCATCATGCATCTCCACAGGTAGTTGTGAATCTGTACTTGAAAATTATGGGGGTGTTTTTAGCAAAACTAGGAGGATAGAAATGACTAGCTTACCTCAGCTAGGTCTCTTCTAAGCACCACTTAACTTCTGCATCACCCTGTCACTATCAGCTGTGGCTGTCAACTCTGTGAAGCTGAGACATTCCTTCAGCCCATCTTTTCTGTTCTAGCACCTCTCCTGCTCTCTGAGGGCCAACTGCTTTTTAGAGAAACATGCAGGTTTTACCATCTTTTGCTTAAAGGAAAATTTTTGTCCTTTAAAATGCAAATTTCAAAGTTGAACAATGTCCACAAGTTTTAAATAAGCACATGCTGCTGTAGCCAGTGACATGGTAATACAGATCTTCACTGCCATTTAAATGTAAATTTGTGAAGTTTGCAGTCATCCTGATTTAGATTCAGTTACATTCCAGGATGAATAAAGCAAAAATCCTGGGAGTCCTGGTTTTCTGTTTCGTCCCAATCACTTGCACCTTAAATTCAATTAACATTGTTGATGGGTGCTATGAACTGCAAGAGTAGATGACAATAAAATGACAGGGTGAGAACCGAGGCAATACCCAGAGACCACAGGGCAAAGGCAGGAGGAAGTCAGTGTATCCGTTCCTTGTGAGCTGATGGGGCCTTTATATGTGAACAGAATGCTTAAACCATATTTTCAGATTATGTGATTGCAAAGTGGATGACGAGTAGTGTTGGTACCAAAGGTCTTTGCTGTTGGTGGTACTGCATTGCTAACGGTTTCTGATACAAACTCTTTCACCTGATGTAGTTCGGAGAAAAATTTAACCTACACTTGAATTAACACTGGGTTTTGCTGCTGTAGTGTCTGCCAGCTTGATTCATCCCTTTATTACTTTTTTTTTCATGTTGGAAATTAGTTTACAATTACTTGAGGGAATCTTGCCATTTTCTAGTTTGTGTACTTAGCATGTTTTTGGATGGAAAGGAAAAATGTAATTCGAATCTTTTAATAGGCATCAAAGAGATCTAGCCAGAATTAAGGTTATTTCCTGTCATTAAAAATATTTTTTTAATGTTGTAGATCTTACTCATATTCTAACTATGCTCAAAAATCTAGTTGTTCATTATTTTGAGTTGCTTTTCAGTGTAAGTTACGCTATGACTGGATTTCATTCACTTTATTATGAAATCCTTGTTCTTTTCTCATACTCCCTCCACATCGTTCTTTTTTCAGTTACAGAACAGTATGCCTTATTTTCACTGTGATTGATTTTGTTTACTAAAATATTTGTAAAAATAAATATTTGCCAGCTCTCTACTGAGACCGCCTTTCTTTAACCTCTAAATCATTCCACAGGAGACAAAGAGGTGCCATGTTCATTCCAGTGTTATTTTCCAGCTGTGGGCAAAGAGGCATGTTGAGCCTTACCCACCCAGAAGAAGAAAATTGACATGATCCTTTAAAGGCTTCTGTCTCACTCTGTCTTTGAAAAATAGCAAGGCATATGCCACAAGCCTTTTTTTCTGCCACCGAAAGTGTGTGCTGACAAATCTGTCTTCTTTTCATGCAGTGTTTTTGCTGAAGGAAAAGGCCCACTGAGAACTGTAGCAAAAGCAATTTTTTAGAAAAACAGCTTTTCTGTAGAACTCTTTGTTTAAGTAGTGGTTAAGGTATGCTGGCAGGCAACTGGGTTTCAAGTTAATGCAGTTAAGTTCTTTCCTAGGATGCCTTTTGGTCTTCTATGTACAAAAAAGTTATTCATTGCAGGTACATAAAGGTAAGTGATTTCTTGTTATATTGATGCATTGGGAAAAATGAGTAACAAAACTCACACTGACTTCAGCGGGAACAAGTTTCAGTGCTGGTACTCAGTTATTTAGTCCATCATTTAGACAGTGCAGTATTACTACTGCAGGTATACCATTTACAGCAGAGTATCTTTATTACGGTTGCAAAGTCAATCATTCAGAAGTTGTCAGAATTACGTTTACCTGTGAAAACTTAATTTTGTCCCTCTACTTGTACTGTTCATTCCTTAATTACACAACAGCACCATGTTCACTTCTGCTATGGGATCTCTGCCTGTGTCAGATGATGAATGTTTGATTTAATTCTGTGTTCTTGATGGGTGGATTTAGCTGTATTCACCTACTGTGCATTATTAAAACACAGATGTTTTTGAGATTTTCTATAACACTTATCACTGTACTCTGACTTCATAAATATTTGTTCATCTTCTCAGCACCCCACTTGCTGAGAGTCCTTTTAAATGATGATTTTGAGATGACTTTCAAGGTACTTGCATAGCACTGGGTAATATTAATGTACAGTGTTTCTTGGGGTTCTGTAATAATTGTGTGCACTCTGTGGTTCTGATAAGCATGAATAAAGATCAGAAGTTGAAATGTCCAGAAAATGAGGAACATGGTGATGATATCAGCTTAAGTGACTTAATGTGATGCTCAGCTAATGGTAGAGGTAAGCATAAAGATCAGGTTGATTTTCTTCTAACTTGATCCTGGTGGACTTTTCAGCTTCTCTGATGGATGGGCAAGGTCCCAGCAAGGTCCACTGAAGCTGGACAATAAAGCTGGATCAAGTTCATACCTAGGCCTGTATAAAAATAAAATTTAAGCAACCACTTCTTCTATCTGTGGAAAAAAAAAAAAAAGAAAGAGCTAGGAACTGTTAATGGGTTCAAGCACACAAGTTGGTCACTGCATGATATGTTAGGCTGTGAACTTATATGTTGTTAAAGCGCGAGATAAATGCAAGATAGATATGTAGCAGCTGCGTGCTGAAAGCTTGTACCCTGGCTTATCTCATGGTAGTGACTTCAGGAGTATGTATCTTGGAGAAGCTGAGTTAGTGTTGCAGAAGCCCCTATAGTTGTAGTCCATCTTTGCTTTGAGTGCTTGGCATGGCATTCTTTATTTTAATTAGAATTTTTGTTTATGTAATTTTCTAAGTGCTTGAAAAAGCAGGTGGAAATCTGTATTCCATTTTCTGGTGTTGTATCTGCACTCCAGTGTTTCATCATGTTTGTGAGCTCTCATATGGACATGTCCTGCTTGAACTGAAATGCTAGCTGGTAGCTCTCATAGGTTGCTTCTGTCTGGAGACTGATGCTGGAGGAGAATGAGGAAAACTGCCAGGCATTTTCATTGGTTCCTGCTCAAAGCAGTGGATTGGTAATCTTTGGGAATCTTAGGTTCTGTTGTGGGCATCAGTGGAGAACGTGCGACTGTGTGTAGGCTCTTGTCTATGTCCCCTTAAGTGAGTGCTTGCCCACCCCATACTCAGCATACTGTCCCTTTTCTGTCTTGTCTACATGCCCTTACTTTCCACATCCTCCATTTTCCCACATGTGAAGGCTGTTCGGTTGTGCTCTGGCTTTTCTTTCTCTTTACCCAGCTGTCCTAGCTTCCACTGTGAATCACAGCCCCTCGTATCGTCTCGCCTTTTCTGTATTCCTTCTTCCTTTCACACTGCTGATAGTCAGTCTGACCCAAAGAGGTGATTTCAAAAGCTTATAACTTGACCGAAATTAGAGGATTTTCATGGAGATGGAAAAATATGTATTCATATTTTAAAGGCCTCTGTACTTCCAGATTTTGAGTATCTACTCCAAAACATGGGGTTTAGAGGTTGGTTTTTTTCCAAGGGGAAAGTTACTCAGCGGATTACAGAAGTTGTTACTAAAGCCTGTTTTTTGGGAGATGGGACAAACTATTTAGACTGAAAACTTCCAAAGAAGACATCCTAAGGTAGATAGATATTTATATGAAGACTGTGCCTGAAATTCAGCAAGATAACAAGGCTAATAACCACCAGTGACGGTTTTATTAGTAGGCTGTGCTACTAGTCCCAGTTATGCTATGTGTGCATAAAAAAGTAATAGACTCCTGCTTTCACATGCTACCCACATTGGTGGATTGTTTTCTATACAGACTGGCATATTTTTGGTTTAAACAGTTTCCTCCTCTTGAATACTGGAATTGACAGTGAAGGCAAGACGTGACTGGCTGCTACATGATAGGAGCCGCACATTACAGTCTTTTTCCATGAGAGTCTGGCTTTGATAGGACGATGTCTCATTATTTTTAACCTCCATCTGTACTTGCATCTGAAAAGCATTGGGAACAATACACAATGCATAAATTTGTATCTAGAACATAATGAAAGAGACATTCATTTCCTATGGCAGCAATCTTCTGTGTATCTGTTAGAATAATATACTGTAGTGCTTTTCAGAGCTTATTTGATCAGTCCTTCCAATGCTTTGTTCCAGTTCAATGGGCAAAGAGGTTTCAGCAGGTTTGTGACTTGCCTTTTGCTTAGGGGACTAAAGCCATAGCGAAAAGAACCTCTGAAGGTGCCTCTGTGTTGTTACACACGCTCTTTTTTCTGTATTTCTTCTTTAATAACATACTACACTTCCAAGAAGGACCAGCAAGTAGAAGTTTCACAAATAAGAAAAGTACTTGGTTAAAAGTTCAACCCACTCATGTCAGCCTGAATTTCAGCCTGAGGAGGTAGATGCAGTTAATGTGATCCATGTAGTCCCTCCAGCAAAGCAGCCTACAGTTGAAGGGCTAGCAAGTCCTTTCTTGCAAGGATGTGAGGCACTGTGTGCTTCCCTAATGCCAGACTGTCATTTTTTTTTTACTTAATGAAAACTAGAGTAAGGACCATTTGTTAAATCTCACAGAGACTGTCATGAGGTTGGAATTGTCTGTAAAGAAGGTAGTTCAGCTAAGCCTAGATCATAGCCCACTGGAATGATTTGATGCCTTTTCTGTTCTTCCTGTAGTTCATGGATTCTTTTCAAATTTGTTAAGAAACTTCCTCCTAGAAATTTTTCAAAGCTGAACAGTGACCTGTATATCTTTATTGCATTGTGTCCACTAAGATCAGAGTGGAAGCTGACCCATTTTGTGCATTTATATGTGTGCAGCTTTAAAATCAACTACATGGGATTACAAATAATGATCACTCTGCAGAATATATCCTGTGGTGAGAAGATAGGAAGTCTGTGGTCAGTGTGATGTTACCCTAGGATGTATAGTTTTCACTGAATTGAATTTTGTTGTATTAGGGTATTGTTGTAGGAAAGCAAAAGCTATTTGCTTGTAGTAAATTATTTCAGATGAGTAAACTGGAAAATAGTAAAGTGTAGATTTGGGGACTGCATCTCTGAGGAGGAAATTTCTACACATTTATTACTGCAAAACCAACAGAGTGCTGAATTCCTGTCTCTGTGCTAGGTTTGTAAGTAATGTTTTGCACACAGAAAGTCCTGCTGTGTGGGAAGTGGATGAGAAGCATAAGGGACACTGTGCTCCGAGGCCAAATTTTAAAAATTGTGTGTTTGTTCAGAAGACATGATGAGGGGAAAAAACCCATGAATGTTTTCTCACTAAAAATGCCTTTCCAGGAGAGCTCAGAGACTGAACCCAACTGTTTATGCGAGGAAGCTGGCACTCTGTCAGAGAGCACCGTTGTGTCTGCAGAGTGTGACAAGCACAGAATTTTACAGATACGTTGTTTGGCTCTGAAGCACAACAAATTACTTGCTTTCACAAATTTGTGTTACTGACTAGAATGTGCATGCTTTGGTGTCTCAGAAATTAAACAGGGCAGCAAAGATGCACAGTCACATTAACAATATTAGGTAGGTGCAAACTGCCATGATGTGCTGTCTTCAAGAGTAAAACTCTCCCAGTGAGGGACGTCTTCCTGGAGTGACAGTGAGAAAGGGTGAACACTGTGTGTGAGGAGTAGCATGGGAAATTATGAGCACTGGTGCATGGTAGCCCCCAGAGGACACCTCACCTACTATATACTGAGCTAAGCAGGCATTTTCATAGCTATGCTTTTTAGAAAAATGATGGGAATATCACAGCCTTTGCATATAGTAGGAAATCCGAGTATCAGCAGCAGCTGTACAGTACAGTGAGTATGAACAGTATGGGGTTGAGTTCTTCTACTACTGCTGAGAAAAAGCTTCCAGGTCACTGAAGTATCAGTTTGGAAGTCATGGGTGATTCTTCTAAGGCCACAGTGGAGATTTGTGATTTTTCACAAAGTGAGAACAAGATGGTAGTCAGGAATGGCAAGACTGAATTAATTGTGGCAGGATGATCTGAGGACCATAATTAATGTTCACGCTTAATGTACTTGCCATGTCCGAAAGTACCATCTTTGCTAGTGCTGCTGATGAAAAGTTATTCTTCCTGCATGTGGCCTGGGGATCAACAGTAATAGTTAATATCGTTGATTTTGACATACAGCTGTGAAATGTTACTTTATAGGCATGCTGGAATAGCCTTTTTCAAAACACTCCAAGTCTTCTAGAGGTATGTCAAGGCTGATCTAAAAGTCACACGGCTTTGTTAATGGAGTGTCAGGCTTGAGCTGATGCTGTAAACCCTGCAGGGAGCAAAGCACTGTTTTACTGATGCTACTCAGGTTTTGGGTAAGAGTTGGCTGCAGTCCAGCTGGCTTGGCTTGCTTGTGGAGTGAGCATACTTTAGAATGCAGCTCATCTGGGAACAGCAAAAAGCTCCTTGACCAATACAAGCCATAAGGCATCTTGCCAGGAGCTCATAATAGATGAGAGCATCCCCTTGTTGGAGAAGTCCGTGATGGTTATTCAAGTAAATACAATGTGTTCCTTTAGGTATGCAAATATGGTTATTAGCCCTTGGTGGAGAAGTGCTGAGTGTTGGTACTTTTAGTGGCTCAGATCATGTACTTATTTACAAGGCACAGAAATTTATCATCTTGGATGTTGTTAATTCTTGAAGTATGTCACCAATTCCTCTGCCCAGCTTTTGACTGCTAGAATTTGCTGAAAGGAAATGTGCAAACACAGGTGACAGAACAAGCACCTGCCCATTCAAATGGGTATAATATTTTGTCCAAAGTGTTTTAAAAAAGCATTTTAGCATTATTTGCTGCTGTCTCTCCTCAGAACTCTCTGGGAAAATGAATTAAAAGTGCTGCCTTCTGTTTATCTTACAGTTAATACTGAGCATAAAAAAACAGAGTGCCAGCAGTTTTGAAGCAGCATTATATAATTTTGTTTTTAAAAACACATGCTAAGGATACGGTGAGTACTAGTACATTGGTCCCACTTTTGTGAGTTGTTGCAGTGCTTTTCCAACAACATTTTAGTATTTTTATCTTAAAAGAAAACAACTCTGTGTGAAATCTGTGGGTGATAATCACTGGACGGAGATGGCATTCTCTGGGACAATTATTTTATTCTAGAGGTAACACCAGGCACAGCAGCACCTGACTTCTTGCTGAGCTTCAGTAGCAGCTGTGTTGGCATCTTCAAAGGTGAAGTCAGGCTTGTCTCAGGCTGATGCTGATAGGTTCCCTGGACTCTTTTTCATTCTCTTGGATGTGAATTTCTGGGGTTTGTCTTTGAATTAGTGGAGTTCATCCAAAGTTCTATCCCCTTCGAGCAAAAAGAAGAGTTGTATTGGTTGTTTGTTCTGAAAGGGGATGTTTCTGGAAAAAAGCACACCGAGCACCATCGATTTGTATTTAATTTTGGTTTTAAAGTACTCTGTGGAGGAAGAAACAGCTTTCCTATTTCAGATAACTTTTTTCTTTTTTTTTTTTTTTTTAAAATTTCCTTTTTGCCCCCTTTTTTTTAAGCAACAAAGCAGTGGTTTCACAGAGACAGGCAATCTTACCGGTAAGAGTCCTGATAGAAGAGCACACAGGTTATTTCTCTTACTTTCACCAGTTATGCTTGGTTTCTTACCATATAAATTGATAGTGGAATTGCTTCTTATTTCCACAGTGTAAAATTAGTGCAATTAAGATTTTGCTCTTTGTGCTATATTATTTACTGTGTATCACTTGGACTAATGCCAAAGACAGAAATCTCACCCTGCAGGTGATGTTTTGTAGTTCTTGTAATATATGGCAGATGCTGAATATTGAGGCTGTAAAAGGGGAGAATTGGATATTAAGAGAAGATAAAGAAGAATGAGGGAGGGGACAGAAGAGGAAAGACAGTGTTTGCAAAGACCTCGGGGTAAGCTGCTTTCAATGTACTATTTAAGCTTTAATAACCCATATACAGAATTTAGCAACAAATTAATGGCCAGCTAGAGGAATTAAAGGCCTCAGGTAATGATCTGAACAGCGAAAGCTGACATAGGTCATAAATACTATTACAGTTCAACCAAGCTCTGCTAGGAGGCAGTTGTTACATTCCCAGTCTCTCTGCATGTGTGGTCATTTGACAGGGTTTGAGGGAAGAGCTGGTAAAAGCTCGGTTACTGCAGGTGAACTCTTCTTAGGTTTTCCTCAGTTTAAAAAGTCTCATTTCTGGTAGAAGATGCCTTTTGGAACAGCTGTTCTGGTTATCTGTTGTTTGTATCCATACCTTTTTCAGTAGCAATTTTTCATTCTTGTCCTTTAAGAATAAACCAACATAGCCAAATCTCTCTGAGCTTTTACTCCAAGAAATTCTTCAAGTTCTTAAGATGAGGATCCTATGAAAATTGTGCCTGGCTCTTCCTTTGAGAAAAAAGCTTCTACTTGATTTGCTAAAAGTCAGTAGAGATGCACTGAGCAAAAGTTTAAAAAGAATAATTGTAATTGCAATAGCTGATTTACAGCTCACTGGCAACATATTCAGACCACAGGAAAGATTCCTCTCTGCTGACTCTCTGAATAGCATGAGTTGTGGAATGCAGGCCAAAGCAATCTCTTTTGAAAGATTTCTTCTCACCTCTTCAGCCAGGTGGAAGGGTTGCCTTATTTGCAGTCATGGAGCTTGCTCACACGTTTGCAATCCCGCCATCAGGGTATCTGTGATATACTCACTTTGAAGCTGCTGTATGGTATTTTCCCCTTTGCTATCTACCTTCTGCCTCACGTGAACTCCAAAATTTTGCTGCTGAGGATGCTTGTAGAGGAACACCAATTCAGCCAGATTACATGTTGCTATTGTGTTGCTTCCTAGAGTGATCAGTTTGTCAGATCAATCTCTTAAAGACCAGTATGAGAGGTGATATGTACTTACCCTAATTTAAAGCCAGATGACCCCTGAAGTTACCTCAGCCTGATGGAGCTCTATAGGACAGCAAGGGGTAATAGTGCCCTGGAAGCTCCCTAGCTTCCATTTTGCACAGTGGTAGAGTGAGACACCTGTTTGGTGATTCATTATTTTCTTCGACAAAAGAAGAAGGGTGACAGATGAAAGTTCCACATTATTCAGTACAGAAATATGCCACTCCTTTGCATGTCTTTGTATCTATTATTAAGTTTGCTGTGGTGTCTGATTGTCCTGCTCTGATGTATGCATGAGATGACAAAGCACCACCAACATAAAGACATGGGTAACACATGGCTTGGCAGTATATATTGCTAAAATATGCCATGTCTTGTGGACCATTAAATATGTAATATGGTATGAACATTAAATATATATTATGGTGTAAAAGATATTTAGCGAAGGGGATCACCTGGAAGTTCACTAGGTAAGTCTTTATTTTATTAATTATTATTTATTTTATTTATTTATTATTTATTTATTTTATTATTTATTTATTATTATGTCAGTAGTCTGTAAACATGAGGTAGTGCCATTAAAAAAAAATATGGTGAGGAAACACCATGTATTTATTCTCATGAGCTAATACAAATGTTTCCATCAAACCTGTCTTACGTTTGAGGGAAAGGATAATTCTTGCTTAAAACACTGTTCTTAGGATAGGTGTTGCACTTTGTTTAGAAAGTGGAGCTGCCATTGTGTTGGACAGAAAAGGTGATGTTTTGAAAAGATACGCTTGACTTTTATCTGAGACAAAAAATTATCTTTGAGTGTAGAAGCAAACTTGGTGTCTGGCTGATCAGATGTGAGTGACTGATTCACTTAGAGGCTGCATACGGAAAGGATCTCTAGCTGCAGCTCGTTTTGCCTCAAAGTGAGGTTGAGTTTGACCAGCAAGGTGGAGAAAATGGCACTGAATGGGAAGGCATGATCTTCAAGCACACTGAATGTGTGGAACTCTTGGACATAGAAGACAACAAAGTACAACTATTGGTTGTCATTTTATGAAACTCAGATGTCGAAAAGATCATTTGAGTCACTAAAAAAAAAGCCAATCAATGTAAAACATTTGGATTCTTTTTAAGATATCATTTATGTTTTGCTTTTCAGCTTCTCTTCTGAAAGGATTAAAACACGCTAACATTGTGCTGCTTCATGACATCATTCACACCAAGGAGACCTTGACACTTGTGTTTGAATATGTGGTGAGTAATGTAACTCATGTTCTGGATATGGTTCAGAGTGTATTGAATTTGATGGAAGAAGTCTCTTTACCATTGATGATCTATGGATCAGGCCAAAATAACCCTTTATGTTCTTCAGGAGAGTGGAGGCTATAAGAGATGATGCTTTGTAGTGAAGTGGGCTAAAAGTGGAAGGCTGGACTAGACCAGATTCAGAGATGGAGAAGTGGCAACTGGGGCTCTTTGAAGGACCTTATACTGTTTAGTTGACTTCAAGTTGGTTCCTTACTCTGCTTCCTACTTATAGTTTGCTTATTAGAGCTTTTTCTTTACTGATGTGATCCCATAATTTTAAACAGGTGAGGACAATGTAGATAGAAGAACAGGACTGAAATGCTTAACAGGTAGTTCCTTTATCAAAAACATGTAACAAGTTTAAATGGCTTTTGTTGTGACTGGTT
Organism: Elanus axillaris; assembly: GCA_026212715.1. Lineage (NCBI taxonomy): Eukaryota > Metazoa > Chordata > Aves > Accipitriformes > Accipitridae > Elanus > Elanus axillaris. Next base: position 25,442,789 of record JANZLQ010000095.1, read on the forward strand.
TGTGCATAGTGTCTTTTTATAAGCAATGTCAGTAAAAAAAGTTTGGTGCACACAATTTAGAATTTTGGATTGTTATTTTTTTGCCATGACTAGTGTTTTACCTACTAATTAAAACTTCAATTTACATAGTACACAGTGTGATGATCTAATTTTGTTCAGAGTATTACTTTCCGTAGTCTTGGGCTTGGCCTCCTAATTAATCTTTTTAGTTTTTCCAAGACAAACATATGGCATTTATGTAGAACTACTTCAGCATTTAGCTGTGGAGTTATGAAATGTACTATCATAATTAACCTCCCAGTTTTCACAGGTGGGTCCAAGAATATGTAATTTAAAAGAAACAAATTAGTTCAGAAGCTAGATTTTCAGTATAATATCTGCTATTGTGTTGTAGTCAGTAAGACACTGTGTTTATAAAGTCCAGTGATTACTAGTTTTAGTCTTAGTACAGCTCTGCTTAAGACAGATGGAATTGTTTTGTGTGTTTCTTGGGAGCATGCCTTAATTTTTACATGATAGTGCACAAAGCATCTTGTCTGGAGAAGCCATTAACCTTGTCTATTTACATAGAAATTCTACAGTGTAATAATGTGGGTATTCAGCTACAGGAGCCTGCAGAGCGGTTGCATGCAGTACATATATTTTTACCTCAGGTATAGGAACATTAATGAAAATTTAATTCCTTTTCTTAAAATTGGTTATTCTTCTGCTCCTGACTTATACACTGAATTAGCATAGGAAAAGCCTTGATATTTAATTTTATGTAATGGTCAGTGTAGACTTATTTGCATAATGTTACATGAATACATTTTGCAGTCCCCTTTTATCAGCAGCTGCAATTAGGTATATTCATCAGCACAAGTTAAGAAATGAGATATATAGAATTATGTTTCTGCCTAAAATAGGTGGTTTTGCCTATTACACTAATGTCAAATTTGTGGATTTTACATCCAGTAGTAGTGTTTACAGACTCTGGCTCTCAGCCATGCATTCCATCGTGTTGCTCTCTGTGATAAGCATGGACACAGACTTAAGCTTCATGCAATGGCTAGTTCATCTGAATTTATTTAGCTGTTTGTTTTTCAAGAGGGTGCTTGGGATCACCCCTGCTGGTGGTTGCACTTTTTTATTCCCATGGTGTTTGGTAGCTATTGAAACTGTTTCAGGATCTCATTTGTAATGGTTTCTAGCAACTGATCCAAGTAGTATTTTAGTATTTTGGCTAGTGGGCAGAGTCTCTCAAGTTGGTGTTCAGGACAAAGGGGGAGGACGCTCTGTTCTCTCCAACCAGCCTAAGGCCTGTATTGTAATGATGTTGTAACTTGCTCCTGTGCCTTGAGATGACAGAATTGCTTAACAAAAGTCTGTTTTCATTTTTAGGTAATGTAGAGTTATAGGCTGATCAAATAGCTAATGCTATCTGATAATGCTTAGTGCTGGAGAATGTCCATATAACCTGAATTGAATTCTTGTGGGTGTTCATGATACAGGTGTTAATTGCATAATGCAATGACCTTTTTTGTTCCTCTTGTCAAAGAGGTCTCATTCAGTGCATAATATGAATGTGCAGAGGAAAAAATTAGTTTTCCATTTAAATCTAAAAACTTTGGCTGGTTGACTATGCAACCTGGCTGTGTAACTGAGCTTTATAACTGTAATGTCTGTTTTCATCTGTGTTTTTTTTTTTTACACCTGTACATCGTTTAGCTCAATAATATGAGTGATATGTACTGAAATCAATAGAAATATTAGTGCAATTAAAATTACACAGTGGCATACATTTTTGAATGACCGAGGCCTAACAAACCTAAAAAGGTTTGTATTTGATTTACTTCTTAAAGTGACATCATGGAACTGATACACTATTGCCATTAATCACTATTGGCCATTTCAAACATAGTAAAAACCATTTGAGTGAGATGTCGTGATTAAACTAGGGATGAACAGTTAGTGATCCAAGAATTCTCAGAAAATGGAAACTTTGGGTTGCTAGGTCAGTGACAATTCCGTCGGGAAATTAATACTGATGAAATGTCTGAGGTTGTCAGAGGTGTTCGATTTCAGTGTTGACCCTGAAAGAGTAGACCAAAATTTAATTTCATGTAGCACCTTTCATTGCAAAGTGCATTGCAGTAATAAGTTAAAAGCTGAAAGGAGAATAGCCTCTGAAAGGAAACGTGGCAGTGATTAAATTCTCTATGTACCTCAAATTAAAATTTTTTTTAATGTGGAAGTCTGTCGGAGGAAAACATGACAGAGCTTTTTAACTTTGACCTTGGTGGTCCCCAGAAGCAAGAAAAGTCAATCTTAAAAAATTCTAACAGTTGAAGATCAGGAGAAGTTCATTCTCCATAAAAACATTTTGGTGGTGAATGTGAAGCTGGATGTTTCTGTGGAAGAAGAGAAGGGGGGGCTTGCTACTTTTGAATGAAAGAGCTTAACTGAAAATAATTTAGTATATACAGTACCTTGTTAGTAGGGCATAATTTCTTTGTATGCTTTGGTAACTCTTACATCAGCTATGATTGTTGTTGGTCGTTCAAGTGTACAGAAAAGGTAGCCGAGAGCTCAACTTTATCACTGGATGACTAAGAACCGTTGCTTGTTACCTGAGGAGTTTTGAGGATGAGCTGCTTGGAATCACCTCTACAATGCCTAAAGGGCTGAGAGTCTTTCATGTATGAATGGTAGAGAAAATAGTTTCCATATAGTTAACTGGGATGTGCTAAACAAGACCTGAAAACAAACTGTGAAATTTTGACACATTTTGCATATGGTATTTGAGACTGCAATGACTTTGGAAAATAAAAAGTCAGTTCAGTTTTACAGTTCAACGGAGGAGTATGACTGTTCACACAAGTTTTGTTCCCCTCCTCTCCAGGTTCTGTTTAGGTGTTAGTTTATGCAACCTTGTGGGTATGCCAGCTGTAGTGCAAGTTTCACTGATATAGCCAACTTTGCCCAACGAAATGATGAATTTTACAGGTGAGATCTCAGACATAATGAGAGACCTTTGAAGATGGGTTCACATCTGTTCATTCTAAAATAATGATTAGCTGCTGCCATTTGTTTCTTCACTTGTTTATTTAAAAGGAAGATGACTGTATTTAGAAACACTTAATTGCTGAAAGGCAATCCTAACCAATACATTCTGCTACAGGCTTGGTAGAATGATAATGAGGTTTTTAGTATTATGCATAATTACATAAGTATATTTCATCAATAAATGAATCAGCAGCATGTCCTATTCCTGGCATATAGAAGTGAGCTTGTATAGCAATACTTTACTTTACACTTTCAATATTTATGAACTAGATTTGAAACAAGAACAGATACACTTATGAATGGAAGTATGAGTAATAAGTATTATTATTTCTGCCTCAACAGTGAAAAAATTCCAGACTAATCTAGTAGCGTAATTTAAACCCAAGCATTTTCAATTACCTTGCCTACTTTAATCTTTGTATATGTTTTTCCTTCTCAAAAATTCCTTTCCATTAAAGAAGAAAATTTAAGTCTTATTGCTTCATTACAGCAGCTAAAATAGGTTGTTATACAATGAGTTGGCTTAATAAAGTTAGTTACATTTTCCTCCCATTTCCCGTAAGAAAAAAATGGGTGTGAGTTTCTTATATTAATGCTAATTGGAAATTGAGAGATATACTGCTTATCAAAATTAAGAGTTTAAAAACCTGGGAGTTTGAGTTTCTCATGGGACATCTTAGAAAAGTATTATGCAAGCAAATAGTCCACACGCATTACCTAAACGAATAAAAAAAATTTGCATTAAAATTTTTGAATTTCTTGTAATTGATGTTAATTGGTGTTCTGGTTTTACTTATTTTGTCAGGAAACCTGTATTGAAACTAAAGGTAGGATGGCACTGCTCATTTCTGAAAACAAACAGAAAAAGCCACATCATTGTAGTGGATGAGAGAGCAGGGACAGTTAGTAGAGTCCCAGAGCTGTTTTGAGCTCTGATCACTAGAATCATTCAGCAGTGCTTAATACCCAGAGGAAATTAGGAAAACTGGGCAACAGAAGAAAAGAGGGGTTTTCTAATCCTTGGCTGAGAGTGAAATTTACTTGGAGGCTGCATTACCTTACTTTGATGTGAGAGTGAAATAATGGGCAATTTTCTTCCTGTTTGAGGTCAAGATGCTTGTGTAGCCAGGTTAAGCAAGAACTGAAAGCTAGTGAAGATCTGCAACAAACCAGATGCCTCCTGCCACCCTCGTGGCTGACACCCCTACTTGCTATGAATGTGCTTTGTCCACCCTGGGAAGGAGCAGAGCCGTTGAGGGCTCCCAGCATGGGAGCAGTTGAATATGGTAGTTTCCATTTGCCTTGACCGGAGGAGGAGCTATTCCCCCGTTGGTTTAATTGCTGCCTCACACCCCAGTCTTGCCCCAAGTTGCACTACTTAAATTGCAGTCAAAAAGATGACAGAACAAGGCTGAGAGGCAGAGAGAAAGGAAATCCCCTACTGTTGAGAAGAGGCAGTAAGGGAATACTGCTCTTGGGAAAGCCTTGTTTTTCAAGTTTTAATGAGAAGATCAGAGACAGGAGCTGCTGATGTCCAAGTATATGTTGGAAATGCAAACAATGTCAGCTTCAGGAGGCAGGGAGGGATTCAGAAGGGATTTCAGAAGGAAATTGCTTGGTGCTTTGCCGAGAGGTAAAGACTGCTAGACATGGGAATCAGCAGGAAAGAAGGAATGAAAAATTGTATTTAAATAAAAATACTCTTGATAGGCTAAGAAGTTTACACAGGTCTAGGGGGAGAGGAAAAGATGTTACTCTGTTTGCGTCATCATCCTGACTTTGCAGGATCTCACAAAGGTCGTGTAGACTTCATACAGAGGGTGCATACTGATGAATAGATGTGTTAATATGATGAATCAAGATTTACAATCCAACATATTGGAGGCCGTGTGTAGCTGAATGTCTATTATTTGCACAATTTACCAGTGTTTTTTATAACCTTACCAAATACTGGTTAGATTTGCAGTATGCTTCGCACCATTTAATAATTAGCATCTATTATTTCTTCTTCTTTTTATTAAGTATTAATAAGTGTATTCAGTGTAAGTTTTAAAAAAAACAAAACCACAAAATCAAAGCATAAAAAATACCCAGAGTTGAGCTGACAGATGGAACACGGGAAATCACGTGGGATATTCTGTCTACCAACAGATCTCAATTAGCGTTTTCCTAAATTACAGGTAAAAATTTGAAATGTCATTGTAGTCCATCAAAAACACATACATGTAGTAGGATGCATATGCCAGCAATAACGCTCTACCCAGTACAGGTAAGGCCACCACCCAAAATGGTAAACTTGTACACACAAGGAAAACATGAATCAACTGGAGACCTGAGGGGGGAAAAACCAAGAATGAGCAAACATCTAGAATAAAGGCTTCTGAGGAAAAGTCAAAGTAAGTAGGGCTGTTTAGAGTTGGGGGAAAAAAAGATGAGGTGGTTACGAACCTTTAAATATATCGTAGAGAAAGACGGTGACCTATTTCCATGTCAATGGTAAAGAGGATAAAAAAGAAAATCTGAAATTGCAGTAAGGAAAGAGAAAGATTAAACTGTAGGAATGCTTCTTTAATTGTAATGATAGTAAAGCAGTGAAGAAGCTATTATGGGGTGATGGTTTCTCTAATACAGGCAGTCTTTAAGAACACTTTAGATGATCAGCAGAATAACATCATTGATAGTAGTTATAGGTAATTTGATTATTTTTCTAATTGAGATCCTTTCTATGTGTATCTTTCTGTATCTTAATTTTTATCAGTTAAATATGAATACTTGTAGTGTTTCAGTGACGTTAATACACTGTTACTTTCCTGTATCAGGAATTGAAGAAAAAAAAGTCAGTTTATTTTACTACTTTAAATAAAATTGAAAAAAAAAAATCCTTCTAGCTTTAGTATTTATTTTTTTATTATTAATTGATTATTTCTATGTTATAGATTTCTGGACAGCTCTACCATCAATAATATTCTGGTGGCATCCCACACATTCCTTATCTTTTGATTTCAGTAATAAACTGGCATTGTCCAAGTCACTCTGAGGTGAAACCTGACAGTATCTCAACTTGCACTAGAGACCATCCAATCTAATTAAACTTTTTTGTCAAGCTCTTTAATAATGTGGGTTGTAACTGCTGTTTAATTCCTCTTAAAATGAGAAGCTCTGGTTTATTCAGTGCAGACTGGAAAAACAAATACCAACTCAAAACTGACTGTTTGGAGAGTGACGATTGTCATAATTCTAAATCTTAAAAATAGATTTTTCCTTCCTGATCTAGCAATATGCAGCTTTGTACTACTTGAATCATATTGATAAACATACTTCTATGAAATCTTTAAAAACAGAAACTTGGGGTGAACAATTCTGGAAAAATAGTAATAATAAACCCCAGAGTCAGAATGAAGAGATCAGTAATTGCAGATATCTTTATAATTGGTTTATAGTTTTATCATATAAAAAGTAATTAAGGAATGGTGACTAAGAGGAATCAAGAATCAAGCCTCAGTAATAAACACAGCCAACACTTGAAAGTTAAAAGGCCTGTTCATTTTTTCTTGTTTTACTACTTTGAGTAAAGAGGATATAATCCATGGAAGCATCATTTTTCTTCTGTGCGCCTTGCAGTCTGAACTGCAATTTTCCCTATAAAATTTTTATTAATCTTACAATCATGCATGGACAGTTAAGATTAGGAGGCATGGCAGAAAACAGTCACTCAGCCAGTGTGAAGAGAGGTCTACCATAGGATCCTGAAGCTTTTAGAGAAAGTGTTTGCGCTGCTTTTTTCCTGCCCTGAAGATGGGATTTTTTTTTTGTAGCCTAGCACACCACCACAGTAAAGGCTCTTGTGCCTTTGACTTTGAGGACTAGAAGTCCCTCACAGTTTACACAAGCTGATGATCTGCTGCTAAGTTTTGAGCATACCAAACAGAAATTCCTATGGATTTTTGAGATGTCATTCTTTTGTTAAAATAATCTTACTAAATTAAAGTGTTTAGTGTCTCTTTAACCTGATTTACTAAGAAAACAAGGCTGATACAATTATTAAGATGGCTAGAGAATAAGGAAGAGGATAAACTGTGTGATGGGTTGACCATGGCTGGACGCCAGGTGCCCACCAAGTCGTTCTATCACTCCCCCCCCCTTCGCTAGACAGGGGAGAGGAGAAAAAAATATAACAAAGGGCTTGCGGGTCAAGATAAGGACAGGAGAGATCATTCACTGATCACCGTCA
>JANZLQ010000095.1:25457238-25467658 GCA_026212715.1 Elanus axillaris
CCTCCCCCCCATGATAACCCAACCTTTATCTGAGCTCTGTCTAGTTAGGCTACAAATTAATCACTAAAAGGCTACTGGCTTTTATTTTCTGTAGAAAAGCTGAAGCAGCATAAATAACGGTTTGTAACACTGTGTGTGCAATAATAGTTTTATAAAATGTAAACATAAGGTCTATTTTCCTAAGAAACTGAGGGGCTTTATGAAGACCTATTAGTGTAATAGAGAACGTTTGCCTCAGTGTGTTTTGCAAGACAATGCTAGTAGAGGCTTGGATGTAATTTAGATGGTGTGTTATTTGTGAGCACAGCTGCTTTTTTAATCATGCTTTTGAAAAACACCTAGTACAATAGCACCATTTATTTCTTCTAGCAACATTTTCATATAAATACATAACTTGCAGATTTTATTTAGTGTAGAATTAATTTTTTTAAGTTTGCTGAAACAATTTTGCATGCCAAATATCTTTCCTTTTGTCCTTAACACACATGTGCATGTAGTCTAGTTGCCCTTCCAAAACTTTTCACTAGAATTTCGGGCTGAAGACCATAAATTCCTTAAACTGAGTACAGTCTCTTGCCTTTATGCAGACAGATTTGCTAAATTTGGAAATATATACAACACTTCCAGGAAATGCTACACTTTACAACATTAGCTGACAAGTAAGTACCCTCTTGCAAGCCAGTGAGATGGGTGGTGTTTTCCTCTCTGCTGTTTGATGGCAAATGATTACAGATAAGCTGTAGGGATAACCATTTATTCACAAGGACTTTGACTTGCAGCTGAAAGAAATGTTACCAATTCAAGAAGCTCTCTATATATGGCAATCAATTTTACGTGTCTCTCACTGCTGGTAATGGAAGCTTCTGTCTTACCTGTCTGGCTCACATGAGCTGCCTCTTCAACACATTCTGAACTTGACATAGTTGTGGCTGATGAACAGAAAGGTATAAATACAGAAGTGTTAAGCTGCCTTCAGTTATATCTATTTATTATCCCATATGAATACGCACAGTATTTCATAAAACTCCACCAAGATTTTAATCGTTACATGTGTTGGAAGAGGGAGAAGCTGTTGTAGGGACCGTGTTAACTAAATCTCATGCACAGTAGAGTGCAGAATGCAAATTAAGGAGGCTTTTGCTCTAAAACTTTTGTCATTTGTCACACGAGTTGGGAGAATCTTCTACAAGAAGGCTCATAGATCTCTAAGACTTTGCTAGCTAATACAGGGTGACAAACAGAGGCAAGTGATTCCACTAGAGGGTATTGGCACACTATATATGGTAGTGCAATATAGATAATATCTAACAAGTCTCATTGTGCCATTATATGATACCTTTTAAAGTTCTTTCTCTTATAAAGTCCATATTCCCCAGAACCTCTTCCATTTTCTGGTAGCAAATGCATTCCTAATACCAGCTCAATTGCTATTAGGAGAACAAATGGGTGGTAAGTTGCTTGCCACCAAATTATCAAATGGCTCATGCCCAGATGGTGATTGAAATATTGATGTAGTCAGAAGACTTCTGGAGAGACTGAATGTCAGCTGAGCAGCATGATGACTTGCCCCTTCCTTGCACAACAGCTTTCAGGAGGGGGATAAGAGGGTTCAAATTCTTCTGTCCAAGCTTTTCTAAAAAAGCATCTATCCTGGAGGCAAGAGGGAAGGAAACACAGCAAAGGAGCTCCTATATTTAATAACACCCAATAAGTCCATTGCTATCAAGACTTTTAAAACAAATCTGGGATGGGAGCTTTAAATTAATAGTGCAAGGCTGGTTTAGTTCAGAGAAGAACTTGCATTTGTTGTTCAGAGAAATGCCACGTCATATTATAATCCTGAGGGTATTGCTTTTGGATTTAAAATGTTTATTATCTTGGTTATGATTGCTACATGAATTGTTTGTGGGTTTCCTCATGAATGTCTATTAAAAGAAAGAGAGAAAGAAAACGTAGTTTGTGTGTCAGATTAAAAATATCTAGTGCTTCTTATAGGGCTGATTCAAAGTTTTGCACTAAAGTCAATAGAAAACTGCGTGGCTTCCAATAAAAAGTAAAAAAACCCCTCATTTGTGGAAAACACTGAAACAAGTGACATATTAGCTGCAATCAGCTGAAATGACTTTCAGTGGTTCAAGTCATTCATAAGAATGCATAATAAGTGGTGAATCAACTATGTAAATTTTACATTAAGAGATATATATCACATTAATTCCTGCAAATTCCATGTCCTACAAGAGGCTGGGCCATATCAATCACAAAGGGAATTTTCTGGCTGGTATCAAAAAAAGTCAACTGGTGATGTGCCTGCTGTGCTGGTAACAAACCTAACTGTGGATGTGAACAAGGCTCACCAAAATACACTGATCCCAAAGCAGTGATTATTGTTATCCCTGATAACAAAAATGCATAAAATGAGCCACAAAAATGGAAACAACAACAAATATTACGTTCATGTTACAAAAGCCATTGCCTGTCTTTCCCATGATAACCCACTGGCTCCGGGAATTGATTATAATGCATATGAGCATGTCAGAAAAGAATTTTAGTGAGAAACCCTTTATGGAATATCTATTTTCATTCAAATTGGAGATTGAGGGATCAAGTAACATGATGAGATGTTCAAAGATTGATCTGTTAGAAATCATTTTATTGTTGTAGTCATTAATGAAAATGTTCTCCTTAAATATTCAAACACCTACAGCAGTATTAAAAATTAATCTATATACTGCATACCAATACTTGCCAATTATTTTTTTTTGTGGAAGGTAAATTTAAAAAAACTGATTATGCAAAGGGAAGTACTTGTTTAAATAGCTTGTTTTTCTTTTCTTGTAGCACTGATAGTATTGTTTGAATAATTTATTTAAAATTTAGTGATGGATAAAAATGCTTAGGTTTTCTGATTCTTCTCCTTCCAAAATAGGGGTTTACAATAATGTGCAGATTCTAGTGCTCTGCCTAATCTAATATAAAATTATCCAAGCTATGTAATTCCTACCAATTCTTTGAAAGATTGATTAATAGATCTAGCTAATAGCTTATCATTCCTAAAGCTCAATCTACCTTTTCTCTGCAGAAATAATGGAAATATATTCTGCAAAATAATCTTTAAGAATGCAAAATTTCCTCTCTTTTGGGGCATTATCAGATATGTAGACTTCAACGGTCTATTTTCAGATGTGTATACTCCAACAAGATTTTAAAAAATCACACACAATTTTACATAGGTCTTTGTTATTGTCATATTTCATTGTGAGCATGTCTGTTTTCTCTCCATTATTGCTTCTAAACATCTCTCAGTAAAATTATCTGTATAATTTCTTCACATTGTGTACCTGGTTTTCCATGAAATGTTCTAGCTCATGTTTTTCCTCACTGAATACCACTGGTTATTGTCTGTCCACACTTCTAATTTCTCAATTTCTGTTTGATTTCTGTCCATGATGACAGAAATAAGTTATCACTACACATCATTATTTCTGTAATCACTTCTTAATATAAAAACATTTGCAAATTTAATTAACAGATTTGTTACAATTGCTCCAAAATAATGAAGAATTTATAACAAGGCCAATAGCCTTCATGTTCAGTAAATATATTATGTAAACTTTCATGTGTAATTCTGAGGTGCATCTAAGCTAGGCTGATGGAACGTTGATGTCTAATAGTATTTTGAAGGAAAGCTTTTTAGCTCTGGATTTCTTTACATCTCTTCTGTAACTCAGACTAAATTTTATTGTTGCACTCTGAGAAAAGTCTTAATTTTTTTGCTACTAATTTGTCCTACTAAAAATGCAGTAAGTTCAATGATAAATTAACCCTCATTTCCACTGTAAAGTTGGATGAATAATCAAATAATAGAAAAAAAGCTGTATCTTCCAGCAAGCCTCCCAAGAGAGCGGAGTCCTTGCATTTGCATTTCTTTATCCAAAGGTTGGTAGCATCAGCAGTTTAGCATTTCCATTCTGCTTTACAATATCCAACCACTAAAAAACTTGCTGAATATTACATTAATGGATTGAGAAAGACTATTGTAGCTGATGAAATGTTTTTTTTTTAAATTTAGTATTAGTTTGGCATGACTTTAATTCTTTTTCTTCTTTATGACTCTACTTGCGTTGTATTTGTGGTATGATGATGTGGTATTTTTGCAGAGCTTTAAGTAAATTATGGGACTAACGATGTTCCCACTGAGAAATTAATGGTAAAATAATTTTTTTTTTTACACTTTGAATTGCTGTTACCTCAACAGTTGCCTCTCATTGATACTCAGATACAACACATCTCTTTCTCAAGCTGACGTTCAGTTTTATGAATAAATAGCAACATAAAAATGTGGCCTGTGTTAGGAATTAATGGCTCTTCAGCACCCACTGTACCCAGTCCCAAGCACTTGCCTTAGTAAAACAACTGAAAAGTATAGAAGTTGAGAAATGCTCTTATTTTCACTCTGCGTTGGAGAGATCAATTTACTTTGGAGAAAAGAAATACTTCTGATTTCTAGAGATTCTAGTTTTTTGTTAATTGACTTGGCATCACCAGCTGTGTACTGATGTTGCTATACCATCAACTGCTGTGATTCTGCCAGACTGAAGATACAAAGTAAGGCTGGGCTGGGTGTGCTTTTCTCTTTAAGCGCGTATTTCTGTGGGTCAGCCTCACTGTACAGATATATAAATAAAGTCTTCCAGGAACACATACAGTAGAATGCAGAAATTAAAATACTGTATATCTGATTCTTTATGATACTAACATGGTCTTAAGGAGTAAAAGCAACTTTTTTTAATCCAAGTTTCGTAATCCAAGTTTCCAATTACAAAAACTGTATGTAGTTTTAGTATACAACCACCTATGATACTAACTTCCCCTTCAGGTTCAAACAGCCTTTCCTCATTTTCCTTCCATGTTTCGTGTTTGTAGTATTATATTTCCCCATGCAGTTCTTTTTCCTTATCTCATTGGGGATGCAATATATTTTGTGTGTTCTTTATAAAAGATTTTTTGGCTGGAAACTGTCATATATAACAACAAATTTTGACAGATATGCAAGCAAGTTATTTCCCTACCTCCAATAGTACCTTTTACATAGGATGTGAAACACTGCTACACAAGTTAAGCTGTACTAGATACATAGGGAAAAATACAAACACAAAAACTTCCAAAACACCAAATCTAATTAGTTTTCTCAAATGAAGCTATTGGTATTTCTGACATAGCCTAAAATAAAATGCAAGCATTATGTATAAATATCTACAGCTGAAAAAAATTAACATATTAAATGTATTGGTGATACCTGCTTTTTAAAAAACTTCCAAAATGTTGTGAGTTGAAAAATATATTGGTTTAAGCTCTATATATTTAGAGATGCTTTAAAGTTGTTTTTTTTTCTTATGGGTTTTGTTGCCCCCTGCAACTCAAGTTCCAATGCCTGCATTTTGTGTAGTCAAGGTTACTTTTCTATAAAAGTGGGTTTTGGCTTACAGCCTCATGAAACTTATTTAGAAGGTCAAAGTAAGTGGAAAACTTTTTGCTCATACTTAAAGAAGCTACTCAAGTATGCGTTTAAGTAAAAGCAAGACAGATGTCAGTGAATACATATTTTAGATGCTCTTTTTTGGGATATTCTGTGACAAGCGCACCTGTTCTGCCAAATGAAAACATCACATAGGAATGAAGTGGCACTTGTGCTGGTTCAAGCATTTTAAAGCAGAGGTACCCAACTATCACTTAACAAAACGATATCTGTGGCACAGGAGAAGTTTGAGGTCATGCTGCTTACTGGGCTTAATCATGTTCATGTCTGCTATTCCAGCTTGTCCACCTGGTGCCACAAAAAGATGTTTCAGACACTTTGGGAAATGAGATGTAAACTACAGTTTTGCTTATAGAGCTGAGACATCTAACACAGCCACTTCTTAGGACAAAGAATATAGGGATCATGGCAGCAAAGTCTTTTCTGTGTGTTTTCTCTACAGACGTGAGGATGTGTTTGTGCTCCCCTCTCTATATGCTCGATTTGGAATTTGTAGGAATTACTCCAGTAGCTCCATCATATTGCATTTGCTGATCTGTAGGATTGGTAGACGAGCATTTCCAGGTTAAGGAATTATATTTTATTAATGGGAAAGTTTGCTTACCTAGGGCACAAGATTCTTCCAATTGTCGTGGACTGTTGCACAGCAATCTAAAACTTTCTTATTAAAAACAAGCAGATGTACAATTGGTACCTTTAGCCTTTGAGCAGGGACTGTACATTAGATAAAACAAATTTACTCCTTGATTCTTAAATATCACTCTGTTCTCCTTTTACCTGAAGTGTGTGAGCAAAAAAACCCATGTCCCATAACATTGTTTTCCTTTCATCTAACATGTTTTTGTGTATGCAATATATTTCTCTAGAGGATATCAATTCTTCTGAAATCAACCATTTTAATTTAGCTGCATGGTGAGTGATTCAAATCTTTAATTTAAAATCAATTTGCATTTGTATTTTGGTGAACTGTACATTGTTTTTTCCTCTCTATGAAATTATTCACATTATGAATACTTTGTATAAATGATCTTAATTGTAAGTGATGAATACAATTGGTTTCGGTTTGTTGTTTAAGTTAGATTGTTTCCAAAATGATAGTGGTATGTTTACTTTTATCAGAGTTGTTGTTACCCAACTGACTTCTAGATTACCTAGACTGTTTGTTTGTTGGTTTGTTTGTTTGTTTATTTATTGGCAGTAAATAGCTAAAGATGTAAATGTCATCACCAAATGATGAAGTTCTTGGCTCTGAAGTCCTAGAAAGGACCGAAACTGTTGTGAGATCTTTGTTGTCTACTCAGGGGTAAACCTGAGGTTAATTTCTCTACTAGAAGCACAGACTGGGATTTGCTTTATGTCAGTACTATAAAATATGAATTAATCTTAAATATATTTCTAATACCACAAGCTTTGCAGTAAAGAAATACCAATAGGATTGTTGGTAGTGCACTACTAAGATTGCCAGTCTTATAATTCTGTTCTGTCTTGAAAGTAAGTAGCCTTGAATCATATAAAGATTGGGAATACCTAATCTGTAAAGGGATGCTGAAAACCTCATTTTGCCATCATTGGAGTTGAGCAGATGGCCAGTAAAAACAGCCATGTGCAAATGTGTGTCCAAAAGAAATAAAAAAAGTCTAATCTATGGTCCTTGAAGGAGCAGGTATTTGAGTCAGAGGGAGAATCTGATTTTTGCTCACTGTTTGTTGTTGAAATACTCAAGTATTAAAAATGGAAGAAAAACTGACCCCTTCTTGGTTACCTCAGTTATTACCTATAACAGCTTGATAGTTAGGGTGCTATAGTGCTTTTAGTAGTTTAGAGGCTTTTACAGGTTGTTTTTGAAAAAGCTTTAGTTTAAAAAAGTTTCAATTATGGCCCTTTAATAATGGAAATCAGTACTGAAATCAGTAAGAGAAACACGTTTCACATTGTGTTATTTTATTTTTAGTGATTCAGACTTTTAAAAAATACAATTAACTGTTACCAGTGATAAACTGAGCACTGCAATATTGAGAACCTGAATATAAACAGTGGAATTAATTTAATTAATTTTCACTGTCTAGCTTAAGAAATATGCAGAAATGGAAGATCATAAACAGAAGGAAAAAGATGGTTTTCTTTCTTTCACTTTGATTTATTGGAAGAAAACTTAGACCAACTAATATGTTATAGGAGAATTTTGGTATAATAAATAAAAAAGTTACAATTCTGGAACAGCAATTTCCTTATTTAATACTGCTAATGGGAAAGTTAGAGATATTAATTTGTCAGTTACATCTGAATTGCATTAACTAGACACAAATAGCTCAAAATAGATACTGAATTGCTCATTACGCTTGCAAATACTACAGTACAACCCTAACCAGTAAGCATCTATTCTCAGTAAAAAGCAACAAGCAGTTTAAAATTTACACGGAAAACTCTAACACCTCATAAGCCTTCTCAGGTTAGTTACAGATATATTACTTTATTTTTGCTTTTGTCTTTTACCCTGTTGAAGCAGATTAAATGAATAAATGCATCTAAAACACTATGAAATTTATCTAGCTGCACTTATATAATTGGTTTTTAGAAATGCAGCTCTCGACAAAAATTCTGAAATATCAATCATTTCAAGAAACTAAGATATTAGAAGTAACAGGTTTTTCCCTTAAACATTATCATATACACTTATTATTGAACAAGAGGTCGTTTACATGTGAACCCAACTTTCTGGCTTTTTCCCATATAATATAAATTATATTAGAAAACATTCAGTACTAAGTAATGAAGTGGAATGGTGATTTTTGTGAGTGTGGTTTGTGTGGGTTTTGGTTTTGGGATTTTTTTTGTGTTTGTTTTTGTTTTTTTCTTTTGTAAATGTTAATCTAAGCAGTGCTTTGCAGTGGCTCATAAAAGAACTTTAGTGTCTGTAAATGTATAAATGTATTTAAATGTTTGTCCAATCTCACATATATAAAACTCTTAGAAAAAAATGAAGGCCTCATCTATGTACTGTTTTCTCTAAGGTGCAGTTTGAAGAATAATTTGGGGACAATGTGTGGTTAAGTGTCTACAACAGGAAAAAATCTCATATCTGAACACGAGTTCATCCATGTGAACTGTTATGCAAATATTTAGTATGTATGTTGAGTGATGGATATATCCTTGAAGAAAATGAGCCCTCCGTTCAAATCAAGATTAATATCAAGCACCTGTACAGAAAGATTGTGCCTGTGAGTAAGCATGCCTGTGTGGATCCTGCCAGAGTACTGTTCTGTGGCAATGAGCTGGATTGGGAATATGGGATCAGCTTCTGCAGGGCTGCTCAGAGGGGCTCTGTAGGAAGGAAGGGAGTATATAGCTCTCTAGCCCAGCAAGTACATTATTGCATGCAGTGCAGCAAGAGGCCCCAGGCTTTGTACTGAGTTTGCAAGGCCTCTGGGCTGCAGCTTGTCACATTTAGTTAGAATCAGCTTGTCAGAACATGTCTTGAGCCTTTTTTATGCTTGGATTTGCTGTAACAGCAACTTTTCTAATAGTGTAAATTTAATTTTATTAATGTCTGTATCATACAACAACAGTGTTTTCACAAAGGTAGTAGTGACAAGTAGTAATTCTGCAGAGAACAAGGTATTCATATTTCTAACAAAGTGGTGTAGCGTAGAGAAACACAGCCTGGTGAGACAACACAGGCCTTGAAGGTGGGGACACAGGATGCCCCACAGAGGAGTACAGGCATGGGATGATGAGAGGTGGCACAAAAACGGGCACCAGGGACCCCACAGCTTTAAATGATTCACCAGTGGTCAGTTAAAGAAGTGCAGACTTAGAAGTTGGGTGAAAACAATGTTGGGGCAGCAAAGAGAGTAAAGAACAAGTAGTTTGTATGCAAAATCCACTATATGCAGTAAATCTGAACCACTAAAAAGAGCAAGGTTTAAAAGAGTATTAGAAGGCACATAAAAATGAGCTTGAGTACATTCTAGAGAGATCATCAACATCATGCTCCTTGCAGTGAAAGAGCGAGCGTATGGGTGGCATTGGCCGCATTCCCCCTGCCAGATGGGAGCTGTTGGTGTTACAAGCCCAAGGGTCAGTAGAAGGGTAAGCATGATACCAGAGAAAGGGGTGGATACTAGGAAGTGTACCTATAGCAGTTTTAATTGTATAAAATATTGTATTGTGCAATAATACATTAACATACAACAACACCTTCTTTTTGTGTAACAACTAAATGGGACTGAGCTCTTTGACTACACTGTGAAGATTCTAATTATTCTAATAGAAATTCTTTGGCTTTACACCTGAGATGTGCTTTCATCTTTGTCCATAACAAGACTTTGAGCCTTGGGTATTTGCTGCACTGGGTTAATATGCAGGTAAAGCTGCTGGATTCCCTGGGCATCCTCTGGCCTGATATGGCAGTGGGCATTACTGCATTCAGGGCAATGGTTGGTTCCCCTGCAGCTCAGTAGCAGGGTTTCTCCTGGTTGCTCTTTCCAGGGCTGTGAACTACAGTTCTCTGTTGGGATTGGGAGCATTAGTGAGACCTGGTGTCCTGACCTTTTCCCTGTTGAAACAAGTTTCATTTAAAACCTGCACATGACAACTTAGTGTGAACACTTGCAACTCTTCATCATGTTTTCTTAACACAGTCTCCCCCCCCCCTGCTGGCTACATGCTCTGGGGAGCGCTGGTTACATTGGTCTACAGCCTGGAACAAGCATCATTTTGTTGTATGTTTCAGTGTTGCAAATAAAAACCTCTGATGCTAAATACATCCTTGGAAAGAGTCTTAAAATGCACAGCTCCTTCTGTCCAGTTGTGATGGGTTGACCCTGGCTGGACGCCAGGTGCCCACCAAAGCTGCTCTATCACTCCCCCTCCTCAGTTGGACGG
>JANZLQ010000095.1:25472347-25495677 GCA_026212715.1 Elanus axillaris
TTATCAACATTCTTCTCATACCTAACTCAAAACATAGCACTGTACCAGCTACTAGGAAGACACTTAACTCTATCCCAGCTGAAACCAGGACAGCAAACACTGTCACTGGACTTGAACTTGATCTGTTTTGCAGTAACCTGTTGCAGTGAATAAAATATTGAGACAGTGTTCGCAAGTCCAACTCTGCAATCCCTTATCTTTTCTTTAAGTGCAGAAAAGTCTTTGTCCTGCTTCAACAACAGGATGGGGTGTAGACCAGTAATGTGTGGGGAGTGGCTGCATATTTTAAATGTCACTCTGAGGGGTATAAAGCTGTGGGGGGTGAAGAGACTTCATGCTTTGGTAGTGTGGTCCAGTGGGGGCCCAAGAGCAAGGCTGTCAGGTGTGTGCATCTGCAAGCATCGGACATGCTTAGACAGGCTTACGGTAGCATGGGGAAGGGGTCAGACATATTTGCAGCTGTAGATCACTCTTTTCTGCACCAGTAACCACTTGTAAATACCGAATCATTTACAGTCTAATTCTGTGTTAATGAATTGGCTTACTGATGTTACACTGCAGTTTGGCCCTCAAAGTCAACACAAGGGAAATGGCTAGTGATTTTCAATTAAAGAAAAGATATTTTATAAATTGATTATTGATTAAGTTGGCACGATAAGGGTGTAGTTATGGCTATGTGATAAATGTCTACAATTACAGGTGCCTTTGAAGGCACAATCTGAAATTTAGTAATAGAGGTCTGGTAGGTTTACATAAACTTGCAATTTGATTTAAATTATCAGGCTGCTTGCAAACAGGTCCATAGCACATCAGTTCCTAGACTAATGAACCATACATCCTTGTCGACTTTAGTAATGTTTTGACAGTTTTTGCCTCAGTGCCTTTGAATTACAAGTGTGTAAAGATGTATTGCTTACTGCTACAACAGGTCTCTCTCTCAGGATATGGTAGGTCACGTTTGCTGAATATGAATTGGTTAACTAAACAATGACAACTTCTATAATGCTTTAAAAGGAGGTTACAATCATTTTTTATAGTTGTAATAGCATTTTTTTTCCACAAGGAGAAAGATATTAAAACAATGACGTTTTTCAATTTCATACATTATTTAACTTTTCTGAAATCACGCTTTCAGAGTTCTTAAAATATAGAGGATTTATATAGCAGTGTGATTAATTCTAAGATGGTAGAAAACTGCTGTTGATCCTCCCCTCACAAACAGAAATGCAAGATAATTCAGGTTTTAAAATCGGGCTCTCTTTACCTTCTTAGTAATGAATGTCTTATGTGACTAGAACACATGTGGTAACTCTCATATCATTTACTTGTTTGAGATTGTCCTATCAGCTAACCTTGTTTAGTATGGGTATTTTTAATGAATAAGACTTTTTATTCCCTCTACTATGGTTTTTCTATGGCTGGTTTTCTAAAGTTGAAGAAACCCCCTGTGTTGCTGTATGTTTGATCTTTTCTATGAGTTTCCTCTTGTTTTCTTGAGTTCATAGAGAGCAAAGTGACCAAATAAAGGAAGGCAGTTTCAATGAATGACAGATTATATTATTATAAATTGTCTAGATTTTCTTATACTTGCCTATTTTTCCCCTTTTTGGAATGAAATACTGGGGCTTAAATGAATATTGAAATTTAAACATTGAGGACAGTCCTCCAGTGAGGGTGAAGTATTATTTAATGTGTTTGAACCATTGCATTGCTTTATTACTGTATTATGGAGGGAAGGACAAGGCTAGTTTTATTAAACATTGCAACCTCCTGAAATGGAAACTGCAATTTTACTTGTGGTGTTGCCAAGTACAGAAGCCACAAGGAATGTGTATTTTGTGGAAACTTGTGAATCTTATGATTCCCAGGATGTTTTCTCAAAGTGGGATTATATTTGAGTGAAGTATGTTACATGACGCATCATCATTTACTCATGGGAAGATTTGGGAGTAATGATCTCAGGTACTGCTGCCTTTTGTTCATATCTGCTCATGTTTATGACCTCTGAAAGGGCTGTTGTGGGTGCTGGAAAAAGGAGGACTGCTGTGAGGGTGGTGGTGTCACATGCGTCTACTGTGTTGTCTTGCTTCCTTGTGGAAGCCAAATGTAGCATGGGACCTGTTGTATTCTTTGTTAAAATCTGTTATATACATTTCAGAATAGGCATGATAGTCCATAACATAGACCATAATCCCCATTAATGCCCATTATGAATGTGTAATTATCTGCATAACGGTCTATTATTGTACCTTTGGATTCATTATCATATAATACATTAAAGCCTTAAAGTTTTAGTTCATGGATCATCACCCTTCAAAGCTCTCTGACAGTCTATTAAATAAATGCAGATAATTCAGTCTTGAAAAATATGAATAATCTTTTTTCAAAATGACAGCATTCTAGATGGAGCATCTCTTCTATCTCTTCAGCCTCACTGCAGTTAGGAAAGATGTATGCAGAGGTAGAGCAAGTCCCATAATATCCCATGAACAGTAATGAGTTTTCAAAATGGGGCAAGATCCAGGCTGGCTCGAACATGTCCATGCAAAAGAAGACAATAGTGAAGAGTGTTTTCTATAGTTTGTATATGTTGGTTTACAAGTTGTTGTATTCAGAGCCATTTAATGTCAGTCCTGCTAAAGCCATGCAGGGCCTCTTACAGCCCCCAGCTTTTTCTGTGTTTCTCCATTGTACTGAGTGCCTGATGCAAGTCTGTGTCTGAATGGTACAGAAGAAAAATAAGTAACGTAGCTCTTCAGTTCTTTTACACACTTCTCCCACTCATCTTTTCTGCATTTAATTTTATGGTATAGAGAACTTGCAAAATCTATGGCTTAGAGAGCTTACAAAGAAAACCCTGTTGGGCTAAAGTCTTGTTCGTTGTTTCTCAGCCTATGGAGGTTTCGTGCTCAAGGGCATTTGCAGTTAGATTTAAGACCCCCTACAATGGAATAGTAAACTACCCAGGTTAACTCATTGCGGAGACGATGGAATGTTGGCTTTGTCCCCGTGACAAGGGATTTTTGACATTGCTTAGTCTGTAAGAGAGTCAGGAGCCTGACTAAGGCATTGTTCGGTTGTGGCAAATAATTGACAAATTATTAAACTAAAGTGAGGCTGCGGATGAATTCTAACACAGATGAATGTGGAGTGCATGGGTTGCTGCACTTGGACAGACTGTGCAGCAGTTGATTTTTTAATTATTATTATTTTTTCTGGTTTCCTAAAGCTTTTTTGCCTGTTTTACAATCTGTATACTTGTCACAGTTTAAATAAGGATTAATGACTCTTAGAGGCTTAGTTCTTTGAATAGCACCTTTACCTTTCCTGCACTCGGTGGAGATAGGACCTGGGGGGAATAATTTGTGGTCTTTTCTTGACCTTCAGGCAATTGCAGTCATGTTGGTGACAAAAAGCATATGCTCTCACTTTCAGAAGTGGCTTTTTACTATGTAGAAAATGGCTTGTCTTGCTCTGCTATCCCTTTGACTTTACTTTGAGAAAGAAATGTAAAGCAGACTGCTGAGCTAGTTTTTACAAAGTTGGATCTCTTCATAGCAAACATTAGATATCAGGTCACTTTAAATATATTTTGTGTTATAGGAAGCACAGATTTGACCACTATCACTACAATTCATAGTTTGGGAAATCTTGTTTTCATGGCTGATAATATTTATTTATTAATTCTGGTACAACTTGGTCTGTATTGTCATTGCATTATGCTACTAATAGCATATATTACCTTGGCAGCTAACGTAATGACTGAGAGCTGGATCTAATTGCACAGTTGGTCCATGGCAGGTGCACATCCTCCATTGCGATGCTCTCAGTGGTGCTGTGGTAGTCCTGTGTGCCTGGGACCTCTCCCTGGTCCTGTCATGCTACTTGCTTGTGGGAGAGTGTATTTCTCTTAGAAGAATTACAAAAAAACACTTAATAATAATAATAATTAAAAAAAAGATCAGCACTCACATAGTCTTGTCTATGTCCTTGCTAGAACATGGAGAGGGCTGCAGGAATGACCAAACTTCATAAAAGAGTGAGCTAAAACACACAGAGATGCTGAACTGTGGCTGTGGGGTACATGCCCTCACCCCCGTAAGAGCATGGATTCCTGTTTCAGGCATTTCTATATATTGGGCACCCTTTCATCATCATGCTGTTATTATATAAAATAGTTCATTTTAGTTAAGTATCAAAGCAGGAAAATATAAATCAGAAACCTCAGATAAAGAAAAAAAAAATACTTTAGTTGTTGCAGGTTTCCTGTCTTTAAGGGACAGTGACCCTGCCTGATTCAGCATTAGCCTTCAGATTTTTTACAGTGGTGTGGTGGGTTTTGTTGGTTGGTTGGTTGGTTCCCCCCCGCCCCCAGCCCACTATTCTTAAACTGCAGGTTATTTTAAGCTTATTGCTTTTAAATTGCAGAACATTTAAGACACTGCAGGCATGTATAATTAGCTTGGGCAGTATTGAAGGTCACGCTATAGTGAACTAACCTATAATGACGGTTGGATAGTCTGTATGATAGTCTTTTTATCTAGGTAATGTATCTGATTCTGATTTTATTAACCAGTGTTTATTCCTTCCTATGCTGGCAATTATAGTCCTTTACTTCAGCACTGATATTTTAAACTTGTTTCTTTTTTAAAAAAAATTGTATGAGCAAATATCGGATTTATTTGGTTCCTCATCTAGTCAAGTTTGAATGTGTTTCACTTGCCATAAATCTTTCTTGAAATTAAGCTTTTCTGTTTGTTTTGTAACGCTGTAATAATCATCATTGTGGTGATGGATGAACAAAACCACTGGAGGCATAGTCTTCATTTATTATATGAAATTTGGGAGAAGATGGATCTGGACAGTGATGCAACTCATTGCAGCATTGCAATTTTTTCAATTAATGGTAGCAGTGAAGACTTCTGATATTGTAGTAGCTCTTTAAATCAAAGTTGTGCTGTATTGCCTTTCTTGTGGGCTTGGAGCACACAGATTGGCAGCGGCTCCCTTTGGGTTTCCTGTTTTCTTGGTGAGCTTCAGTGGTGTTATGTTCTTGTGAAAAAAAGCCAGTCTCCTCCTGCTATGTATCAATGGAAATATAGATGATAAGAAACATGAAAGCACTCGCTCTTCTCCACTCATTGTTAGTAGTGTCTCAGCTAGAGTTGTGTCCACTCCCATGCAGTAACCTAAGCCTTGGCTCCAAGCACCACATGCTTTTCTGCTTGGTGAAAGGCTCATAATATTTTCCATCAAAAAGTTCTTTGAGCATCTTTTTATTTGTTAGTAGTTATTAATTATTTAATAAGCTGTTTTCGAAATCTAATTAAGATCAAATTTTTACAATTGGATACATATTTGTAAATAACATATGCAATTGTTCAAAAATTATTTGAATACCAAGGCAATTGGTATTCAAAATAATTGTTTTGTGAAGGCTCAAATCTAGATTCATTGAGAAAATCTGTAAAGAATGAACTGCAGATAAGCTCCCTGCTATTTCTCTTATGAAAAACGTAAAACAAAACAAAAAATGACAGCACATCATTATAATGAAATAGATCCATTTGTTAACACTTCTACAGTGAAATTTTGTTATTGGCAGTAGTAACAATATAAACATTTGCATTCAGCTGAGGGCATGCAGTGATATTCACAGTGGGGTCAAAAATGTCCCTGTAGCATTCTCAATGAAAGGAGCATGGCTTTAAAAAACCATGTCAGGTAGCATTTTCCTTGAATGAGCATTGCTTTAAAAAACCCTGTCAGGCTATTGAATTTTATGTTGCTATTGTATAGTTTATTCTTTTTTTTTTCTTAAAAAAAATCTAATTTAAAATGTTTTCCAATATCAATACTCCTACAGAACTGAAAGCTATCTTCCAAACATATTTTCTAATCTGTATTTTTAAACTGTCTTTATAAGTACATAAACACACGTGCTACAATTTATTTACTGATTATTCCTAAAATTTTGAGTGGAATCTTTGAATTGAAGTAGAATAAATTCACTAAAGTGTCTGCAAAATGAAAAGTGTTTAGGGGGTGGCTGGCTACTTAATGAATCCCAGGAAAAACAGACAGGAATTGAAATAAGGTATTGATGTGAAAAAGGAAGTATAATCAGCATCAGTAGAATTCTGTAGCTTGATAAGTCTGGTTTGAAATATGGAAAAAGGAAGGGTGGGAATGTTGTATGGTGTTTGCACTCCTGACAAGCAGAGCTGCAGCTGGGCTCTGAGGGTCTGGGGTGGTATGTGAGCCAGGGTTTTGCCATAGCGGCTCCATCACCCAGCCCTTCAGAATGAGCTGGTGTGAAGAACTGGGAGATGTGACATCCTGACTTCAGAAGGTGCTAGATGTAACAAAGAATACCACATCCATTGCACTGTAAATGCAAAGTATTGATAGCTCTATATGTACACCTATTTTGTATAGTATGGGAATCCTTCTACTGAAGATCTTGCAGCACTGAAAATACTACATAGGCTTAGCAGTAGAAACTGGCATATATCAGAAACTGAGCTGAACATTTTTTTGGATTTCTGTGTGTCCGAGCACCATGGAGATGATATGTCACATTTGTACAGCTGCCTCAGGTGGTAATTTTGTAATCAGATGAAGCATAAGAACAAGAATTCCTCAATGCATACTGCTAAGTTACTGCATTTAACTTCATTTCACTACCTGGTAATTATCTTTTCATTCTGTTTGTGTCTGAAAATTAAGTGAAGTTGTGACATACATAGAATAGCCTTCCTTCAGTGACCTAAACTTCTTAGCTCTGGTAAATATTCACAATAATAAAAACTATCTATGCAATGATCAGTCATCACAAGTTATCCAAAACAGCACAGTGATGAGAAGGGAATGTAATTTAGGTCTGGCAAGAGTCAATGGCTGTGATTTTTTTTTCTCTTAATTCTAATGGTGAAACTTATACGATATCTTCTCTATATATGCAGTGGTTGCATTTGTAATTGTTATACCTGTTATAGAAAGGAAAAGGTGAAGTTGTGTTCTAGGTCTGCTGTTTCCAATGATCTTTAAGAAGGAGATAGGAAAATGGTAACATTTTAATGTCACAAAAGTATTTTTTCATTTGAAGGAGACTGAATAAATGCAGAGAGACCTGGCAAAGTAAACAGTAGTAGAAACCAGAAGAGCAAATAAAATGTGGAGAAAACCAAGAAAACTTCAGTGGAGTCTGAGATGAGTTAAAAATCTGTAAGAACTCTAAGTCATTATTAAAGGATACTGCTTGATAAAAGGATTATAAATGATTAACAGATATATATACATTACAGCCATACAGGAGTATTGTGTGGTAAACAGCGCTCATTAGCACCAATAAAAAGTGTTAAAATCATTTAGACCTACCATGCCTGTAAGTGATCTGTTAAACAGGACACTGCTTTGCTTTTTAGTACACCAGCTATTAAGAAATCATTAATCTCTTAATAACTGCTTGTGGCATTAATGTAAAATATGTCTGAGTCTCCTCATGCTGATGTTAAATAAGATTTATGGCAGTTTTTCACAGGTTCTCTCCTTTTCCCCCTCCCAAAAGTTGAGAAGGATACTTTACCAGAGACAAGAGAAAATTGTAAGCTGTTAAGTCTTGAGTGTTTGGCTCTTCTTGTGGTCATTATTATATGTACGTTTAATACTTTGTAGGCTCCGTTGTCTTACTATTGTACTAAGAAAACATGTTTCTTG
The DNA here is from genome assembly GCA_026212715.1 of Elanus axillaris. NCBI lineage: Eukaryota > Metazoa > Chordata > Aves > Accipitriformes > Accipitridae > Elanus > Elanus axillaris. The sequence continues at coordinate 25,480,067 of JANZLQ010000095.1, forward strand.
TTTGGGGAAAAAACAAAGAGAGAAGACATATCAGTGTATGGTTACATAAATTAAAAACTGCTAACAGCCAAAGGGCTGTAACTCAACCAGAAATGGATATTGTAGCGCTCAGAGAGCATTCACCTTGGCAGTTGTTTCTCTTAGGAATGGGATAAAAAGATTTCCAAAATACAGACAGTTACCAATACACATTTCTAACCAGTTTAAATTTTCACAACCTACTTCACTGCAAATCAAACCAAAGTTAAAAGAATAACCTTCATTACCTTAACTCAACTCTTTTAAGACATATGCATGTCAATATTCATTTTCCTTTAAAACATTTTTTTCTACTCTCTTGAGACTCTGTTTCTTTAATTGTTTGCTACCCAACATCTATAGCCTTCTATATGGTGGTGTGTCAATAAGAAAGTACCAAGCCTGGGGAAATGTGGTTGGAAATTCAGTAAAAATAAAATATGGAATGGAAGGCGGGAGTGGGTGAGAAGCTGTTTTTCTGTTTTTCTAAATAACTTCTGAAGGGGCTTAAAATGCCCTCTACTGGAAGTGTGATTTTTTTTTATTTTTTTTTTTTACACTCTGCCAGCTACACAAGTGGGGTGGTTGCAGGGCTATTACTTAGTTTCCTTCAATGGAAAATGACCAAACACATAAGGGAATCAGACATTTAGAAAAGCTCAAACATCTGCTGAACTGCTAGACTTTGCATCTGCTTTTACTATTGATTGACCAGTGGAGAAGTCTAGTGTAGAGAAATATGACAGTGAGATGACATAAGATGAAATATTTTTTCAGAATGACCTCATAATTCATGAATGGCGGTATGGAGTGGGACTACAAATGAATTATGTGGGGACATCTTAATGAGTAGGAGTTGGTTTTGATCAAGTTCTATCCACTACAGAATTTCTAAGCTTAGAAGAAATGTATTTCATATTGCAATTCACTACATGATAACAAAAATTGAGGAAGCTTTTATAGGTGGATTTACAGGCTGCTTTATTTAGTTATCCACGAGATAGTAGTGATTTTTGGCAAATGGGGTTGAATTCCAAGAGGGCATTCAAATGTTCAGGTAATGCTCATGACCGTTCACACTTTGTCCTTGCTATAACTTTAGATCAAAATTGCTGTAAAACATATGTTTATTTCTTGCAGACAAGCATGGGGTTTTTAATACATCTATATTTAGTCCTGTTGATTTTTTTTTCCAATTATATTTTCATAGACCTGATTAAGCCAACAGGAGTCAGACCTGAATCACCGTTAAGAAACGTGTAAGATTTTTAGTTAAATGATTGCTTAGCTGAGGCTTGCATTCTGAAAAGAGACCTTTAAGAACTGTTTATATACAAGCCACATGACTAATGGATATAAAATATTAAAAAAATATTAGTAAGGGAGAACTTTTCTCAGATGATCTGCAAGGTGTTAACTTCTGGGGAGAGCTCTGCGGAGATGAGGGTACAGCACTTTTTGCAGTACTGTCAGGTCTCTGCAGCATGGTTCTTACACTGAGGTGGATGTAAGTACCTTGAAACTGCTTATGTAAGAGAAGTGATTTCATAAAATCGAACCTTTATTACTGTTTTTCTCCTCATGGGTGATATAAGGAGGTTTTGTTACCTGTGACTTATTAACTCATGCAAAATCAGTTTGAATCATGCTCAAAATTTCTTCTTCAAAAGGCTAGTGGAATGCAGAGGTTAAATGTGAATTTGTCACTTTTATAGCAATGTACGTCCACTGTGGAAAGGAAACCTAAAGTAAGCAAAACTTGCTTAATTTGAAGCTTTTAGTGGACTCTGACATGACTACTTCTACAAGTCCCTCCATGTAGACTGGAAGAACTGCAGTATTTTCACAGCAAAATTTCATTTTTACCAGACATGTACCCAGTGATGCAGTGTAAAGGAAAACTGTTATATAAATGTAGTTTTCCCTCCTGATAAAGACAATGAAATCTCCTTGCAAATTCAGCCTAGAAATATGCAGTGTTTTATTTGAAGTTATTTACTCTCTAGAATAATTTCATGACGTGCACACTTCTTTTGTGAAAACCACAAGGCAGAGAGTCAGATAAGTACCAGCAATATTTATTATGATAAGAGATCAAACCTCTCTTGGATCAGGCAGTGCCAATGCTGTTGATGACTGGAGACAATGGGAAAAGAATGGCGAAGATTGTATAACTCTTTACACTGTCATATTGGTTTTAAGATCATGGCAAAAAGATAACTGGCTAAAAGGGCCAATACTAGGGCCTAAAGATTAGTGTAATGGTGCTCCTGTTGAATATCCCAACACCTTGCTGGTGGCTCTTGAGTATTTGGGAGATGTCAATACAGACATTGTCCCTCAGTCCAGGTTCTTCCAGGAAGGAAATATGTCTAGTAGCTTTTCTGGTTGATTGGGTTTTGATGTCATGTTGCTTTTCATGATTGCTTTAGCCACAGAAACTCTAAAATTAGTGTGTTCAGTCAAGTTATTTATATTTGACACCTGAAGTGAATATTGGTAGGTTGGTGAAAGATTATAGATGCCTCAACAGTAGTGGAGAATCAGGGTCGTTAGCACTTTTAGACTTGGCAATTTAAAACAAATCAAAAGGCTGCAATCTGAACAAAGTCATACAGTGGGGATGTGAGATTCACTGGGTAATGCAAACCAGTCAAGCTTTGCTAGAGCTCACAAATATGGTTAATGTTGGAAGTAATACCACAGAAATTGAGAAGGGGTCTGAATATAAATTTTGATCTTTTAAAGCCCACCCTATGTTTATTCAGAACATGTTTTTGCAGGTGTCGAACAGCTCTGAAGAAGCCTATCTAGCCAAGTCAGGCCTAGGGAGCTAGAGGTACGTTGCTGGCTGCCTTCAGCCCTTGTGGGGCTCCTTCGCTGCTGGAAGCATCGAGCTATGGTCATGCAGGCTCCTGCCGCCAGCTGCGGCAGGGCAGAAAGCAGCATCTCAAAGTGAGAAGAGATGCCGTGTTGGTCTGTGTGCCTGGGCTACTGAAATGATCAGGTACAACTTTTCTAACCACTGTGAGTGTGACCCTGACTCTCACTGCTTGGGAATGTGTCTTAGATTGTCCTTTCATGCCCTGAATAATGTTTCAGTTTACCACCTGAAGCTGATAACTAGGATATACTGACATTTATATGTCATATTTCATCCAGATAAATGCTGAAGGGGAAAAATATACCTATAGATGTGTAGAGAGATGCACCATGAATTTGTGACATATGTTTGCATTCTCCGAAGGACTAAGATTATTACACTGTAATTGTGTAGTTCATCAATTGGCCACCGCTTGTGGGGCTTACCTCACCCACTGCTGAATTTGGAGACCCGTACATTAATTTTAACTCTGATGACAATTGGCTGTAATGTTCCCTGTTGTCACTGCAGCCATGGAGGTCAGGCCTAATGATATGCCAAAAACTCTGTGACAGTTTGCATACAGACACGGTTTACTCAGGTCTCAGCACTGCCATTCTCAGAAGATGAGGAGGTATTGAACTGTCAAACTGAGACAGAGCAGGTGACAGCTGATGCATTTTAGATCAGCTGCCTTCATGACTGATTTAGTAAACCTAACTGAGAGCAAGCAGGCTTTTTCTCCTTCAATATTATACTCTTCTTAAAAAAAGAAAAAGAAAACGAAGCTGTGAAAATATGTACTTTTATTTTTAAACACTACCCTTTATACTTTCTTTTCACTTTGAAACCTTTAAGTGTAAAAATGATGCAGGATGTAAGATCCAAGAGGATTTTTCCTATGGAATGAATTGAGGTAGAGAAATATTTTTATCCTTTCCACAGCTATATGGCAATTTAACATCTGACTCTTTCAGTCAATCACTCTACCTGCTGTCTTGTACATATCATACAATTTCTTTAAATAGATAATGCTCAAAATAACACAGACAGGCAACAACATGGAGAAACATATGCAACAAATGTAACATGTTTCCTTTTCTTTCCTTAGTTGTTACTTCCTAATTTTGATAATGTTGATTAAAAAATAAAGGTATTTCATAGCATATGTACTTCGTAGAATGGTCAGAGTTAGTCTAGGGCATCAAACCATTTCATAAAACACACCAAGCTTCTAACAGACAATGAATACAATCATGTGGCAAAACAAGTGTCATTGTTGCAGATTGGTGCTCATAGAGCTGGTTGCTGTACCATGGAAGAATTAAATTTTGTCATGTGTGCAGAGAGATGTTTCTGGTCTTTTCTGATTGACAACATTAACATTTGAAAGGCCTAACAGGGATTTTAAGTGGCAAATGCTTTCCCGTCCATCACTGGTTTACAGGATCTCCTTTTGGCAGAACAACCTCATAGTCACAGAAGAGGGAGACAAATTTTGTAGATGTCATTTTGGTGGCAGCATCCAGTTGCTCAGAGCATTTTTCTGTCTCTTTTATCTTCTGGTATGCAAAAGGACAGGATGTGGGAAGAGATCTCTTCTCTGCATTTCTCCTATGCCCTCTTTTTGACTGAAATATTCCCCATAGAAAAGCTTTGCCATTGTTCCTTGTGGTCATGGGAATGCTCCTTCATCTAGTTTCGGTACCAGGGAATACAGTGGTTACTATATACCTTGGGTTCAGGAGAAAAAAGATTTTTATGTCAAGAGAATTTATTGAAGTTTTTCTTGAACACTTAAAATGTAAAGATGAGCTGCTAATATGCAGAGTGTGAAGTATGTTTTTCTAAGTAACTTGATAATACATTGCATATGTTTCTTTTCTCTATGTTGTATTTTTATTGAGAAATCATGTTTGTTTGGGTTTTTTTCCAATCTATTAAATACTGGAAAATTGTGTCACTGGAGCAATGAGTAAACTTCATGAATATAATGGTCAGAGATGTCCAAACCCTTCTGTGTTTCTTGTATTCCCCCCCCAGAACATTGCAAACTGAAAATAAAAGTATTTATGCAGAAGTCACATAAATGATACTCTTCCTTCATCACCAGTGCAGCTGGGACTGCAATATTTTTCGTGATGACTGACATTTTCTCTCACCTCTCTGTCCTCTCCTCATGAAAATGCTTAGCCGCTCCTGAGGAGCTCAAGTGTCGGACAAAGCGCAGAGTCCTGGGGTTTGCCTTTGGGAGGCCCAGGGGAGGGAAGTAGCCATTGAGGAGATGAGCAGAGCTGTGTTGGATCAGATATGCCAGTCACAAGAAGGAAGGTGATGACCCAGGGAGATGACAGTGCCAGATCATTGTGTGGCTCAATCTATATAGCACAATTCTCTGGTGGCTGTTGTTATTGTTTCCTTGGTGTATTAAAAGGGAGAGAGGGGGGAGTGGTTGCAAAATGCTTTAGAAAGCAGATTTTTTTACATACGTAGAATTAGCACTAAAAACAGCCTTAAAAAGGTAATAAAAAACTTAATACTTCACTATTTCCAGGTAAGTATGTGCACGGAGAGAAGGGAAACATCTTGTTAAATCTCTGTTATATCTTCACGTTAGAGAAATGCCTTACAGTTTTTGATGCAGGCTCACTTCCCTATATGCTGAAAACTCACTTCAATATTTATTGCAGTTTAAGGTTCTATTATTGAATATAGTGACGCAAAACCTCATTCCAGCAGAATGTCTTCTCTGCAGACTCTGCTACACAGTCCTGCATCATCAAAAAAAAAGCCTTTTAAATTACAGAGAAAAATAATGTTATCAGGGGGATATCTGTGGAATGCTTTCTACAAACATCTGCAATATTTATTTCAAAAATATATGTAATTTTTAGATTCTGCTTCTTTGTAGGCTTCTTGTGTTTTTCTTTAAGTTATTCCAAAATCCTCCATTTTCTGTTGGCAGGGAAAGTTACTGTTCCACTGTTCCCATCTCTAATGTGTTTATCAAAATCTGTACCTGGCATTGCAATCCCTATAGCTACACACTGGTCCCTAAATGTTGCCTGACTATTGGTGCCATTTATGTCTGAAATGTGGAGCCAGATACTAGGAACCTGTCACCTAAATCAAGATGACAGCTTGGGACTGGGCTTGAGTCCTTATGGCTCATCATGATTCAGCATCCCTGCCATCAGGGGAAGGAGATAAACACAGCAGTGAAATGGGCAAAGGGTGCCTTAATGAGGGTTGTTAATGAGAGGAAGGTGGCTTTCATTTTAATGGTGTAATAGAATGTTTTTTCCCCAATTCACTTTTTCCCCCTACGCCTGTGTATGGTTTAATACACAGACATAGACACTTGGGAACTAGATATCTGGAAAGAAATAGTGCACACCTGGGCTGTAAGTATTTTGTTTCCTAGAACAGACAGAGCCAGAGGTTTATTGGGGGGTATGGGTCTTGGGGTCTGTTTGTCAATGGATGAGGTGAGCTTCCCCTCCTGATACATTGATTAGCATAGCAATTAGGGAGAATGGTCTGCTGACACTGTGCTTGTGGTGTCAAGAGTTCAACGTGAAAGAGAGAAAATAGTGGATTTCAGCTTCTCTCATGTTATTTTTGTTTCTAGACATAAGCAACAAGACAGCGCAAAAACAAAAGCATGCTGACAGATTAGTAAGCCTGTCAGGACAAGGAGTCCAAATGAAAACACTCCCCAGCCCAAGTCATTATAGGCAGCATTAGTTGTATATGACTGCAGTCATTCCTTTGCTGTAGGGTAGCTGCTTTTACAGTTCAATGAGGGAAAATGAGAAGCTCATTGCATCTGCACCTAGAAAGACATATTTAGATCTGAGTCTAAAATTATCAATTCACTTCAACCTTCTTGTATTTTACTTTATAGGCTTGTAGTTTTCAACCTGTTTTTGATCTGTGAACCTCTCAAGCTTTTCCACTGAAGATACAGACCTCTGTATGGTAAGTTAAAGCCCCACTGACAATTAGCTTGAATTTTTAATATTTTCTTTTCAACGTATCCTTACAGATGTCCACAAATCTTGAGTGCTTTTCAGACTACATCATGACTACAAACCATTGCTCTGAGGTACTAGTCATGTTGAGCTGAGCCTGAAGCTGCTAAAAAGGTGAAGCTTTTGGCTGGGAAAAAAACATTCCGTTGTGGGAAGAGGGAAAAAAATAGCAGTTTTGGAGTGGAGAGTTAATAGTTATAACTTTGAAAGTATTTACACTTTTCCTTCGCAAATTTTAAGCAAGCTGAGCCTTGGACTTTGAGGTCCAAGTGCCCAGCAGCACTGATGGGGAGCAAGGACGGAGGTAGCCATGGAAGAGGTATGTTGCCATGCTTACCTCTACAGTGTAGCAACGGGCCACTGACCCTGGAAGACCAGAAATTCAGGTTTTAGAGTGATCTTTTGGGAAACCAAGCAAGTTTTCTATAAGGACTTAGAAGTTTGTTAGAAGAAATGCATATCAGGAATTTGTTTTGTTCAGTATTTCCTGACTGAATGCTCATTTTTTTTAGACAGCTGTTCACTCTAGCTGAGGTCCAAGCTCAAACATCCCAGGCATTTTAGCATTGAGTCTGAAGTTACTGGTTAAAGGCCATCTTGAGAAGTAATATGGGAAGACTAGCTGTCAAAGGGGGATTAAGTCCTGGTGAGATAGTGATAAGCAAATAATTCTAATTATTCAAGGAACTGAATTTTAAAATTACTATAGAATTGTGTTAGAAATAAGGAACAAATAAAGTCGGCACAGGAATCAACCAGCTAAGTGAACATCGGGCTTTTATTTTCATGGTTTCTTTTTATTTGGAGGCCTGCTTCCTAGGAGAAATTATTAATTAAGACAGTAACTATTTCTTTTTGCCTACAGTCAAAGAATAATTTTTTGTGCTTATGTCTGGATCTTCCTGCTGGCCGTGAGCCTTCCTTTGACTGTATAGGTAGGGACAAGTTAGAATTACATAGTGCAGAATCCCTGCTTGCTCCAAGATGCTAAACTGCTGCTTAATAGAAAACTTGATGTCTTACTTGTGTAGTTCTCAATATGAATCTACCCTCTTCCATTTCTTTGGCTCCTGGCTGTGTGTGATGACTTCTGTAATAAGGAGAAATGGCTAAAAATCAATGAAAAGCTGTTTTAAAACTTTCACGCATGAATTGGTATGTGTGCTTGGCATAGATTCTCAAATGCAGTCAAAGGAAATTAATGGCAAGAAAAGGATGCTGGCAAGGAGGAGGTGCATCAAAGAAGTTTGGACTAGGTGATGTTAGGTAAAGCCTTTTTAAACAGCATAGGAAGCCGCTAGTATTTTTTGTTTATTTGGTTGTTTTAAAGGAGTCTTTATTTTCTTTCATACTTAAACAAATCCTGAGAAAACAGAGTAGCGCTAAGCATGTCTAGACTTTTGGGACTTTGAGGAGGAAGCTGGCAGCCAACCATATGCATTTTATCAGCCAGCTTGTTCCTAAACTCTGGGGTCTACACAGGAAAGAAGACTTGCTTTTTAGATTTTTGGCGGACAAAGATGGATTGCATCCTTTACATGGCCAAAGGGAGAAGAGACATTCTGTTTAAGGGGAGAGTTTATTTGCTTGTCTTTGAGTGGAGCATTGCTTTTTAAGAGGAGGAGGAAGCTATGCTAGCTGACATAGGCTTCTTGGAAAACCATTGTTACTTCAAATGAAGTGGAGCCTGTCAAGTTGTGGGGAGAGGAATGAGACTGAGGCATGCAGTGTTGTGTTCCTGGTTCCGTGCCTGGGAAACTTGAAAGTTAAAGTATTAAAGTGGTTAGCAAGTGCTATTAAACAACAGCTTTTGGAGGTCTGTGTACTGTAAAAAACTCTTTATTAGTAATGTCAAATCGAAAGTTCCTCTTGCCTCAGAGGTGCTTCTAACATTAGTAAGCTCCTCTTATGCATAAATGTTTACAGAATTAGACACTAAGGGTATCTGCTTTTTCAGGTTTTTTTGAGGACTGGAGCCTTATCTCCATTCATGGAATGGAATTCAAATTCATGGAATCATTGGAAATCACAAGAGTATTATTAATTAACAGTAATTATTACAGTAATTAACTGTAAGCTGTCTGCTTTGTGTTGTATTTGAAGAGAATCCTATATTTGGTTTAGGTGGACAAATAAAGTAGTCCAGCATATACTCGTTTATTTAATCACATTAATTGAGAATCACTTCAATTCTGCATTTACCACTGTAGTAAATAGTCTTCATTTTACAGAAATGTCATTTCATTTAAAAAATATTCTCAAGATTTTTCACTTTGGTTAGGTATGTAATATAATTTTTCCTAAATTGTGTTTGTGCTTCTTAAAGGGAGTCTTTTGTACTCCTTTTTCTTCCCTTGCCACATTGCTACCCAAGTTTATTATTGTTTTTTGATATCTTTTATGATCTCATATATTCTTCTCGGGTTTCTTTCAGTTTTTGAAATGTAACTATGATAGTGCAGAAAAAAAAATTGGCAAATTACTAACTGCATTTTGAGTGGTCTATACATGCTTGCATAAATACACATAGAAAGTGAAGGTTTAGTTCATGTGCATATTTGTAGAAAACACACTTTGCACTCATAGTCAAACCTCGTTAATAGAAGAGATGGCAACAAGCTACCTTTGAATTTCATCTGTGGGTTTGGTGATGAAAGAAAATTTTAGCAAAGAATGAGGTGAAAGGGAAACAGGAAAAGGAAAGAAAAGGTGAAAGAAAAGGTAACATAAGAGTGAAGAGAAAGGAGAAGCAGACAAACAGTTAGAACCACTACCTTATGAAAGAGTTTAGGCCTCTCAGCAGACTTACTGGCATCTCACAAAGATTAGACTATGTTTAAAATATTGCATGAAGAAAGGTGTTTCAGCATGTAGTAAGAAGCTTTTGAAAATGATGTAATATCAGTATGGCACTTCACTGGTTTTCTGCAGAAATGAAATGGCTACTGGTTCACTTGTGCAGCAGGTCCTGGCACTAGTGGGGATAAACCTCTGAAGTGTCTTGGTAGAGTATGGTTTCATGATTGTCAGGAGTAAAAGAAAACAAGCTTCAAGTCTCCACGTGGGTGCTGGCAGCAATCCTTCCTTTAGGGATGTCTCTGATATGTTATAGATAGAGGAAAATGTTGGCAAAACCAGGTATGTTTTATGAGGGTAAGGGAGATTATGGCTGTCTTGGTCAGCTGAGGTTGGTCTTGTGTCCCCTGGCTGATTTCCTGTCTGTGCCCTTAGATGCCAAAGCAAGCTGGCAATTCAGTAACTGTTGCTGCACTTCAGCATTGCTAGTTAATGTATAATTTAATATATGCTAAAATATTAAAAATAGTTGGACAAGACAAATGTGTTTTAAAGTAGAAAACTGTATTTGTGTAGACATCTAGCGTCATATTTTTGCTATGCTGCTTATTTGATGCATGTGACCTCTTTCTTAAAACAAGGACAATTCAGCTGTAGAGAAAAATATTTAAAAAAAAAAAATTAAAAAACTCCATGTGGATCCTTTTATTATGGGCCTTACATCAAGTTGTGGACAGGCTGTGCAATCTTTCCTTTCAGGTAAGTGCAAATGCCACAGGAATAGACAGAAATGAAACTCCATTCTGCTGCTCCTTTCTCTCATCTACCTGCCTGTCCTTCCTAAAGTGTCTGTATTTTTCCATTCCAACACTCCAGTCATAGGAGCCATCCCACATCTCCATGGTGCCAATAAGATCTAGCCCTGCGGGCATGTGCACACCTCTAACTCCTCTTGTTTATTCCCCATGCTACATGCAATTGTATAGAGGCATTTAAGTTGTCATCATGATCTGGCAGAAGCGGTAGGCTGGGATGACAAATGGAGCTGCTTTGGCCAGGTCTCTCCTTTGCTTCTTTGTGTGAATGAGCTGTAAGTACACATGGGATTGGTGCTTATTTTCCCCTCCTTCCTCATGGCTACCTACTCCTCATTGCAAGCTTTGGTTTCCAAGCACAGCTGCAAGACAAAAAAGAGAATAAGCAGACTTATGATATAAGACCAAAACATCATTATTTTGAGAATCTTTTCCAAGCAGGACTTGCCAGGGAGATCCACAAAGGTGCTGTTAATTTAGAATATTTTGGGAAAAGGCATTGGCTGGAGAGCAGCACTGTCAGTATTTTCAACTTGCAGTCTTAGTACTTTATTTTTAAGCTCCAGTATGGGCTATTTCCCAAATCCCTAGTTAAATAGTTCAAAGAGGTGAAACTATTGGATTATTGTGTCTATCCTGTCAAAGAGCCTGCAAAACTCCTGAGCCTGAGTACGGAGGCTATTAAATAGAATGATTTGGTGGCATACTTTGCAGCATATGTGTACAGTTCATGTGAATGTAATTAGTAAAAACTAAATTTAAGACAGAAGGTCTTGCTATGTGTAGAAAAATAAGTTAAGTTGTAGGGAACATTTTATTCAATTAGATTTCCTGAGGAGATTTTTTTTTAACATATCTTCTTCTCAAACATCTATCTGTTCTGTACAGAAAAGTCTTCTACTCAGCTACTAAGTGATTCCTTCTACCATCTTCTTTATTAGAGTTTCTTATGCAGTCAGGGAAACAGAAATAATACAAATATTTGTGCATTAGTGTCATCTGAGTCATTGATCACCATTCCTTTGAACTAGGCACCGTACAAACGTATGGCCAGAAGACAGTCCTATTTTGAAATCTTATAACCTCTCCACAGGTTTAACAAATACATCAACAAATAATGCACATAATTGATAAGGAATCCACTGTTTCAGTTTGTTTTGCTTTCAAAACCCAAACATAATCCTACAGCCCATCCACAAAAGAATGAAGCGTGTCAGGCAACATTTGCAATGAGCGGTACATCCACACCTAATCCACAGGGTTCTTTATATCTAATAAGCCTTGATTTTTTATTGTGTTTTGTTTTGTTTTTTCTTTTCCAAATCCAGTAACCCTTAACTGGGCAAAATTCCCTTATAAATTTTAGTGGTTTATGTAAGAGAAGATTTGATACCAATCAAATGTAAAGATGAGACTCGTAAAATGTTTTATTTCAAGAACCCATGGAGACCACTTATATTGCTACCAGCATCAACTAATCATGAGCTTTGAGTGAGGTTTGAAGGGAGGCTCTGAGGCTAGTACTAAATCAGTCATATTGGCAAAAATGCTTCTAGCTACACAGGCTATTAAAGGAAACTATTAAATCCAGAGCTGTGGAACAGGAGCTGCTCAGAGCTTTGATATGCCACTTCACAAGCAAGTTCCTGGATTTACTAGGCTTCCAAATTTGCAATGAGTTTAATTAGAGATGTTAGGTTGCAAAGGAAATCAGAAAATGCAGGAGTAATAAAATACTTTTTTTATTTGTTCTACTACAATTTCCGTTCAATTTCTTTTTCCCCCCAAGTAACATTATAAGAACACTTTTGTAGGATGCACTTTCCATGGTTAAACCATCAAGAGATCAGACTCAGTATTAGCTCCAGAAAAATTTTAGCATTACTGTTATTGCTGAAAAGTAACCCAAAGAATTGTGAAACAGTAAAGTTTTTTTCTTGTGATGACTTGTCTTCCATGACAACATATAAAGAAGATGAGAGCAATTTTGTTATTTCTTTTTAATATGAGATATCTCCCTTTGAGAACATAGAGAAAAGATTGGCTACATCCCTAGGTTTTAAATAAGAAACAAGGATGATTAATCTTTTTTTTAAAAAAGACTTTTTCTTTGAATAACATGTTTGATTTTCAGTTAAAGAACTGTCGAGTAAAAGTCCAAGTACCTTCAACAATTTCAACACAGTTTTGAAATTCTAACTAAACTCATGTTATACTGGATGTTATAATTTGACTACCTCTCTTGAGTTTTCTAGGGAAAAGCAGAATAGAGAAGAATAATTTTTCTGATATAATAAAAGATGTAGCTGCCCTATCACATACCTTCATCCACATTTGTCTGCCAGAATAACTGTAAAAGCAAAAACTACTTTAAAAGAAAAAGTATTTTAATGTTTTTTGTACTTCCCCTAGGTTTTTCTTTGAGACCAATACACATCTTCAGTAAACTCCTCATCCCATGTTGTGTTAGGTAACCAGCTGCTTACCTGATAAACCATGATGATTTTGGAATAGTGCCACTTATTTCATTGGAATTGTAATTCAAATTGTAAGGTAACCTTTGAGGCCAGACACACACTTGACATATATATATACACAAATTTGGCACTTCTCTGATGGTCTCTAAACTGACTGTGTTTACTGGAAACCTGTGTGTGACATTTTTATTTGTGTTAGAATATATTATGTATTCTAGCATTATTTTGCGAACTGCCCAGTCCTGTGTTGTAAAGGCAAGCATTAAAGTTCAGAAAATTCAGTAGTAGATAGAGTCAGAAAGATCGGTCTGCTAGTAACAATGCCACTGGTGTCCTGAGAATAAGAGAACAACAGTGTGTGGAGAAATGGTAATGCTGGACTTTGCAGCTTTGAGATCTTTGCTGGCATCCAGTGACCTTTCAGTATAGGACAATCTTTTTCCTGTCAATGAGGTGACAGATAGACTCTATGTATGCAGAGGCTTGATTTGTTCTGAAGTGATGCCAGTACAAAGTATATGTCTGTAATTTTTTTCTACTGCGGTATAGAAATATTTTTATGAATCCAGTTCTGAGTATGGATGCAATTAAACCAGTCTAAGAATGCCTTTAGCAGTGTATTTTGCTTCCTGGATGAACATGACTATTATAGCCACATTTTCATATAGTTTATCTGCTTCCAAACTAAGCAGGGTTGTATGGCTTTAACAAGCCCTTGGAAATACTAGCCTTAAAATACTAGTTTTGTGGCTTTTACAGTTGCACCCAGAATTCTGCCTTCCATCATATCTAAAGAAGTCAATGAGCTATAGGTATTTTGGGAGTAGAGAACAAGTGTGAGAGGAAGAGTAGGGGAAGAAAACAGAGGAATGGTAATGTGGCCTCTGGCATTTCCTTTGCCAGAGCATCTGTCCTGTCCATATGGTGTAGCAGAACATTCTCAACGTTATTCTTGATGCATGCAACAAGCAGCATCACTCTTGCACATTGGTCCTTTTCAGACATCCCTCTGAACCTAAACTTGAGGACCGATTTACATGAAAGATGCTTGTAGGTAAATATGCCACTGTTGGCTTCAGAACTAGCTTTTCGACTTATTTTTCCATACCGGAAAGGAATGAAAATATGAATCATTGCCTGAATTCACAAAATGGGAATTTATATATGCCTAACTTTGTAGCACATGCACTCCAAAAACTTTATTAAGTGGGCCGTTTTAGGCAGACAGGCAAAGCGATGCCAAAATACCTAATCCCAACAAGGATTAGATAATACAAAATGTCTAGAGAATTTGAAAGTCAAAGCAACATGTCTATATCACTTATCTTTAGATTCAGAAAGAAAGTGATGATTTTTTACATTGCATTTTTAGGATGGAAGTGCCTAGTCAACAAGTCTACTTTGGACACTTGTGTCTCATCTATTTATTTATTTATTTATTTTAAATCTGACTTGACACACAATGAAAAAGGTCCTCTTCCACCCAGTGACCTTAAAAATGTAGTAGTGGGACAGGAAAAAATAGATGGCAACAGGCAGGTGGTACAGTAAAAAGAAAATGTAGAATAATATTTTCATTGAAGTAGGGCATCCTAGGATAAGGCATTTTTGTGTCCAGTATTTTTTTTTTTTTTTGTGTTGCTTATGTAAACTTTCATAGTTCCGTGTTCTCTTTTCAGGAAAGCTTAATACTTAATGCAATTACGTAGAGATTCTGTCTTATTTTATTTCCAGTGTTTTCTTTCTCCAGAAAAGTTTATCATGGAAAGTGCTGCTGTACTCATTTTTGAAATCCTGCCTCTGCTTCCTCAGACACTTTCCTCTCCCTAACTTGATGGAAGTATTAACGTATCTCACTGAATGTTACTTAAATAGTAATTGATCTTTATACCCCTGAGCCTCTTTCTGATAGTGACCACATTTAGGGCTATTGTGAAACCTTTTTGACCTGATTATGTGATTCCAATCAGGTGTGCACTGAGCTGCCCAGAGTGCCAGCTGATGGAGAAGCTGTCGTTTAGAGCTCAATTCTCTTGTCACTGACAGCACCTAAATACAGGCAGGCAGAGGTGGGTTTGGCCCTGCATGATGAATTCAGGTTAATTCTTATTTTTTCTTTTTCAGCTTTCATCTTTGTTTGAGATAGTATGTGTTCCCAGATGCTTTTTATATTCAGGACAAGTTCTTGCTGCGATCATCTCACTCTGAATGAGACTTCAGTAGCAGCTATAACTTTTTATACTTTAAATGTGAATTTCAGCCTTGGTTAAGCAAGAAATTAATTCTGACCTGCCTTCTGTACCAAACCTGCCAAATGAATGGCAATTAACTCTGGACTGTTAAACTCCAAAAAGCTTTTCTGCAACTTCTGGGAGCTGACCTGGAACTTCCTCTACAAAAGGGAATGTAAAGCAACGTGGAAGCTGCAGAGGCTTTTTGTAGCCTTTTGGGGGGGTGGGGTGGAGGGGACTTTAACCTCAGCCAGCAACCAAACAGCATACAGCTGCTCACCCCTTCCCCCCCCACCCCCCCAGCGGTATGGGGGGGACATCGGGTAAAGAAGTAAAACTCGTGGGTTGAGATAAGAACAGTTTAATACAAACATATC
>JANZLQ010000095.1:25495777-25508094 GCA_026212715.1 Elanus axillaris
TCTCATACTGAACTCAAAACATAGCACTGTACCAGCTACTAGGAAGACACTTAACTCTATCCCAGCTGAAACCAGGAAAGGAGTGGAGAACATGAATATTGTAATATCCTGTCTTCTGGTTTAACTTCCTCGGGTTTCTGGCAGAAGGAATTGCCAGTATCTCTAGGCCCAAGGCAGCCCATGATATTTGTTGCTAGCTCTCTTTTGGCAGTCCTGTTACTGATAGGTTTTTCAAGTTCTCCCTAAAAACAGAGGTTAGACAAACTGACAGATTGCGGTTGTGGGTAGTTCTCCCCACAGGCTTATGTTTAACACCATCAAAGTTTTTTTCAGGGTGGGTTTTTTTTTTAAATGTCTGTGGTTGGAATAATTTTCCATGTTTATATTTTGGTCTTTAATATTGGGTGTATCTTCAAAAAATGCAAACAAGCAAACCCTCTTCCAAAGATAAGTCAATAGCTGTTACACAGACCTGCTGGTGGACATTCTTGCTTGCTGGGCTCAGCATTCCTGTGTGTGTGTACCTTCTTCTCTTGTAACTGGGTCTTTTGGCTGTGTTGGCCCGGCACCAAATCCTTGGCTCTTGTTAACTGGTGGCCTGCCTTTCAGGTTCTTTCCTTCTACCCGTTTACTTCTATAGTATTAAAAGGATTGCTATGGTACTCTGACTGTAACTGGAAATAATATTTTTTGTGTAGGCAGAGTAACCTAGATCTAAGGTAGGTGCATCCTCTACAGACAGACCAAATAAAACAGTGATATTTAGCAGATACCAATACAATTGGCTGAAGCTGTTTAATTATAGACACAAATGGAGAAAAAAAATATTTTTAATAATAAATATTTAATAATAAATAGAGAAAAATAAAACATACTTCAAAACTTTCAGGCATTTAACACTAAGATCACTTGGCAAAGCAGAGGGGGGATTGTTCTGGGGTTTTTGAGCAGCAGCAGTCTGTGTTATCTAGTGAAGTTTGCTAAGCCTTTTACACATAGATATTCATTTTGCTCTGTATATATTAAACATTTGGTTATGCCTACCAAACACTCCTACACTGCAAAACCTTCTGTATACAAGGTGAGATGGGCACACTGATTGAAAGCCCAACGATCGACTGAGCTGTAGCATTCTTAGGCTTCAAGAAGGGTTTTTACTCAACACTCTTTCCCGCAGGAGTTCACATTTGCTGTTTTATCTCTGGGAGTGAGCTTAGCGACAGACACACACTGAGAGTCGGGGAGAAATGCCATGGGAGCTGCTCTAACAGCATTCAGATGCAGAGATGGCATTTGATTCCCAGGCTGCTTTGCTGCAGCCGCTTTATAAGAAATCTAAATCAGGAAACTCTACAGGGTATCAGGAAAGCAGACCTCTGATCTGCATGCTCTTGCCATTAAAAACCAAGTCCTGCTTTTGAAACAATGAACAAATCTAAAGGTTATTCAATAACTCCTATTCATTTCAGTGGAATCTGTGAAGTGGCAGAATAGCAGGTGCGTGGACATACAACCGCATGCGATAGGACTGCAAGAGTTCTCTGACAAGGTGTTAACAGGTTGCCTGACATACTCCTTGTAGCTGTTTTCATTTAATGTAGAAATTGTGTTAGTCTAATTCCTACATGTTGTTCAGGCAAAATGTTCTGGATGTGTTTTAAAGTGAGTGCCAGCCTTTTGAAACTGTTCCCAGTACCTGCGTTATAGATATCAAATAGTCTGTTAGAGATAGCTGAGCTTGAAATATTTCTTTTGCATTTTATTTTTTATACGTTCATGTTAATTTATATTTATAAATATCTGGAGGTGGGTAATTGAAGCTCTGCAGCAGTTTTTTTTTCTTTCCCTTTACATGTATAGAGCCTGAAAATTCTGAAATACCTTAGGAATAGACATGCTAATTTTATGTTGATACTTTGCCTTTCATTCAATGGAAAGGTAATTTTTTTGTGATTCATTTGGTGCTGTGAAATTAAGAAAGTCACCAGAACTGAATGTAAAAGCAAATGACTAGATGAGAAAAGTGATAAAAATGTAAGCACTGCAGCTGTAAGATAAGGTATTCTATGATGTCAGAACTGTGAATTGTTGATGAAGTTTGAAATAATTCCATTTTGCATGATATTTTTAAATTCTCATATAAAACAATTGATTTAAATGTGGAACCTTTGAAATACAAAGAATTAACCTCACCGTGCAGACAAGATGCTTAAGGTTAAAAAAAAGAGAAACATAAATCTTGTGTAAGTCTTATTAAAAAAGAAATATCTGCACTATCTGAGTTAGATTTCTTTCAACCAAAAACTCCTATTCTGAAATGCTGCCCTTCTGACAGTGTGACAAATTGCTGGAACAAATGCTAAATAGTTAAATGGACAAGTGATGGATGGCCTCATAAGCCTTGCAGGGCAGCCTGTGTAAGATACTAATTGGTTCTGTGGAACTGGTTTTAGTCAATAAATTCACTTGAGAGATTTTTGTGTGTGTGTGTTAGATATCTTTCAAAAATTCAGTGCTGTAGGTGACAAACCACTTGCAATGTATTAGACCACCAACAACTTTATTTTGTCCGCTATACCATCTACCTTCTTTCAAGGATACAACCTACTAAAAAACTATTATTGATGCATTGCTGTCTCTCAAATGCTTCTGAATTATGAGTTTATTTGGAAACCTCCAGAATTTTCTGATGCTAAAAAATGCCCATGTTAAGTTTTCCACAGTTTGCAATTGCTCTTTTTTTTCTTTCCATTCTTTCTTTTCTTTTTTTTTTTTTTTTCTTCCCCTGGAATAGATTCTGCCACCATTGCTCACGTTGAGCAATACTTTCTACTGCAGATAGTCTAAATATTAGTGAACTCCCCTTGTGAAAGATATTGTCAAGGTAAGTAAAGGCAATTAGACTCTGGCCCTTGGGACCAGTGCCAGGAAAGACCTGAGCAGCAATTTCTGGGACTGAATTTGGAGATGAAGGGAGTAACTGAAAAGGGGTTTTCAGGACTCTACATCTGAACTTAGGCCCTAGTTGCTCCCTGTTTTGAATGAGGTCCCTAGACCTCACTGAGCTTTCCTGGTTGAGCTGTGGTGTTCTCAAGGGTATCCAGTAGTTGTGTGTCTGTGCACACCCCAGAGCACCCCTGTCCTGGGCAGAGGTTGTAGCTTGCGTTCCGGGTTACATCTGAGCTTGAGAGGACTGAAGCCCCAGGATTCTCCTTTGCACACCCTGTCGGCTGATCTCCAGGCTGATGAGGCTGGTGCCACCTCATGTCTCTGGTCTCTTCGTCCCTGCTCAGCTCAAGCTGGGCCGCAGGGTGCCGGCCGGGGAGAGGAATGCAGGCAATTGGACCCAGGTCTTCGCAGGCAAGACTCCAGCCCTTACACTTCTCCAAAGTGTGGGAAGAGAAGCTGGTTGCATTTGTTGTGGTCCTGGGCAGATCAGCTGAAGGGTTGAAAGCTCTTGCCCCTCTGCTTCCCAATGATTTGCCATAGGTAGGCTTTTGGCAGCTCCCTGCTCAGCCACCTGCTGAGGTGCCTGCTCTCTCCTACTGCTCTGCATGGGATTGCGCAGCCCATAATGTGACCTGCTACCTTCATGTCGCTGTCAGATGCTGAAAAGAAAAGCCCTGAAGCACTTACCTTTTAAGTCCTTCAGTCCTTTGTTGAATCTGGCCCAAAGTGATTTCAGTGTTCTTGGTTGCTTTTGCGGTTGGTTTTTTGTTTTGGTTTGGNNNNGGTGGGGGTTTTTTTTGTTTTTTTTTGTTGTTGTTGAGGTGCAGGGGGGTGGGTATGTCTTAAGAGGTTTTTTTCTTCATTTTCATCAGTGCTAAAAAGAAATTTTTTCATGGATGCTTAAAAAAACCAAACACAACCCAAACCCCCTTCAATAAGTGAGCCAGAGGGGTGGAGAAGAGTTGAGATAGTTTCACAGCTTTTCCAGATAACAATTTCCTGTTTAGTAAAATGGAATTGATGAATTTTGAAAACATCAGGATTTAGAAGGCTAATCTTTATGTAATAAAGGAAAAAATCTGAAATTAATTTAGAATTTAAATAATGCTAAACTTAAGGGAGAATTCAGCTCCAGGTCTCAACTGCATTCTGATCCCAACTTCATTGTAAAATAAAGCTTAGTTTTTTGTGAAAAGTTAGTGAGTTATGTCTTTCTTGTTGCTTTGCATTCTCTCCCATGCTTGCATATATGAGATGTTTCATAATTAAAGACTGTATTTCAAC
The DNA here is from genome assembly GCA_026212715.1 of Elanus axillaris. NCBI lineage: Eukaryota > Metazoa > Chordata > Aves > Accipitriformes > Accipitridae > Elanus > Elanus axillaris. The sequence goes on from JANZLQ010000095.1 coordinate 25,500,011, forward strand.
TGCTGTATATTTAAACCAAATTTGACTAGTAATGCATACTAGTTATCTTAGCAGCAATGCTGAAATAATTAGAGCAAACAAGGTATTTCTAGAATGGTCTGTAACAAAAAGCATTAAGAACAGGGACTGCATTTCTGTTAGTGTTTCTACCTAGGTTGTCAAATATATATGAACTTCAAGAAAACTTGTCGGGAACAAAAATTCATGCAATTGCCTTGATATATTTTCAGTGCAATAGAGTATACTCAAGCCTGGTAGAATACACGTTTGACTGGAAAGAAAATGTGGTACTTTGGGAGACTATGAACACAAACATACATAGGCTCCTTGTAAAGCTTTTGGGAAGAAGAAGATGTCTTAAGGATAACTTGCTGCATGTGACAGACAACCCATCCCTGGCTTCCCAGTACAAGAAAAACATAATTTGCCACTATGGAAAAGTAAATTTGAGTAGTTATGTGACAACAATATTAATATATAATTAGATTTTATGACCAAAAAAAACCCCAAGCCTAGTGAAAGGTTATATTCTATGAATTATCTGTATATAGATGGTAGCTTTCTTGTGCAGGTTAGCTGATTGAGGTATGCAATGAGTTGAACAGATCTGCCTTGGATCCAGACGAGCCAAGGCTGAATTACAGGAGTTCAGAGCTATCCTGTCAGGGGAAACCTGCTGGGTTTGTAGCCATCTGAGAATCAAGAGATAAATACAATATACTTTCTTATGTTTAATCAGACTATGTGGCTCCACACTAAAGGCTCATGGGTCCCTCTGGAGCAAATTTATAATGAATATTTTAGTTTATTAATACAAAGCATTGTGACTATACACAAAACAGAACAAATAAATGTTATGTGATCTCCAATACACTGACCTGTATTTATGCTTGTGTAAAAGCCTGAGGTAGGCTTATTTAGGATATTGAGCCATAAAGCTTAACTACTGAATCAACCAAAGATGGTAGACTAGAAATTTTCAGTGTAACCAAGATAATTTTTATAAAAGCATTTTACCTTTTTTTTGGTTAAAGCTGATTTTGAGCCTAACACTTTTTTTAAAACTTTTTTTGGTGATCTGTAATATAGCATAGTTTGCTAAATGTCACATGTAATAAATTGTGTACATCAACCTGAAATATCCACAATGTTTCCCTTTAAAATGCTGTTAAAGGTAAGGTAATCTAGCAATCTGCAAGTGATGCTGTGCCAAGTGAAGAGACCTTAGAGCACAGAGCATTCCAGTGAGTGGTCACTAGGCTACAGCTTAATTGCTGAAAAGCAGATTTTCAGGTTTAAGTACAAACATCCTTTTGCTTGTAAAGCAACTGGAGATGAGTGTCTTGTGCCCATCTGGACATTGGAAATCTCTCCTTTGAATTCAGCTGACAGACTTGGATGTTGCAAGAGTAAAGTACATCATTCGCTGTAAAGAGCTTGTACTTACTATGTATATATAAAAACCATGATGCAAACCCCCAAAGTCTTTGAGTTCCGGTAGAAACCTATCAGTCACCTCAGAAAGGAAGAGTAAGCTGTACCTTGGCTACAGTTGATAAGGAAACTCCTCTAAAAGCTGCTCTCATTTTCCAAAGTTTTCCAGCTAGAATTGAACTTTAAAACTTGAACAGGTTTTAAATTAAGTGTTTACTTTCAAATAGCTTATGAAGGTGATGAGCTGATATGTTTGTCACACTTGTATATTTAGGAAGCCATATGTTTATAAAGTGTTGCATCACATCTGTGGGAGAGACTGCAGCTGCTCATAACTTTGACTATAAGAAATCTGCTGACCTGCTGGATTCATTAACAGTTTAGAGTTATTGCTTAACCTTTCTAAGAGATTTTTTGGAAGAGTTTATAAATGTGTCTCCTTTCAGAAAACCTGAATGTGTGATGTTAGAAGAGAAAATGAAGATTGAAAGAATGAAAGTGCTAAATGTCAAACCTGCAAGGACCTACTGAAATTTAGGACAAAATCCAAATTCAGGTAAATTCTTAAGTTATCATCTGTTCTGTTCACAAATATCTTTTATATACTATAAATATACCATACAGTAACAGCTTCCCAGCTGTGAAGAACCCATTTGCCTGACTGTTCTTTTAATTCCTCTATAAAAGTTTGGTTTTGAAGTTGGCCATCTGCCTAGATGCCAGTGTGATAGGCATTAATAAAATAGAATATAAAGAATAAATTAAAACATCTGCTAAAAGTAATAGGAAAAATGTTTTATTCAGCATAGCAGGAAATACAATAGCATGGAGAAACTGAGCAGTCTGAATTGGTAATCATAATTTTGAGATATGGAGATAATAAAGGAGGCACTTGGGATCTGGTCCAGCAAGTCTTTGTGTTTGACTATAAGCATGTGAGTAACCCCATTCTTGGCTTACTTGCACATAAACCTAACACTAAGCATGTTATTTGAAAGAAACAGTTTTTACATTCTGGTACAGCTATATAGTTATTGAAGATTTATTTTACTGCTCAGTATAACCCTTAGCAGGTGCAGTTTTATCAGGAAGAAAAGAGGACTGTATTTCCCTCTTTGTCACCACTGTGCTCTGAGTGTATGCTGGGCTACAGCTCAGAACTGTAACCATGCAGCAACCCAAAGCTAGGTCCAGGCTACGTCTGAAGACTCCTGACAGAAAAGCCAAAGGGCAAACTGCCTGTCAGGTTTTCCCCATGAAGTATTTTATAAGCACATATGTGCATCTTTTGCCCTTGTACCAAGTCAGCTGGACTGGAACTGTGTCTGAACCTGGAGATGCACAAGGGTGCTAGCCTTTTGCCATACCCAAGTGATGTATTTCCTGCAGGCTGAGAGTTCAAAGAAAATAAGTATACCATACTTTTAATACAGGCAGTGTATAGCATATACTCATTGCTCACACTGCTCCGGCAATAGGAGATGGTGAAGACAAGATAATCCTGCTAGTTACAGCTGGTAAAACAAGGATGAGGGACACAAGGGACAGCCTGGGAGGTCAAGTTGGGCATTAGGAAAAGCTTCCTTGCAAGGAGGGTAGTACAGCACTTGGGGAGGTTGTGGGATATTTCTTCATCCTTGGAATTTTTTGGGACTTGTTTAGATAGGGCTACAGCTGGTTAGGTCCAGTGTTTGTGGTCTTCCTGCAAGTGAGAGATTAGACTACAAGACCTCCAAAGTCATCTCCAACTAACTTGAGTCGATGCTTGCTCAGATCAAATCTTTCTCTCTCTAGCAGAGATCAGGATCAGGCACTTCAGAAAAAGCAAAAGACAAGACATACACATTTGTCCTCAATATTCTCCCATCATCCAGCAACAAGGGGTCAGGCATTTCCCAGATGAAGGGTGTTGTCTTTGTATTTAGTTAATAAGCATGAAAATGTTGGTTGAGATGTTTTAAATTTTTTATCCATGAATTATTTCTGTGAGATATTCAGAATTTACCATGTTTTAGGAAGAGTTTTGGTTTCGATATTTAATGAAAGGGTATTTTTATGAGAAAAATGTTGTGAATTTAATTACATTTTCCTGGTGCACTCTGTCAGCTCTCCCTTACTGCTGCTTTGTGGGTAGGCAGGAAAAGATGTTCAAATTCCTGTTTATTAGTCAGTCACTTGAATTCTTCTGCACTGTCCCTTGGACCTCTGTGCCCTAATCTCTTCAGTCAGCTGGCTTGGGAAAAATGGTCTTTCACTTTCTTGATCAGCCACATGGTCTATGTCTCAGTAAATGAAATAAAACCAGGTTGTTGTTATATAATTTCTAGCATTAAAAATGGGCAGCTCTGATACAGTCTTTTCTGAGGCCTACCTGGGATTTTAAGGTTTGCAGCATTTTCCCCAATTGCCAAGCACTGTATCATTTGTGTGTCTCCTCCTGTACAATGTATTTTTTTTTAAACTGGGCACTGCTCCTAGGTTTGTCTCCAGCACGCTTCAATACCTGAGTCTGTTTCATTACATTATTTTAGAAATCTGCTGTGATTACTGCCTAATCCCTTTGTGCACATCTCTTGGCCTTCTCCTGGAAACAGGGATTAACCTTCAGTGACATTTTTGATCTAGCTAGCCACGGTATATGAATCACTTCTACTGCTGGTAAAAGGCTTTGCTGAACTGTGTGAAGTCTGCCTTCAGAGGTGCAGAGCACCTCCTTTCTCCCTCCTGTTGCACAGACCGATCTTTGCCGTGCCCTGGAAGACGTCCCTGTCCCAGTGTCATTGTCTCTAGCGGTGATTTTCTTGGGCAGAATGTTTTCTGTACTGTGTAACACTGGAAGGCCAGTAACGCACACTGTAATCACTTGGATGCACTCAGCAGCGGCTTGTTGTGCTGCTTGCTAATGGCATCTGATCAGGCTGGGCATTCACCCTCCACTCAACAGAGAGCTGACGGGTCTGGCTGGGCAGTGCAGAGCAGTCACCTCTACTGGCAACTAATTTTATGTGGGTGCTGTAACACTGGAGGAGAATGTCCTGTTTATAATTTTCTTTACACATTGGATGCTCATTCTCAGACCTCTGGCTATTCCCATTATGGAGCAGTATATGAAAAGTATCTCAAGGGTTTCTGTGTGTGTATCAAGTCTAAAAACAGTATGTCATGCCTCTAATTATGATCTGAAGGTCTCTCTTTCCATTTGCTTTTATCTGGGCATTTTCTTACCAGCTCTTTGTCCCTTGAAAACAAGCAAGGTCGCTTTGGGATGAACAGAGTATTTCATGTAGAAAACATTAGTTGCACACATTGCACACATTCAGTTCTATATTCTCTCAGTTCCTTACAAAGGTTTATGGGAACCTGGTGGATACTCTGCTTACACACATACAATTAGAAGCATACTTTAGGAACTATCAGATATGTGTGTATATACATGCATACACACCTTCCCACTACTTTTTTTTTTTTTTATTCCTTCCCTTTGTAGCGGCCTGCTTATGTACTTGATATCCTAAGGATGAAAGGTTTGTAGAGAAGCTCTGATGAAGCCCAGGGATGGAGACAGATAACAGGAAAAAAACAACCAAACCCAAACAGAAACCAAAACAAAACTACAAAAAAACTGATCCAGGAAACCAAAGACTCGTGTGTGAATAGGAAAGACCACTGTGAGAAACAGTTATTTCTGTTATGGATAATTTTTAAAGTTATTTGAGGGTTGGGGGAAGACTTTTACTTCAGGTAGCATAACTTTTACTATCAGTATATGTTGCAGTGGCAGTCAGTACCACTGCACTAGTTAAGGGTCTGTGAGGAATATTTCTGTTATAAATCTGGAAGATTATACCTTTGTTTTCTCATATTGCATCATCCTGAAACTTGACAAATTGTCAGTGGAGAGGCAATTAATTCTACCAAAACATTAAGAACTTAAATTACATTTGTAAGGTATTTAGTGGCATGAGAATGCATGGGTTTAGGAGAAACTGATGAGGTTTTGGGGATTTTTTTGCTTTATTTTGCCACAACTGTAAAACTTGCATGTTGATACTATAAAAAGGAAATTTTCCTTGCTGTTAGTTGAAAATGAGGTATAATTGTGTTTGTAATTTTCAAGGTTGAAGGGAGAGGGAATGACACAGTCAAAACTGAGAGCTGAAAAAAAACCAGTGAGGCTGGTCAGAAAATACCGTTATATCCTCTGAAAGAGAGATGATATTATTTCCAGTTTGCAGATTGTTGATTTCGAGAGCAGACCGTGTTAGAGGAAGAGGCTGCATTTCCCAGTGATGACTCACTGGATCTCACAAGCAGCAGGGAGAGCGGGTGTGAGGAGAGCCAGGAGTGGTTGTTAGGAGCTTGGTGGCCAAGACTATTAGCAGACTGTAGCTTGTTATTTTTACTTTGCAAACTCCCAAGAAGAGTGAACATTTTGGAAGAGCGAGACAAAGCCCAGGCAGCCAGAGGAGTAGAGAGCATGTTTGGAGGGGCAAAAGGAGTCTGGGGAAGGAAAGATGCCTTCCTCTTAAGTCATCTGATAATGTGTCAGCTTAAAGTAGCACTTTGAATCACCAGTAAAATGATTGAAGTACTGGTATGAACAGTTTAACAAACTGAGAGTAAATGAACTGCAAATATAAAATTAAGATTACCCTGTATTTCAGGATAGTTGTTTATGTGAAGAATGCCAAGTGACCTTGGCAAAGTTCGTAATTTTTAGTTCTTTATCAGGAATTAGCTTTACGAATGCCGATTATTATAAATGGATAACAGTTTTCTTATTAAAAATTTTCAAGGTATAAAAATTCTTTCTTTTCTACCTTGCTGTGAAATTGAATTTGAACCTTTCCTCCCTCCCTCCCTAAAAATGCAGAAAATTAATCTGGATTATTTCCCAGCAGTGCACTTATTGGGAAAGATGTGGAGTTTAAGATTCACATTCCTATAGTGGGGGTGTCTCATATCTGCTGGCTTGGAGTTAAAATGCTTTCCTCTTCAACCTCAGCTAAGTGACTAAGGCTGCTTCTTAGAACATGGATGAGCCAAGGTCAATTCTCTGCTCTACCATTCTTCTATGTCCCAGATGGGCTTTATACACCTTGTTTCAACACTGCGCTCTGCCTCATTTTTCCTGTTCCAATAGTTTTGCTTAATATTGGACAATGAAATAGATATTTGACTGGGAGTTGGAGAAATCATCTGGATTGTTCATCTCTCACATGAATACAGAGGGTCACAGGGCTACTGACTAACATGCAAAGTAGCTCTTGGCATTTTGAGGAATATTCTGGTTTTGATCAGAAATCTTCTGTGTACTTGCCTAGTAAATATTGAGATTTTGATACTTTTCAGAGAGAAATTTGGGTCCCCAGTGCTCTATTAGTATTTTTATTAGAAGCCTAAATAGAAAGTGCAACTACTAACATACAACTCTTCAGAGAATTTTCAAAGGACTTAATAAAATTTGTTTTCACTCTTAAATAAAAATAAATAAATTAAGGGAATCATGGAACAGTAACAAAAAAATTCTTCAGTATTTATGGATAGAACCTTTATTTCTCACAATCAGATATGGCTGTTACCATATACATCACTGTACTGCTGAAATGCATGACATATGGAAAGCAGACTGGCACCATGTTGTCTGTGCTGGGTGCATGGGAAGCAGAAACAGTATGGGGGTGACAGGTTGCAGTGTCTAGGCAATGAGGCCAGGCTTATCCCTGATGCATTGGCTATTTTATCTGTATCTATGTCTTGAAATCATGAAACTGTTTTCTATGGTTCCTCTGCCTAGTTCACAAGTGTTATTTCCCCACAGAAGAGTGGTCGCCTGCTTAACAGAATGAAGGGAGAAAATCCGAAGACATTTAAGCAGTGCTGCAGACAAGCCACTGGAGTTTGTGGGTGCCTGGTGAAGGTGCATTAGTACATTCATCCAAGGATGTGCAGACACATGCAGATTTTGATGAGTACAACAGCTGATACTTGTTTGCTTAGCAGCTGGGACCTTCTTTGCTAGCTTCATCACCAGTATAGAAGTGTTTCATACATGTGCCATGTAGTATAAACACCAGATTGCCTCCCTGCCTGCCAAATTCTCAGGACACTGGTGCCCGTGAAGTTGCTCTGAGAGTGCTGAGCAATCACGATGGCGTTCGCTATGTTAGCATTTGTCACAGGATGTGAACATGTTGAAACAGGAATGGTGCATTAACAGCTCAGTATCGTACTGAGATTGCCAGTTAGTGTGATCTCACACCCTGCAGAAGGTAACACTGATCTGAATAGGGCTTAAAAGAGAGCCCATCATAATTAATGAGGGTATTAACGTGCTTCTTGGAGGATGGCTGAAATCCACAAAGTCCTTCTCATGAGATGACAACAGCTATGTGGTGGGTTGACCATGGCTGGATGCCAGGAGCTCACCAAAGCCATTCCATCACTCCTCCCTCCTTCACTGGACATGGGAGAGAAAAAAATATAACAAAGGGTTTGTGGATTGAGATAAGGACAGGAGAGATCATTCACTAATCACTGTCATGGGCAAAGCAGACTCAGCTTGGGGAAAACTAACTCAATTTATTACAAATCAAAATGGATTAGGGTAATGAGAAATAAAACCAGATCTCACAACACCTTCCCTCCAC
>JANZLQ010000095.1:25518787-25532967 GCA_026212715.1 Elanus axillaris
ACTGAACTCAAAACACAGCACTGTACCAGCTACTAGGAAGACACTTAACTCTATCCCAGCTGAAACCAGGACAGACTACTTCAAGGCTTTTTGGCAAACTGAAATTGAATGCACCTGGGACTTATGAATTTAGGTGGATTAATACTCAGTATGCGTCAAAGTAATGGTGCTAGCCCCTGCAACAGGCTCACTGGAGTTACTGTGCATGCAGGCCTTCCTGTTTGCCGAACTAAATGGATGATCTGCAGAGACTGGATGATTTTCCTGAAAGGCTGAAATAGCATTAAAGGTTTCTAAATCAAACCTGATCAAAGGAGGCAGGCAGTGGCTTGGGTTGAAGACTGCCTCTCTGGTCTACAGCAAAGGAGACAGGAACCAGCTGGTTTGACCACAGGAGCAATGCCCACCATGTTTGTTTTTACCGGTAGCAAAAGGGTTCATCAGGCAGGATGGTACCTGTTGTTATAGGATATATCCTTGCCCACTCCATTATTTCGTGACCTCCTCTGCCTCTCTGACACAGACTTGCCATGGTCCCCTTCTGGCTCTGAAGACAAGCGGCAGCCCTAGCCATGATCTTCACTCTCCTTTTGCCAGCCTGCTCTGGATGCCAACCCTGGCTGTGCTGTGGAGAGGTGGTGCAAGGGAAGCAGGCAAGAAAAGTACTTGGAGTGGGAGGGGAGAGACTGGTCTGCACATTTACAACGGACACTCGCATGTTGCTTGAAATTCATACTGAAATACGATCTTCCCTACCAGATTTGTATAAAACTACTTTTTTCATGATTAGAGGATTTTTATTTTTATTTCTTTTTAGCTATCATCTTTGTCAAAACATCATTCTCTTCTGCTTACTCCCAGCTTTTTCAAGGGGAGTCATTCCTGTTAGTGAGAGAAAATACCTGAAATCCTTCATAGCTCTTAGATGAAGATGTGTTTTGTCTTTTTTGGTTGGTGGCCTTAACTTTCTTATTTTTCTGAGGAAACTTCATGGTAACTGTGATCCTGGGTACTTTGTGCTTAACAGCTAGAGTGTAAAAACTTTATGAGAATGTTGAGTAAAATCTGTGTAATCATTTATACAAAGCACATTCTTCTGTACTGCGTTTCTGTGAGGGTAAAAGTCTAAAGGGAAGCTTGAATACACTTTTTGTGTTCAATGGAGGAAAAACTCACTTCCTGCTAATATTCAGCCCTGTCCTCTCCTTGATGAGACCCACCCAACTCTTTTATATTCAAGGATTTCTCTTTCCTCCACCTTTCCATATTTTCTGGTCTCCCTTCTGTCCCTAGCTGAAAATCCTGCTATTTGGGCAGCAGCAGGGAGAAGTCCCAACTCTTGTACGTGTGCCATTCGTGAAGCGTCATGTTCAAATGCCTATGTCTGTGCCACAGGTTTACCATTGCTGCAGCAATGGCATCTCAACTGATTTATTTTTGCTTTTGGCTTGCTGCAAGCTTTTCCATGAGCTGCAAAGAAAAAGATTTAATATACGTATTTTTTAACATGTTCCTCAGCTTATTATCCATGTTAGCTGAAGGAAAAGGGAGAAGTGCCGAGAAGTACAGCAGCAGATACCAAGGTATGTGCAGGGCCCTGGAGCCACCCCAGCAGACCTGGCAGCAGCCTGCCTTGGTGGGGGTGGCTGGAAAACCCGCTCCCTCTCCCCTGCGGCAACTGAGTCACAGCTGGGTCTGAGATGTATGAAAGGGCTGGTGACAACTAATCTGTTTGGAAAGACCTGTCGCCATGGATTTTAGAAAGGTTATGGTTTGAGGTATTTAAAAACTCTATCACTGAATAAAATCCACAGTGAACAATCTGGTTTGGGGATATCAGTATATTTTGCTTGTGTAATCAATCCTAGGACAATAAATACTTCGTCATCCATTCCATCCAATTTAATTCAGTAAGTAGCATCGAACAGAAGTTGTACGGTCAATTACCAGATCACATTTTTAGGTGCAGTTGCACCTACTTTTTTATTTATTAAAAACAGTGGTTCAGTTCTCTTTTTTTCTTTTTTAAAACTCTGCAACCTCTTTTTTTTTTTTCTAATTAAAAACTATGTTGTTGAGACTAACCTGGAATTGCATAAATCAATAATGTTACACAGAAAAAAAGAACAAATTGTACCTCTTATTTGCATAGTGGACAAGATCTAAAATGAATTCCTCGGGTTAATGAGGGTCCTCAGGGTTGTTTGTGAGGATATACATCCTCCTGTGACACCAATATGTTACTGATTGAAAAGTACTGCTCAGAGCCAAAGAAAGGAGGTGAAAAAATCAGGAGCAATCTGGTTGGGGGACTCAGTATACTGAAGCTTTTAGCTTTAGTGCATTGATTTTTGGCTGCCTGCATTGAGCTCCAGCATAAGCTGAGGATACAAATTCAGATTTACCATTGCTTTGAGGTTCAAACTCGGTTCTAATCTCAGCTGGGGATTTGGGTAAAACGCAGCTGACTTCCCAAGTTTCTGTCACACTGACATAAGGTTATCTTTGTATTTCTCAGAAAGAGAACAGTGCTCCCTAGAGGGAAGCAAACAAACACCCTGAAAACGTGCAGGGGGTTGGTTATGCAGCTCTGTTAACTTAGAAGTCTGAATCTGAGGTGAGACAGTCATGGGGCCAAAAGTTGCTAGGAACAGGCAGTTACAACAACATTAAAATGTCTCATATTTCCTATTCTGTTTCTGCTCCATTACCTTTATCCTCCTATTCCAGACAGTATGCTTCTTTCTCTTACTACCTTGCTGTGAATCAGTAATATGGCTGGAGGAGTGCAGGGTGCTGCCACAAGTGCCCATGCCTGCATGGAGCACAAAACGAACAGGAGGAACCTTGCTTTTACTGGAGTGCAGAGTTGTAGCAGCTCTGTGCAGATAGGATTGTTTTTGGAAGCTTGTAGTGTGACTGCAGTTGGATGCACTTTTATGGAGATGGCAAGAGGTGGATTCAGGGCAGAAGGGAAGGCCTTTTACCTCCCCACCCAGTGTAAAATTTCCTATTCCAAAACAGCGGGAAGCTGGTGCTATTCAAAATTCAACTGAGGATAGACAAAACAAATGTGTTTTTCCTAAGCCTTATTCTTGACAATGAACTATATTAACTGAATTTTACCTAAGCTATTCACCATGGGAAGGTCATAAACTACTGAAGAAGGGCTTCTAATACAAAATTTAAATGAGCTATTAGCACATTTCACCTAAGGTGTGACAAAAATTACGGTGCAGATCAAACAGCACTATGACTCCTGCTTTTTCTCCTACTTAATATGCATCTTGAATATTGCAACAGAAGAGATGATCTAATTTAAAGAGATGTTCTGAGGGAGGGAAAGTCCAATGGTCAAGTGAAGTAGGAGTTTTCCCATTTACAATACAGTGACTTGTGGAGACTGGGGCCACTCTTGCTTCCTTGTGCTCTGAGACTCTACTTGGGAAGGCATCTACTTATAGTACAATTGCTGCAACCTGTGAGGTTCCTGTTGCTGGTGCTCTGATACCACTTCTCTCCTCAGTGCAGCATGTTTCTGGGAGTATAGGAGCATACAGGCTTTTTCATCAGCAGAAACATTAATTACATTATCACATCCATCAAGGTTTGGGCATACGAACTGCTCCATGTTTATGAGTATGGATACCAGGGAGTTACCTGACAATGTGGGATGAAAACTATTGGCCTGATTTATGAAAGAAATCAAAAATTGGATCCTGTGTGTGTCTCAGTCTTCTGTGTATGATGGAAGACCTTCAGCACAGAGGGCCGGGCAAGGCCCTGATGAGATGGCGCAACAAGGGAGCAACAGGTTCCTCCAAACTGACAAAACAGAGTAAAACCTGCCCTCTCAGATCCTGATGCAGGAGGCAGAACTGCAGCGGGGTGGACAGCAGGCACTGTGTGGGTTCCCCCACTAAGGCCTGGGGTGCAAGAGGAGTAGCCTCTGTCATTGCCCTGCCGCCTCCTGAGGCCACCTTTGCTCTCCCAGACTTCCTATGGGAGGCACAGCTCTTCTTACCTGCTATGACTCTCTTTCTGAACGATTCAGCATGGAAAGGTCATAAAATGCTGATGAAGAGCTTCTAATAGGCATTTGGAGGGTAATGGTTAAGGAACACTTTAGGAGATAAATCTGGTCTTCAGCAATTCTCTGTTTCAGTTTAGAGCAAGGAAAAGGCTGCTACCTAAAGTAATGATACATTAAAGGAAAGCATTCTGTGCATGAAAAGCAGATATTTTGGTTAGCTGTGCTGGAATATATAAACTGGTGTAGCTAAGTAACATCTACATGATCAGGCTGGACACTGGTCTTTAGATCTGAGTCTGCAATCCCTAACCTATGTGGAAAATATTCTGTGTTTTCTCCGTGGATGTATTACTTTTCAGACCATGAATCCTGAAGCAGGAAAGGTAGGTGAGATGCCATTCCAGAATTACGTGGTTTGTATTTACAGAAATTTTCACTTTTTCTTTTTAACTGAGGGTAACTGACTTTCCAAACAACCGAATAACTTGTGTATTTTTTTTATTCTTAATGGTTATAGATTAAATGTGAGACAGACTGTTCAAAACAATAGTTGGTTTTAATTAATTTTGATTGAGGTGATGCAATTCTTTAAATAATGACTATAACTTCGTATCATACTTTAGTGTAGTGCTCCCCCAGGGAGGAAGTAAAAAAACTATGTCCTCATTTGGCCTCTGCAATTATTTTCTGCCCTTTCTGTTATGTCCCCACAATGCTGTAGAACAGTCTTCCTGTTGCCATTTCTTGTAGTCAGTGACCAAGAAAAGTATTGTTATGCTAATGGTCCTTTCACCATAATTTCTCTGAAGATTACAGTTGCAAATGATGCCCTCTCGCTACCTCCTTCTAGGAATGAATCACACCCTTAAAAAAAGTGCTGCTTCCCCTTCTGGCCCTCTGACTTGCCCTTAGCTATTTCTAAAGGGAACAGTATAGTAATTATTCACTTTATTCATTATCATAAAAATCTGACTTGTCAAAAGAAACATGATAAGTACCTTTTCTTTTAAATGGCAAGAATTCTCATGAGATGCTGTGCAAACGAAATTGTACATAAAAACACTTCCAAAAAATGTTAATCGTGTTAAAAATCAGTTCTGAGTGAATAGGAGTGATGAGATGAGGAAATGATGCCTGCAACGAACCTTGAGTCACAGGGGATGTCTACATTGCAAAGGTAACTTGGGCCATCAAACTGGTTTTGGTCTTAACTGCTCTATAGAACAGCCTGTAGCCAGAGTGTGAGACCTTAAAACCAGAATGACTTACAAATCCAGGTTTTGCTTTTACAAGGATTGGGGTCCAGCCCCTCTCCCAGTGCTGTTTGTCTCCGAAGGGGCTTTGCACAATGCCCCTTGTGGCGTGGTCAGGCCCGGTGAGGACTGGGGAAGATGGACAGGGCACTTCAGTGGGAGAACATGGCAGATGTGCTGCTGTGCAGGCAGCTTTGGGAATGGGGAGGCTGCAGTGCTCGAGGAAGGTATTTCAGGGAGACGTGTACTGAGAGAAACCGAACCTGGGTATTTGAACCCAAAGCTTGCTGTCTCGGCAGTGCCCTGGCCTGGGAAAAGCTGGGGGCTGCTGGCTTTATGCTTTGTTCAGTCAGTCTGAGCCCTAAACGTAGCTGAAAGACTAAGGGCTATTAAGCTTGGTCTTACATGTTTTGGTTAAAGCTGTATAGACAAAAGCACATTCAAGGAAGGTGTATATTTTATGGGTGGAAAATTCCACCCATGCTTTTGGTTATTGAGCTGATTATTTACATCCATAAAGTCTTTAAATGTTTGGGAAAGTAATTACTGACCTGAAGAAGGGAGCCTTTTCTCTGAGTCAATGCTCCAAATAGAGCCTTTAAAAAAAAACCCCAAACTCAAACCAAAACCAAAACACACCCCAAACCAAACAAAACCCTCCACAAACTAACAAACCCAGGCAAACACCAAAAAACTTCTGAACCAATCCTGCTCCTCCTGTGTCATCTTCCATCCTGTATCTGTTAATTTCTTATCCTCATGGCACTATTTCTGCCTGCTTCAAGTAGCCTTGTATGCTTTGACATTTAGGGTCAGTAATTCTGGACCAAATTTTAGACCATATGCGGGAAATGGACCACACAGGTATGAGGTGAACCAGGGTGCTGTTGTCCACACATGGGTCTGATCCCTACCTTGTTGGGAAATAGGGCTTGCTGTACTGGGAGTCAGCAGATATATCATGCTAGTTTAAGAGGTCTACTCTGCTCATCTACAGAGAGAGAATATATATTAATATTAAATAAGAATTTTCTCATATACAGAGAATATTTATTTAATCTATTGTACATGCACACAGCTATATCTCTGCTTTTTTGTATTTTTTATATGTACTTTTTGCTGTGTAACAGCCTTCTTCAAACTGTCTGTTGCATCTTGCCTATGATCTATAAAGCTAAGAATTATGGAACAATTCCCAGGGATTTGTAGATTTCTGAAAACAATCCTACTGTAGAAACTCAGTGAATTAAATTGCCCCAATGTCTGTGGTTTTGAGAGTTTGTAAGCCTTCATTCTACACAGGAGAGAAAAAAAAAAAAGAAGATATGTTAAATAAAGAGATATTCCACAAGCTGAAACCAGCAGAGCTTCTGCTGTGCTTTACCTATTGGTCTTCAAAAGATGTTTGATCCTTAGATAAAACATTTGTTAATACTTCAAAGATTTCAACCTAACATCTTTAAAATTTTTCTCTTTTTCTACAGTAAAAACCTAATAATATGTCATAATTTTACTTAAGTATTAAACTACTTTTTTATATCTGGAGCTAACTATTCACACTAGGCATTTAATAACAACAGTGTTTCACAGACGAATTGGGGAGTAAAAGGAAGAAATAAGGATGGGGGAAATGAGAGAGGTTTAGCATCATTTCAGAGATTGGATTTAAACTCTGAGGTCTGACTCTCTGCTAGCAACATGAAAAAGATTATCTTTTATGTCATTGATAGGCAAATTGTGGGAAAATGCTGAATGCTGGGCACAGAAACTAATTAGAAAAAGAATTAAAAGATGAAAATATCCTTTCAGATATAAAATCATGTTACTGGATAAACTAAAGTTCTGAAAGTCTTATTCTCTCACTTTTTTTTTTTTATTAGTTTGCAGGAAATAGAGCAAAGCAGAGCAAACAGAAAAGAGTGGCAGGGTGTTAATTGAGACCTGATAATTAAAGTAAAGCATAGTCAAGGAACAGATATCCTTCCAGCTTTCGGCGTGAAAATCATGATGGGTAGTGATGGGTAGCACCTATGGACTCTTAGCATTGTTGTGATAACCCTGAGAAGCTGCAGTGAAAGCCTCAGTGACACACAAATTTGTGCCTGAGAACAAACATTAGCAGGTGGGGAGTTTCATACAACTGATTTTTTAATTGATCTTTTTCTTTTTCCATCTCCGTCTTTGTGTCTGGGCTGTTGATGGGTATGAAATGGAAAGGATGTATCCCTTGGTGATAAAAAGCGTGGGTGAGCAAGTGGTGGTTGCAGGGTAATGGCAGCAGTGCCTCGTGCCAGTCTCAGCTGAGTGCTGAGAGATTAAATAGATTAAATGAAAATAGATGCAAGCTAATTGAATTCAGTGATATAGGAGATGAAATCAGAGCAGTATAAAATTAGGCCTAAAATGGGGATTGTTACTTTACTTTTTATTAGTGCTCTCTTTGGATTGCCAGACTCGGGACCTTTTTCAGTCAGTTAGAAATAAAAATAAACCAAAGAACACACAGTGCAAGACAAAGAGTCACTCTCCTGTTTTGTTATAAAAACAAAACAGCTTTGTAAATGATTTGCAGTATTTTAGAAAAATAATAGTTTGAGAACCATCTTAGACTGAAGTTGCTTGGATTTTCTCTTTTTTAAAGTAAGATGACTTGCAGTTTGAGTGTCTAAGTGGCTGTTATCCTGATTGAAGGTAAAAGTCTCTCTTACAAAGTTAAAATGTTCAGAAGTATAATGAAGTCTGAGACAATGCAATTGTGACTCATTCTCTAGATTTTGTTGTAGGCTCAGAGGCAGTGGTTAAACTCCCTTTCTCCCCAGCCTACCTCCACCCCTTCAAATAAGTGTATTTATGGAAGGACCTAAATTTGGGAACTGATGAGTTTTAGATCCAGACAGCAAGAGAGACTACTAAACTTAAGGGACAGTACAAAAAAAAAAATAGACATGAAAGTCTGAAGAGCGTAATGGGGAGAAGGGAAGTTTTAAAATGAATGAAGCAAATTGAGAGCAAAGCTGTAGGTATGTGTTGTGTTTTTCTGGGCTTTGGATTTAAGAGAAAACTTCTGAACTTAAAGCAGAGGATGAAGGGTTTGATTTGAATATGAATGTCTGGCAGGGTCTGAGCAGCATGAAAGGGATAATTTTAGTAGCAGCTTTTTGAATAGACTGGTTGGGTACAAGCTGAGATATAAGTAGGCTAGACAGGCTACAGCTAAGATCAAGGATGAAGGGGGGGGAAAGGCATGAAAGGCAGATGAAATTCACCTATGTGCAAAAAAGTCTCGCAGAACCATGACTTTCAGTAATACTTGCATCCTCTTTTGTAAATTTTATTGGTATATTGGGTTTGGGGTGGCAAACAGAAATTCCACTCAGGCAGTCAGGGCCTATTTTATGGCATACATTTACATGCACAGTGCACTGAGGGGTTTGGTGAAGTTCTGGAATGTAGAGAAGGTTATCAGGGTATGGATTCTGTTGAGACATCTTGCCAGATGGAGGAAGGTGATTTTTGTAGTAAATATGAACTTTAGCAATAAGTATGTGGAGTCAGAGGTTATGGCAGGATAACCAAGAAAAAAGCAAAAATTATCCAACGTTGTCTAGATCCAATGACAGACTTACAGCAAAGATTTTGAAATTCTTTTTCAGACCTAATCCCTGCTTGTGCTGTAGAAGTAAATTGTCAAAACAAATACAATGATTAGTGAACCAATCAAAACAGTAAGAAAAGCATCTAGCACTTTTTTTTCCTCTTACTTTTGTAAGAAATGCTTTTCAAATTCCACAGTGATGAATTATATTAGAAGAAAATACCATACAATGAAAGTTTAGCATGCACAGGTGAATGCTGAACAAGGGAGTGCGCTGTAAAAGACTTAAATAATGTTTCCAGCCAAACCATTTAGTAGATAAAATACTTTTCTCCACTACTTCATAATTTTCTGTCAGAGCCACTTCACTTTTCTTGCTACACAGAAATTTTGATTATCTTTTATTTAAAAACAAAGTAACAAAATCCTTACATTTATTCACTTCCAGATCTTACTTTCATTGTAGAAAATTTAAAATTCTGGCACTGGCTTCAATAGAGGCAGGAATGAACTTTAATTCACTCTTTCAACCATCAGTTGGAACATTTGCAAGTTTAATAGTCAATACAAATATTTCCAGGATCTAGGGCCTTACTTTGCATGTAATGGAAACTCTAAAATCGTACCAGAACCTTTATTTGGTTTTATGTCATAGGAGGATGTCATAGAGTGAGTTTCATATTTATTAACCAAATAACCAATGAGAATTGTTTTTTTAACTGAGGAGACTCAGGTATTAAATTGACCAAAAATGAAAGAGGCTAAGTTCATTTATATACTGTAATGCAATGAAATTAACATGATGACTTTAGGGCTGTATTCTGTGCATTTAAGTACATTCCATTTCAATATTTTCTCAACTCTTCAGTATTCCAGCTAATGTTACTTACTTAATTAATTTTCATGAAGTGGTTTGAAATTGAAAATATTAAGACTGTTCCTTTTCCTTATAATATTACTTTATTAGCTATTATGCCACGCATTCATCACTTGTTTATGATCTCATCTAATGCCCACAAATGTCAAATAAAGTGTAATCACATACTTTATTCTGAAAGTGTAGATATGCTTTCAGTATAAAGTAAAATGAATGGGATGATAATTTTGAATCAGCAGTTTGTTATGTCCAAAGAATACACTTGAAACTCAGGTGAATAGCGTTATGTCCTTCCCCACTAAAAATAATGAGATCTGCTCTGAAATTTCTAGCTAAAATTAAGTTTCAGTAAATAACTAGGGAAGAGAAAATGTGTCTAACTTGCAGCTTCCCTCCCCCATTGTTTTTCAAACAGCATAAATAAATTTTTCATTCAGAAATTTGATGTTTGTTAGGGTCAGAAATGTGAACAGCTTTCACTGATGAACAAATATGTGAGCTATTTTGAAATCTGAAATTCTGTTTGTAAGTTGTATAAATTGGAACAATGGAGTGCTGAGCTGTAACAAAAATCTGGCCAGGATTTTATGTGCCAAGCGCTTCAGAATCTGTCCCTCAAAGTATAAAAGTATAGCTTTATGAAAGCAAAAAAATCTGAAAAATAAAGAGCTCCCCCCACCATGTTGTCTTCTAGTCCAATCCATCCAAAAACACAAGCAAACCAAATCACTGTTTCTTGAAATATGGGGTTTCTCATGGCATACTGTGATGGGGTACTGTCATGTCCCACAATAAACTAGTAGTGAAATTTCCCAAATCTCCCCTCATCTCAAATGACTATATAAATACATAGAAAATATACACTGTAAGATCACAGCCTAGGAGAAGCAAAGATATCATATTACAGATGCGGGGTAGGGATTTGTTTAGGGCTGAGATGGCTACTAATTCCTGGCTTGCACTATGAAGCAATTAATTTTCTTGTACTCTTCCTGTTATTCTCATTACAAAATATTTAGCTATACAAAATACATGATCTTGTTCTTTTTTTATAGTCCTTAACACATGTAGCTCTGGTTAGTATTTAGAATTATTACCCATTTTTGACCTTTCTTTAAGGTACCTAAAGTACAACTAATGGTATTCATATTCTGAATACAATAAATGCTTTGATGTATTTGCTCTCTATGCCTTACATATGATAACTTTTTCATGATATTTCCATTAAGCAGCATGTTATGTCTTGTATGCTATACATTAAATATATCTTGTTTTTTCCTGTGGGAACAGATGGTTCTTTCAATTTATTTTCTTTAACGTACAGTTTCTGATTTGTCTGTGTGCTTTAAGAAAATGAAGATGACTTTTTGGGATTTCTTCATATTTGTACTTAAAACTTGAACTGTTGCTGGTGAAAGCTGAAAGTATAAGATACTCTTTTTTACTGAGTACTGAGATCTCTCAGTCCTCTAGTGAGAAAGGAAAATTATGTGTGTTAGGGATTGGTAAATTTGTGTCTGTATGTCACTCGTGTCTGCATTCTTAATGAGAAACAAAAGGTTTACTGCTCAGAGGCTAGGGGCCTCATCCTTCTTCCGATCACAGTAGAGATCAGTTAGACAATTAGTGCCAACTTGCAGTGAAATCCTTTAAAAGCAGTCACCAACCTCTGGGTATTGGAGCAGGAAGGAGCAAACAAGGGAGTTGTTCTGTATTTTCAGAGGGAGTCTTGAAACAATAAGGAAGATGGCAACTGTGAAAATAAGGGAGAGGTTCCAAGGAATGACAGAGGTAGTGGAGGTGACAAGATACAGGAGCTGCGGGTGAGCATGACTAGCTTAGGGTGGAAGGCATGTTTGTGTGCCAGCAGGGCTGGCTGATGGAAACAGGAAAGAAAAGATCCAAGGACTGGAGATACCGATGGATGAACACTTTTCTGAAACTGAAGCATGTAATAAAGGAGAGGGATGAACTAGCAATACAAGTAAGAATATGCATGTGCTAGCTGAGTGAGATGAGCTCAGGGAATGCAGATGCTCTCTACAGAAGGATCAGCCTAAGAGGAGGAGCTCGATTACTGGAGGAGAGATGGAGCTGAGACAGTGTTTGCTGAATGTCAGTAACAGAAGTTTTGACTTCACTGATAAAGTAACTGTAGCATCAGCTAAATGGGCTTACAGACACAAATGTAGAACAAGCCTACTCTAAATACAGAGTTGCTTCAGGTCAAATGCAGTGTAACTACCAGCAGTATGAATCCCAAAGAAAGAGAGAAATGAAACCTTAGGGTATCAGTAGCCTCTGGCTGAAGGACCTTTTCTCTAAACTAATTTTAGTCTGGAAAATAGCTGTGTGCTATATAGCTCTAAACACACATAGCTATTAGACATATAGGAAACTGTGTGGTACAAAGGCTTCCCTGACCTTTGTTAAGTAATAGAACAGGCTGAAGAGGAGATTCATCAAACATATCAATATAACATATCTCAATTTTTCTTAAAGTTTTGCTGATTGTAAACTGTTATTAGTTACACCCGAATGAAACCTGAGGGTTACTTACATTTGAGGTTTCTCTTGATTTACATCACCGTAGACAGAGGACAAACTGAGTCCATTGTCCATCTTGTCCTTAAAACCTTATATTACTAAGTTTCAATGATTCAACAAAGAGCTTTCTGTATATATGATTTTTTTGACTCTTGAAGAAAACATTGGAATGTTGAAAACTTGAAATTTCTTTTGAAGAGAGTATAGTCTCTGATTCTGATAGAGTCAGTAGAGTCTTCCTATCTCTAGGATTAAACAAGGTTACCTGAAAGTATCTGCAAGGGTGTTAGTTGTCCTTTGAGACTCTACAGGGCAAGGACACTCAAAAAAAACATTGAAAAATGGGAAGACTTAAGTTAAGAAACAAGTTTATTCCAAAGTGTTTCAGGACTTGAACATATATTCACTATACTTTTATTTTATTGTTAAAACTTTTAGATAATTTTTATTATGTGTTGGGACCAACCAGTATCACCACTTTTAGATCTTTTGCTGCAAAAGTGACAAGGAGATAAAAATACAGACAAGAAAGTAGATTTTATTGTAGGCAGAGTAAAGAGGTGGAATTAGAGCCATTCATGTTACTGGGGTGCATTTGTCCCCAACTGTCTTCCTTTCAGAAAGTGCTTGTGTGCCCTTATATGTCCCTCAGACTTCTGCTTGTGTTTCAGAAAACTCCAGCTAGAAAACTTCTATTGGAACATGGCAAAATTAGGAAGGTAGCTATCAGAAAGGGTTTTCTACTCATTCATGTAATGGGAAAAACCCCAACCTGAACACGTGTACTTAGTTTTAGTGTCTTTGGCCAGCAACAACAAAAATTGTTTTGAAACCTGTAAGAGCTGCAACTCCTGGGCTAAGTGAATCAGACAGGAAATGCTTCTGGAAAGGTAACAGCCTTAGACATGCTCAGAATGGGATTAATCATACTACTCAACAGAAGAAATGCTGGCAGAAACAGCTGTTCAGGTAAACAGCATCTGAAAACTGTTTTGTAGGCTAACTCCATTAAACTGATGAGACCTCCCATTGGAACCTAATGGTAGCAACAAATTCCCAGCATTTGACAGAAGAGGAGTGCATGGCAAATCCAAGTATTTTCTATTCATGCTTTATTGTGGTTTTGTGGCTGCACCTCAAAGGTAGATGTCACCTGACAAATCCTGAACCCTCAGATCATTTTTCCCATGTTTCAGTCAACATGAAGAATTCCCCAAAATGCAGTGGACAAAGGTTTGCTTTTATGGTTATAAACAGGGAAGCATAATGATATGTAAAGTCCTGTGTGCTACATGAATAACTGTGGAAAAGAAGTATTTCCAGTTCACAACAAGTTATTTTGTTTTAGTGGTTGTCCTGGTTTTGGCTGGGATAGAGTTAATCTTCTTTCTAGCAGCTGGTATGGTGTCACGTTTTGGATTTAATATGAGAATAATGTTGATAACACACCACAGTTTTTAGTTGTTGCTAAGTAATGTTTAGACTAAGTCAAGGATTTTTCAGCTTCTCTTGCCCAGCCAACGAGAAGGCTGGAGGGGCACAGGGAACTGGGAGCAGACACAGCCAGGGCAGCTGACCCAAACTGGCCAACGGGATATTTCATACCATGTGACACCATGCACAGTATATAAACTGGGGGGAGTTGGCCTAGAGGGGGGCAGATGCTGCTTGGGAACTAGGCTTCTGTCGGCGAGTGGTGAGCAACTGTATTGTGCATCACTTTTTTTTGTATATTCCAATTCTTGGATTATTAATATTATTGTAATTTTATTATTGTTATTATTATCATTATTATTTTCTTCCTTTCTGTCCTACTAAACTGTTCTTATCTCAACCAATGAGTTTTACTTCCCCCCCCTCCCCCATCCCCCCAAT
>JANZLQ010000095.1:25551467-25571179 GCA_026212715.1 Elanus axillaris
AAAAACCTGCAACCAAACAAAATTCCCTACCACAAAACCATAAACTGCACCAAAACTGGGGAAAAGGGTCAAAAATAATTGTACCAGCTCCACAGAAAACAGGTATTTTTAGCTATACAGAGCTGTATTAGTGAGCTTGATGGTAATAACCCTGACATTAAGGTGGTACGAAAGAAATTGTTGGTGGCTGCAGCTGTTGTGTACCACTACACAAGTTCCCTCAGCCTCAACCTAAATGCTGTTTTCAAAACGCTCCTTGTGGTCCTGGAAACAGCTGAGGGTGTGCTCAGACCCTCTTTCATTCTTCCCCTTTTTAATTTGCCTTTGACTTCCTTGTCTTAACGTGGCAGGTACGCTCCTCAGTGCTCTCTGCAAGACAGGGAGATTCATACACAAATGCTCCCAATCTCTGTGATGATACAGAGCAGGAAATGTTATTGCCGTTGGTTATATCAAAATGGAGCTTGTTTCCAGTGGTCGTCTTATGTGTACACAGGCACTTAGATCATGGAGCAAGGGTAGCAAAGAGCATGGTCTTCTGCCTCAGGCATGCTCAGTCTCCTAGCCATGAGTAGGAGGAGAAATAGTTCCTTGGTACCTAGGTGCTGTTAATAGAGGGAGCACTCCCACGTCTTTTTTCCTTCTATTTCAAATTATGATTGCATTTGGGTTGGTTATTTACATATATATTACAAACTCCATATTTCTTAAATACTTTGTAGAATACTTTATTTTAAAAAACTTTTGAAATATTTTATTAGTTTTTTTCCTTATGAAATAGAAGTATATATTTAATAAAAGTATATATTTAATGAAAATATAGTACATTTTTCCTGCAAACTGTTTAATGCACTGGCATATTTCAAGCATTAGAACTTGGCAGTTTCCAGATGGATTCAGTTTTAACTCAGTCTCAAGCAGCATCTTGTTAAATATTTTTAGGCATTTTTAGATCTTGTAGTTGTTTTGGGGTAAAATCTGCCATAGCAGAAATCCATTTCAGAGGACAGTTATTAGGGCAATCCCAATCTTAAAATTTCAGAATTGATCTAAATATGAGATCAAACAATATGCTTCAGTAAGTCTGTCCTGGGATGATGAAATGTATTTAATAAAGATAAATTGTATCACATGAAAGTTAAGATAGGATAATCCTATCTTTGTCCATCTAAAATTTAGGAGCCTAGAAAAAGAAAAGGAATGGTACGTTACCTATAGTATCGCCAGTATCCCATTTACAAGGTTATCACTTTAGAACAGATTTCAGAGAATAACAAGCATTCATTTCTTCATCAAATTGTCAGTCTAAAATGAAAACAACGGTGGTCTTTTATTCATCAGAGGACTAGATACATGTGCCAGGTATTCTAGTGTGTGTATATGGGGGAAGGGGATTATGCCTTAAGTGGGTCATAATCACAGCTGATGCTAGGTATTAAAACTACAGGACTGATGAAATCCAAAGTTGAGGCTTTCTGGAAGCAGTCTTCTGGTTACACTGTTGCTAGTGATGCTTTGTCAAGTGTTTAGCAGTGCATACCAAGCTCAGTCTTTTTACAAGTTACCATCTGCAGTCCAAGCCCATATCTTAAACCTTTTTTGATGGCTCAGGTTTGGTGGCCTGAAACTTTCTGACAACCATTATCCTTTAGTAATTTTTATAGAGGAAGAATGTCTTTTTCCTAAATTTCAGAGCAGGCCAGTCTCACCTTTCAGCTATGACAGAAAAGATTTACATGTCTATGAACTTGTAACAATACACATTTTAATGTTTCTTCCTAAACCTTGGCAGACCACCTAGGACAATTTATTAATCATCTAGGGAAATAGCAGGAGACTCTCTTTCATTTGGAACCTGGAGGCTGTGAATTCATGTTCATTTTTTCCTATGATCTGCAGTCACTGTGAAAATACTTAAAGAACAGAAAATAAAATACCATGCAAAGATAAAAATGTGGTTTATGGATTGAATTTGCACTTGCGATATTGGTTGTTGTATATATATAGATTTTTTTTTATCTTTAGTGCTGTAAGTACATTTGTACACTGAAGCTGTAAAAAATGAATTGATCTCTTTTTACAATGATTTGTTGGTAATTTATTACATATACATCTATTCAGGCTATACAAAAGACCAAATTCTGTGCTACTCTTAGTTAATGCAGTTGTAGCACATGAGGGTGAGGAGCCAAATGCAGTTAAGAGGCAAGCCATCAGAAGCTTTTTCTTAGGAACCACATGGAATTAGATTTAAAATTATAAATTCAGCTGCAGTTAACTTAGCCTTTTCCCATATATTTGAGAATTTGGATGCAAAACAAAAAGTGCTTGGATTATAGGAATGGAAGTCAAATGAAGGCAGTTAAATTTCAAGGATAAATGCTAATAATTAAAATGTGCTTATTTTTAAGCAGGAAGTTGTTTCTGGTGCAATGTTTCTATATCTTTATGGTAAAGGTACCACTTTCTAATTAAAATGCTTGAAGTTAAATTTTCAGCAATGCCTGTAGGTTCCCTACTGTGCCTGGGGACTTGTTCCACTTTTGGTGAACATGTGAATTTCTGGCTAGTGTCAGCTGAGATTAATGATCATTCTAAACTATAGATGGTGTTAATTCACATTAATTTCTCATGCTAGTCACTTGCTACAAGGAACAAGCAAAGTTTTCATGGATTTCAGGATAAAAATGACATGTTTACAATGTCCCGAATCTGAAATGTAACACTGTAGTGTTGCTATGCATTTTATTAAGTGTTTTTCTGATACTAATTCAATTTGGAAAAGTTATGGATCAAATACAAAGTTTGTTTCAACTGCAATCTATTTTAGAAGAATTACTCTTTTCAGTCACCCTCAAATAATAGATTAAAGATCTGGAATAACTGTAGGGGTTCTCCCTGGTTTTGTTGCATGGAATTCAAGCCTATTTTCTTGCCATAGGTTTTTTCTTTCTGCTGTAAAATAATAGAATAGAATAATAGAATAATTCCTGCGTGAATAATTATTGTTTTGGTTTTATGGTTTAGCCATGAAATAAAATAAAATTGTTTAATTTCTGGAGTAAAGAAGAGTTTTCTCTTTTTCTTATTTGAAAAAAACAATTACCAGAATTTTGATCTAAAATGACTTTTTAGAATTATATATTTTGAAAGTAGACTTCTTCAAAATTTTCCCTTTTTCTGATACAGCTTATTAGTGAATTTAAGTACTTGCTGAATTAAGTGAATAATTTTAATATATTCACAATTATGGGTTTTTTAGCAAATAAATTTCATTTGAACAACTGTGACTATAGTATCAGGTCATTTTGGTAGTCATGTTCATTTTGCCCACAGGCACACTCGGGATACCCTTCTTGTAGTGACATCAACATTTTACTTCTGAATCCATCTTAACACATTAATAATGTTCCTAACATCCTGACATCCTCCTTGAAAATTCTCCTGTAAACCTAGTGTGTTTTCCACATACATTTAGGCATTTGCATAACCTTTTGGTATATAAACCCAGATTTTCACAGGGCCTCAGATTTAGTCTACATTGAACGATGTCAGCTTCCTAATATTGTGTGAGCTTATGTAAGTACATCAAAACTATGAATCTGTTAAAATGGAATATTTTAGTGATCATCAGTAATAACAGATCTGAAGCACTTTTAAAAACTCTGTGGGTGACTTTTGTACCCAGCCTTTTTGCATCAAATGGAATAATATGGTGAAGGTGTTTCCTCTCTGCTACAGCTGGGGGAATGGTTGTAGAATAATCAGATAGTAGAGGACATTCGTGAGGCATAATTTAAATACATTGACATCATT
This sequence comes from Elanus axillaris, assembly GCA_026212715.1. Lineage (NCBI taxonomy): Eukaryota > Metazoa > Chordata > Aves > Accipitriformes > Accipitridae > Elanus > Elanus axillaris. Next base: position 25,555,284 of record JANZLQ010000095.1, read on the forward strand.
TACACAACCACGTTGTATTATATTCAGAAGGAATATAATGGCATATGGAATTTCTGATAGATGGGACTGTTCTCTGCCAGAAAGTGTTGACTAGACAGAATTAAAATATTTCAAAGGAAAATTATAAATTTGTAGAAAGTGTACTACAGGTTAGACAGAATTTCACCAAAGTTTTACTTTCTAAAAAAATTCAGGGTATCAAATTAGTTCTGGTCATTATATGTCTGCGATTATTAATACTAAAACTGTGTCTCTTGATAGCCCCAGAGTCACCTATCAGTCACAGCTGACTCTTGGTAATTATAAAAATCTTTATAGGTATGTGCAGCTGTCAGGCTCTGTTATTCCAAAACTTCTCTTTGCCCTTGAGTATCTTTGGTTTTGTTACTGGTGATTCTTTTCATGTGGTGATTGAGGAAGAAAAAAAAATATCCAACGTGTGGAGTGTTTTTTCCTCATTCACTAATAAATGATCTCTCTTGCCTGAATTAGGTGCTCTATTTCCTTGAAAATTCTTGAGACTTAACATATTCGATATTTTCTGTTCCTACCTATGAACTTTTTATGTAATCATCTGATGGAAACCGCTTTGCTCAAACTCAGAACTGACAATCATGAACTACTGCAATAAAGTCTTACAGTTAAGATCAACCATTAGGAGCAAGAAACAATTATATTATCTGTTGACTATCACAGAGAAGAAAGAGCAATACATCACCATTTGTAGTCTACAGATATTACTGGCTGAAATGATGGTGGACTCCACATAGCAATACATTATGAAGAACCAGAAATTATAAACTTTTTAGAATCCTGGAATTTTAACATGTTTTAAAAATAGAGTCTAGCTTATTTAATAAAAGTTATTATTTACTGTGTTAAGAATTCAACCATTCTCACTTTTGAATATAATTGGTAGATACAAAATGTATATGGATATTGTACCAGTTTTACTGGGCTATATGTGTATAAAATGGATTGTATTAGAAGTTAACCTAATTAAGTGATGTAATACCCATGAAAACAGAAGGAGGGGAAAAAAGGAATCTTGATTTATTGTTGCACTATATCAGTTTAATCTCCTAAACTCATGGGGGGATTGTGTGTGTTCTAATGTAGGTTTCCAATTTCTGTCTATGATAACTTTGCTTTTAAGTCTGAACATGGGATACATGTGAAGACATTGATGGGGTGTGTTACTGAAACCCTGCTCCACATTTCTGGCTGTTTGCAATGGCTCCTACAGGTTTCTGGAAGACTGGCATTAATTAGTGGAGTCTCAGTTGAGTGCATAGAAGACTGTATTTTTTAGCTTTCTTGTTGAGCATAACTCCTTTGGGAAAAGACTTTTGGGGAATGTTTTTGTGAGTGTTTCGGCTAAATCATTTCAGCAGCCTACAGGTTTCTACAAAACTGATGATGCCCTTTGGGAACAGTTTTCAGCATTGTTTGTGTCTAGCCTTGAGAAAGAGGACAAGCATGAGGAGAGGCAGTGACTTTCAGAGCTTTCTTTTGTGACCACGAAGACTTCTGTGAACCTTTTAGGAGGATTTGGACCATAATCACAGAGTATCAACTTCAAGGGCAATTGTACAAATTTTCTTTGTCTATCATATCATCTGAGATATTAGACGGTTGGCCAGGGTTCCCACTAGCCATGCAATCCCACTGCATGAACCTCCTTTCTCTTCTTCTCTGCCTTACTTCCCTTCCTGTAAAATCCAATTAGGAACAGCCAGTTGTTTATAGAAGATCAGTAAGAAAAACTAACTATAACTCCTTAAATGAATATGTACAGTGTTCTATTAAAGGACAAGCATGTGCTGATACTTAAGACATTTAAATGTAGTGAATATCTTTAGAAGAAAGTAGTGAATATAGCATTGCAGAGTCAAAGATCAGCATCATCAAAATAAGAAACTGTGGTGGCATTTGAGACTAATGCATCTAGAGTTCATTACCAATTTTTTTTTCCTCTCTATTGTTCTGTCTAAATACTTTGTAAAGGGAAGGCATGATTAACTTAATATTTTTGAGTGGGTAGTACAGAAAAATGAGGAGGCTTATGGCAGGGACAGTTATCTTAGTCTATTATGTGGCAAAATATTCATACTATGTTCAAGAAATCTCAGTAATATGATTCACTGTTTTCTGTGTTGCCTGGATATCAGTGGAACTTTCTAAATACTAATATTCTAAATATTTGCTGTCACACAGGGGCAGGTGTTGTCTTTGGGTGAAAGAAAAAAGTATATGGTCCTTTCAATAGAATAAACAGATTTGTGTTTCTCCAAATTCAGGATGTAGATGTTTTCTGCAATTAGATTATTAATGCTTTCTTAATGAAGGGTTTTGTTAGCTCCAAATACCCATAGAGCATTGTGCCTGAGTGGTATCATCTCTAATATCGCTGTTACGGAGCAAGGAAGATGGCCACACAAACATCCTTGAAGCCAGCTGGGATTGTGTCCCTATTCTTTATCTGCCAAATAATTTTGATACCTGGTGGGGTTGACAGTCCTAAAATCTAACCTGAACAATGTTTTTTCTTTCACAGTGGCAAGTTAGAAAGATATTGAATGCCAAGATCATTAGTAGGTTCAAAAGTTTTATTACTGTAAATTGTACCCGTGCAGTGGGTAAATCCAATTTCCTTAATACTTAGAAATCAATGTGTAAACTGCACAATGCTATATGAAGAAAGTGGTTAGCAAACATTCTTTTTATAGTAAGAAAGGGGCACATAAATAATTTGTATTCATGTTAAGCAAAGCATCATTTTCAGGGTTTTCCTTGAAGCAATAGCAACAAATGTGACTGCTGTCTGTTGTGTAAAACTCTAATATGCTTTCTTATGGTCACTTGTTTTGATTGAAGAGGAATTGCCAGAGCTGAGAGGGCATAATGAATGTTATTACAGAGAGGGTTTTAAGCACAGAGAAAAGAATAAAAAATAAAGTCCTTATGTGAGCCCTTAGTACGTGAGGTCTGCCTATTACTTCTACAACAGTTGAGTGAGCATACATGAGAGCCATTTATAATGTGTATTGCTGTGTGTCTGCTCTGATTGCATACTTTGATGATGGGTTAATTGAATGGTGTCAAGGAGGGCAGTCTTGGTCATGTAAAAGAACTGACAGGATGATGGTAGCAGTCTACTTCATTACTTAGAAACAAAATCAGAAATTCTTCATCTTAAAGGCAGGAACTACTGAGCAGTTCAAGAGCAAACAGTTTAATGTGTGATGGTTTATGAGGTAAGGAAGTTTTATGCTAATAGAGCTTCATTTAACCCTGTGAAAACATTTCACTCTTGATCTTTCTGTGGTATCAGAGCAGACAGACCAATCCTACTGTCATTTGTCCAGGAGACTTTCCCACTTTCCTTAAAACCAACTATTTTACTTCTCCTGTATAAATTATTATATTCACGACACAGTGTTTGTGAAGGAAGATAGCCATGTGTATTGGGTGCAGGTGTCCAGGTGTGGACAGTGGGGTGCTGCGGGAACAGCCTCTGTGAGATAAGGCCGGAGTCTGCCCCGTGCCAGGCACAGCCGGTTCCAGCCAGTTCCAGGATGGCCGCACGACAGGGCACAGCTGGGCCCATCTGTGAAAACTGGTGGTGCCTCTGTGACAGCGTATTTAAGAAAGCGCTAAATGCCACATAGGCAGTGAGGAGTGTGGAAAGAAAGTGTGAGGAGCAGCCCTGTGAACACCAAGGTCAGAACAGGAGGAGGAGGCAGCTGCACTCTGGGTGCCAGAGCAGATTCCCCTGCAGCCTGTGGAGAGCCCACGCAGGAGGAGATTCTCCTGACAGGAACTGTGGCCCACAAAGAACCCACGCTGGAGCAGGGGAAAAGTGTGAGGAAGAAGAGAGAAATTGTTAGGAACTGGCGATGAGCCCCCATTCTCCATACCCCTGCACCACTCAGGGAGTGGGGGTAGTAGGTAGAGGAGTCAGGAATGAAGGAGTGAAGTCAAGACTGGGAAAGAGGGTAGGGAGGTGCTGTTTTAATTTTGGTCTTTGATTCTCACCATCCAAATTTATTTTAGTTGTCAATAAACTCAGTTAATTTTCCCCAAGTCAAGTCTGTTTTGCCTGTGACAGTAATTGGCAAATGATCTCTCTGTCTCTATCTTGACCCATGAGCTTTTTCATCTCCCTGTCGTGTTGAGGAGAGGGAGTGAGAGAGTGACTGGGTGGTGATCTGGCAGCCAGCAAAGGTCACCACACCATACTGTACATTGCAGTTGGCTCAGCTAACACCAATGCTGCTATTAGATGTTTCATTTTCTCAATTCCTTTACCAAGATCTGTGTGTAAGCATAAGGAGGTAACAAATAGCACTGGCAGCTGTTTTACTGCTTGAAACTTCTGTCTGTTTCAGTGGTCATCATATAAATGGGATTTATTTCCAGTGTTGGGTATGGGTTATTTTCCCCCACTCTTTGCCCACCCCCCAATCCATTAGGAAAAAGAAAGAAAAAATTCTGAGAACTGTCACTCCTGTGTTACATGAGACAATTTGGGCTTTGTTTCTCTGTTTTCACCTGTAGATGAGTTCACTAGCTGAGGAGTATTTACCATAGTTACCACTCCTCAGAGAATTGCTGTCTAAGGAAAGTAAGAATCATGCATACTACAAGGTTCGACAGTAAATATATTTTTTTCCCCCTGAATCAGAACATCTTGGGTATAACCTTATTTTTCTCACTTTACAGGTATTTAATCTTTTTGGTGAAAACATTGGTCCTCTACAGAAAATTCAAGCAAGCTGAGCATGCTGGGAAGTGCCCAGGAAGACCCTGATATTATCAGGTCTTCAATGGGTGCTGCCACACTGATACCTGGGTGCTCGACCCCTCCATCTCAGATGTACCCATACCCAAAAGGGAAGTGACCTTCTGGTCACAGAAGCAGGTTTGGCCATGAGGTACCATCACAACAAAAGGTTGGGATTATTATCCTCGTCCAACAGGTACTCCTGGGCAGTGCTGATTATATCATTGATGTACCTTGCTATCCCTTTTCCTGTTTCTTGACACATTTTTGCCACCCTTGTTCTGCCATTTCTCTGCCCTGATCTCTTCCCATATAAACAACCTGCACCTAGTTCCTCATTAGTCTCAGTTTGCTACATCTGTACCCAAGTTTGGTGCTTCTGATACCATTATCTAGGTAATGTTGGCTTCATACAGTATTACTGATACAGTTATGCAGGTGCTTTTTGCCATGCAAGATTTTGCTCCCTGAAGGGTCACCAGTACTCCCTTTCAGTTACCTGTAAATTTGGCCATTTCTGTGTAACTCCACCTAAACTACCAGTGAAATGCTGCTATCCTCATGGCACTATCTTTAAATTTTGTCAGATTCTCCACCTGTTATCTGTCATGTCTAGTAATTTCTCGTTCATGTCCAGTATCTTCTCACATTATGCTCAGTTAGGTGCACCTCAGGCCAGGGCATAGGCAGCAGTCCTGTCACCTGCCCACAGCCCCGACTGAACAGAAGCCAGGTGCTGACTATCACCACACAGGCATGTATGGTATTCAGTTCTATATTTCTAACCTGTTAGCCTCTTTGAACTACCACATGTGCAAGCATAGAAAAAGGAAGGGATCTCATAGTATGTTTTTAATATTTTTAATGAAATAGAATATTGGATGTACAGACTACAGTTATGTCAGAAGACTTCCACTGATGTTAATGTAAGTAAAAAACTGAGGAAGAGTAAACTATGTCAAATTCAAAGTTTTAAATGTCCAGCAAAATGAATAGGAACAAATTTTCAGAAGCAATGACCCCTAATTCCAGTACATAAATGGAAGGTTGAATTTCAAGACAGAGAATTTTCCCTGCCACAGAGTTATTTTACAAATCTTGCTACTTATTTTACTGCTTTCATATGTGCTGAGTTCTTCTGAAAATGTGGTTTAAATGGTCTTTGGAGCATCCGCTATAATCCATAGGCTGTGAAATAGGAAATATCCTGACTGAAAGTTTTAAAAGACTGCTTTTCCTATCATTTTCAGTAGTAGTGAACGTCAGTATTCCATCTTGGCTTCCTCTAGCTGACCAATGCCAGTTTAGTTTCTTATCAGTTTTTCTATTTTTATAACTTATTGGTTATGGATGAGTATTTAAGATTACATGTGAATTTTTCCATTTTACCTTGCATTCAAGAAACCATACAATTTTTGTTACTTGTCCAGTTGTTAGGGATTTTTCATTGAATCAGGCTTTTGGAAACTACAGCTCATGTAAAGATGAAACGTTGGCATAAATCAAATAAGAAGCAGCACTAGAGATTTTGGAAAACTTAGTTTTAACTCCCGAATGCCTCTATCAGGTGGCTGTTGGCAGTGATTTTTGCTTGCTTATTTTTTTGTTTATTTAAGATTAGATTTAATTTTAGATTTGAGGCCTAGATCCAAATGATTTCTCTCGTAGCAGCCCCAAAACTTTCAGCCTGAAGAGGGTGGAACTACAAAGAGAACAAACTTCTGGTGGTACTCGCTAGGCTGCCCTTTCCTCATCTGCCACTTACCAGCTTTTAACAGAATTTACCACTGTTTAATTTCATTTAACGAGTGGTTTAGGTAAGGCCTGGAAGACAGAAATTATCTGTATTCTCTATGAAACTCAGTATTTTCCAGGCATTGATTATTGCTCCTTCTGCTTCCTTTGCTTTCTATAGGAAATCATTTCAAACACCTAATGTCTGACTATGTGAATGTCTTTTCAAACCTTTGATTATTCTCTGAGCCCCTTCAATTTTGCAATAACCTTTCTTAGAAAAACTGACCAGAACAGTGTTTAAGGCACTACAAAAATCACTGATGTATGAAAAGATATGCATAAGTTTTGACATTATATTCTGTTCTATTCTTTGCTCAACCTAACATTTCTTTGTTCTATCATTTCTTTACACATTGGAGAGAAGTTTTCACTGAGTTGTCCACAATGATACTTCTGTCCCTTTCTTGTGTTGATTTTTGTGACCAGAGAATTCTAATTAGTGTAAAGTGGACTTAAATTTTTCTCTCTCTTATTCTGCATTTCTGGACTTGCAGCTTTCACTTCCATTGTATGGCTTTTCCCTGGAAAATGAGGAGTCTATGATATCAAAACATTTCTCAAGATTACAGAGATTACATCAAAACATTTGGTGGAAACCAGGTCTGGCAGGAAAGCTGGCCAGATTGCATAGTTTCTAGCCAGCCTTTTCAGCTGTGACCGTGCCAGGTTAGTGAGCTGCCATGTAGCTCTTCCCAGACTTTACAGGCTGTTTTGATCCTATGAACCTTTCCTTTGGGAGACTGGACATTGCAAGTTCTGCTCCCCCAAGCTGAGGTGACAGCTCCCTTATGGGCCTGCATCTTATGCTGCTATATGGTGGAGAGTGGCTACTGGTCTGCCTGACCTTCCTGGAAAAAACATCTATTAAGGGGGTGGTGGTGTGTGTGTGTCATTTACAAAAAATATAAGCAAATGGGCCAGCTGTTGATTTCTTTCTTGCTAAGGCAGGAAGGTGGTATAGAAATGCATCAGTCCTAACAGACTTGTGAAAATATCCCAAAGTATTTAAATATTCCTTAGAGCCATTTGATGTTCATCCTACTTGAATTCTAGAACTGTAGACTCTACCTGGAATTTGTATTTTTCAAATAACTGGGATAATGTGAAAAGTTATGTAATTTTTCAGGCAAAATGCTGGGATATTTAGTGGTATTTTAATCTTAGGAATGGAAATGTCAATTTTATTTAAGTGAATTCTTTGACCTCCCCTCTCCCTGCTTTCCCTTCACACTGTCAGGTTATAAAATTCAGCACGATACATTGTGCTACTAGCAATGATTAATATAATAAACAGGAAACCTATCAAATGTATTTAACTGGGGCCCATTTCAAGTAAACCTCGGAAAATTGCTGAATAACTGGTGTGAGAGTCAGCCACTTCTAGACTAGATTTAGATGAATGTAATGAACACCACTGTCGTATTTTTCACAATTGATTTTCTAGGGCTTTGAACTTAAAAAAAAAGAAAAAAAAAAAAGAAGAGCAAGCAAGCAAAGTATCTTACATTTCATATTGCCTTGAAAATCAGGCCTAACATTTTAAATGTCAAATAGTTGTATGACTAGGTCTTATTATCCTCCAACCATCACATGTTTTAATTGATCTGACTTTTTGGAGAGAAATGTCTTGGGTTACATATAGCACAAAGCATAACACAACATAACGCAATTTCATAAAGGATATCTTGTAATTGCTTATCATATATGGCTGTGCATGATAGAAACAACAAAAGGATAAATGAAAAAATATTGAAGCCAAACAATGTTATCAAAATAGTATTTTGGCTGCTTCTGAAATGTTGATTTTTTTTTTTATTTTTATTTTTTCTTGCAATATGTCCAGACCTGAACACTCAGAAAACATCAATCTCTTCAGGAATGCATTAGGAACTGTGGGATAGAATTGATAAAGAACTTTACTTTCACAGATTTAAAATCAATAGTGAGGACTTTAGGGAAGGCAACTAGTGGCAGCTGCACAGGGTGTAAGGTGCTCTTCTGAGTGCCTGGAGCAAGGTCATTGTATTTAACAAGTGAATTCTTATTTTATGTCTTGGTTTTTATTGAGTCAGTGTAAGGAGAGCAGTTACAAAGCATCTCATTAACTTAACATAAACACATAATTTATAAATGGTATAGCTTAAGAATCAGGTAAGTTATAACAAACTAACTTGAAAAAAAACATTTACCTACGTATAGTATAAGAATTTAGGATTTGTATTTCAGAATCAATCTTCAATCTGTATACCTGCATAGCTGCCCAGATGTGGCTGTACGTAGCTGGACTGTAATAAGCCTTCATTCATTCCTAAAACCTAAGCCATACAGATTGAAGTATAAGTAAAAAATTTACCTCTCACCACATTTTCATCCTTCTGTAACCTGGGTATTCTAGTATCAGTGGTTCACAAAATACCCTGTTATATATGTATGAATGACCAGTCCCCCACTTTCTGGAGTCTGTGGTAACAGAGACCCTAGAATAAAGTGAATTGTTGTTGGTTACTATACTTTCATCTCATATTGTCCCACCTAGTGCTTAGGAATCCTTTCTTTCCCTTTGAAGAGAACCTGGAAATCAGGAAGTCAAAATAGGCTCCCAAAGCCATACAGAAGCGGGGAAGCTCCATGCAGAGAGCCCTGTCACTTAGGTGGATCCTAATGACAGCCATGGATTGCTATACACATGTTATTATGTGCAGGAGAGGCATCAACCCAAACTAGTGGAAACTTCAGTGAAACAAATGGCTGCTATCTTTTCCTCTGCACTGAACTGTCAAGGAATTTCCATTATCTTTAACAGAGGGTCTACTTGTTTTGATAAGATCAGATTGTTCCGAAAATAACTGCTTACCATTTCTAATCTTTAGTTCAGCTCTGTGATATTTGCTGCTGCATACAGGAATGGAAAAGATTTTCTGCAGCCCTTTTTGAGAAGGGTGCTTTTGTACCTGGTTGATGTTTTTCATGAGTAGCACAAAGCTTTTTTGGGCACTCCACGGAGGCAGATTCAAGATGGGACAATTAACTGAGACATCTGCTGAATGGCCTGCTTTATAGACTGTTACACATCCACGTGTCACTAGGCTTAGCACTGTAGCCAGACATCTGCTGTGGTCAGTGTGCCTTTGTTTTGAAGAGTTCTGTAAGTGATTGGTAACCTGTCACAATGGTAAAAGGCTTTTAAAAGGGTAGAGAGAGAATTTTATTCCAAATGTAATTGTATTCCTGCCTATAACTGTGGGTGAATGGATGTATTCTCAGCCATGTTAACCAAGAGACATCCCTGCTGAACTGTTCTCATAATTTATTAATTTTTCCTTATATCAAAATGAGGAAATGGGTGTTGTGGACTGAATGGACTGTTGTGGACTGTTCACACTCCTGAAAAGGTTTGTCCCTTACCACAGAACCATGCAGGTTAGAAGGGACCTTTAGACATCTCTAGTCCAACCTCCTGCTCAAAGCAGGCCCAGGCTTTGTCCAGCCAGGCTTTGGGTACCTACTGGATGGAAGCTGCACTGCCTTTCTAAGGAAAGTTTTCACAGTGTTTGCCTATCCTTATTGTGAAAATGTTTCTTATAACATAAATGAAAATTTTCTGTGTTGTAACTTATGTCTATTGTTTCTCATCCCAGAAATGTGCACTTCTGTGATGAGTCTGGATCCATCTTGCTACACCTCTCATTGGTTAGTTGAAAACAGAAATGATATCTCCCCATAGGCTCTTAAGACTGCACAAACCCATTTCTCTCACCCTCTCCTTGTATATCACATGTTCTAGAACCTAATCATCTTGATGGCTCTCTGCTGGGCTTGGTGCTGTACATCAATGTCATCTTTGTAGTGGGGAGTCCAAAACTGAACACAATTTTCCAGATGCAGTTTCATGAGTGCTAAATAGAAGGAAATAGTCCCTCCCCTTGACCATCTGGCTACAGCCTTGGTCACAGAGCATGTGGTCAGCTGCATTTGCCACAGTGGCATGCTGCCAGCTCATGTTCAATTTGTTGTCCACCAAATTCCCCAGGTCCTTTTCTGAAAAATGCCTGTCTTCCCCAGCTTATCCTGTTGCATGGAGTTATTTAGTCCTTGGTGAAGGTCTTTGCATTTGCTTTTGCTGGAGTCATGAAAGTTCTGTCAGCCTGTCTCTCCAGTCTATTGAGGTCCCTGTGAATGGCAGCCCTGCCTGTCCTCTACCACAGTGAGCACTCCTTCAGGCTGGTGTAATCCTTGCAATTCCTCAGGGTGTATTCTGTCTCAGTGTCCAGTTGGTTATAAAGACATTATACAGTGTCCAACTCAGGGGTGACCACTGAATGCCACCAGAACATTGGCTGCCAGTTATCATCTTCTATGGGCTGATGCTCTTGAGAAAACTCCTGGGCTAATAGCATGAGTAGCATGCCTAATATGCCTACAGTCTGAGCAAGTTCTGAAGAACTGGATTTGTTCATCTGAAGGATGAATCTCCTCCTTTGCTGTCATTTAGGTCAGCTTTGTTTTTTTCTAGTAGCAATGGAAGTATGCATTTTGCCTTAAACAAATTCCTACTACCTCCAGGGTTTGAAATGTATTCTTTGCATTGACAAATGTTTATTATTATAGGTCAAAATGACAAAACAGTTGCCGACTCTGACTCCAAGATGTAGGGTATCTTTTAACAATTTTTCAGTGTCTTTGAAAAACTCTAGACAATATTCCATATGACAACCTAATACGCTGATACAGACCCCTTGCAAATGTTTGTAGCAGCATGCTTTTTATAGTTTGGTGGGTTCTTTTTTTCTTTATTTATCTAATTTTTTCTGGCATCTTAAGATGTCTAGCTTACTATCATGTTAAGGCTCACCTAATGTTGTCTCTTCATGGGACATGTTAATTTCTAACTTGGGGACCTGCTCCATCATGGCTTACAATTCCTGCAGACATCCTTAGCATTAGTATGTGGTGGTCCTCAAATAGTGAGAATAGTGAAACCATATTCACCTGCTGTCACCTGACCCCACTTCTTGTGCCTTAACTTCTGGGGCATAAGAACTCATATATGTCATTTGACTCTGCTTCTGTTCTTGGTTATAAATATTGTTATCTTGTCTAAGGTCTCCAAGCTTTCTTTAATAAGGGTGAGTGCAAAGTGATGGGTACTAGAGAATGATTGCCAATTGCTAGATCTTAACTGAGAAATATAGCTAGGATCATAATTAATTCATATTAGCTACAGCTTAATTCAGCTGACGACTTGTTCTTATAGCCAATCTTTTTTATTAGTTCATGAATTACCAGAAGTAGGGAAGAAAAAGGTTTGAATATTACAATTTTGGTTTTGTCCAGCTGATATATGCATTAGTTTATAAGAGAAACTGACACACCAGTAATACTATTGTGCCTTCTTGTTGTTTACTGTGGGAAAGTCTCATTTTCTTCTGTTTTTGACACAATATAGCTGCTGTTATTCTTTAACCACAAGGCAATTGCTCTCCTTTCCTCTATTCTTTTGGAGACTCTGCTTTTTCAAGGCTAGTGACTGCTTATAATCTTTGTTTTATTTTTGCTAAGCATGCCATCTTGCGATATTTAAATCATGGGACCATATTTAATGTATAAAGTTAAAGAAAATTAACTGTTTAGACCCCTCCCACCTCACTTCTCATTTGGTTTGAGTTAGGTTGACTATTTGCATTCTAAAAGCAGATCTGGTATTTTTTGCTCTGCTGTTTCCATTGCTCTTGTTAATTCTACTGCTTTGGGCCATGTTAAATTTGCTTTTGCCAGGAATCATGTTTGAAATCTCTCATTATTAGCAGAGCATTCATTCTCTCTCAGCATGTCCTCTAGGACATTTCTAAATGGGCAATTTTCCATTAGTCTTTTAGGCTGTCACATACACAGTTATAGTATCATACAGCAATAATATCATGTTGCCTCTTCCTACCATGAAATATTTTACAACAATGTTGGTTTTGATATGTATGACTCTTTTACAATCCTTTGCAGATCTTGTGAGTTTTTATCTCCTGGTTTCTGAGACTGCTACGAACTGCTTAAGACAGGGCAAGTTTAGCACTTTTTACATTTAGGAAAATTGATTTATTTGTTCTCTATAATTTTATATGTGAAAAAATATTGGCCCAGAGTTTCACTATATCACTGCCAATCCTCATTTTCTGCATTGAACTCTTAGTTTTTCCTACCAACTGCCACTCTTCTATTATTTTTTGTTAGCATTTTTATTAAAGAGCAATTTAATTTAAAAAAGCAACCTGTTCTTACACTGATGAAAAGAAATTCCTGCTCTATTTCAGAAACATGAAAAATACAGTAGGGGAAAAACTCCCTGTAATTAAATAGCAAATGTAGGTGGAATGGAGGATTGCTCCCTTATCTTGCTCTTGGTTCATTTCTTGAGATGCTATCTGTTAACCCTGTGGAATATTTTGCTCTGGGTGCCACAGGGCAGTCAGCCAGTGTGTGTTTGGAGGAGGTATACTTAAAATTATTTGTGTAATAACCATCTTCCATCACTGATTTCAATTTGGAGGAGTCAGCATATAAATAAGTTGTTATCAAAATTATTGCTCTTGTAGATCCTTTGGTAGTTTCTGTGTATTTTGTGTTTCATATTTTGCAGCATGAACTAGAAACTTGCTACATGTATATTTAATTTTTCTTTTGCAAATGTCATTGAGAGAGATTTCAGCTATTCTGAAGCAGTTATGATGTTTTCTTTCTATTCTGAGTGCAACATATTAGTTTGCTTGGAGCTATGAATGTCCATAGTTTTATTTTATAGGACAATGTCAAGCATGAGATGTGCAATGTGCTACCTTTAGTCTGCCAACTGGTAGGCTCTATAGCAGACAAACAATTAACAAAGCCCCCAGTCTGGTGGAGTAGTCCTGTGAATGACAACAGCTGAGACTCAGATACAACTCCTATAGTCTCTAGGCAGCAGCTAAAGATCAAGAGTGCCAAAAGAAACTTTGTGCAACAAGAGAAGAAACATTATTTGCATGAAATACTTGGTATATTATTTCCTTGTTCATCCAAAATTATCAATAAAATAATCATTTGCAGTTAAGGGTTAGGAGTCTGTCCAGATTAGACTGTCTTCCCTGAATGTGAAAGGTGAGACTGAGATCTGGGCTTTGGCCAGGCAAATTTCCTCATGTGTCACCTTTGCAGCAAATGAAGAGTTTGAACTTGGGATATAGCAGGGGCTGGAAACACCTCTCAGCTCACAGTTGCCATCAAGGCCAGTGCCAGCTCTGCAGACCTCCTTTCATATCCTAGTCCAATCTAATCCACTGCCCCAATTTTACATGATTTAAGGAACTCTCTTTGGCACAGGACTACTAGCTTTGTTGACAAGACTGTAGCTTAAGCTTCCATGAGCCCTTCTCTGTCCCACTCCACTGGAGATCTTGACTAACCTGTTTGGCTCTGCCATAAAAGAGAGGCAGAGGAAAGTTCTCCTGCAGAGAGATACTAATCCTACTGGAGAGCTGACATCTACCGATGCCAGCAACATGTCCTTTTGTTTCTTTAAAAGTGATTTATATTAACCCCTTTGAAACTTTGATTTAACCCTTCTATTGTTAACACCTCTTCTGGCTCCCAGTCTCTCTTCTGTCTGATTTCCCACTCTCTCCAGCTTATCTTTTGGGGGGTTTTTTATTCTTAATTAATAAGTAGGACCATTTTAACTATCACAAGTTTAACAGATTTTAGCTGAGTTTTTCAGAGTTCAGTCTTGGTTTGTATCTTCAACTTTCAGACATGATTCTTCAAATGAAGAGTCTGGACAGAAGGTCCCCAAACTTCGTGAAATGAAATTTCAAACCTTAGCAGTCCTTACCTCTGCATTTTTACTTTTGACACAAATTATTTCTTTACATTAATTTTCTACATTTATAAACATCAGTAGTTTTATTTGCACTAGGATTAAGCAGAAAAGAGATTCAAATAATTATGCAAATTGAGGCCTACCTTCAGATCTGCCAGATATAACCTGTCTGGAACTCCAGAGAAGTACAGCAGAACCACTACCTTTGTTTTAAAGTAGATACATAACTGAAGAGAAAAGCTATTTTGGTATTTGTCTGAGATTTTTTTAGTAGGGCCTAATACAATCGGGCACCAGACTACTCTTGCATTTCCAAAGTAATTGAGTTCCTATGTCACTTAGCCTGCTTTCATAATTCTAATCTCATTTTTTGCTGTATCTTTTATCTAGTCATAGATAATATATACTGCCCAACTACAGTAGGAAACACTCAACTCATTATTTATTAGAAGCAAAGATTTAGCTATTTAAATGATAAAACTGAAAAAGTCCAAACCTAAGACAAAGCAAGCCTGTGGTTTCTCAGATTGTATGGGGAAAAGCTTTTCAATTTCTTTATATTTTATATTGCTCTACTCAGCAGTCTTTGAGGGTTAAATGTTTTGGTGATTTACATGCAACAAACCTGGGCTCTTTTCCAGGGTCTCCCAGAAGTCTTTTCAGTGACTTGAGCAAGTTCATGGCAAATAAATAATGGAATTGGGCCTAATTTCCTCTTACAAAGGAAAGCAGTGTGGCTATATGTGTAAATGTTTATATACACATTTGAGATACTGCAGTAAGAGTCCTTTTGAACACAAAATGGTATTGTTTATTACAGTGGATAAGACTGAATGATGAAGATGCTAATGCTATCTACTCAATCTACATACTTGTTAGTGTGACATAAACACAACACTTCCCATCAAATACACTCCTCCTGATATGAATCAGGCTCTTTTATTAGTGTTCTACACTATTCATCAATCTGCCTTCCCGGCCTTGACTGCCAAATACAAAATGCTTGCTGATTTTCAGGGATGTCACTTGTCAGCAATCTGCTCTTGGTTTAGAGTAATAGGCTATCAGCGAAACACACACAAAAATAATTACAAACATTTAGAACTGAATTCTGGGTGTATACTTTGTACCAGAAGTGCAATTCTGGTACATACTTCTGCAATCAATGGGGTTGCACTAGGTGTATGCACAGAATTTGACCTTCATTCATCATTAGAAATTAACAGAAATATTCATAGAGAATCACTATGTGACACTATTAGTTTCACTATCGGACGTAGGAGGGTCTATTGCATGTGAGGATTTTTGTCCATCCTTGTATACTGCATGATGCTTATCTTTTCTTTTTTCTCTGTTTAAAATGTTGTATGTTTTGGGTAGGCAGTCCATACCATGTCGTGGTTTAACGCCAGCGAGCAACTAACACCACGCAGCCGCTCACCCCTTCCCCCACCCCAAGTGGGATGG
>JANZLQ010000095.1:25577405-25591511 GCA_026212715.1 Elanus axillaris
TAAATTGTCCTTATCTCAACCCTTGAGGTTCCGGGTTTCTTTCCTTTTCTCTTTCTGGTTCTCCTCCCCATCCCACCGGAGCAGGGTGGGGGGAGTGAGCGAGCGGCTGCATGGTCCTTTGTTACCGGCTGGGCTGAAACCACAACACTTATGCAACAAACGTCTTTCTCTTTGGTGTATTTTGAAGGTGACAGCGGGAAAAACACTGTTAAACTTTCCCCAAAGTGAGACTGTAATTCCCTCATAGTCTATGCTGCCTGCTGTTGACAGGGCAAATCAATGCTATTGTGTTTAAAGATAGATGGCATAGCTTTGCATATACCTGTGCTAGCAAATGTGTCTGGTGCAACTTTTACAGAAGCAGTGACAAAAAGACAAGTAATGACAAGACTGGAGTAGATTAAATGTGGAATACCTTGCTGAGCTACAGCTCACTGAAAGCAAAACCCTCTTTGATTTACTAAGCTAGGAAAATAACTTAGAGTTTAGACTTGCTTTTCTCTTATTTTTGGGACCCAGGAAGGCTAATACTTTTATAATAACTGTTTATTGAATGTCTGACTTCATGATCCTGACCTAAGCACTGAACAGGAGATGACTACAGGAAATTTATGCTTCAAACCAGCATAGTATCTCAAACTATTATTGAATTGTACCGCTACCATATAGCTCACAATAAAGCTTGTAACAGCAGTGAGATCTTCGCAGATCTTTCTCTTTAAAATCTCCTGGTATACTTTTAAATCAATTTCTGATGGGAAAACCTTTTTCCCAGGGCACTAAATAAAATGCTTATGGAGAGAAGAATCCTTTCTTGCCCCACTGAGTAATCCAGGAACTCCAATAGATCAGGATTCCCTCACTTCCCCTTTTAGGAAAAGGGTGACCGGGGATATGCTTGATGGTGGCCCTGTCCACCCCACAAATCCTTCTCTGGACTAGATGACCCAGATTTACACTCCACACAAATATTCATAACTCTTAGAAGTGCCCTTAAAATCCATCCTGCCATGGGCACTAGAGCTGTGTTTTGTGCCATGGGATGGAGTTCCTCTTAGCTACAAAATAAATATGAAAGATGCTATAATTAATAAAGGTTTAATTTTATGGTTACAGTGGGATTTTTTTTTAATAAAAAACTAGTAGCTGACTTAAAACAGTAGCTGTAAAACCTGGAAATAGAGAGAAATTCAGATTCATCTTCAATTTCTGTATTCTGGTCCTATCTTTTAAATAAGCAATAGTTTAATATCAGCTCTGCATCTGAAGCCAAATGTAAAATAAAAATAAAAATTTCACAGCACCTGTACACCTGCAGTAGCATTGAGCTAGTTTGTTAATAATGAAATTAGCTTTGAGGGTTTGAGGAGGAAATCGTATTGCTACGTAAGTGAAAAGTGTCAGTATCTATTTTTATTACCTGGTTTGCTCTGAATCAGGGAAAACCTCTGATCTGCTTTTAACAAGCTAGACTACAAATGTAATCTAAATAAGTTACATAACTTATTCACATAAGGTTCTCTCTCTAAGAGATTCAAAAGTATTATTCCTTCTATATTATTATACAGTGGCTGCTTACCAGGTTCGTAATTTTTTTAATGTTAAACAAAAAGATGAAGAAATTATAGTTAGCAATGTTTAGTAAAGGAAAGAGGTTGTTCAGTACAGATTAAATTTTTAGGGGATTTTAATGTCCCCTTTTAAGAGCATGCAGAGATAATAATTCAGAACCTTGCAGTCCAGTTATGTCTGGTTAGCAGAAAGCATATCCTACCTCCAACACAGTTTTCTGAAAATCAAGGTGCTATCAAACTTTGCAAAATCCAGTTGCAAATCATAAAGTTGTTAAACCTTCTCATAACCTATTTATTTTTTACATTTGAAAAATGTCCCTTTCTCAAAAACGGATGAATTATTTTTCTAAAACTATTTTTAAAATTGCATATGGAGTGAGAATTTAATCTCAAATATTTAAAGTGTAGAATAATGAGAACAATTGCAAGATAGTTACATTGAGAAGTTCTTTGTAATATTAACTATGGATATTTCTGTGAGCTCTATCTATATTGAAAATAACATAAGTAAAAAAGGAAATGTCATTCTCTCACTCTTTTTTTTTTTAAATCTTAAAATGCTATTTCAAATAGGATTAATTTAATTTGTTTCTATAAGAAAACTCTCCTGGGCTATCAGGCTTGTGATTTAATGGATGAATTTCTGTTTAAAAAGATTAATTTTACCCTGGGACTTGAGTGAAGACTCTGGCTCATTGTGCTCTGCAATAGCAGTATATTTCATAGCTATGGGCTTTGATAGAAAACAGCCTGCCCTCTGCTCTGGAGAATGCCTCTTGGGGGAATGTTCACCATAGTACTTTAGATGATAACCACTTCCAGAAAGCGTAATGGATGACAAAGCAAGCGGTGGGATAGTTTGACCCATGCCAGTTTGAAGGCTTTAAAATTGCTGACCTTACTATAAACTTACAGTTGGATTTTTTTTTTTTTACTCTGCTGTGCAGAAAATGGAATACAGGTGTGCTGTGATTTTTACCAGAAAGGCTTGCAGCTAGGTGTCCTGTAGCTTCTGTGGAAGTAGAATTTCCTATATATAATGTGTCTTGGTGAAGACAGAAATGTAGATCACTATCATGGAGTTGTTGTCGTATGAAAGATCATGTGGTAGAGAAATGGTTCTGGTTTTGGATGGTTATAAAGTTTTAGCTTCTGTTACCATCTTCTGTACCAACCAAGAGTGACAAGTCTGAAGTGATGCCCTGCACTGTTGTAGCTATTTCAAAGTTGACTTTAAAATTGTGTATCTAGAGCGAGTTGTGTTGTCACAAGAACATTTAATGAAGTCTCAACTAGCAGCTCTGACGTATCTGCTAAGTTATATCTGTGACTGCTAAGTGACAGAAGTGACTGCAATGTTGGTAAATCTTTTGGGTTTTCTTTGGTGCTCAATATATGGACTGAATTATGCAAGGTTCGTACATCTGCTTTGCAACAGTACTGAGAAATTTTGCTGACCTAGACATAAAATATACTTATGTGTTTTTTAGTAAAATGCCACTGTTAGAAAACTAGCATCTCAGTCATGCATAAAAATGTTACTAAAAAAGTAAAGAAGTCAGACTTTGCAATGTAGACAGACATTTGCCCATCTAGACAGAATGTATGAAATTTATTGCTATTATGTAAGGCATCAGCTTCAAGCTCAAAGGGTTGTCAAGAAAACAGTATTAATCAAGTTGTCCAATTCTGCACAACTTTCCTATGATACTTTTAACTGGCATTGTACGGATCTTCATAGTGTGATAGACATAATTCATTTTTGAACTTCAGCACTCAGGATTAATGAAGTTGTTCTAAATTTGTGCTTATAAAATCTTTATGCCACCTCATGCTGCAATATATGCCTTATATAGTATGTAGAGAGATAGATGTATATACACACATTAATTCAGCTTATTTATTTATCTTTAGACTTACAAGGCATAAAGCTTAAGATCTAATATTTTTGATACTTCAGTAGTCCTAAAATGTCCATAACTATAAAGGTAAATGGCCTATGAAACCATGTGCTTACCATCTTTAAAGGAATAATGTGTTTAGAGACCCAATGAAATAAGAGTAAGTCTGTCATCATAAGACCTACTTTAGAGAATGTGATGTCTATGAAGTTATTTTGTTCTACAGGAAAGCTGTTATTCAGTCAGATAAAAAGCCCATTAGAAAGATGAAGGGGGGGTGGGGAGAGCCAAATATGCATTTTAATTACTTGAATTAAACAAAGGCAGTGAAAAAGATTCCATTTGGCCAAGCCAGCCAACATTTGGTGTAATACAAATAAATAACAAAATTCACACAGCAATGAAAATAAGTTGGGATTTCTGAGTGTCTAAATATGGAAGTGGTATAAATGCTTCTTTGAAAGCAAAAAAAAAAATATTCAGTGGGCTTCAAGTTTGCACAATTAAGTTATTTCATTTTCTTTTGTGCTTGCTTTTATTACTGAGCTCAAATTTGTTTCAAAGCATTTAAAATGCAGGAATCAGTGGGGGAGAGTGAAATGTTTATACCTGTGCCATCTGAATATATTGTGAGTAATTGCAAAAAGTGGCATTATCTAAGACATCAGTATGAAAGAAATCTTATAGTAATTTGAATAGTAATATAGCAAACAGCAGCACAACACAAAATATATATGCTATAATATAGAAAGTCAGCTAGTTCTTTAATGTACAGGTATCACTTTTGCCTGAGGCAGTCTCTGAGATGCAAATTTTGAAACTGGGGAAACACACTATGAAAGTAACCTCTAGGTCTGCTCTGTTCTTAAAATTTTCCTCTGACATCATTCATTGACCATCTTCCAAGACAGGACAGACTATGCAGGCAACTGGCCTAATCCTGAGGGGGGACTCCTATGTTAGCTTCTTGTATTGCTGGGAATATCAAGCTCTAAGCTTGCAATAATTTCAGCAAAACAGTTAAGCACTAGGAAATTCCATCACACTAAATATCCTGTTTGTAAAGCTAGACATGTGCTTAATGCCTTTCACAAAGCAAAGACATGAAGGACGAGATTATATTACTTGAGTTAGAGTAATTGACCTCCTGTCTGTGTGTTTTCAGCAGATGTTGGTACTTTTTACACATAAGCCACCCTTGTGAGACATGGTCATCCATTTTGGGCCAGTCAGTGCAGATTTGCTTTTTTAAAGACTAATATTTCAGAATTAAATATCAGATCAAGTTCAGTAGTATATTCAATTCCAAATATGAACATACTCTCAGAGAGTGATAATAGAGGGAAAGGTCAGATGATATCATTAGTGTTGCTAAGAACAGCTACAGGGCTTGTGAAGTAGGATGAAGAGAAGGAACATTACTTGGACAGGAGCCATAATTCTGCAATTTGGTGAAAAATTTTTCTTTAAGTTCTAAGCACACTATTTCCATTCTCATTTGATAAGGATCTTTGAAGATTGTACCATCCAGCTTTCAGGGGTTAAACGCACCAGCAGTCTCAGGAATCCTGTTTGCCCAGGTTTCCAATAGTTAGAAATATTGGTATTGGGCTTCAAAGCAATAAGACCTATAAAGACTTGATCAAATGGTTAATTAAGATATATGTTTGCTCTCATTCTTCATTTAGAGAATGAAAACATTCTAATGGGATGTATGTCTTGAATGATGTAGCTATTATTTTGTTATCTCCAAGTATGTAATGAGATTTGATATTTCAGGTCTGTTCAGATACCTTTCAGGTTTTTTTGATACAAAAGCAGTTTAGTCCCTCAATGTATCTAATAAAGTGAATTCATTGAGATGATGTGTTGAAGATTAAAGAACTAAATCTTGCAATTATTACAGTCATAAAACATGCTACGTAATAAAACTGAGAAGTATTTTATAGAATGATTTAGCACCTTTGGTAGTCAGTGGAAAAAAACAAATGAGATTGGTCCTAATGGATTTTCCTTGAAAATCAAGGAAGCCAAAGTGAGTTACAAAATCAGTGTGAACAGGGCACATAACAGCATTAAGCCTCTTAACATGTCTATAAGGCAATGCAGATGATTGCAAGCATTTCTGAGGTAAAATTGGCAAAGTAAGCTCTTGAATGTGTGAGCTGTGTATTGGCATATCACTGTGTCTAAGCTAACCAGTCCACTGAAAGAGATGTTAAGTCCGGTGCCACATTTTGCTGAAGAAAGCAGTTAAGTACAGGATGTCAGGTAGTATCTCTATACATTACAGTACAAAGCTAGTACGTTAGCTTTGGGGACAGACTAGCTGGACATCACCACGCACCTCTCCAGTCTGCAATGACAGATATTCCCTTGGTTTCCAAGTTTTATACAAAATTCCAAAGCATAAAATATGCTATATATTCTCCACTGAGTTTATTCATTTCACATAGTAGCTTCCACTACTCTCACTGCCATTCCTCTTGGCAGCTCTTTTTAAAAATGTAACCTACTCAATTGCTATCTTTCATTGTAATCCAAATTTATAAATAAGAGAAAATGACTGCTTAAAAAAAAACCAAAGCACTAGGCTGGCTATTGGGATGTGTTATTACAAATCTCTTTGTT
This sequence comes from Elanus axillaris, assembly GCA_026212715.1. Taxonomy (NCBI): domain Eukaryota; kingdom Metazoa; phylum Chordata; class Aves; order Accipitriformes; family Accipitridae; genus Elanus; species Elanus axillaris. The sequence continues at coordinate 25,583,512 of JANZLQ010000095.1, forward strand.
TGCTGTGAAAGAGCTTGTCTCTTCCTTCCAAATACTAGTCTAATTTTCATAATAATTATTTTAGCTCTCCCTTCCCTTTTTAAAACACATTAAATTAAAAATTAATATGTTCCAGCGGTCAAATCTGTTGGTGGCAAAACATACTTATCCTTAATGGGAGTATAACCTTATTAAAGGCTGAGTGAAAACTAAATGGTGTCCTTACAAAAAGAGAAAAAATGCAGCTTGTTTCTGGCATAAAAAGGGGGTGGGGAAAGTGTGAGCTATAAACAAATCTGTGCAATAGAGGCAAGCTTAGTGTCTAACAGGATAACTGTCTTGTATAAGGGAATGACTGCAGGAGTAGTGACTAATAGAAGTGAATGATTGGCAGAAGAAAGGCTGCTGTGGTGACCCTTGAAAAGCAGTTTTCTTCTTTGGAGTCTATGCTCTTCAGTATCCTTGACTGAGGAAATAAATCAATGCACATTTCCTAAAATGTATAACCACAGTTTTTCTAATGGGAACTCAGCTTTGAATATCCCTTACACACAGTCAATAGACGATTTCTCTTGTTAGTGAATCACACACAGCTGAAAAATCTGCAAACCTGATTCTTAGGTAGTGGAAGATGGACTTTAGCTGGAACTATGTTGATTTACATGAGCTGACTATCAGTACTTTAACTTCTGCAGCATTAGAAAACAGTAATAGATGTGTCAAAAACGTTTGGATGTTCCTCTGCAATGATAAAAATCATAGTAATTTCAAATTTTCTATCTGAAGTTAAAGCAAGTACATAAAATAAGTGAGCTAAATATATTTATTTCCCGTAGACTTCAAAATGAGCTTAGATGTGCTGAGGTTGGTTTATATTTTGAATGGAAAAGAGAAATAATGTGGCAGCATTTTCCAAATGAATATTTTAAATTAATATTTCTCTCTCAAAAGAAGGAGGGTGTGGAGAAGGGTTAGTAATGAGGTATGTGGGTACCCAAACAAGTAACACTAGTATTTAAATATGAAGTCAAAGCTGACTGAATTGCAGATTAATTCTAGCTATGGATCTTTTTCTCCCAAATTAATTTTATTCATGGGGGGTTAGATGGTGATTAGTAGTAAAAATTTGTATTGCTTCCATAGATCCCCTTATGAAAGTAGGCAGGTACCCACTTTGCAGACAGGGACAATAAGTGGTTCACAATTGCACTGTGAATAGGCAGAGGGATGGGAAGGGATGCTGGGCCATGCCACCTGTAGTGCCACTTTTGGCATCCCTCTGAACAGAGCTTGAATTTGTGCTGCTGGATCACCCCAAAAGCAGCACTTAATCATGCTTGACTATGGGTGTGTTTCATGGTGAGGCTAGGGAGTAAAAACTGTAAACCTCCAAAAGAAACTTTTTTTTTTTTTTGTAAACTATGGTAAAGCATACAGAAGCTCAGTGTTTAAAGGGACAGTTATATCAGTATCTAAGGAAGTATTCCGTACAATAGGACGTAATCATTGCTATGGCAACAATTTTTTCCAGATCAGTGGATAAAATGCTGGTTTCGAACTTGGCTCTGTAACTTGTAAGTAGACTTATTTATCCTCTGTTTTATTTCTTCCTGTATTCTCAATCACCACAATGCAGCTTGTAAAGAGCACTTGTAAAGAGCACAACACAATAACTGATGAAGCATGTGGGTTCAACGATTCATATATTGACACAATGAATTAATTGGAAAACTAATTAATAATAATAATTAAAAAAATAACAGTTTGCCCTCTATGACTTCTTCCATCAGAGAAACTCAGAGAGCTTTGCAAATATTAATTAAGCCTCAGAACACCCTGATAAGCATCTCTCATGCTCTCATTTTCTCCCTGTAACTAATATTAATTTTGGATTACAGTGAATGAGAACTACAAATCAAGAAGAACTGGAAGGGAAAAAACATCTTTGTACTGTTTTAAGGTTACCCACAGAATCACAGCCTGTGCCAGTGAAACCAAATGCTGCATTTGAAGCTATGCAGAATAACCTGTGCACCTGTCCCTGCACCTTCATTTTCATGAAACATTTCTTTGGTCCTTAGTGTGTGCAGCCATCTAATCAGAATTTTTATCAACATATAATCCTTTCCTAATTAGTAAGATGTATTGATTGTTCTTACTACTACATTTACATTCTAATACACAGATTTAGTCAAAGTAAGGTGATTTTTTTTTTTTATTCTTATTTTAAGAAAGTATTCCCCAAAGCTTAATAAAGAGTTCATATATTCTAGTGGGCAGAAGGCTGGTCTAGGATCCTGAGATCTAATCCTATTTGCAAATGGCTTGAATTGTAGCTTTGGAAAAATATTTTAATCTCATTACTTCAATTTCCTACTTTAGAGAAGAGATAAATAGTATTTGGTTATTTTCAGGGGTTCTAGAAGGATTATTTAAATGTTGTTTTAAAGACAGTGTAGCTGAGGGCTACATGCACTGTCTCAGAACAGGAATGAGGCAATTCTCTATTTATCGAGGCATTTATTTATTTATTATTCCCTAATTTTACGAATTTGGCCAGGCTGATCTGGGACATTCTACAGAGGATAAGATATTGATAAGATTTCTACAACCTTGTCAGCAGCTTCAGCTTCCTAGCCTTGCTTTAATAAATTGGAAGAATGCAATAATCTTAATTATTTTCCAGTATAAAGTCAAATCTTGTCAGGCGTATAGCAAGTACACAATGTCATTCCCCAAGTGCTGTTTTTTTTGGTTCTTGGAATACCAATTCCCATTCCACATTGCTGCTCCCTCATCTCATTGTCCTTTTGTATTTTTGGATCCCATACAGTTCTTCTAATCCAATAACTTAACTGCTGCTTCTAATCATTCGTACTAGTTTTTCAAATGCAAGAATAAGTTGGAACGAACTTTCCAGTCTAACCTGGTGAAAGGAAGAATGTCTAAATTGAAATTATTCACAGGAAGCTGTTTCATCTGGTTTGTACTGTTATTTCAGAGAGTCAAATGATTTCTGCTCAAGTAAAGACAAGAATATGTGCCACCGGACAAGCTGCGTGCGCTTGTTCAGAGCTGTGTGAACATCACTGATTTGGCAAAACAGTCTCTCTGGCTTCAGTCACATTCGTTCTCATCTTCTGAGTCTTACACTGAATTTCATCTTCAGACTGAACTGTAAATCTTGAACTGAAACTCTACTGAACAGGGAAGCAAATGTGAGAGAGAGGGAAGAGAGGTGAAGTGAGTTTTAGGCAGCCTATTTCTCTGAGAAATATTTGTCACTCATCAGAAAGTTACACATAATTTAAAGGGAATTTTAAAACCAGTTTCCTACCAAGGTGTATCCTGCAAGTTGCTCTTTTGCACAGGTTCTGACACAGTTATTTGCAGCAGCTCTTGACAAGAAGTAAGGGGTATAAACATGTTTTTCCTGGTTCTCCTGTGGACAATTTTAGAGAGACATGGTATTGCTTAATTCTAATGAATTATACTCAAATATTTAATTAGCCACTGCAGAATAAAATTACAGATGACCTTTTTCAATGTAGGAAAACTTTTGAAGTTGTTTTCCTACCTGTCCATGAGCCCAGGATGGAGAGTCTATTCAGGACAGATGCTCTTTGAGTGCCTGATCGTGGACTATAGCTTCCTAAAATTTCTTGCTACTATGGGCAGTTAGAAATCTGACTTTCAGAAATGCAGTTTAATAAGATCTGTGCTAATGACTGTCCAAGTTATTTGGGTATTTACCACCAAGGGGTACTCTCACTGTCTCACTTAAAATATCTGGCCGTTGGCACTCCAAACTGTATCCTGGAGAAATCTCTCTTTCCGATGCTATTTTGGGAAATTAGGCTCTTTGACAATGGTCTGAATGGCACGTAAACTGGTTGTCTAAAGCAGATGGTCTGAATATGACTTTCAGGTCTAATTCTCTGCATTATGCTAGCAAGAGGGAAATGTGGTATAGGGAAAATCTGAACTGTAATCTATTGGCAGGGCAGAAAACTAAAAGCTCTTATTTCAACAGTGAGAGTCTTATTCAAGCCTTGACATAATGTTAGCAAAGATTATGTAAGTTTTAACATTACTATCAAGGACAAAAAAATGGCAAATAAAAGCAGTCAGAATCAATTTTCTAAAATATTAAGATTAATAAGGTACATATTTTGTGTTGCTTTAAGTCTCCAAATTAAGAATAATTAACTTTTTCAGGTGGAAATTTTCATTTGCTGAGATTACTCATTTGTGCAAACTTAAGTACCTTTGTAATTCTTTCCATGTTTGTGACCCAAGCATGTGATATTAGCAGTTTTAAACATGTGTGCATGTATTTTAAATTGTGTTTCACAAACACTGTATAATGACTAGCTCAATAGTTATTTACTGCTACATGAGTTCAAAGAGCAAGTTAACAATTACATTGAGTCACAATTTGCATACTTCTTTGTAAAGTTGTAAATAAAAAATAGAAGGTTGTATGAGGACTGTATTTTCTTGAAATTGCTCTTGCAATTTAGAAGTTTTTTAAAAGAATCTTTTTACTTTCAAGGATAAAGAAAAAAATTTCTTCATCAATTTCATTTCATAAAAACTCCTAGCTGTTTTCGACTGTTGCGCCTTACAGAGAGATCAACGTTATATGACAAACACCATATGAAAAGCTGCACATTTAGCAGCCACTTAGGAATATAATATCCAGCTAGTGATTTAGTCATCTATTTCCTGTAATTTTGTTGATCCTGTAGGATAACATAACACATATATAGCACATATATAAAATTTACTATTTTGGCTGAAGCACCTTAGCAGAGTCATCTTTTAGCATTTCCTTCAGGTTTCACGTTTCATCACTTTGCTATTACTGTGGACTAATTAGCCTTTCCCAACAGAATGCTGGTGCTAGAATATGAATAAGTCCTGCAGCATTCCCTTTCAAGTGTAGGATCACTGGGTTAATCTCTACATGAAACGGTTTGGTTACTGAATGGAAGAGCTGCCATGCGGGCTAAAGCTGGCAAAATCAATATATTTTAAGAGATTTAGTAAGACATACTCTTCAGAAGTAGCTTCATAAGAACTGTGTGGTCTGCAATAATTTAATAAATCTGAATTACTTTTATATCTAATTGGAGTGCAGCTTTAATTTCCATCCTTTCCATTTGCTGGGTAACAAAGACCTAAAGTAATTGAGGATAATCCTTCTGGGCTGTCACCCTGGGAGCTGGCAGAGCAGGGAGGGTGCTGCTTTAAGAGTTTTCCTGATATATTCCAGCTACTATGGAAACATTAAGTGAACCCCAAGTAATTAACCTGTGGTTTTATTACCTTTTCTCTGACAGAGAACAGCAGCCTGATGCAGGGGGCTGTACACAGTGCCCACACAGGGGTCTGAGCATTGGCATTACTAGGGTGCAGGTTTGGTTTGGGAACTGAAGCTAACCTGAGGAGGAGCCCTAAATGCCCTCCCTGCCACCATTCGGGGGTTCAGCCAAGGCTGCACACTTGGCTTCTGTCTGCTTACTGTCATTTGCATGCTTGTTCACTGTTAACATTTTGGGCATCCTACAAAGCACTGGTAGCTGAATTCTTCCCACAAATGCCAGGTGTCAGATGCTCTAATGCTAAGACTCTCTCTCACCTGAGTGTCATTACTTTGCTGAGTTTTGTCCCCGACTGGACTGGCAAAAGGGCTTGCATCTCTGTGCAGGGCACCTGGGAAGTGGTGACAAGGGAAAAAGCACATCAATTGCATGAGCATTTTCCTCAGGGAGAGCAGTCCTAAACTGGAGCTGGATGCATGACTTGTGGGTGGAATGAAAGCTGGCTCCAGCTGAAAGCAGAGGGAATGTGATCTTCATGTCAGAAAGGAGGTGGGCATTTCTTGGTGAACAAGTATTCTCAGTGGCAACTTGCTAGGTACTGTTTCTCAGAAATGATAGAACAGTCATTTTAATGTTTATTTTTCTATTATATGGTCATTGGCCTACCTAGCTATACACGCCCCTTATTGCCAGGAGGAGAAAACTGTAAAGTGATTACTTCATTGTAAGTAAATATTCTTTGCTTTTATGCTTGTCTACTCTGAAGTAAGAGTTCGACAGCAGTGACTCAAGTGGGTCAAACTTGTTTTGCCTGATTTACAAGTAAATTTAACAAATTCAATTCAAATATGTAACTCAAACATTACTTAGTTTACCTTCCACTTAGAAACAGCTATGAAAGAAGACATTCTTTCTGTTAGAGAGAGAATTAAAAACCTGTGAAAAATATGAAAAAGAAATGAAGGTGGGGAACAAGGAGGAGTTCTTGGTACCTGTCTGCCTATCTTTCCATAGGTGCGCAGGTTGAGAGCAATCATGAGCTTTAGTTAAGTAGCCTAGTGACTAGTTTTTAGCCAGGATGCATCTTTCTGCCTGTAGATGATATTTAGTACTCAAGATAACAAATGTCCTTTTTTTTTTCCCCCCTGTCAATACAGACTAAAAATAAACATTAGCTGCAAGGGGAAAGTTGCCAATAAGTAATAAATCTTTCTGTGTTCCTAGCACCAAATTTTCATCTGCCCATGTCCTGCTTGGTGTCTCACATCTCCTGTCTTTACCATTGCAGTTGCGGGGCGGGGGGGGGAGCTTTCCATGAAAGCACCCACTTTCATCTGCAGAAGGGGATAGATGAGAATTTCTGATGGGGATTAAGATATGTCCTCTCTCCTACAGTGGACAAAAGTGAGCAGAAGAACAAGCCTTTGGCACCTGTGGCTGCAAGAGGGGAGGTAGGGGATACATTCTCATGCTCAAGAGCTGCAGGGCAGTCTTTTCAAATGACTCCTCTTCCCCATGCCCTTTTCTTTGCTTCATTTGGATAAAGCAGGTGAAAATAAGATGGCAGCCTGCTCCTTAGGAAGTAATGTATGTCTACTAGGGTAGCTATGGAGGGCTACACTGAAAGGCTGACAGGATATGCATAGCCAAGATACACAATTTCTGCAGTTTTTACTTTGTAATTGTGTATGTATGCATATAGCTAAATATGTACTCCTCAGTAGAGATTAACTTCCTATCAACATATAATATTGTAAGTCCACAGTGTTTATGTAAAGTTTAGACAAATTGGTAAAATTCTAAAATCTGGTGATCTGGTGATTTAGGAAACTTAATGTGTTTTTCAAAACCATGCTAAGTGTGCATAGAAGGGATCAAGAGGTCAGTTGGAGTGCTGTTTGTCTTGGTTTCTGTGGATGCTTTGAAGAGCAGCTAAGCAGGGGTGATAGTACTGTTTTGTAGTACTATTGCCAGTTCTGCTGTTGTTCTTCCACCATCTCTAAAAAATGTATTTTGAAAATTGACAGATCTCTGCTAAGTAGAGTTTTAGCCCTACTAGATCTTGTAAAATAGTAGCAGTGTTAGATGATGATTTTTCTATTTTGTCTTTAGTTTCTTGACTACTAAAAGCAGTCTGCAGAATTTAAATTTGAGCTGAGGGATAAAATTGTACAACTGAAGAGACGCAAGACATATAACAGGTTTGAGGCTTGCAATAGGTCTGTTCAACTTGCTACGCTAAATGACTGAACATCAACCAGTAGTGAAATGGAATTACAGGTCTAGGTCTAGTGAGCTGGCAAACGGGTATTCCTTGCGATACTAAGAGATGGGAGTTTTTTGGTAGGAAATATTATTGTACTATCAATCTGCAGATGTTACTGCAATAGATATAATGTCTGTTATTTGGGGATTTAAATAGGAGGATTTAATTGTTCCGCTTTAATTCATGTCATACTTAAGCCTAACTTACAGATTCTGGAGAGAATAAGAATGGATGAATCAAGTTTTATTATCTCCTTCTACACTGCCAGATTTCCTATGATGGAAATTTTTTCCTGCTTTCAAGGTCTCAAATCTAAATTTGTTTTTTAACATTTTCATTGGATGAAAATGCTGCTGACAGAGGGAAAATACTGTCGGAAGGGAAGGGACGGGAAGGGAAGGGAAGGGAAGGGAAGGGACGGGAAGGGA
>JANZLQ010000095.1:25598027-25621046 GCA_026212715.1 Elanus axillaris
GATTTTGTTTCTTCCCCAAGTTGAGCCTGTCTTTTTCCTATGACCATAAGTGGGGAATGATCCCTCCCTGTCCTTATCTTGACCCATCACCATGGTTGGGGGGGGGTGGTGGGAGTGGGAGAGTGGCTGTGTGCTGCTTTGTTACCAGCTGGGCTTAATCCACAACAGGTCTCTCAAATACATTTTTTTTTTTATACAAGAGTATACTTTGTGAGGTGAAAATCTGTAGGAATGACAACATATTGGTATGTAAGAGTTATATTAACAATCCTTTCACAGTTCTTATGTGTATCTTGCATAAGTAAAGCTTTTGCCTAAGTTTCTTTATTTGCAAAAGATATATCTAATTATCCAGTTAGACTTAATAACAGAGTACAAATGCAAACCAAATTTAAATACCTTGTAACTAAACAAAATACAGTATTTGGGTTTTTATACCAATAAAACAGATAAATCATCATCAAAACTAGTATATTTCTAGCTGAATTTATTTGATTTGTGGATAGATTTTTGAAGCTTTTTTGTAACTTGTGAATTGTACCACTGGTATGAAGATTTATTGCATTGCTTAACTCTTAAATGTCTAGGAACATGATAAAATTCACAGAGAGGAAAGAACCATAGCTTGCCCATAGGGCGTAGTTGAAGTACTTATCTGGCATGTGGGAGACCTGTGCTCCAGTGACTTTTGTCATTTCCCTGAATTCCCTGCCCACCAGCCACTGATACCCTTGGAGCTATTCTACTTCCCAGGTTAACCCCAGTCTCTCAGGTGTCACACAGCTGTCTCAACCACCAATGCATTTTATTTCATTCTAAGGAGAGAAAATAAGAATCTCCATTCTCTGCACAAGTGGGGAAGATACTAAAGATCTTTACAAAATATTTGTCCTAAAGCTCTGATTCTTTGGATAGGATTAGAGCTGACTTTTTTTTTTCATGACTGGTGCTTGTGATCTGGGAACAAAGGCTCTTTTGTACTTAATCTGTGTTAGATGTTTCTTGGGCCACAGTTGCAAACACGTGTAGGTCAGGGAATAAAGCAAACCATGCAATATCTGTGCACCCATCAGAAGCACCTATTAACACCACCCGAAACATTAATGAAGTGTAAAATTGAGGATGTGAATGTTTGTAAATTGAGAGGTTGCTGAAGTTTTTACAGTGATAGCTTTTATTTGTCTTTTTCTTGTAGGTAACAAGGGAGCAGTAAAATGTATTTAAGCAATGAGAATGAAGATGAATCAATAGTAAATAGGAAGTGGAAATAATTTTATAAAAAAATACTGAAATAGAAATACAATTAAAAGTTGGAACGTGTCTACCTTACATCACTTATAAGTGGTGATCTAGAAGAAGCAACCTTTTTGAATCCTAAAGCATTATACTTGCTTAAGGCTTCTTTTTTTTAAATTTCTTTAAAAGCTTATGGGGAGATCTAAACTTTCATCTCAGTTAACCTGAAAGATCTTAATGTGTTTTAATGTTACATCAGATACAGTAACACTGTAAATTTAACTACTATGTCTTTTCAAATAAGAGTTTATTTTGTCATATGATGCTTTTTGTCAGGAAATAGTAGATTTCAACTGATGAATGAAATGTTTTAAAATGTTTACTTAAAAAAAAATAATAAATCCCAACAGAGGTAAAAAATATATACGTAAGGAACCTATTTCCAGTTATTGAAATGCAGACCGCAGGGGGGAAAAAACCCTATGGGAAATCGACTTTTCAAGTAGTAACTCAGTTTCTTAAATGGTTAGTACATTGGTTTCCCATTGCAAATGTGAATTACAATCCTTTCTGTGGACAAGTGGAAATTATATGCTGATTATATCAGCCTTTCTTTTCTTTGCTCATCTATGGAAATCAAATTTGTTATACCTGCTGGTATGGGCAAGTGATTACAACGCAAGTGTAGAATGAAGTGTATTTTCAGAGCTGTATGGAATATTGTGCCTCTGCTTACAGTCTAGTGTTTGATAACTTTGCTGATCACTGAAACATTTGTTCATGGGGGAATAAAATGAAAAGATGGTCATCTTCAACTGAATTGGAATAGTGACGCTAGCAGGATCAGACATTTTCCTCTCACCAAGGATGATGCTTTAGGATGAATTGGAAAGAGGGAAGGTTAATGGCTGGAAATGAAGGGAAATGTAGCGGCAGATTTGGTTTGATCTTCATTTGTATTACATCTTTGTTTGGTTCTCAGAAGTTGTTCCGTTTGGAGTGAATGATTTTGTGCTCAAATAGAAAGGCTATTTCATACATGGGCTCGATGGGTCCAAGAGGAGGAGAAAGGAGTAATGTTTTCTGAGAGTGTATTTGCCAGTGGAAGAGTCCTTCTGATCTTAAGTAAGTGAGTGAGACTTTGAATTGGTGTGGCAGAAACCATGTTCTCGAGTTGTACAGGTTGCCCAGTGTACCTGATCTGCCTTTCTCAGTGTCAGAGAGGAGGAACTCCATTTATTAATACTTGTAGCACGCAGTGGTATGATTTTAATTGTGATTACCTTGAACATAAGCAGCTAATTTCAAAATTAATAAGATCCTGTGATCATCCTTCCAACCTTTGAAAATCTTGGGACTAAATGAAAGACGTTCAGCATCTATTTTCTGGAAGCCAGTATTATCACTTAGATTATTTTGGTCAGGATGTGTAATTCATGTAAATAGATACAAAATGAGGAAAATAATTGAATTCAAAATGGTGATAATCTTAACCTGAAAAATTAATGTGTCAGTTTTTGAGTAACTGTAGTGGGAAGTGTCAGTAAAACTAAGCATCTATGTAGAACCCAGCAGATGTTCATACCAACCACACTAATTTTCCTAAGATTTCTCTTTTTATTTCCCTTTTATTTAAGCATTACATTGTTTGACATGTTGTACAATCAAGATAAAAAGGAAAACACATACTCAATATTCAGGTAGTATGTAAACATCACCCTCTATTCTAGTGAGTAGAGAATGAATTTTATACTAGTAATATGCCTGTGTCCATTCTCAGGATCGGGTATGAAACTTCTCTAAATGGTCTGTTCTAAACCAGAAAAAAACAAGCTTAGCATAATTCCTGAAGTATTTTTACATTATTCTCAAATTATCCATAACCTTATAATCCCTGTTTTATGACTGCTGCGCACAATTACTGTTGTAGCTGTGAAGTCTGTTTCTGCCTTCATTTCAATTCCACAATAAAAAAATTAAAATTATATGATTAATCAAGATACATTGTTCAATCTATTTTATTGTTATATCTTGTTTTATTGGCAGCTTTAAAAGCATTTTTAAGCATTTGATTAAGTTATCTGGTCAGACTGTCTCTGCTGTTAGGGTTTCAGCATCAGTGCTCTGTCAATACCTTGTCAAACACTAAGGCTTTGTTGTTTGAACTAACAATAGAACTGCAGCAGAAATTTATTTTCCTTTAACTGCCAAGTGCATGGAGAAGGGCTGGATTTATTAACCAAATGGCATAAGTAGAAGTTAACTCACCTACAAAGTGATGTGGGTTTTTCTCAGATCTTTCAGATTTGAATACAAGGAGGATTTTCTCTTGCACTTGAAAGAAAGGCTGGCTGGTAGATATGACATGGTCAGATGCCTGAAGGAACAGTAATTATCCCTCTGGTATTGTATTGCAAAGTCTATTTTCCAACACAATAGCAGAAGAAGAAATCTGTTCTCATTGTATTCTCATCACTGCTATTTGAAGAGCTCATCTCTTGCGCTTCTCCACATAAAACCATCAGGCATTTTAAAATGTTAATAGGTCTTAAAGGGGATAATTTGATATACTCTTCTTGTGGTTTTTTTTTAAATTAACTATTGTTGCATTATGTATATCACTTGCATCATTCACTTTGGCAAGTGCCTTATAATGAGCATACTGCTACTAATACTACTTCATTTCTCCATATTGTTACAAGCAGGTTTTGTGATATTGACTTAAATCTGCATCCTTGCCAGGCTGTAAAAATTACTTTTTCCTCCCTGTTTGTCTCCCTCACTAGAGATCTTAGAATTTGAACTTAGTAAATTTGCACATTGCTCTTTTATTCCTTTGATATTTGGTGGCTTAATCACCTTTCTGATAGCAGAGGAATATGCAAATTCTATGAATGTATTTGCTGTTTTCCTAGATAGGCCCTTATGAACATCTGATCTTTGCTTTCCCCACGTGGACATGATTCTAAGCAAGCAAGTCAGATTCCCTGTCTGTTTTCTGGTGCTAAGACAGACTTATGTTTTCTATCAAAGATAATACTATATATTGATGCTGTTATGTATATGAATATCAAACTTTCATCAGCTGCCTCTTCTGTTGCAAAACATTTCTCAAAGTAAGTAGAAAAGTTACTGCAAATCATGATGAAAAGGCTGCTGGGTTTTTTTAATGCTATTATGTCTCTGGCAGAGTGTCTTTGCTGTCTACTTTGGATGCATGCTTTTGGGCATATACTACCACATGAAGTGTAAACATTTGGTAGAGTCTTGTAAATTTAATCTGGTTTTCATGTGGGATGTAGAAATCAATAGGAAAATATATCTGTGTTTAACTATAATGTTTTAACATCAAATCACAAAGGTCTATTGATACGGCAAATGCAGGACCAATTCAATAAGAAACGCAAAAGGGTAGCATAAGGATTTGAAAACGTTCTCATGTTGCACAATGTCATGTTAAATCATATTTCATAATGAGAGAATAAAGCAATGATAGCTGCAGATGATGTCCCACAGGCCTGGTGATTTGGGAACAAGTATTGGCAAGACTGTCTTGTCAATACTATTTTGTCCTACTGCCAGTTCTGAGAAGAAAGCATAAACCAGGTTAAGATGTATGCATGATTGTTATTTGGTAAAAGAATCTTATTCTGGAAATTAGATTTAATCCTTGTTCTGTTACATGCTACCAAGCTTACAGTTGTTTCATTTCTGGTTTTGATAGAACTGCTGTAGGCAATTACAGATTGGCTATGTTGTTATAATATAACAACATGCTTTATTTTCTCTGTCCATTAGAATGACTGAAGTTGTTGTTTATATGCATCCTAAGGATGCATAGATATGAAAAGTGAAGATAAGCAGTACAACAAGGGCAAAGGAGAACTTAATTCCATCACAAGCTATTTTTTCTGATTTAAACAGTAGAAAAATAAAAAAAAAGAATTGCAAGCAATATTTTTTAAATTATTTTTTCTTCCTGTGTAAAAATTCTTTAACCTTTTTCTTCTCCTAGCCAGTTCCATTTTTTTTTTACTGAGTATCAGATTTGAACTTTGCTAATGCCTACATCTTCTTCAGTCTTCAAATGTGTTCTTGTAGCTATATGTGTCTGTTCAGACACACACTTAGGCAGAGAGGGTTATGAAACTGAAACTCCTTTATAAAGCGAAATTAAACTGTTTTGTGAAAATGCTTGGAATTATCATGGTCCACTTGGATCCAAGCCGGAAGCAAAACTATACATTATGGGCAGTGCTCTCTTGCTCTTTTTATTTGCTTTGTTTGATTTAGTCTTTTGTTCCATTTATTTGTGTTTTTTTATCCTGAACTGTGCCACTAGAAGGGAAAATGAGTTTCAATAGTAAGAAGCTATGTTTCTAACACTTAGTACTACAGCAACAATAATGAGAATCTCGTATATTGTGTCATGCCTTTGGTTTCACATGTTCCCAAAGTGCTTTAGTACCTTAAACTTTAGACTGGGATTAGTTCAGCTCTTCCTGGATAAAGCTTCCACTAGGATCAAATAAATAATATACTTACTTGTTAAGACAAAAAAAGGAAAGCATATCTTATTCAGATGGAAAGTTACAGGGGAATTTAGGGAAGAAGGGAAAAATATTTCCTCATTTAAAATTCAAGTATAACATTGCTCTCATTGCACATACTCTGAAAATGCCACAGACGAGTTTTAATGATCATAGAAGTGCACACTTCCATGTGATAGCTTTTCCTACAACAGAGCCTTTCTACTACTACACAGAACACCTGTCCCAGCCATAGGGCACCCAGCTGCTTGGCTTCTGGGAGCAGAGAGGACTGCAATCCTCCTGGTTGAGATGCAATATCTTGTGCTTCTGTTTAGCCTTTTAAATGAGAGAAATAAAAATCTGGAAGGAGGTTGAGCATCAACTTTAAAATACAGATGTGCCAGCTGATATGGGTTGGGCTGAGAAGTATAATAGCATCAAAAAGGCAATGTATTATAGAAAGTGCTAATACTTATGTATATAGAGGAGATGCCAATCCAAAATTAGGCTGAATTATAAAAGAATATCAAGCCTTTCTAAAGCTTTAAATAGATTATTTTTCAATTTCTGACTTTTTCAGAACTGGAGACTGTACAACAGCCAGATCCCCAGCTTGACCTGCTATTATTTCCTTAGGAGCCTTTTATTTGAACACAGCATCCCTCAACCATTCAACAGAAGACCTTGAACTCTGCTTCTACTCATAGCAGAGGTTATGCTGAGAATACTTTTGATAATACTTCTTTTCTTCTAGGGATGCTTCTAGAATATATATGCTAGTAGTTTCCTTGGAGACTGACATGTAGTCAGTGCAATGGCTCTATAGCACCTGTAAATCAAACTTCAAAAGAAGACACTGTCCTTGTTCGTGGAAATGGTATGCATGATGGTGAAAAAAAAGTGTTTTGCTTTCTACTTGTCTTCCAGAGAATGATATGGCAGTAGTCCCATATAGAGGCTGGAGGTCTAGGGAGTGTGAGATTATGTCAGATGGTGAAGGCTGGGCAGACTATCTGTAGCAGTGTTCAGACTACCTGGAGATTTTATCAAAATATAGCACAGGGCTAAATTTAATTTGTAGACAGTAAGGCCTTGTTTTGCAAATAGTTTTGTGGATGCAGTAGTTACAGAGGTAATTGTATAAGTATTATTAACTGTTTAGATATGAAAAGATATTTTGGTAATTCTGATCAGCTTCAGCATCCCTTTAGCAACTTCTTCCATGCTATCACCAATCTTGTAATCTTTGCATATCCCTGTTATTTACCCTTCCTGCATGAAGAGAAAGGGCTCATACACCATGAGGAGGTTCATTTGGATCTGTTTTCTGCAACTCAGGCACTTTATCTTTCTCCACTGTCCTTTACAGTTTGGTTAAGAGGTGCGTCCTGATGGTTTCCTATTCCTTTCCCTTATGTGGATGTTTAAAATGTTATTAGTTTTGGCATTTAGAAATTTGGTCAACATTTAGCTTCCCAGCTCTCATACAGAAACAAAATTAAAGAATATGTTTGCTTTTAGATTAGCTACAAATTAAAAAAGAGCTGAAGAAAAATAATTGGAGATTCAACTTGGGAACAGGTGATGTACAACAAGTGAAGGAAAAAGGCTTCCCATTGGAACAGACACGTGGGAATTCAGTCTAACAGTACTTGGTCAAATAACAATAATATATATAATCCTTACTATTCCTGCTTTAGAACCAGTGCTGTTCCTGCCAATGTCATCATCCAAACTTCACTTTTAGGGACAAGTTCTCTAGAGTAAATCCACAGCTAAAAATTGCCAGGTGTAGATACAAAAAAATTTAACAAACGTATCAAATGCCTTTCACAGTCCTTGCAAATTTTAAGACTATGATGCTCAAATGTTTGATTAGATAGTGCTGTGGGGGCTGGTCATCAACTGAGCGTGCTGACTGAGGAGATCCTCTTGACTGCTTACCCTTTGCTTTGTGTTGTTTGCTGCAGCCTCCCATTGCACTTCGATGCTCTTAAGACATGGCCATCTTTTCTTGTCTGCTCTTATACTTCCATCAGCCACTTCTTAAAGTCTTCTAGGAGTTATGCAGAATGAATTAGTTCCATCCAGTAAGAGACTTTACCATGTCTGCGTGATGAAGGTGCATATCAACAAAGTGAATTAACCCTCACTATGCATTTCTTCCCACACGCTGCAGTTTTCAAAATGCCTCAGTCTAGGTATGTTATCACTGAGTGGTTGCAGGTATCAGATCTTTTGTTAGCAGGCCAGCTTTGTCTCAATTCCTAGCCTAGCAACTGTCTGGCCAGACTGTTTTGGCCTATAATATTATGCAAATAGCAGTGCCTCCCATGAATTATGTGCAGCATTGTAGTTTGTAATGTACTGCTGAAGAACATCCATGTCTCTCTTCTACATAGAGGACTACACAGCCAGTGTAACAATACATACTCTACATCATCTCTTCTAACATGGTTTGGGGACACCTGAACATAGATAACATTGCAGATGTACATCTGAGAAGATGCTTGGGAAGATCCTTTAGTGTCCTTTGGATGAAAGCAGCAAGGAGAAAGTCATGGACTCCAGAAAACCTCAAACGTCTTATAACCCTCTTGCAGCCCAAAAATGAGGCAATAGCAGAAGGTAGGAGTTAAGGCAGATGAATTGTTTCTCAGACTGATTTCAGCATGCTCAGCAGTAGCCATTCCAGCTTCACAAAAACAACACACAAAGCACAGCTCAGCTCCCACTGAATCACCAAGCTGTCCCTTCTCAATTACCCTCTGGATGTCATTCAGTCCTACATATTTCTACTGTAATTTTATTTTTTATCGTTGGTTGCTACAACATTCAGTGAGCATGCACACACCTTTGCTAAGGACTCTGGTATGTGATACTTACCAGGATACAACATTCTACAAGAAAAAAATTAAAGGTGCCCATCACAAAATATAATGTCTTCAAGTCATTGATGTGTGCTGAAAGCATAGAGCCCCAAACACAGCTTGCCTATTAGATGGAAATAAGACATAACTAATGGCTTGGAGAACCTATAATGAGTGTTGCACTAATGAAATGCGAAAAGCTCTCTAGAAATTAATTATGATTATGTTACCCCATGTCCTGATTTTGTAGCTAGATGAATCTGGGCTACTTGTGAACTTCACATGCACACTCTTAAGTGTGTTTATTTTCTAGTCAGAATGACAACTTCTGTTAGTCCCCTCCAAGTTTTTAAGTTGTTAGGTATAAAAATAATTAGCACATTATAGCACACATGAAACTCTTTAAAGAACTTTAATTAAACGTTCAGCATAAAAGGGTTTTGTCTTGCCTTGATGTAGAGGCTAAACTCTCATTAGCATTAATAGAACTTACACGTGTTCAATGAAAGGAAAATGGGACCGCAGTTTGTAGGGGAAAAACTTGAAAGAAAGTAAGTTCCTTAATTATAAATAAGATTTACATTAATAGATGTTACAGATATTCCATGAAAAAAAAAATCTGAAACTCAGAGTTTATACTAAGTAAACAAATTATGTTAAATTAATTACTTAGATAATAGTAGCTTGTTTCTAATTTTTTAGTTTTCATGCATTCATACAGTTTTTAGTCCCCATAGATCTTATCTAGATGGAGTCTTTGTTGTATTTGGTGCTGTATAAATATGTAATGAAATTACTGCCCCAAAGATATTCCAGTATTAATTTTTATAGCCTAAGCAATCCCTAAAGATGCCTAGAACACCGAGTTCCTATGTAATATTTGCTATTGATTCCCTATAAGCTTCAGTGAAAGATTAAATAAACTAATTTTCCTTACTAGATCTGATCATATGAGTTAACCACTACCATTTGTCCCTGTTTATTAATTAGTATTACTAATGTGCCCTTAGATAATCATGTATAGAGGGAATAGCATCTATCACTTAGCTCAAGGGTTTATATTACATATTAAAAGTTAAAGTTGACAGAACAAACCTAGTTATTGTAATTGTTAGTTAAATAAGCATTTTGATTCTTGCAATTTTTCAATTCTATCCTGCCAGAAAAAAAGCATTTCTTTCTCATCTAACTAATAACTAGCTGAGCAGGACTAATTCACAACTGATTTCAAGAGTAAAGGGAATCTGTAGTTATTTTCCAGGATGTAATAAAATAAAATTCTGGCCCTGAACAATTCTGTGTCAGGAATTTCTATAATATGAAAATATTTTTTCCAAGGTTGGAATAAAAAAGATGCAATATTTCTGAGCATTAAAAAATATTTTTCAAAAGGTGATGCCTAAAATGACACTTCACTACTGTAGTAAGGAATATGTTTACTTTTTAATGTCTTATAGAACAGCAATCTTTAATTTTTCAAATCAAATGTTTTAATGTTGCTCTGGTTAATGTTGCTGTTTGTGTGTGTGTATGCTGATTTACATAATCCATAGAAGAACATCAGACCTGGACCCATAATCTATATAAATTAATGTATTAGTTAACAACATAATTTACCACAATGGGAAACAAATACATGATTCCACTTTGATTTTTGTTATCAAAGGATCTTGTGGTGGGTTGATCTCTTTGGTGTGGCTTATTAATTAATTAATATCAAGTGTGTGAGATGCAAAGAAGTGTGGTTTCTGACTAGGAAGCATTGACTCTGGATGCACTGAGGAGGCACTGAATTGCTTGGGGAGTGTAGGGACAGGACAGGGATGGCCTGTGCTCCTGAGCTAGGTCATGTGTCACAGATGGAAGGGCTATGTAGTTGTGACAGACTGGTAGTAGCAGCAACAGAGGCAGTTTTAGCAATTTTTCTCTAGCAGGTATGCCCTATTGCAAAGCCGTGACTCATCTGCCTAACTACTGCACTAGATGCAAATAAAAAGGAAGCCTTCAGAGGCTATGTCTTCCATTTTTAAAAAATACCACGTCAACAGTTGTGAAGTTCTTCCTGTTTATATCTCTTGGTCTTCTAGAGAGCTTGACATCTCTGGGTGCTTCCTGCATGGCTCCAGCTGCCACATTTGATATGCCTAACAGAACCTCATAGTTAAATTGCCCTTTCTACACTGCAGCCACTTTGTGGTTTTTTGCAGGAATCTGTTGGGCAACATTGGCTATAAGCTGCTCTGTACCTCCTGTGTTTTGCTGGCAAGATGCTTGTACTAGGGCGATGCTGGTGGCACGTACCAGCTATTGGACTGCTCCAGTTATCCTCTACACCATTCCCTGTTTCCACTTGCTCCTTACAGCAAGAGGTTGTAAAAATAGCAACAGAGTCATTTTTAGCAATTCTCTACTCCGCAAGTCCTATTAAACCAGCAATATAATACACCTTAAAATCTTGGATTCTTAATGGATTATAGAGCTGGGACAGAACACCAAAAAAAAACCCTAGCACCACCAACAAAAAAGATTTCTTTACAGCCAGCCACCAGATCAGTCAGTAACAGGAGTGTTTCACTAGATCACTGAAGCCAGCAACGACTGGGCTCCATTTCTTAACAATTCTGTCCTATATAAAACCCCTTCCTGTTTTTCAAAACCATTCAATATTAGACATGAAAAAAGTGGTCAGTAAGATATCTAAAAAAGAGGGTTTTTTAAAAGTGCTTATAGAACTGAGCTTCTAAAATATTTGTATTTGTACCCTCCCTGCTGCTGGTTGTTCATCAGAATCAGGATAAGCTAATTTGCCTGGTATTTGCTGGAGACAGAAAGTAATACATGTAGAGTAAGAAATCCCCAAAAAACTGCTGCTTTACAACTAGGTTAGATTTTTTTTGCATCTCGTTTATGCTATTAATCCTGATGCCAATTAATTGAACTGCAAAATTCATACTGATGCTGTTGTAACTAATGTTTTCCCTTCCAGGTATGCATATCTCAGTGTTGTGAGCCTTGGCCATTGCTTTTTTTGGTCTTATTTCATTGGATGATTCGCATATTTATTTAACACCTTTTTGGAATTTTTTCTCACATTGTGAACAAGTTTGTGTTTAAATAGATACATAGATGGTGAAGTGCAAGTTAAACTGAGCTTTTTTTTGTTTAATAAATTGGGCCTAAAAAAACCAGAATGTAAATATTTCCTTTCAGTACCATATGGTTAATGAATCTCTATAGCTGTCAGTTTTCAGTATAGCTAGTGAAATCAAAGCTCACTAGCTGACCTGCTTACAAGAACTTGCTTTTAAAAGACAAGACTTCAAAAACTGAATGAGATGATGAACAAAAATAATTTCAAACCCATTTTTTAGCAAATGGATTCATGTCCAGAGGTACCACAAAGACCTTTTACACTTTTATAAGAAGCAGTACTTAAAAAATAGTTATAAGCAAACCAAACTGAAATTAAGAATAATAATAATAAAAAAAATTAAAAATCAAAGAAGAAAAAAGAGAAAGAAAAAGGAATTTGGGGGGGGGGGTCTGTAAAGACAAAGTATTATCTAATCCTCTTGATTTTCTAGGATAGCTGCTGGAACTGGCAGTGTGATTTTTACCCTCTTCACTAAGCAGCAATTGCAGAGTTAATTAGTCTCCAGTGTTAGCAAGTGGGTGGCATTTACTTTTATAATAATAGGGCTGTCTCTAAAATGGAAGCAGCACAGATCATGATTGTGTACCTTACCTTTTGAGGCAGAAACAGTAAAGACTCTGTAAATGGGTTTAAGCAGAAAGTTAACTAAAAACATTTTGCTATGTCCCAAGTATGTCTTTTGTTCTAATTATGGAATGGCAAATATCAAGTAGGAATGATGCTGTGCTGGGGTGGTAATGGTGACTCAATGTTCACTAGTCACTGTAGAGCAGGCTGTCAGAAAGCATTTCTTTTTAGTCATACTTGGGTGCTACTTTTCTGACTCACTGCATATTGTAAATGAAGAAAGAAACATGAGCTATATTCACAAGTGTCATGTTATTTAATTCCCCCAATGCCTGGAGTATTTGCTCAGTTACTGAGCCCTTTGAAGTGTTAGGCCCTTGGTTAGTAGTAGTAGTAGTAGTAGTAATGCATAATGAAGTTACTGGTATTTTAGATATTACTGTGGCATCAAGTGCCATGCTTGAGCAAAAATAACAATAATAGCAAAGGTAGTGTTTATTATAACAGAAATGAAATCTCATCTATGGCTCCTTTACATCAGTTTCAAACAAATAGAGAAGCACATATACAACACTGAAAAGAGTTTTAATAGAAGATTTAACTTAAAAATAATTTTAATCTGGTGCCATTGTGAATTCGTGGCTAATTGAACGGGGAAACACATAACTAGTCACCCAGTGAGCAAACAGTGAATGTTTTTCGTTCTAAGGAATGCCATTTGTTTCAGTACCAATGTTAGATTTCTTTCTAAAGAAACTTGATTGTTATCTCATTTCCTTTTTACACCAGAAAGAGTTGTAACTCTGTGATAGTCATTTGTTATGATGTCGTGTAAACTATTGACATGTAATTTAGGCTTTATATATGAAACGTTTTATTTTTGGCTGTCATTTCAATGTTTGCTCACACCTAGGGGGTGTTGAGCAAGACGAGTCATCACCCACATGGAGCAGAGAGATAATTCTGAGCTTCTTCAAAGGAGGATCTGGGCCTCTTGAAATCACCTTCCCAATTGCTTTGCAGTGTCCTACTTATAGTAACAGGGAGCTTTTTTGCTCAAATTTCAGAAACTACTGGTCATTTTACCACAGAATTGTCAGAGATAATGTGTGGAATTCGGCTTAACTGTGCTTTTGAAAACTGGCTAGTTTTTTACATTGATGTTTTAAACAAAACAGCTTCATTAACTATTTGTACATTGTATTGAAGAGACAGTCAATGGCTGAGTTGTAATTTGTATGCATTTCTTTAAATTTTCCCTTGAGAACCCTATCAGCTCCTCTCAAGAGTCTTTTTTTTCCCCCCACACATACTCTCCCTTTTGCTTTACTTTATTATTTTTGTCCAAATTTTAGAATATTGTCTGTAATAGCCAATATGCTGGAAGACCTCTTTGGAAGAGGTCTTTGGAACAAATCTGTAAGCAATTTGTTTCATTTTGTAAATTGAGTATATAGATGGAAACCGCAGAACAGATGGAAGAAATGCTATTACAGATTTGTAAACAGTGCAATCAAAGACTTAGATAGTTACTGCCTGGCAAGATTTTGGCTATGTATTTTGTCATTTGAGAGATCTCTTGTTAAGGATGGGTGAACTGGTTTTAAAAGTGAGAGAAGAACTAACTTATATAAGATTCTTCATAATTGCTCTTAAATTGTTTTCTTGTTTTGTTGCTTATTGTCCATTACGTCCTATTGAAGTTCAGTGTAGTGGTTTGGTAACAGACAGCAACATGCCAAAATACAGACCAACTCAGTGAATAGACTAATTTAGCAGAACCTGTTTACTACAACTGAGGATGCAGCTCTGAGGACCTTTGGTCTGTTTTCTGTTTGCTTTATTATTCCCCTTGTTGTGAGCTGGGCTGACTGAATATTTCAGAGGCTGATCTTTTGAGCCTCCCATTCTACACTACTGATGATTGTGGGTTTTTGTTTTGTTTTTAATTTTGTTTTCCAGTATTTCAAGATAAATCAATTTAAATATGGGCAATGCATATGTGTATATGCATATATTGATAGCTATTTATATTTAAGAAAAATAACTGGGGAGCTGTATTTTAGCCTAAGACAAGACTAGCATGCTGAGTAGAACCTGAAAGGTAATATAAATTCATCTTAAATTTATTTCAGTCTCAGTAAGACTGAATGTACATTTTTAAAAGTTCTATTGAACTTTGGAAACTGACTCTGCCCAATTCTCAACCAGTAACTCCTGTATAAAATGTACTTAATTTACAATTAAGTTATATTTTTAGTTTCTAGCTTCCAGGTTCTTTAGAGTCGCTTTAGGACAAAAAAAAAATCAGTCCTTATTTTTTTTCATTTAATTATTATATCAATATTCATCATGTCTGTTTAGTTGTGGAGCTACATTGTCTTCTGGTCTCAGTCACCTCCTATCAGTCTATTCTCTTTATTTAAAAAGCACAGATGTAATTAGCAGGGATTTAGGAAAAATAATTATACAGATCACAAATGCAGACACACGCGCACAAAGAAGCTAGCTCTCAGCAACATTGGTTCTACAGACATAAAGGAAATAATACATAGCAGTAATCAGTTTCAGGCTGAGCAAGCAAATATGACAGATAAGGAGTTGATCCCAATTCTTAACAAAGCCAGGGAAAAGTTAACAATTATTTTGATGGTGGTGGATCAGGGCAGAGAGAAAATTCTCTCTATATGAACAGGTAAATTTTTTGTATTTCGATTTCCAAACAAAGACTCAATCATATCATAATTTACTGTTTTGAAATAATATACCCTACGCTATCACCTTAGTGAGCATAGCATTTCACAATGCTGTTTAGTATTTTGTCTAAGATAAAGTTACAGTGTATTTGTTGTGTATTTTGATGTTGCAATGATGAGTGGTTAGCATGAAGTTTTGAGTGTATAATAGCATAAATAGGCTTTATTTGTTCTTTCTAGCAGTACTTTCAGTTCATTGCTTGCCTGCTTTGCTTATGATTATTCTACTGAAAAGAACAATAAACTGTGCAATAAAGGACATTTAATGGTGGCACCACAGTGTGATGATAGGCTGGAGGCTACTAATATAGGATGCCTGAAGAACTAAGTTGAGCTGTGGTAGCCAAACGATCTAAGAAACATACTGCTGGTCAAGGGCATTTATGGATGTGCAACCTGCCAGTTCTGTTTTTTTCCAAAATGGATTGTGACTATAGTATGCCTTAAGGGAATATGTGTTTGTGGGTAAAAACTGTTCTTCCTAGACAACTAGGAAAAATCTGAAGTTCACTTCAAAAAAACCTGTTTTTTATGTACAGTTTCAAGACGATAGAACTGTGAAAATATTCCACTGACATAAATATAATGTATGTACAGAAGATGCAGAAGTGTTTTTTTTCTGACCTCTGCTCTGGACTCTTAACCATAGTCTGGAGCTTTTCTGCATAACCTGAAATCTTTTCCCATTTGGAATGGAATTTCTTCATGGAGAAAAGAAGGTGTGGCAGATTGAGGGTGAATTCAGATCAGGACAAATGGTTTCTCTTTACAGTTTCCTTTATGAGTTATTTTTACAGTGTGAATTGAAAATAGGCTCAAAAATTGTTCTTGATCTTATGCTATTGAAAAGTGAAGTTCTTGTTTGGTCTCTGGCACTGTTTGAGATAGAGGCTAAAGTTGCATTGTTGCATTATTAGCTTTATTTTCTGAGGAAAGTGGTTTGATTCTCAGTTTATAACAGAATATCGGAGGTCACCCAAATCATTCTGTACTGAGACATCTATGCTGCTGCCTTCTCCTTGCACCACTCCTGCCCTCCCCCCAGTGCTCAGTGCCTCTGATCTCCCTCATCTCTGTTCCAGGGCTGCTCTTTCCCTTCCTCTTCCTGATGTGAGAGGCAACATGGACAAAGCGGGAAGCCAGGCTGAGCCTCCCTGCTGCTATCCAAAACCACATCGATGCCTCTGCACTTCTCAACCTACATCAGATTCTGGGGGACACCATCTAGGTAGAGAATGGGCCCTGCATCCAGGGAGGTCAGATTCAGAAACTTCTACTGTTTTTTTGCTAAATGCCATTGCCAATTATTTATAGTAGTTTTATAAGGGGGGTCTTAAGACAATAGCATGGATTAGAGCAGAAAACTTGAGTTCAGATTGCTGGAATGAAAAGCTTTCTATTATTTTAAAGAAAAATGTGTTCCTTTAAAAAAAAGTGTTGTTATATTGTCTATTAGATTTTTTTCAAAGGGAAAAGTATTTCCAAAGGAGAAAGGTATCTTCTGCCCAACTTTACTTGTAGTGCGACGTTGATTATAGCTTTTGGAATACAGCCATCATATTTCAAAAAATACATCACATGTTTCAAAGAAAAAGAAGTAAAACAATTTACCCTTTATTTTTCTTTTTACCAGATTTGCTTTCCTTCATTGTTCAGTTCATTCTAGTACCATAGTGAGCTGCAAATAAAGAGTGTTAGTCTATGTATTATGTGAAATCTGTTCACTTTTGTTAATTTTAGTACTTGACTTGTCATCTGTGTTATGTAGTAGTTCCCTTCCTGTGTAACAGACTTCTTATTATGGAAAATAAAATATACTTCATCTTTATACTCCTAGACTTTTTAACACACTAAATTGTAACAACCTTTAGATAACTTATACAAATGCAAATCAGTAGTCAAATCCAAATTCATATTGTTTATGAACAATAAATAACAGGAATCTGTACTGTTACTCATTACAATATTGGCAAACTATCCTTTTATAATCCATAGAACATAATCACTAGTGTTAGACAGCTCACGTATGTTCTTGAAGTTTATAAGGCTGAAGAAAGTTTGTATCTTTACATTGTATAGTCTCAAAGGGTTAAAATTAGAGTAACATTTCCTAAAATTCATTAGCACTGAATGTCTTGACATCGCTCAAGTTAACTGATTGTTATTGTTTTCCCTGTTTCTTCCTATTCCTCTGCTCTTCTTAAATTTCTCTGTTGGCTTTCAATATCCAGACTTAGTCTGTGCCTATGGCACTGAAAAGACTAGTCAGCAGGCACAGTACTGCTCGTAGTGACTTATTAATTATGATTGATGATAGGTCTCTGAAGTAAGCTGAAGTTACAGAGAAGTTCTTCAGTGATTTATATGCTTTTTGAAAGACTACTATATAGGACTAGGAAAAGTGGCAGGCAATAAAATGCTAAGTGTGGCATATTGAAACCTAAGACAATGGATATCTAAATGATGCACAGATCTATTTTGATCTCTGGTTATGTTGTTTTTGTGAGACAAAAAAGTTTATTAAAAAAAATTGACTTTCTGGGTATATGCTTCTCCATAAGGTGCTATAGGGTCATAAACCAGAATTTTTTGATTCAGCTACATGTGGCTTGGAGACAAAATAGCTAAGATGAAATGGCTGGAAGTCAGTTTTAGATTACAGTTGATTTCTCTACATTGAAAAATTTCCAGACTACTCAATCAAAGAAACTTTGCAGTGCTGTGAATTCTCTAATGGCTATAAAAAGGGAATATGTGGCCACAGCATCTAAAACCCCATTGGTATAATTTAGTCCATCATTCATCTGTTCAGCTGTTCCAACTTCAAGTGCAGTTACCCTCACAGAAATCATAATTACAACCGCAACAACAGTAATAAAAAATTTTTTTAAAAAAAGGAAAGAAACTGAAGGAGACACTAGGAATAGGGGTTCATTTTCTGTCCTTTAGAAAGCAAAACCAAGCTTTTGCAAATAATTTTTTTAATTTCGTGTAGCTGCTTGCTCTGTTCATGACTTGCTATTCACATTGTCAGCCACTCAAGTATCTTCAAATAGAAGTGTTATTGAGGAATAGCAGACCTTACAGTGGTATTTTGATATACAGTGGCAAGCAGGGGTTTTGTATCGTGGTGAGTATACATTGTCTTTCTGGGCTGTTCATCACATCAATATTTTACTGAGGAATAGAATTTACTGACCGGGGTGCATATCACATCAGAAGGAGTCAATAAGTGTGATGGTAAGCTTCTGAACATCCCATAGTTTTAATTTAGTTCACACAAAATACTTGTCAAATGATTTTTAATGATAACTAAAATTAATAAAACTAATAATTTATAGACAATGCAATAATAATTTTAACAGAACTAATAAATGAGCCCACTTGTTACTGTTCCTGCATTTGTTTGTTATGAGGGTTTATTTTATATTTATTCATATATAATTTGCTTGAACTTTTTATACATTACATCACCTTAACTGTGGAACACAAAAGATGGACACAAATGGGGAAGGAATTTCTTGCCTCAAGCAGAATTACGGGCTATGCTGAAGCCCATGTTCAGCTTGGCATTGCCTGCCATGGATAGAGGAGGCACTTGGAGTACTAGAGGGATTCAGACAAAGTAATGGCTTCCCCTCACTTGGGAGATGTTTCTACTGAACTCTGCCTGCAGAGCTGCAACATAGTCACACTTCTGTCCTCCATCTTCAATTTTAATTTCGACGAAAAAGGAAATCCGTTAATTATTTTGACCTGAACAGGAAGTGGCACAGTGGACTTAAGGGGTCCTGTGTAATTCACTCTTCTTGACAACCAGTATATATTTAAGTTAGTTCTTCTCTTGTGTTTAGTTTTTGCAAGAGCAGCAACTCCGTGTTTATGTGCTGTTCCAAAACATCAAGAAAGCAGTATTTCCTGTTGTATGTAATGTAAATATTTCTTTTTTTATGGTGCCTCAAGTGGTTCTTGTTATGGTAATATTCTCTTCTAGCCTTACGTCCATTTCCCTCATAATAAAAACATGCTGGTAAGAACCTATGTTAGCAGCTCTGTGAATTTTCCTGTCGTGCTGGGTTTTGGTTTTTTTGTGAAAGTGTCCAGATATTGTGGTGACAGGATAAACCCCTAAGAGATATTAAAATTATATCAAATTCATGTAAGATTACTGTACAACACATAGTTTCCAACATGTCCTTCATATCATTTTTTTCCTAGTGCATAGCTTCATTGTAGAAAATAATGGGGAGATTTTATTTAACTGCTGTTTAAATCCTGTATTCGGAAATAGGTACAGGTTGTTTGCTAGTCTGTAACATGTTAGCTGAAATTTTCATGTAACTTCTGTTAAATCAAGCACTTAGTTTTAGCTTGAAGAGCAGCTAATAAATTATATGCTATTATTCAGCTAAATGAAAGTGGGGGAAAGGATGTGAGAAGTAGTAAACTCTTAGATATCCTTCCTTTTAAGTTCTCTTCCACATTAAAATTGAATGTATGCAGGCATATATGTGTTTTTCCTGAATAAAAACACCCCAGTGATACCTTAAACACGTGGATTTTGATTACCTTTGTGGCGATGCTGACAGCCTGCAGGAGGTCTGGTAGCAGAACAGTGGACTGCTCAGTTAGCAGCAGCAGATTTCACTTCCACAGCTTTTTGCAGTTTGTATGGAGAAATAAATTATTTTAGCCAAAGGTAATGGAAGTCCAAAAGCTAGTGGCTATCTCTGCTCCTCACTAAAAGTACTGAAGGTGCGTATTACTGTGCTGATTACTCAGAAAAGTTCTCCCATTCAGGTAAAACAATGGGACTTTTGAATTAACTTCAGTAGAGTTTGGTTTATCAACCCACAGCTTTGGAAACTTTTTCTGCCTTTTCTGTCTTTTTAGAAATTCTCAAAGGAAAAGTTTATATCTGAAACAGAAATAACATAAATTTTAAATAACTATTACAGCACAGTTCTCTGAAACTGCAGACTAGAATTTCAATGCTAATATCTTTGAATATAATGAACTTCTGTCTGTTATTTTGCTCTCAGATTGATGCCTAGTTCCAGGTATCCAGTAGAGCAGAAAAATAAGTTATCAGCGTTCATTAGATACATGAAACTCACTGGAATATTTCCTGTTGCTTATGGAAGTTGCTTTCTAAACTAGGAAAGGATGCATGAAAGGAGAGAAGGCAAAACAGAATTGAAATTGGATAAGGAGCCTTTCATATAGGGGTTATTTGTTATCAAAAACTATTCTTACATGATGGCTCATTGGTATTCTAAATCTAATACCATATGTGGGTATTCTCATCATTGCTTCTTACTTATTAATTTAACATCAGTCACATCTCTTACTCTTTAAACCGCTACCACTGCTGGGACCTGGGTTTCTTTGTTGTGGGTTGTGGTGGTGAGGGGGTTATCTCATATTTCACCAAACAAAAGAAACATTGGTTTTTCAGGACTATATATTCAGATTTAGACCTCTTTTCTTCATAAAGTGTATGAGAAGGGCTAGGCTGCAAAGGACAAACGCCACCTCAAGAAAGAGCGTGAACAAAGGGTATCTCCTATCCTTTTTGCCTCCTAGTACCTAGTGACAGTGCCACATCAATTTCTGGTTTGCTCCAGAGATGTTCATAAGCATAGGTGAGCTGCCACCCCTCTCATTCTACAATTGCATCTTGTTACAATTTTTTTTCACCTAGGATCCTGTAGATTTGGTTGATCTGCATCACAATGTTTTTTTTCATTGTGGTCTCAGTGGCAGGAGATCTATGTTTTTTCTCTCACTTTCCTCTTAACAGCAGCAAGGCAAAATTGAACAATTGCAGCCATCCAACAATAATAATTGTTTAGAACCAAGAACAACTGAAAAACTGAAAACCAGATGCTAGAACTGGGTCAGACTTTTGATTTCATTTTTAGACCTTGACCCATGATCCACACTTTCTTAATGGTCGAAAATGAGAATTATGTGCACAAAGATTACTTCTAAGGTGTAGGGAGAGGTTGTGGTTTCAAAGTTGTAATATCTTGCAGACATCCAGAGCATAACATCTACATTTTCTATAACAAATCTCAAGTCTTTTCCTTGACAACTAAACAACTGAAATAACACCCTCATCTCCAAGCACTCTCCACCCCCATGACTATCTTTGAACAGCACAAGTCTGACATTTAAAGAAGAAAGCATGTTATTACTTTGCAGGATATTACTTCAGTAATAGTTAAATATGATCCCCTGTATTGATCTGGACATGAAAACGAACACTGAGATGGCTTTAACTTAATGTATTACTTTTACTTTATGAATTCAGTTAACAATGTCATAAAGAGGCAAGGAAAGTTTAGCTCACCCTCATTTCTGGGTTACAGATGTAGAGTGCAGACAAAAGACATAAAAAGAACCTAACTTTTTCCCTTGGATACTCAACTCAGAGTAGAGGACTTCTAAATATGCCATGAACTTTATGCAGTTCACTGTATCTGGACTTCTTAAATACCAATATTTATAAGGGATTTCAGAGTTCTGAATTTTTTAGAGACCTCTGAACCTCAGAAATGAAGTACAAAAGTCTCCATGTTCCTCCTTACTGCTGAAGTGACTTTCTAAACTGCTACTTGTTTAAACTGAAAACTTCTTAAAATGAAAAAAAACCCCATATAATAAATCTGATCAATCTGACATGGTAAACTGGTGTTTATTCCTAAGGTAAATTCTGTAATTTCAACCAATTATTTTCATTAGATTTTAAGTACCAGAAATAAATGAGAAGCTGCTCACTTGGAGCTTTTCATGTGAGAAATCCTCTGAAATTATAGCTATGACTTCACAAATATACTTAAGAATTTTAGAATTATTTTGACTTCCTGGACTAAAATGGACATATAATGTGATGTTTCAATTTTAGGAAGGGACATGGAGCTCTATCCTCATGATGTTCCTCATATACAAAGAAAGTGTGGTTGGTGAATATTACATTAAAAGGATAATTTCAGCTCAAAGGCGTCCAGCTCTAGCACTGTTCTACAGTCTTTGTTGTGGATTCATCCCTACTTATTATTCTTGCAAAACATATATTTCTAAAGATATGTTTGACTTGAACATATAAAAAATACATTTGTTTCATCTATAAAAGGTTTCTTTGACGTTTTAAAACATTGTTTTATGTAAATTTTTAATGCAACTGAACAGAACAAAATGATACATCAGATATTTTTGATTTTAAGATTTTTGATTTGATTTTTTATTTAAACAAATTTATTTCTGTATGAATTTTCTATAAAAAAAAGGAAAATGAATGATCATACAATTTTCACATAAAGCAGGGTCTTCAGTCTTCTTTTAGTATATATAAACCTCTGTGGAGCACATTTGTTATGTTTCCATGGCTCCAGTGCCTTGTATTTAGAGGGATTATTTAAAGGGAAAAATCCCATTTGAAGTGTTTTCTGATGTCAGGGATCATTGTCTAGTTAACTTGCTACTGATAAAGCTTGTAGCATACCCAGGAATTAAATTCTAAACAAACAAAGAGAATTAGAATTACTTTAGACATTCACAAAATAACAAATTTTACTTTCATTATTATTTTGAACTGATATGTTTTTGGGTGATTTTAGCAGAACAAAATTTGGTCTAATGCAATAAGTCTAAAAAATAAAGATTCAGATACTAACCACAAAGTCCTACATTTGGATTTAGTTAATACACAGAAAGTAAAAATAAACGTGAATACAAAAAAAAATATAATTGGGTTTTGATTCCTTATGATTTTGAAGCACAAATGATGAGGCTGAAGAATCCATATCAGTAAATCTGGGTCTAACCATGTGTCAAAATATGGGAGAAAAAATTCTGAAAAAGGGATGAAGAGCAAGACAAAAGAGCCCACATGTAACCAA
>JANZLQ010000095.1:25621146-25633937 GCA_026212715.1 Elanus axillaris
ACCATGTGTCAAAATATGGGAGAAAAAATTCTGAAAAAGGGATGAAGAGCAAGACAAAAGAGCCCACATGTAACCAAGAGCTGTCTGATAAAATATGAATTCTGTTTCAGACTATAGCATCTCTGTTTAGGAAAATTTAAACCTCCTTATCAGAGCATGGCTTATCTCCATTATCCCTTCACATTAAAGATGTCTTTCCAATTTACAGTAACAGCAGTGAATGTGTGATCTTTTAGGACACTGAAATATTTGTTGCCATGGGGGAGACAGATATACTCAACAGATGATGAAGTCCTGTAGAAGTTACTTGTGCTTTGGTTTCTTTGTTCTTTTTTACCTTTGGAGGCTCATTCTTATATTTTATTGCTCTTTGCAGAGTTGTTTTTATTGTAAATTCATTGTTCCTAAATAATTGGTTAAGGAGCGTCCCTTCTTTGACATCCATAAACCAAATTACTTTATTTCTGTTACCTATTTGCCTACCATCTAAATTACAGTAAGGAAAACTCTACTCACTTACTGAGGGTGCTTCTTGATGTATCATCAAAATCATACCTGAGATATTGATGACTGACCAAAATAAATAAGAGATCAGGAGCAAAGGAAAGTACACCTTAGGCATCTGCCCACTTGCCCTTCTAAAGATACCTTGAAGCTATGGATTTGGTTGACTAGATGTCATCAGCTAGAAAGATTCCCATGTCTTTGTTTCCACTGTTGGTATATTTTTATTTTATTGGCTCTTAATGTTATTACCTGCATTCATAATATAGGCACAATCTAAAAAAAGATGCACATTTTTTGCCTGGCACCCTACTATTTTTATTTTTGTTGCATGTTGAATGGAGATAAGCTGTCCATAACAACATTCAACATCCCTAAGGTGTTACAATACAGTTAGTTTAGGACAAAGCAGTGTGTAAAAGTGAATCCCATTATTGCTTCCCAGGTGCAAGTATTGCTTCGCAGATTCATTTCCTGGCATATGCAAGTTTCAGCCAGCCCAGTTGTACTGTTTTCTGACTCTTAGCCAGTATTTACTTCATTAGAAAATATTACTCTTATCTGAAGTTGAGTCACAAAAGAATCATTTGCTGCTAGTACACTTTCAGCTCTGGAAACTATCACAGTGTGGACTTGAGGGAAGAGGTAAACAACACTTACGCCATGTTCCTTAGACTATACTCTCAGTAAATTTGTTTCTTGATAGCCTCTTGCAAGAAAGAAGAAAAGAAAAACAATTAGAGCTAGAACCTCAACCAATACTAACTGGTGTTGCTCTTTCCATTTGAGCAGGCTTAGTCTATTTTACCATCCAGGGCTTGTATATCATAGCGTATCTTGCCTTATTTCCTTTTCATGATATTAGCCAGTTTCTGATTCTCTGAAATGCTGATTATGCTTTTCACTGTGTTAAGTTTAATAATGTTATGCTTAAAGAAAGGCTGTAGTCACACCATGTTGTTTATAAAGATGGGAATCCCATATCACAAAATGTTGAGCCGTAGTCTGTGCTGGTTCACTTTTCTGCATTCAGAATAAGCCGTGCAGCAATGAGAATAGTCAACTATCTCTTCAAAGTAAGTGACGGGTTTGTGAATGTCTGTTCTAGTCAGTGGATTGAAAACATAGCCGAGTAGAGTCTCTGCTCTAATCTTGGCTCTGCAGTTCTTTTCTTCAGGCATGTAATCACTGTTAGCTCAGAGATCCACCTAAATCTAGCTGCCTATTGTACTCCTGTGATTAAAAGCCACAGTTTTCTATAACAAATGCACAGAGAGGGGCAATCAGTAAGCACCTTCACTCCAGTTGACTGAATAGCTATTTGGTGTTAGGTTGATGGGTTTTTAGAACAAGCCTAAAGTCAGGTTGATTTCAGGATCCATAGCAAGATGCTTTCAAGTATCCTTCCCTCCCTCCTCCTCCCTCATTGGCTGATGCTTTCTTGTTCTTGATGTACTTGAAAACATGTGTCTGGGTATTTCATACTGCTTAAGCAGTTACTCTAAAAAATTCCTATTCTATGCCTAGAAATAGTGATTCTTAATTTCCTCTACCTTTAAATCATTTTTATATTGACCCTTAAAAATATTCCCCCAACAAGATATTTACTATTTATTACTTCAGAGGAGTATTTTCTTTGCCCAGGACTTGAAAGTTCAGGTTTGAAATGGAAGCACAGTGTTGGTGACCATAATCATATGCTGGCAATAGCCCTGAGGCCAGACAGACAGACAGTAGGGGAATTTTCAAGCTGCCTCACTAGCTTTCTCTTCTTTTTGTCTGCATCCTGGTGTTTTGCAATTGTTAATGCTTTTCATGTGAGCCCGTTTTATCTAAGGGATTTCATTACAGCAAGTCTCTAGTAGTGTGTATGATGTTAATCCTAGATTTTCTTCTATTTCAGATCCAATTCTTTTATCAAATGTTGTGATACTTTAAAAGGTTACTTTATGAAGTTGCTCTGCTGTGCATATGTTTTCGGTTGAATGATGTAAGGAAATACTGCATATAGGATCCGCCCATTCGTGCCCAGAACTGGAAAAAAAAAAAGAAAATTCCAAAGTGTGGATGTCCCACTGTGCAGCTTATGATCAGGCAATCTTAGTAGTTCATTGTTGGACACACTTTGATTTCCTAACAATTTGGACATTATTGTATATAAGAAGAACACTACTCTGCTTCCTGGTTTTGGGAAATGTCAGACCATAACTGCAGAAGAAAGTTAAGGAATGTTTGATCCTGCTAGGAGATTTCTTGATTCTTTCTGAAGATTTATGGTTAATTGACAGTCTTTGAAACTGAAGTTTGCCAAATTGCAGACTAGAAGCTTGTGTTTAAAAAGTGTAAAGTAGAAACAAAAGCTGAACTCAATGAGCCAACTTTGTCTATTTTAGCAGAGAAAAAGCTAGTGATTGTACCACCAATGTGTCTAGGGATCTGTAAAAATATGTGTCGGTAAACAGGAGTCTGACTTAATCATACATTTAGGATTCTTTGACCTGAAATTCATTTAAGAATCACTGACCTAGAGTGAGCAGAATGATGCTATTTCCATATTACCACTTGAAATTTTTTATGACTAGTCTGAGAATCTTGGAAAGCTGGGACTTCCAGAAGTACCAATTTAAGGTATTTAAGTGATTCTGAAAACCACTCGGTACTTTTGTAAAAGTACATCTGGGTGTTTGGCATTACTTAAACAGTTGTTACAATAAACTAAACACTGCAAAGTACAGTATGTAAACACGAACTGTACACGTGTTATACTTATTTTTGTTGTAGACAGTCCTGCCTATCTGTTAGCACTGTATCTGTTGTCAGCTACAGGCCAGAACAAGACTTCATCTAAAATCTGCTTATTTAGTTGCTTTGAATTTCTCTTCTGTCTGTGCAGCTGAATAGCCCAGTTGTACAGCAGAGAGATACTACATGTTGTGCCTTCATCCTATCCCATTAGGCCAAAGATTTATGCTTAATCCAAACCTGAGATGGTTGAATGGATTTAAAAAAATATAACTCCATGGTCCTTATCATTGCCTATTTTTGTTCTTTACATTTTACTTTGTTTTCTGGTAATCATGCTCACTTCTGCATACTGTTTGCATCTCTCTCTGGCTGCTGAAGAGTGGGATTCATTCTCCCAGAACCCACAGGACCTGCAGGCACAAAGACAGCCTCCCAGAGCACTGCTGCAAAAATGGAAATGGAAATGGAAATACTATGCTGCCTCTAAACAAAAATCTTTGCAGACTTAAAACAACAACAAAAAAAGAGAATAAGGAGTTACAGTAGAGAGATGGATGTAAACATAAACAGTTTCCAGAAACTGAGAACTAAACCCCATGTTTAAAACAGGCTTTTGGGGGGTATTATGAGCGTATAGATTGGGGGGTGTGTGGGGGTGTGTGTATCTATTATCATTTTCAGTTATTCATAAAATTTTCCAGGTCATCACAGAAATAGGAGGCTTAACAACACAGACCATAAAGATGCTGCTCCTATATCATGTTAAATATTGCTAATCATTGTTAATCATGATGCATCCTGGCCATCTTGCATCATGTTTGTAATCCAAAAGCTTCACAGTAAATCTGTGAAAGTATCACCTGTTTCCTGGACCTGTTCCACATTGAATGTATCACTTATGTTCATGTTCCTAAGATGAATTATTATTTAGTGTGACCTGTGTCTTCCAGCTGTGATACTCTTTGCATCAATTCAACCTTCATAGAAGCTCCCATGGCTACTTAATAATGGGCTAGGAGAGAAAATCTCAAACTAGAAAGTACCAAAAAAATCTCATCTAATTTGTTCTATTTTGTCTGCCATTAAATAACCCCTTTTTCCAGCAAACCATTGTGTAGGGGTGAAATTTAATATCTGATATGAGATCAAGCATTGGTAATCTTATGACAGCACAAGAGATTAGGAATAATGAAGAGATTAATTTGATGAGGTTTGTTTATATCTTCTGTCTAAAACCTTTTCTGGGAAATTCTGAAGTTTTTCTTGCTATCTGTGATTAAAATCCAATATATCTTCCACTTTCTACCTCATATTTTCTCTTTAGTTAAATAATATGTATTTTATGTAATAGCTGTATTTCCATTTTTCTTTCACCTAAAATGTTTCTGTTGTGTTATCACTGTAGAGAGAAAACTTAATCTGATAACATTAAGGCTACCTTTGCCTGCATATACTGCTTTATAATTTGACTTCCTGAATTTTTTACTGTATTATGAAGAAATCGAGAGTGCTGTGAAAGTGAGTCCCAACGACCTTCCTTTATCATCACTGCAAACTGTAAACAAGAGTTCAGCAGTGCTGTTGTCTGTCAGCAGTACTGAACTATAGTACCCGCAGATGGATGGTACACTGAGACTGTGTATCCACTGCATACACTTCCCTTAGCATGTCAAGACCTTAGGTCTTCAAAGGGATCCTATATACCAGCCAAGGCACCTCTTTGCCAGTAATGTGTCCATATAGTGTATTTCCATGAGCACTAGAGTGGCTGAGCTGCCCTACATGTGAGCTGCACCTAATCTTTGGGCATGCAACTGTGGAAATGTTTCCAGACGAGATAACTTCTCTGGAAGCTCTCCACTCTTGGATCAGCTGATAAAAATATTGCTTTTTGGTCAACCGTGTGCAGAATTTTATGGTTGTCCATATCTTCTAGAAAAAAAAAAAAAAAAAGAAATCAGGATATGATGAGAAAAGGGTAATCAAATAGAAGAGGAGAAAATAAACTGATTTTTTTTTCTGATGAGTTATGTATCAGGAAGATATTTAGGTAATCAGTGAAAAAAAAGAGAATTTTTTAAAATTCCTTTGCCCTTGTAGTAGGTCTAATTTACCTAGAAAATACTTAATGATGACAGCTGCAGTATACCCTAAGACAACCAATTAGATACCTATTTCTGTAGAATACCTTGAAAACCCATATTCAGTAACAAATAATTCTAAAATATGCATTTGGCACTATGTTAAATTTGATTTTTGCACTCTTTCTTTGATGTGAAATAAGAGGGGGAAAAAAATAAAATAGAAAACACCCCCCCCACACACTTGTTTTTGATTACTTCTATCAATGGGAAAAAAGCTATGGCCAGTAACAGTAAATGAATATTCTAAGTCTGGTGAAATGGGGACCAGGACGTGACATTAATTAAATTAATGAATTATAAAAGAATGAGTTGATTCAAACATCAGTTTGCAGAATGACATAGCAAAAGAGGCAGAAAACACTTACCTGAAGGAGTGCATAAAAATTCAAGGGAGACTGTCACTGTGCCTACTGCAGAAAAAGAAAGTAAGGGGGAGGACGAGCGAGGGGAGTAAGAGTGGTGTAACAGATGTTAAATGAAGTGTGACTTTCATGTGGTTGTAGCCTCTGGTCCTTTAGTGTTTGAGTGCAATACGTTTTTCTAGATGACAAATGTTAGAAAGTTGTTTATTGCCCAGGGTGTTTTAGGTGCCAAAGGCTTGCAAATGAAATATGGCAAAGAAAACATCAGAGCGAACATGAAACTATTAAATGAGTGTCAGTCCATGCATACAAGTACAGAAATAAAAACAAATTATGTTAATATCTTCCTCATTATTTTCCCTGGAAATAGACCTTTACACATCTGTCCCTTCTTCTATATGCTTTAATTAAATGTGTTTAAATAAATAAAAAAGCCCTAAGCATATGTTATGACTAATGATATTACTCTAATGCCGTTTCTTCAATAGCAATCACAACTGAATTGCTAGTACATTTTCAATGAGGCCATAGTCTGCATTCAACAGTTCCTGTGAAAAAGGGCTGCATTGATTCACCATATTGATTAAATGATTACTACAGCATTTTGTAGGTAATAACAGTGTATATGTGAGAGTGTGAATACTATTTTTTAATTTAAAAAAAGGAAGAATACAAGTGTTTTGGAAAACAAACTTTTATGTGACATTTTCTAATATGTAAATTAATATAAACAAATATATAAAGCAAAGTGGATAACGAAGTTTTCATGCGTATCAAGGTCAACATTAATATTGATATTTTTAAGTTATATGCTCTCTCTCTGCTAAAATGTGTCTTTCTTGATATATGTTTTTATAAAATAAGATTATCTAGTTCTGAGAAAAAATATTTGGTGGAGTAAAGTAGTCTGCCCATTGGGACAAAATGGACCCAATTTTATCTTATTGTACCCAGCCCCATAATTCTGAAAATAAAAAAATAAAATGTATTAGTTAAATGTAATATTTAAGACATTATAGTTATGACATTTGCTAGGTTTTGTAAAAATTTCACTTCTTGCACCCAGATTCTCCATAACACTTGTGGCTAAAAGCTTTTGCATAAAAGTATAACAAATGATATCTTATAATTGTATTATTTTTTAAAAAAGAGAGAGAGAAGAAGAAGAAGGAGCCATTTGAACTACTGGTGAACTACTTACTGTAACAACTTTTCTGGGACTCTATTAGCACTTGCATTGTCCGCAACAGGGTATGTTACCTGCTGTGTTATGACTTTATTATAGATTCTCATTTACTTTAATGCAGAGTCAGAATGTAGATGGTTTGTTCCATATTTGACAGTTTAACCATTAACTGTCATGACTCTGACTTATCCTGTCTCAGTATGTAACAGTGAGTGCATTCAATAATA
Source organism: Elanus axillaris (assembly GCA_026212715.1). NCBI lineage: Eukaryota > Metazoa > Chordata > Aves > Accipitriformes > Accipitridae > Elanus > Elanus axillaris. Next base: position 25,628,315 of record JANZLQ010000095.1, read on the forward strand.
CTCTAAGAAATCTCTATTAGCATGCATTAGGATCATTAACGTAGCACAGTAAGTTTAACTAATAAAGTTGAAAACAACTAATAAATCTACATGTTTTTATTGTCAATTAAAATTTGCATACATACTATGACATTCATTAAAAATTAAGCAGACAGATACAATCAGAGATAATCATGCATGCTTCTTATTACCGAGAATATGATGCATTGTTAATTCATAGGAACTGAAAGCCTAATTACTTCTATCATGGTAATTGATGGACTTTGTATGTACTGCTTCATCATATAAATTAATGTGAAACAAATTTTCCTCTAATTTATTGGCACTTCTAAAATAAAAGAATACTAGTTAAATATTCAGAAATCTGCATATGTATGCTATTGGAAATTTCAGTACTGATTTTTAGAATCTTTCATAAGCTTGTTTTCAGCATAAGTGTTTAAGTATATGGTAATTAGTCCATTACCTAATTACCTAATATGTTATTGGACATCTAGTAAAATTAATTTTTCACTGGTAAATATGTTCATTGACCATAGGTTGTGTGTGAGATTTGCAGTAGCTTATGCAGTAGCTTATGCTATTAAATCATGCTTCAGTAAGTTAAATACTTTATAAAACACACAGCCAATGATATATTAATATTTAAATATTAATTTCCCTGCATCTATGATATTATTGAAATTTCTTTCTCTGCTACCTGTCAAATAGACTGAAGGTAGGAATACTACCTTCCATGCCCATTGTACTCATTTTCTCAGATTCCTGTAAATTCAGCACCATTGGCCAAGTTAATCTGATGGTAGCACAACTGGTAAAATTCTGCTCTCTTGATACAGTGGACATGGAATATGATTCAGATTAGCTTGTTGGAGTGAGTGTGCTCTAAAATTATATTTTTTAATTTGACTCCCAGATCACTGCTGTGGATTTTTTTATGTTTTTTTTTTATACCTTGAGCCAAACGTTTGCTCTGTTCTTTGAGGTTCTGTTGCTGGAACAAATGAACCATTTGCTAGAGACACCACTGTCTTTCGTGGTAATTGTACAGTGCAAGAGATCTTGTCACTGTGCTGTGTAACAGGGACTTTGTGGGCATTTCAATTTCTGTTGTAGTAAAAACTTTAAATAAATGGTGTTGTTTAAGCTTTCGGGCAAGACTCTGGCAAGGCTTCTCTACTGAATAACTCGGGACATGTCTCTCTTGTCCTTTCTTGTATTCTCTCTGGCCTCCAAAGTGATAATTCAGAAAATGAGTATCTATGTATTCAGGTTTTAGAGTACTCTTGGAGGTTCTGTGCTGTACAGATAGCAAAACTGATGGCTGGAAATAAAACACCTTGTTGAGGTGAAAAATTAATCAAGTTGATTTTGTACATGCAGAGTTTGAAGGCAAAGTTATTTCCCATATTCAAGCTAGGCCAGATGTCTTTGTGCTAGGACATGCAGGGTGGACTGAATTAAGGCATGTGGTTTAGGAATGGTTTTGTTGTTGTGATACATATTTTTAGACATAAAAGCTGTGCTTTTGATGAGGTGGAGTTGCTTCCCTTGGCCTGCTAGTTGCACTACCTAATCTGCTTTCCATCTTCACTTATGATTCCTGTAGGCCAGGAAGCACATAAATCGCTGTCACTTTTATAGTTATATCCATTCTTGAGAGAGAAAGTGTTTAACTACAATGTACTTAATTGCTTAATAACTGCTAAAGGTGGGTCATCTAGTTTTAAATAAAGGACTGATGACCAATGGAGGTTTTTCAAAGGCACATCCCACATATTTTGTAGGTGGTTGATGAGTCCCTGTAACTGTGTATTACAGGACAATGGTGCAGGGTGTTTGAAGCTATGGTGCTGTTTTCTTGAGTTGTTTTAGAGCAATGGAATCAGTTTAGAGTAGTGTTTACAGGAAAATGATTGACTCTCTATACCTTAAGTCACTTTTCTTCTCCCAGAGCTGCAGAAGAGAAAGAGCTGGGAACAGCAGCTCATTCTCAGATGCTGTGAGAGCAAAACTGAGTATTAAAGGTGAAAAAAAAGATGTCCATAGGCTCGGGGAGGAGGAGAGGTTTGGTGAGTTTTGTTTCTTTGTTTATTTGTTTTTTAAGATTGTAAAAAAAAATTAGTTTGTATTACCACAATAATTCACTAAAAAGGAAGCACAGAAAAGCAATCCCTCCCCTGGTTCTATTTACGTTGTAAAAATTAGTCTTGTTTATACATGTAGATAAGCCTGAAAACTTGTCTGTCTCTAAGAATATGTTCTAATTTGGTTGATAGTTTCACAGATAATTGAGAAGACAACAAAAAGGAAGGGACACATTTTCTCTCAGAAATATTTAAAAACTGTCTTTGATCTGTGAGATTTTATCATTGGAACAAATATACAAGTTGATATTGCTGTGACTAATCCAAATTTAATTTATTTGGATTTAACAAACACTGATTTAAAATGTAAAAGATCTGACAATATCCTCTAGAAAAATCATCAAAAGGGGTTACAGTAAAAGCCCATAAACACAATGGAAACATCTTTAAGAAGCAGTGTTGTAATTCTGTTATGAGATAAACACAGTTGACATACTAGTGTGGACACCTACTGATGACTTGGCTTTCTAAATCATATTACTTTAGATTTTGAGCAAAGATGTTATTCAGTTTTGAGAGGGGAAAAAAAGAAACAAAACAGACTGTTTTGGAAAAAAGTTTTCAATATTTCACTTGTCAAAGATTTATAATAGCATAGGTGATGATCTTAAGAGATCATCTAAGGAAAAACAACTAGGAAAAAAAAAGTTTTGAAAAGATAATAGTGATTTGCCCTTAGTTTGTTGTTTTTATTCAGAGATGGCTCTCTCTAAAATAAATACATATGAAAATTCTTCTAAATGAATATTTGCTTTAAACTAAACACTGGATTTTTATTGTTGTTAGGCAATAATAACAAACTATAGAAATATCAAAGGATAGAGAAAAGCTTCAGGCTGTGATATCTCACAATTCCTCTTTCCATCAAACTCATTTAAAAAAAGTAGATGGCAAAAGATTTGAGTGGGAAGGAGGGGTGCTCATTAATGACAATGAAGACCTTGGATTTATTTGCTGGTTTTGCTATTGACTCCTCCTCTAACCTTGAGCCTGTTAGTTAATTCCTGTGTCCCAATTTCCCTTTTTTGACCCCATTTCCATGTTATCAAAACACAGTTACTTTATCTGCCTCTTCTGTTTTGTTTCATTTTCTAGCTTACAGGTTCTTGTGGGAAGGGATGACTGCTTGTTATACGAATATGCTTGGTTTAATGGGACTTCAGAGTCTCTAGAAGCTATTCTGATACCAACAAATAATCATAGTTTCAATAATCTTTGAAAAATATTTCATATAAGTTAGTGGTTTAATTTTCACTATAAATAGTTTTACTCCAGTGTTTCTGTGAAAAGAACCACATAATAACTCATGATAAGCTATTAACTAACAAATTCAAGCTCTGAATAGGTTGTTCATGGCTCCTTGCATTCATCAGAGAAAAAAATGTGTTTTCTTTGGCGCCTCTTCTCTGGATCCAAAATAGATGAACTATATTGATAATTCCGAGTAGCTTGTACTGGTTGGCTATCACCAATTGCACAGTCATTAACCATTGTAACTACATTGGTAATACTAAACTTAAGGTCCTTTTTTGTTTCTAGAATGTTTTTATTACATGTTACAGTTTTTGAATATGTCTATTTCCTCCAATCTGTGAATATTTTAGCTAGATTGCAGAAAGTTTGTGGAAATTATTATATCACTCCTTCACAGTGCTTGAATGCTTCAGTAAGTCAGATTCAGGCTTCCTCTGTTGGCACTACACTCAGTTTGCTGTCATCTGTGGAAAATAAGGTTATTTATGAATAGAGTTTCTTGGTGAAATTAGACAGAGGACTTTTTACTAAGCCCTGAGTCTGACCAAAGAGCGTTTTAGCACCACTGTAGCTCAGACTAATTCAAGACAGTGCAATGCTGGAAACAGTTTTGAAATCTTTTCAAATAATTGTTTATCTTATAATGAACACATCTCTAAAAATACTATACATTTCTGTGAAAATTCTTGTAAATGAGATTTTCTAATCTTGTAGCCTCAATCAAAGATTTGACAGATAGCAATAAAAGTCTTCCAGCTACTCTTAAATATGCTAACTTGGTGGTAGATCCTACAGCTATTGTTAGATACCAAGATGGTAACAACATTATGTTGATAAATATTCATTTTAGCATAGAAAGTGAAACTTTCCTGGAGCCAAAACAAAAGCAAAACTTCTATGCTACTATGACTGAAAATCTGAAAAAAAGCAGTTGCTCTGAAGAGGAGAAGGTGTTCACAATAATTTCTGTTCTTCACTTCCTTCATTACGACCCTGGAATGTTATTCTTTCTTGCTCTATGTTCCAGCCTGGCTGGATTCAGAAGTTTAAAATCACATCATGAAGACCTATTTCACCAGCATCTCTGTCTCCCCATTATTGTAATATACCTAGCTAATGGTTATTTTTTTAAAGGGCAACGTACTATTACTATATGTCGAACTGCTGGATCTTCTTTCTCTTTTGCTGCCAGCCCTTTCTCAAGCCCTCTGAGTGCTCTGAGTGATAAGATTTATTTAAGCTTCATGGCCTCTCATTTAATACAGCAGAGTACCAAACATGTCTTCCTGTTTTCATGGCTCTCTCCTAACAGTTTTCTCTCTCAGAGCTCTGCTTGGAACTTAGTTGATGAGATCCATAAATCTGTATGTAGTTGTGTGACAAAGGCTTTGGTCTTTGGTCCTGTGGATCTTCAAAATATTACCTGAATAAGAGTAATTTATTTACATTTACTTAGAATGTCACTCTTCCTTGACAAGAATACCAAGCAGGCTAAATGGCTGTGGTTTCATGTACAAAAACAGTGATCGTATGCAAATTTCTGTCCATTTATTGAAAGTCAGTACCTTTAAAATTGAGATGGAAGAGTAAAAGATTCTTAAGAGTCCCCTACCTCTTCCTACTGTTGCCCCCATTATTCCACGTTACATATTTCTCTTCTTTATTGTCATCTACAATATTAATCTACACAACTAACATTTTTTTACTGATGTTTCTTTCTGAAAATACTTTTTAAAGTTAATAGGAGGCTTCAAACTGTTTCTTAGAGGATTTTATTTTCTCTGAATTGTTATTGTGTCGTGGCTTAACCCCAGCCAGCAACTAAGCACCATGCAGCCGCTCACTCATTCCCCCCTCACCCAGTGGGATAGGGGAGAAAATCAGGAAAAGTAAAACTTGTGGGTTGAGATAAGAACAGTTTAATAGAGCAGAAAAGAAGAATGTAATAATGTTAATAATAACACTAATTAAAATGACAACAGTAATAATAAAAGAATTGGAATGTACAAATGATGCACAGTTCAATTGCTCACCACTCACCGATCGACACCCAGTCAGTGCCCAAGTGGCGATCCCCCACTCTCCCAGTTTATACACTAGAAGTGACGTCCCATGGTATGGAATACCCTGTTGGCCAGTTTGGGTCAGCTGCCCTGGCTGTGTCCTCTGCCAACTTCTTGTGCCCCTCCAGCCTTCTCGCTGGCTGGGCATGAGAAGCTGAA
>JANZLQ010000095.1:25634037-25656092 GCA_026212715.1 Elanus axillaris
CAGCTGCCCTGGCTGTGTCCTCTGCCAACTTCTTGTGCCCCTCCAGCCTTCTCGCTGGCTGGGCATGAGAAGCTGAAGAATACTTGACTTAGTCTAAATATTACTTAGCAGCAACTGAAAATATCAGTGTTTTACCAACATTCTTCTCATACTGAACTCAAAACACAGCACCATACCAGCTACTAGGAAGACCCTTAACTCTATCCCAGCTGAAACCAGGACTCATTGATATGTGTGGACCAGTATCAGGTCTAGCCACGGCTGGAGAGGTATAAAGAGGTATAATTTAAAGGGACTCATATGATTAGGAACTATTTAATTGAGGATATAATTTCAGAAATATTTGTAGGATGAGACTCATTTACATGTTGGGATATTTTCATATACATCATTCTCAGAGTCATTAATTGGTAAATGTTTTAACACTCTGCCGCACAATGATCATGAAAAAGGGCATAGATCTTAATCAAAATGAGACCTAAAGAGCAATGAAGGAGGAGCAAAATCAGATATATATTTTTCACCGTGAAGGAATCATAGAACAAAGTTGAAATTTTATTAAGAAGCAGTACATGCACTTCGCTGATTACCAGAAATGGCATGGCTCTATCATATGCAAATGCAGGAGATTTTGCTTGATAAGGGTTTGCCATGTGAACTGATTAGGATGCAGGAAAACCATGCAGCAAAGCAGGAGTCATCAGCATGAATTGCAGCTGGAATGAAAAATCAGGCTGGCATTGGAGAGGGCATAATACAAGGTTGTTCATCTCTACCATGTGTCTTCGCACTCTAGATTGGTCATAGAGCAGCACAAACTTGTTTCTAGAATGTCTTTATTACATGTTACAGTTTTTGAACTGTATGGACCAATGTAATGGACCAATTATCCAGAGCAAGGTAAAATTGTAGTTTGAGATTAAAGAGTTTTTCAGGGAAAATATTTTAGAACTGAGATCTTTACTGAGATGAAGTATTTATATTGATTTGCATATTGGACCTTATCCTAAATTTTACTTCCATCCTTCGTAATGCCTAAAAATCAGAAAGTCCACTCTAACCTTAATCCAGCTGCGAAAAGCTGTGAGGCTAAAGACAAACATTTTAAGCATTACCAAACAACAGTAATGTTGACTTATTAAAAAAAAAAATCACTTCAGAAACACAGTATTGGTCTGACCTGAAATATCAGTGTTGCACTTTTTGGTTAAAAGAACACAAAGGAAGAATCCAGCAAAGTGATTCCAGAAGAAAGATGTTGCATGTGGAATAGTGATACGTAATTTTCAAATAAGAACCTCAGATAAGTTAAAATAGGTTTTAATGTTCAACAGAAAAGCAGGATTGAGAAAAGAATTTGCCCCATTGGGTAATATTTACGAGTTAGAAGGTTATGAAAAAGGTTAGAGCATTGATTCAAATCAGGCCTTGGAGACAGAATATATAATGTGTCATGTCTTAATTCTTTTTCTTTAAAATATTTTCCTTCATGGTCTACAATGTCTGATTTAAAATACAAACAAAGATCAGTTACAAAGGGGCAAACCTCCTGAATGCCTGCCAGTGCCCACACACAACAGGCATACCCATTTTCAGGTGGCCATCATTTGTTTTTTGCAAAGATGTAACCTGACAATCAAAAAAGACTCCTCAAAAAAACATACTAGGATTTAATTCTGGCCTCCTTACCTGGCATGGTCACATGGACATAGAGGGCCACATACTTACCTGAGTGCAGGTGACTGAATGACTATGAGTACTGGTATTTTTTAAAAAGAAGGAAAATAAAATGTGCAGACAATAAGAAGTCTATGATAAAAATAACTCCAGGGAAACAGCATTAATATGGCTACTGAGAAGTACCAGGCTCTATGAACTGCACTCTCACAGTTCTTGATTTTCAAAAAAATTACAATGCACTGAATTTTAGTAACATTTTGTCTTTTTAATCTGGCAGATACTGCCTCATTCCACTAATAAATAAATAAATGAATAAATAAATCTTTCTGAATTCCAGTGCAAGACTGGACTTGTTAGGGTGAAAAACAGCATTTCAGGAAATGTTGATCTTGTTTCATATCATTATAAGATTTATCCTAGTTTAAAGTCAGAAGAATCTGTTAATAGCCCCTAATCATCCTGTTATTTTTCATCATAAATTAACATAGAGACTGAATTTAAAGGAAATGTTTCTGCAACAACTCAGCAGGAAGCTGTAACAGCCTACCTTAGAGTTCCAGGCTTATAGAGAATAAAGCACTGAGTAGATTCTGTTCATGTTTAAAATGTATTCTTTGGGAATTAATTGGAAAGTACATTCAAAGTCCAATACTAAAAAAATAGCAACTTAACAGCTTCTTTCATATTTTCGAGCTGTGTTAAATGCTTGCTTCTTCTCTTTCCAAGGCAAAGTACTCTTGTATTTTGCCCTTAAAACCAGTGGAACAGAGATTCTTTAGCATTTTTTGGAAATTGTAACCTGTACAACCTGTTGCTCTGTGGTCATGTATGAATTCTACTGATGTTAAGCACAGTACCCTGTTTTATCAATGGGAATTATGTATAGTTACACCAGCACAACTGAGCACAGAATATAGCCCTAACAGCATATTTGAATATAGCAAAACAAAAACATGAAAAAATCTACACCTAAATAGCTTCAGAAATGTTTCTGGAGTTCCTTTAATATGTGTCAGCCTCTTCAGTATTAATGGTGAGTATAAAAAAACAGGAGAGATGATTTTCTTTGTGCTGCATGCTTTTCTCCCTTTAATTGTGCATTAATGTTAATGCTTGTAATACTGACCAAATTAGACATAGTAGAGGCAATCTGTATTTTTCTTCAGAAGACTCTGCAATTATGGCATGTTTTCAGTGTCAACAAATGAAACTGATATATCAAAGTAATACTTTTGCATCTAATAATGGTGCTTATACTGTAAAAATAAAAAAAAGACAAAAAACCCCTAAGACTGTTACAAATGGTTACTAAATTTATTATTTTACATTTAAGTAATCCAAATAGACTGATAATCAAAAACGTTGCTCCCAGAAGTGCATGTTAAAATCATGGAGACTTATTATATCTATGCTGAACAGGTCTATAACCTTTGCAATCCTGGAGTTAAGGCACAAAGGATCATCCCAATGCTTAGGTTAACTCACATTCTAATATTGGGAAGCTAATGCGTAATCTGCACCCTCAAAGAGCTTCAGACAGGCAAATTTTGATAGCAGACTGCATTGGAAATATCTTCCCTGCATATATTAAGTGGGATCTAATTTTTAACTTTCTTATATTACTGAATGTTACAGTGGCAAAAGTGGCAGCTTTTCCTTATTTTGAACAATCAAATCCTTTATTGTGCTATCCACCTGCTAAATAAAATATGCAAAAAAAGAAAAAATTACTTTTCTCTTAATTTTCAATTTAACTAGTTTTATGTTTTGTTTTGGATGCTTGTAAGTACTTAGCCTGTTGATACTATAAGAGCAGGAAATAAAACACAAAGGGTTTTTTTTGTTGTGCTGGTTTCTGCCTTACCAAGCAGTCTGCCTTTTGCATGAAAATGTATAGTTTCCTTAGCAATATTCTTAGGAAAATCTTTCCCTCAGGAATAGGAGAGCATTTAAATACATTTAAAGCCAACTCACATTTTGCTGATTGGAAATTTATCCATGATAAATGAAGGGGAGTATTTGGCCTACACGGGAGGAGAGAAGAGGGACTGGGTAGGCAGAACTACTGTCTTTCGTGGGGTTTGTTTGTTTCTAGAAATACTTTGTATATTACTATGCTTTCCAAAGTCTTCCAGTCCTGCCGGAGGGAGGACTGACGGCTCCTCTGTCGGGTCTCTCTGGGGGAAGAAGCTGCTCCTTCTGTGCTGCTGGTGCAAGTGCGGAGAGAGGCCCACTGTCGGCTGTTCCCCCTCCCATGTCTGTCTTGGTAGGGAGATATCTGAAGGTGCCTTGCTGAAAAAAGATGAAAAGCCTGCTTCTTCCCACTGAGCCCAAATGGACACAGTGGAGAAATTGTGGCTTAATCTATACAGTTTCTGGCCTGTTCAAAGTGAAGAATGTCAGTGCTATAGTTTAAAGCAGATTATAAAGTAACAATCTGCTTCAAAATAAGAGGCAGCGACTACGCGGCTGATTTCTCACACTTCCTTCCCATGTGGCCTTTAGTGGGCAAAATGTACTTTAATTTTAGGTATGACGCGTAACCTTAATACAGAATCTGAGCTCTCTGAAGTATTTCTGGCAAGTACTGCACCATATCAGTTTCACACATGTACATGCTTTGTTGCCCTGTTCACAAAACAGATACGGATCTTGCATAGGATAATCTATTTAACTCTCTAACTTCATTAGTTATGGATAATTAAACTATGGATTACTGGTGTGCACAGTTTAAATGCTTATTGTCCCATACTGTTTACAGATTGGACACCTACGTGTGGCGGATGCTGCACTAATGAGACTATGGAAAAAGTATAGCTTGTACTTTGGTTTTCTCATAAAATTTGTAGTCCCTTTTGCTTTGAGGCATGGAAAGAATTTAAATGTAACAGTCATTTTGGGGTTTGGACGAGGAATTAATTTCCAAAATCATGCATTAAACATGAGTCATGATGCTATTCCTTCTTAAAACCCAAACACATGATCTCCTCTCTTTCCTCAAATCTGCACTAATTGCATGTTAACTATACCTAAATATTAGTAACAAAAAGCTTGGCATAGAACTAAGTCTGTGCAATAAAAAACCCCCGATAGGTCCACTTTTTTATAATCTGTCATTTATGCAGAAAGCAAATTCCATCTGGCAGTAGAATGAAATCCCAGAATATAAAAATAAATAAAATATATTTAACCATCCAGATATTCAGCAGTGGCTTGCATTTACTTTGGACTGGGCCTGGCAAGGAAAAATGTGACATACTGAAATAGTAGAAATTGTAACTATTATTACCATGATAGATAATAATCTATTTCCAGGTCTCATAGATAGTGGATCACATTTGATTTTTTTTTGAGTGTAGATAATTGTACTGTTCATATGGTAATATAATTTTTCTTGTAGTATTTTAATACCGATTGAGTTCATGACAGTATGTAAGAAACTGTGAATATAAAAAAAATTGGTTGGTTAGGAAAAAAAACAATCTTTCAACTTTTAGACTCCAAAACTATAAAATCAAGGGTTTTTTTTTGTTTTGTTTTGTTTTTTTCCTTTGGACAGTTAACTATAAGAGTTCTGTATCTTTTGAATTATGATGACATGATTATAATAATTTGAAGCATACATTTGGCATGGGGAATAAAAACATTTAGAAAAAGAAGCAAACAAAAGTAACTTTACAAGATGCAGATGAGAGGAGTTCTCTAAATTGACTATGATGGATTTTTTTCCCCCTTTCTTCTAACAGTGTAGGAAAAATAAATATGTTGTAGTAGACAACAATTAAAGTGTAATTATCAGCTGGGTGATATTTCAGGAAGTGTATAAATGTGTTTCCTAATTTTTGGTTGAATCTCATTTTTCTACCACTTAAGCAAAAATAAGTGTTCTCATTTTCTTCAGTGGAAACTAGATCAATCCTGGAATTTTAAGTTCATTAAACATTTTTAGAAAGAAGATTTGAGGGTGAGGCATCAGGTGTCATCTGTGCTATTCAGCACAGAGAAGTAGTATCATTTAAAGATTGAGGGACCAGAACAATTTTAATCTATGTAGTTAGAATAAACACTATCGGAGGCATGAAATCAAGTACTTCAAAGCTTGGAAATGCCAAAACAGAATCTGCAACTTTAAAATTTCCCCATTTTCCTACCTGCTAAGTGTGTCTACATAGTGATGGTGTCCCTATTTACATGATTATTTACAATTTCCCCCAACAAGACACCTTATGTGATCATTATTTTCATATATGACTAAGGTATAAAAAGACACATTTTAGAATTATAATTGAGAGATCTGAGGTTGTACCAAGAACTCAGAGATCCTCATCAACTTTCATTTTACGTGAAAAGATGGATTTCTTTATCTCAAAACCCCAATTCTGAAAGCATATTACATATTAATAACTGCCTTATTGTTTATAAAACTCTTCTCAAATTCAAATGTAAGTATGAATAGAAGTGTTTCAAAGTTAAAAATGTGATTATTTTTGGGTAGAGTTTACAAATTTGTAGCTTGTCAATCTGATGTTGCAGGATTTTCTTTGCTGGATTGGATTATTTTTCACAATATTTCCATTTATTATTACTATATACATAGTTGCAGTATTTAAATATTTATAACATATTCCTCTGATGATATTAAGATTTTTATTTTCCACAGAGACAGACAGATAGATAGATAGATGGATGCATCCAAGATAAAAACCACAAGGTTTCTTGGTGTCATACAAAAAGTTAAAAATTATGTGCTTGAAGTAGAGAAATAAAATCATACCCCACTCCACACAGCCCCCCCCAAAAACCAGCTGTCATTTCCATATGAACATTTTTCATTTAAATGGAAAGAAGAAGCTGTTATTTACAACATATTCAATTCCTTTTTATTTTTCTCATATGGAAATAGTTGGACAAAAATTGTTCTTAAAAAGGGATTGTTTTGATATAAGCAATGTTTCAATTTTCCAGACAGCTTTATGAATTGTTTTTTGAAACTAGAACTACAGTTTAGCACAGTCTCTAAGTAAATAACATTTGTTGCTTGCAAATGACTGTTGAACTGCAAGTCAGGTATGGCGAGTTGCTGACCAGTGAATGGAAGCCCGACCTCCATGACTAGAATCTCTTTTGACAGTTTGTGACAGTGTCCTGGTTTGGGGTGGCATAGAGTCAATTTTCTTCCCAGTAGCCAGTGTGGTGTTGTGTTTTGGATTTAGTGAGACAACAATGTTGACAGCACACGGATGTTTTAGTAGTTGCTAAGTAGCACTTAGGATAAGTTAAGGATTTTTCAGTTTCCCATGCTCTGCCAGCAAGCAGGGACACAAGAAGCTGGGAGGGAGCACAGCCAAGACAGCTGACCCAAAGTAGCCAAAGGGATATTCCATACCATAGGACGTCATGCTCAGTATATAAACTGGAGGGAGTTGGCCAGGAGGGGCCAATCACTGCTCGGGCATCGGTCAGCAGGCGGTGAGTGATTGCATTGTGCATCACTTGTCTTTCTTGGGTTGTATTTCACTCTCTTTTTGTTATCTTCCTTTTCAGTACTATTTTTTAAATTATTATTATTTCAATTATTAAACTGTTCTTATGTCAGCCCATGAGTTTTAACTGTTTTCGGTTCTCCTCCCTGTCCCACCTGGGGCTGGGTGGGGAGGAGAGAGTAGAGCAGCTGCATGGTGCTAGTTGCTGGCTGGGGTTAAACCATGACAGAGAGTAACATGGAAATATCCAAACAGGATTGTGAGTCAATTAAAGATAGGAACAGCTTTGCCATGGAATTCTATTGTAGCATAGTTAAGTAGCATAAAGATTTACTCTCTTTTGTAACTTGATTTGATAGTCCATTTCTGATCTTATTTAAGACTCTTGATTTTTCTTCTTTTTGTAATCCATTTTCCCCAAGTACAGTTCTCAGAGAAAATTAGAGTCTGCCAAACTTCAGATGAAAAGTTCATTGGATTATTCTTATTTGGAATACCTTTTCACAATAAAAGGTAATTCTTAGAAGCTAAGAACTTAGAAGCTAATTCTTGAACTTTACCAAGATAACTTAGAACATTATCTGACCCTAAATCTATAATAAATTCTTTTTCCTTCCCCTCTCTCTAAGGTTTCAAAATACTTTTTAGTTACATTGAGATTATGCCTGCAATGTCTACTTGGAAAGGCACATCACTGTGAAGCCCTGTCCTACTGTGCCAGTAGGGAAATATGCACATGTGAAGAGGTTTGTAGAGAAACTTGTTCTGCAGATTTTTCTTAACCGGTTCAACAAAATACAAGTTCTAGGCTGTTACCATAGCATAGGCTGTAAGGAGGCTTTTTTATGATGAAATTAGTTTGATATATAGTAATCTTTAACATTATGGAATTTTTAGAACAAAGAGATAAGGAAGGAATAATAATCACAAACTGGAGACAGGGATTTCATGGACTGTTCACAGTTGTATTATACAAAAAAAACCCTGTCCCATCTTATTTAGTTTACTGGGAAGATTAAGAAGGCTAAAGTCACTTGGAAAGATTTTTAAAAATTGCATGTAAAAATAGCCTACTACTCATAAAATTAAGACTTGAACATTTACTACAGAAATAGAGCCAGTTCTGGTGAACTATGAAGAATGCAGTATTTTGGAATCCATAGAGCGAGCAGCCAGAGCTGGAAGGTCAACTGCAAAAAATCCATACAAAGATTACAGAGAAGCAAAGGTGGAAATTCTTTGCCCATTGATTGACCTTCAGCCTGTTCCTCAGAATCAGCCAGTGGAATAACTCATTTGATCAACTGCTAGAAATCAAGTGGTAATTAAAATAGCCTCTCTTCTTCCTTTTTTAGAAGACATGATGTCTGAGAAGACATCTTGACAAAAAAGTATTAGGATGTCTAAGAAAAAGTATTTTCATTAGCGAGACCTTGTGCTCTTGAGAGGCAAGATCTGGCAAGATTGGGTGAATTTATTGGGTTTAGGTCCCAGTCAGTGTCTGTGATTTGAATAACCTTGTTATAGAACATAACAACTTTGTTGACATAGATGACCCTCCGTGACTGCGAATATCCAGAGATCCCTGATAAGAAGCAGGACTATAATACATGGATTCTTTCTTTGTGTTTTTTAACCCCATAGAGATTGACTTTTTTTTTCCCCCCAGTTTCCTAAGTGAACTACTTCATAATGTTCTAAGTTATCTGGGTAAATTTCAGGAACTGATCTGTTAGCCTCTAAGAATTACCTTTTATTGTGAGAAGGTATTCCAGATAAGAATAATCCAATGAATTTTTAATCTCAAATTTGGCAGACTCTAATTCTTATGGAATATTCTCCAGATTTTGCTGTATCCTAACTAATAAGAAGGCAAAGGCAATTTTGCTCAGGGCTAGGATAGAACAAGCTTCCAACAGTGGTATAAACATTTTGGGAGTGGCTGGAGAACTTGAAGCTTTCGAGTAATCTGTACAGAATTGGTAAGTAACTATAATCTGGGGAGACCATTCTGTCAATATTGAAAGATATTGCATTGAATATTGTATGAGTCAAAATTATTTATTTTGGCTGTATCTCTAGAGACCTTTTGTTAATATTAACATGTACACAGATTCATCCAACATGCATTTTCGATTAAGAAAATAAAAATATTTAAAATGGCCAAAGAATTTCTTTTTTATACAAGCTGTTTCTCTTTCCTTCTGTTTTCCCAAGTACAAGAATAATAATAATTGTGCATTCCTTTTCACAAACTAATAGAAACCAAAGACCTATCATATCCCTGTTCAGGTCTCTAAGCACTTTGGCTACAGTTTTAAACTAACTTTAACATTTATAAAACATTTTTGTAACTTGTATATTTCAAATCTAAACCATAATGGTATACAGCCATTACTTTTTCTTCCCTTTATAAAAACATTGTGAAAGCAAATGGAAATTATTTTAAGTTTTTCTTCCAAAGAACTACACAGTTTTTGTTTTGTTACCAGGCTGTCCACTACTCGGCTCAGACAGAGTATAATGCTGTAATAATTTAAAAGTACATTCTACAGCTTATTCACAGTGGGTTGTTTTGATATACCACATTAAGATTTAATTTATGTGCATGGCATATGGATGTATGTATAGGTATATAGGCTTGCTTTCCTCAGTTCATGGCTGGAAAAAAAGATAACAAAAAAGGTGGTTGGAAGTAGGAAGAAGCAATATTCACGTGTGCTGGATGTTTATTCTTATCTACCTTTGCACCCAAATTTCAATAATATAGTAGTATCGAATTCTTTATACAAGCTTACTGAAATGTCCCCTTCCTTCCTTTATTGTTTATACATATGTGCATATGTATACAGGGAAAATAATACAATCACAGAAAAACATGAACAGATTTCCCGAACTTTCAGCTTTCTTTAACAACCCAGGGAAGTATTAATTTATTGTAATGGTTACTTTTTCTGCATTTCTTTTGTTTATGTATCTTTTGCTGCACTTTACTTTTCCCTTAGTTGCATACTTCAGCCTTCTAGGTTCTGTTTCCACAGTCTCTTCATCCAATTAGTAAATGTTTTGTCTACTCTGTAAAAGCAGAATGACAAAAAAAGCAAGGAAAATCTTTCTGTCATAGCTTAGAGGGAATATAAAGTTTTATTCCCATCTATTTTTTCACAGCTCTGTGTGAAGACACTCTGGCCCTGATTTACTACAGCGTGTAGAGTCTTATGCCTACCCAGCAGAAAACTTGGAAATTAACTAAAAGTTAGAGCCCTTTGTGTTTTGTATCTGGTTGAGTGTAGGCAGCAGAAAGGTAAACAGTACCTGTTTGTATAGTGCTTCTCATATTTGCATAATAGTAATACAAATAATGACAGTAACAGCAAAACCTGCTGGTTTATGAAATAAAATTAAATATTCTAAAAATACAGTATGATAAGACAAAACCTAACATCTGCAGGATTTTTCAGTCTGGCTGCTTATGTCTAAACACTACAATAGCTGGTTTGTATTGACATCCGTGGCTTGAAAACAGTTTTATTGTAGATTATGACTTTCAGAGATATGACAATCAATTGATTTCATCCTGCTTGATCAATACCTAGCATTGTCCTCCAGAATAAATAATTCATGCAAATAGTACTATCGGAACAAATTGTCATTTTTTTTAACTGCAGGAATGATTTCTTTTCCAAGATGCCTAAAAATGTGTATTTGTACACAAACATTTACACATCACAAGGCACAGTGAGAAAAAGGCATAGCGAGTGTATAAGGAGAGCTACTACCAAAATGAATGAAATTCAATCCTGACATTTCTGACAGTCAGTGCAGGATTCAATTCTTTCATGATGTTTTTATCCCATAATGACCTGCCATCATTGCTCTTCTAAGACTGACAACAAAAATGATCCCCTTTGAGAAAATGGCTTGAGTATGTGAAGTCCCTATTGAGACATCCTATGCATCTCTGAGGCATTTGAAATGCTTGATTTCTTGTCACAGGTATTTTAAAAGTAACAAACCCCCCCGTGCAGTATGTTGTCTCTGCCAACAGCAGCATGGAAACAAAATATTAAGTTTTAAAAACCATATTGTAAGTTTAATTATGTAGTTGGCATGTAGAATCTATGGTGCTGGGTGAAACAGTGAGGGGAATAGATATTTGGTGGAATTTCACTGTTGATATCCATGCTATGATATACTACTACTACTACAGAATTTCAGTAAAATTATTTGACAATAAGTAAGGCTAATGAATGTCCTAAAAACCATGTAGCTAAAATTAATATTGTGGCAGGTACTTCCTAGGATTTGGGTTATTCATAACCTTCTAAGAGACAATAGCTTTCTAAAAACCCTTTTGTTCTCAAGGTCATTCCAAACTTCTTTTTATTGTAACATTTTTTTAATAATAAAATTCAGTTCTTGAACTCTAAGCTAAGAGTTAGGTGAAGAAATTTCATAATTGTCTTTGGTTCAAATGTCAACTCTTTCCAACACAACATGATATTTTATTTGATTTGACACTTTTCTGGAAGCCTTTTCTTTTTTTGCTTCACAAAAATGTGTGAATGCTTCAATTTGGTGATACTGCAGGTCAGTTCACAGTATTAGGAAGGAGTAATCACATATTTAGTTGCTTCTCAGTGGTTCTCCCACAATTCCTGTGGTTTTTACCATTTATTGTGGGTCCTCATTGATAATTTACATTAAATTTAATTTTATGTTAAATTTAAATTCTATATGTGGTTTTCTCATGCCTTTATCATACTGATGGCCAGCATGCTTGTGCTTCTCCTTCAGCTGTTTCTCAAGAGTGCTTTAAGCCAATACAGATGTAAATCTACACCTCCTTCCTCCTAAATATTTTGTATACTATTTTCTAACAGGACAATTTGAATTGTTTACTGTAAGTTGATCACACAAATCCTGTTAAAGGTAACACTTTTTAATGTCATAAACAAGGAAGTCAAATCCTTGGAATCATTAAAGGATGATCCAGTAATACTGAATGCACTAAGTCTGCTAAGCTGTTCTTCTTCCACGTATCCTCTCTGGGTCTTGACATACTTCACTTGTGTCAAATATGGCATAGACCACTTTTTTGTTTACTAAACATGTAATAATAAATGTAAAACTCTCTTTTGTTTACTTATGATGATTCTTTGAGTTTGAAAGAATCGCATGTCTGAGGCTGGCTGCTCAAGTTGTGGTTTGTGACAATTGAACTAAAAAAGTATTTAATTAATCAATCTTTTTGTTCTGAAATATTTGTGTGAGGCCATTGTTTCTGATGGGATATTAAAGTAAGTGTTCATTGATCTGGTTTGCTGTAAAAATTTATATATATTTATATATATATATATAATTTATATCTATTTCATGGGAACTAGTAACTGTAATACCTCTGACAATCTGATCCCTCAAGGTGCAGATATCAGAGCGGTTTGTAAAGTGGACCAGATTAATTAATACATTTCAATTTTGACAGATACTGAGTTTGTACCAACATCCTGTTGTCAACACATGTCCACACTGACCATTCTATTAATCCATTTCCAGGAACTATTCTTTAATTCAAAACTAAAATCTATTTTCAGCACATTACTATACTGACTATAGGTCTCTTATGAGGGAACACAGATGTCATATTGATGCACCAGCATTTTGAAATAGAAAATAAAGACTGAATAAAATAAAGCAAGCAATAATGCATAGGACTCATTGAAAAGTAAAGTTATTTGAAAACCAATATAATTTCCATGTTGTGTCTTCTACAGTTGGGGCAGGAAATTTCATTGAGATATGACTGCAAAAAAGGAGATTCTTTTACATGCAAACTCTGCTAATATATTGAAGGCTCCTTTATGCAATATTAGTTTGATAGAATATATACAATTAGAAAATGTCATGCTATAACTAGAATATAACAAATCATGAGAGGTAGTCTGAAAATAAGCATTAACCTCAGGTTAGTATGTAACGGTTTATGACAAACCCCCTTAATGACCTGGAAGGGTAGACCATTTCCCAGCTGCACTATTCTCTATATTAAAAACTGCTTTAGTGCAACTTAGTATGTATCTTTTTTTTCCTATGTATTCACTTATCTTTCCTTATCCTGTATCACTGAGGCACTAAAAAACATTAGCTTTATTCTTTCATATTGCACGCTTCAGTTAAGTACGCTTTTTGTGACCTTCACTGGGAAAGGGCAAAATGAGTTATTTTACTTTTGATTGTTTCATATCTTTTGTCTGAAGGTGTCTCTGACTCTAGTTTAAAAGTGAAACAACATCATTTACAATCTCACTAATATAATATTTTTGCTTCCTGGCTAGAGATTGGACATCCTTTATTATAGCATTCTAGGGATTTATTTACCCATCTGACACAGGGAACACTGTATTTTGATGATCAGTGCATACCTCTCTTGTATGAGGAACTTACTCGTAACAAGTAATTTTAATGATCTGAAAAGTGTAATAACCTCCAAAAATATGTTGTCAATAAGGTCTTATGGCTATTAGCAAACAGAAATTTTTAATCTATTGATGCATGCATTATGGATGCATATGGATGGACTAGCTATGCTATCTATGTGAACTGTGTCGCATCAGTAAGGCTGATAAGAAACCTTTAGTTATATATGAAACGATAAAGTCATCTCATAACTTAAGGAATTGCACCACTGTTTTTTCTAAAATATTTATTTTAAGTGAAGATGGCTTGTTATTTCTTCTTCTGGATGTCTTTTATATTCCTAAGATTTTTATACCTCAGTATTTTACTTGTATACATTGAGACTTTTAATTGCGCTTCTCCCTGACTTTCACATTTAACAATCGCCTGTACCTAGAAGATGAATGCATTCTGTCTTTTACCTACCACTCAGTGTATCTGCAATGTATTTTCTTGCTATCTGGCTGGTTTAGGTGCAGAAATTTGTAAATAAATGTTTGTCCTTAGTATATTAAACACATAAACAGCAATGTTTGTGATATTTGAGTGTGATTAGCTCTTGAAAAATTCATCAAATGTCCTGAGATCTGCACTGCTTTTTAAAAATTCATAAAAAGTTTTGAAGAGTGAAAATGGTTTGACAAGTAGGCAGGCCACAAAGAAACTGACACATCAAGGGAAGAAGATCAAACAGGAATATAGCAGGCATATTCATACTGTAGGCTGTAGAGCCTGGCTGCACTCCAAGGAGGTTGAAAGAACAAGAAGACATGAAATATAGAGAAAGAATAGAGACAGGAATCTCAAGGTGGGGAAATGAAAGACCATTTGACTTTCAAAAATGATTTTTTTAAACATCTTTGGCGTGGAGTCAATAAATTCACCTCTGCTTTGCTTATTTAACTAGATGCAAAACTTTTCTTCCAATAGAAACGTATACTGTATGAAATTTTCAGGAAAATATCTATTTAGGAAGGAAATACTCAAAGGATTTGGAAAGGTTCTCAAAATAATCCCTGTGGCTTTGACACAGGGTTGTCAGTCAAATAGGGTCTCCGGTGAAGCTATCCCTGATACCCAATAGCTGCGAACTGACCTTAACCTCTAGTGATTCAAGTCTACTACACTAAACATGAGTTGTATCATTTATATACTGCTTATTAGTTGATCCCATTATTTTTATTGTAAGTATTTTATTAAATGTGCTGTCATATTTATGCAGAGAAAATGTATTAGTTATATGTATATGACTATTCTGAAATTTGAAATGAATGGGAAATTAGGAAGAAAATGTTTCAGTGTTAACATTTAATTTACTACTTTTGTATTAAGCAATCCTTTATCAATGTGTCATACAAAAGATATCTATGTAAGTGTAAAAATGTTTAACCATGTTTAACAGTGCTCTAATCAATGGCTATACCTGCCAAGTTACAGGGATACTCTTCCATTTGTAACATTTACCCATAAATGGCATCTGAGTAGGACAGAAAATAGTTCTTTTGCCTTCCACTCTTGTCTGCCACATATCTATTATGCCATTGATGCCATCCATCAAGGAAATTCAAAGGACAATTGGTAAAAGAAAACATAAGACATTTATCTCGAGAGACCTGATTCTGTTTTATATGATTTTCCCTACGTTTTCCCAAGCTTTGAAGCAGAAGTAGCAGCAAGGGATCAAGCAGTAAAAGCCTTTTAAAACTTCAACCTCCTCTCCAGCTGGGTTTTAAATCAATTCTTTTTTCACCTGGGCCAGCAATAGTGCTGTATAAGATGAGTGTAGGATGCACTGCAATATTAAAAACTCACTAAAAATTAGCTCCTTCTTTGTTAGCCCAGGGGCATTTTACTGGGGCAGCACAGCAGACAAAGCATCAGTGAGATTACAAGTGCCAGAATATCTGACTTGTTTTGGTTTGAAGAATTTGATGTGAGGATCTTGAAGAATATTCAAAATCTTTCACTCTTGAAGGGGAATCTCCCCCATGTTCTTGGAGATTCTCACATTCCAGTAACTGCATTCCTCTGTGCTGGGCAATTCTCAGTGTGTACACTAGGATGGAAATTAACAATTTTCTCCATCTGATAACTCTGAGACTCCTGTTATTAAATGGTTTTGAAGTTCATTCTATAGAAGATCTAAACGAGTCAAAAAATGTGTAAGACCCTCACAACTTTGCAATGGAGCATAGTAATTTTTTTTTTCTTCTTTGCCTTGTAAATCTCTGTGGTAGTACTGCAGAAAACAAGCCAGCCTGCAGTCCCAGAAGCTATTTACTGAAGAAATGTATTCTGTGGTTCTGACAATAACAAAACAGTGAAGTGTCATATCTCAAAATATTTTAAGTAAGTAATCTGCTTTAGTGCTTTGTTTCCAAGTAAAAACTATTAGAAGACAGAATCCTTCTATTTTGCTTTTTATTTGTTTGGTTTTGTTTGTTTTCTTTCCAATATGGCTGACTCACCTTCTGGAGGTGCAGGTGTGTGGATTTTGCCTTTGCTCAGGGATAGCTGGTACACAGCTTAAGCTGCAACCCAGCTGCTGCTTTTAGTTTTGTGCCTCGGGTGTGTGGCGAGTGCCCAGACGCTCGATGGATTTTGGTGAATTAACCCTTGGCGGCAGCAGGGAGGTACGCAGAATGCTCCAGCAGCCTTGCTCTCAACACCGTGCTGGGGCGGGACCCGCTCCTGCACTGAGCTGAGGCAGCTGGGCAGCCCTGCTACACCCAAGCACAATTAACCACCTGCTTAATTGCCTGCAGCTGGGGTAGGGAGCGGTGGGGCAATTCCTGACTCTTCCTCACAGAGGGGGAATCCCTGGAACAGGGGACTGGGGTGGTTAGGAGTCGATGTTACTCCTTAGGTTCTGTGGGGTTTATGCTTAGGTAATTTTTTTTGTTGCCCTTTAGAGAGTTGCTTAATTTTAGTCATAGAGGAGGATGATTCTCTGCAACTGTTGGGAAGCTGGTGGGAGCACAGATCTCTTCACCTGAGCTGCTGCCTTCAACTTTCCTACTTTGGGTCTCCTCACGAGTCTGTGAGGCCAGAGAGCCCTCTCAGGTGCGTGTGTGCTGTGATTAAAAATGATGCCGTGGTAAGCTCACGGATTAAACTCCTCAGGTCTTGCTCTCTGCAGAGAATGAGCTTCAGCCCTCCCATAATTCTTCATGCTTCTCTGAAGTGTTTTGCTTTTCTCGGTGGGTTGGCTTTCTTCGAAATAGGAGAGCAGTTTTCCTGTTGGGTGTCTGCAGCGAAGCCGCGATCTCTTGGCTCCGATTGGGTACCGCTGCTTCTGTAGCTCTGGGCAGGACACCGGCGCTTTTGCTGCCTTCGGCACTTGGCGAGAGCCCACCTGCCCCGCCACCCAGGAGCGCCCCCAGCCAGGAAGGGCAGGGTTGAGACTGGCTTCCTTAATTGTTCTTGGTAGCCTTATTCTTGGAGGAGAATGGCTTTTGTGCCTGGTCGTTACCTCCCTGATCGTTACAATTTGCAGCTCCTCCGCGCTTTTATCCTAAGTAGAATTTTCCTGCAAATCGCCTCATCTGCTAATGTGTTGCTGGTAGCCACTCCAAAGAGCTGAATCTCAGTAGTTTAGCTGAACCTTTGGGAGCGCTTTCTTTGCAGTTAACTCAGCTGTGTGCGAGGTTTTCGTTAGGACCCGATAATCGGTAAGCTAAAATATTGTAGGACACAGCAATATTCTCATTGCTTGTGATTTATTTTCCTCTGAAGTGGTGGTCATGTTGTGTAAGTTCTGGCTGGAATGACATAGCTGTGCTACAGTGAAGTGATTTACCACAGTTATAACCACATGTGTAATATACTTACAACCTCTTTGTCATGTATGCTACATGTCATGAAATATTACTGTTGAGTGTTTAATACACCAGTGCATAGCAGGAGATGATATCAGATTAATTACACTTGTAAAGTATATAAATCACAGCTTTGAAGCTGCATTTGTTCAAGTGCTTATGCTACTTCTAAGGGTGCCCGGTGAGCTGCTGCCAGCACTGCTCAGGTTTGTTACTTTCCATAGATATGAAGTACTTGCGTTTCCCAGTTTGCTGAAGCTTCCCAGCTTTACAGTCTTCGGGATAGAAACAGTACAAGCTTGTTCTAGCAAAATATGTTAGGCCGCTACAAAGCTGAAAATAAGGTTAACGTGAAAACGCAGTTACGGAAGTTCTTGTGCGGGGTGAGTGTGAGGCATGTGTGGTGGTGTGTTGTCCTCTTCCAATGAATCATAGTTGTTCTCACTATTACAGCCCTCCACTGCTGCATTTAGAAGACTTTCTGTTCTGGCTGCTGTCTCCATCTTCTGTGCCTGACCTGCACATTCAAAGTCTTGAGGCATGCTTTCTGTTCAGCTCTACTTTTCCAGCAGAATTTTCTGGTAGTTAGAATCTGTTCTTCCTACCAAGGACCTTTAGGGTAAGCACCTCCTACTGCAGTTCCTTAGGTTCCTTTTCTCTTTTCCATTCCTTGAGATTTTGAACAAAGCTGTGTTCCCGTAAGCTGTGAACTTCAAAACACCTTTATATCACCCTTTCCCTCCTTGTTTTATCCCTTCAAGGATTACATTAATGTTCCAAACTTTCTAGTACTCCTTTGATACTGAGTTTAGACTACTCAAAAGGCCAGGTAAGAGGATTTAGGTCTGAGCTAGTGTCTGCCAAAAGTCAGTGAGGAATTTTTCACTGGAGAAGGAGGGATGGCTTGGAAGTGCGAAAGAAGGCAGGTCATTTCCTTAGTGCTTTGTTACATTTTTAGCTGATCTCAGAGAGATGCCAGCTTCTTCAGGGTATTTCTGTTTTCTTACCACTACATAAAACTGTATCGTATTCAGAAGAATTTCCATGTCTTATACACACTTCATGTTTGATGCAGGGAATGCATGCTGCTTTACTTAAAGCTTCCTCTTGCTAACAAAAAGGTTTAACATGCTGTTACATGAACTGTTGCACTAGACACTTTATTATCGAAACAGAAAAATTAAAGTATACATACCTAACCCATATGCTTAGCTTTGCAAATATCAAACACTTTCAACTCGGTGTTTGGTTATATCTAGTCACAACATGTGTTCTATAATACATATGAATAGAGACCCTGAGGAAGACCTTTGTATTGAAAGAAGGGGTCATAATTTCATGCTGGCCAGCAGGCAAGATTTTGGTCATTCTGTAATCTCTGTGTTTCTACTATACCACTTCTCTGCATCTGTTTTCAACTCATTTTATTTCTAATCTCTCTCTTTAAACGTATCTATTTATTACCCTTTTTACATTTCTATAACCAAAGCATAATCTGGTCTGTAACTACTAGTGGCTTCTTTCGATGAAGATTAAAAAAGTAACAACTTGTGTGCTATGAGAAATTTTTCATGTGCCTCTTTGTTAAAGTCCCTGTGGCCCAGGCCATTAATACCAGAATTCTTTTTCTTGTCAGACTTGATAGCATAATATCTGAATTTTGCTAAATCAGATTTGATTCTTTTGGAAAGCTTTGTTCAATATGACCTTTGAAGTTAGTTGGTATGAACCATCAGATTCAACGCTGCTCTTTTCTGTTGAGTTCTGAGAAGAAAACCTTCACAAATATGTAAACATATTCAGAACAAAGTTAAGCCATTCATGCAGTCAATATTGGTGGCACTAGTACGTTTAGGAGAATCTTGAAAGTCTAAAGGATAGTTGTTTATCAAGGGGAAGAGTAGGATGTGAGCTGACTACCCAGTATATAACCTTTACACAAAAACTTCTGCCGTTAGAGCTTCTCCTTAGAAGTGTTTAATAACGAACTCTACCCACTTCTATGAACTTAAACTCTTAATCTAACTGAAATAGAAGCTTCACAAATGTCAGAACTCCGCATCTCTGGAGGAGATATTCCTTTGTTCTTGAACATATAAATGAGTAAAACAAAAGCTTATTATGATTGCCTAGTACGGTTTGATTCAGGCTCAGGCCTCTAATTTCTTTTGACTAGTATACAGTAATTTTTTACAGGGTATTAAAAGAAAAGTTATCATGCTCCTTCTCAGAGTTATTTGCATTTAGAAAATGCTTTGGGATCCTTCAGGTATACATTTTGATTTTCCACCCTTATATGTGGATTTCTTGATGACACTTGTGAAACTCCTCCCTGAGTGAGATACTGTATAATGGGTTAATGGCACAACCTGATTCATATTGCCCTGTCTACTGTCTGTGTGAATGTCCATACAATTTATGTGCATGCAGAACTTCTGTATTAAGAGGATAATAACTTTTGCAGGTTTGTTGGGGCATCTTATGTGCAACTTGCTATGTTCTTGTTTTAATGAATAATGAAGTGTTGAGTTTTTATATTGTTTAAAAATTTTTTTTAAATGGCATTAGAGGTTTTGAAAGTTAGAACTGGCTGTGTGATGTTTCAGATCTGAGTATGTGTAAGCTATATTCTAATGTTTATTCCTAGTTATGGTGAGCTCATCCTGGCTTTCTTGTATGAGGATGAACTGGTGTTTTGTGCTGATGGTACCTGATGTTGTCAATGCTCGCTTTTGGCCTTAACTTTGGCCGTAACCCTGTGTGTCAACATGGCAGTATGTGAGTGCTTTACAGATTGGGATACACCTCACTACTTTGATTTTATTTTTTTAAAATAAAACTCTTCCTTAATCTTCTGTGAAATGTGATTCCTACCCATACTTAGGAAAAAATACCTTGATGAGAGTGCAAAACTATTATTTCATGAAAGATGGTTATATCATTCATTACAAAATTAACATGATTACTTGTTGGTATAAACCATGTGTTTTTCTGATCCCCAAACTGAACAAACTGGATGTCTTGCAGCCTCTTGGCCCTCAAATGACCTTATTTTTGCTGACATATTTTAGTCTCAAATTAGCTTTTTGACAGGATGGTGTCCGGTACTTTGGTGCAAGTTTGTGTTTAACTACTTTGTTTTGGTTTGTCCAGATTCCTTTCTTGTTTATTGTGACCCGTTCTGTTTCATCCCGTTTGCTTGCTTTCCAATTTTCACTCTTCTTGTGAAAGTGTCTGTTCTTCGCTGCTATTGCTTTGTTCCAGTTGTTGCTGATTACAGAAGTTCTTTTGTCTGTCTATATATACCGCATCTATTATATCCCTCTGAGTGTGACTTTCACCTGCTAAATTTTTTTTCTATTGCTCATGACTTTGCCCTTGTAATGATGTTGCTTGTTTTACTGTTGTTAGCTGTTACTCAGGCTTCAAGCTCTGTTTCAAATCTAGCTTCTTTCCTTTGAACTCAGGAGCAGAATAGTTTTGGGGGAGTTTGTATCTTCTTACAGGATAGGCTATAAAAATTAATATGCATAACCTGCAATCAGTGCAGCAAGGGGGTTTGAGGGTTTTTTTTTTACTTTCCTAAAATGTCATTTTTATTAATTTAAATGTTGCTATAGTAAGCTAACAATTTACACTTGTGTAAAGAGACAACACAGGATTGCCTTATGTAGCTAATTATCAATCTTCATACATGGAGAGAAAGGCTGGCTCTTCTTTTCTCATCAAAGTATATTAGTTATATTCCACCGTTAGTAAGTAAGCACCCCCAAGCCCCAGTAGTAATAAGAAAATTATAAATAATAACTTCTTATGCAGAGGAAGCACAGTAATTTCACTGTTGCTAGACTCTATTATACCTGTGTTCTTAACAGAATGCAGACGCTTCTGGAGGATAGCTGATGATAACAGCAGTTGTAGAGATGTGGAGGAATAAGCTTTCTACAAGGATATTTCAGGAGAGCCAAAATAAAATTCCTGGAGGTGAAATATTCCTCCTCAGACAGTTTGTCTGATGTTCATGAGGCATTGCTTACTCATTGAAGTTCCTTTAGCTTAGCATTGGAGGTTGCTTTATTTCCTTAATACTGCTCTTGAGATTAAATAAATACTTTTTTACAGTGCTTTTTTACACCTAAGTAGTGCAGGATCAGAAGAAGTTGCTTATACACTTAAGTAATGCAAAAGCAAAATTACACTCCTGCTTTACTCCTCCCCAAATCCTTCTCTGTCTAGTTCAGTTTCTGTTAAGAATATATGTAAATGGGGCACATCTGGGATGTTTTATGGTGAGAACCTCATAGGGACAAGTCTCTTTTTTACCTGGCAAAAAGTATGATTTAATCATTGTCCTGGTTTCAGCTGGGGTGGAGTTAACTGTCTTCCTAGTAGCTGGTACAGTGCTGTTCTGAGTTCAGTATGAGAAGAATGTTGATAACACTTTGATGTTTTCAGTCGTTGCTAAGTAATGTCTAGTCTAAAGTCAAGGATTTTTCAGCTTCTCATGCCCAGCTAGCAAGAAGGCTGGAGGGGCACAAGAAGCTGGCACAGGACTGGCAGCTGACCCCAACTGCCAACGGGATATTCCATACCATAGGACGTCACATCCAGTATATAA
>JANZLQ010000095.1:25662452-25699161 GCA_026212715.1 Elanus axillaris
CCACCTCATTCTTCTTCCCCCAGCTTTATAGGCTAAGCATGATGTCATATGGTCTGGAATATCCCTTTGGTCAGCTGGGGTCAGCTGTCCTGGCTTTGTCCCCTCCCAGCTTCTGGTGTGAGAAGCAGAGAAGGCCTTGGCTCTGTGTAAGCACTGCTCAGCAATAACTAAAACATCCCTGTATTATCAACTCTGTTTTCAGCACAAATCCAAAACACAGTTCCATACCAGCTACTGTGAAGAAAGTTAACTCTATCCCAGCCAAAACCAGGATAGTAACCTAATTAGTAATGAGTGGTTTTGGTTACTTGGATTTTTCATATCTTCCACTTACTGTACAGATGTAAACATAAAAGCTTTTAAGCTTAATGTCCTTGTAATAAAAAGGGTATGATTTAAGTAATATTTTCAAGATGGGGCCTGCATAGTTGTAGAGGAACTCAGGGGTAAGAATTGCAGATGATTTTTTTTCTGTTTTAACAGAATCTCTTCTAATTTGTAATTTTTTTTCTTTGCTTTGAAAGAGTTAAGGTGTAATCATGCATGCAAATGCAGAGTATGCTGGCATGTACATAAGGAACCTATTTACTGAGTCACTGTCATTTTAACAGCAGGGAGCTTGACTCCCTGAGGTCTCTCTAAAGCATTTCAGGCTCACTGAGTCAGGACTAAATAACACCCAGCTGGGTAAGAACAAACACCTGTCAGATAATCCAGCTAATAGCTGGTTTAGCTATCAGTGCCCTTCTCTACCTGCCTCCTCTTCCCCCTGCCTTTCTGGATGTATGATGCATTTCCCACATCATGTTTAAAAGCCTCAATAACCCTGTAATGGCAGCTGATGGAAACCTTTTATATGTTGATTCCTTTTTTCCTTGGTTTCAGAAAGGTAGTGAAAGTTTGCATGATGAAATCTTGGTTAGAATGGCTCTTTTTGTGTGCACATGTATTTTGGATGGCATTTCTACTCTTTGGATGAGCATAATTCTAACAGTCAGTGTTGGTGTAATTGCTTGTGGAATAGATGTCATCTTTTTCCTCAGTGAGAATACAGCTATGCAAGCTGAATTCTTCTGTGAGTATGCCCATATCATAAATATGGCTTTTCATTGTACCTTTAAGGTCATTGATACAAAGGCTGACAAGTGGAAGTTGCAGAGTATGAGTATGACCAAGGCAGGCTTGTGAATATTCATATAGAACTTTATAATATATTTTTTTCTGGTTCAGCCAAAAACCTTGCCTGTAGTTAAAGGTCTGCTTCTATGGGGAAATATTTCTGCTGATTTTATTGGGAGATGGACCAAATCTTAAGGCTGTTAAATAGCTGCTGTTTTTCCTTATAACTTAATGCTGGTATAGTGTTTTAAAAAACACATGTAGCTACATAACTATAAGGATTTTATTACATGATTCTGTACTTCAAATCAGATTTTTTCATCCTGAAATGCAATTGTACCTTAAAAGAAAAAAACCCATAAGTTCAAGGGTAGAATATAAACTTGAAGACTTAACCATAAAGGTCTAGAATGAACATACTTCCACACATAATTAACTTTACTTACAAGAATGCCACATAAATTTGGTGAGACGTTTTTTTATTTCTTTCATTTTTTACTTAGCCCGTTGTGTTGTTTGGTTGTCTTGGAAAGTTTAACTTAACAGACTCTGCTACCATAGAAGATAACATTGATACTGAATTCCATATAACATATTCTCTAATGTAGAACAAACCTAATTGTCAAATAACTGATGTTATAGGGTAACTTAGCATGTTTCTTGATTTAAAGGTGGTGAGACTCTGCTTTATAAACAGTGTTAATTTTGATATCTTTAAAGGGCTTTCTGGTCCCTTTGAAGGAGACCAAAGACTGTCTAAATATGCTGTCATATAGCACAGATAGGAGAATCTTAAGGTAACAATGCTGGATCAGAAACTAGCCTTAGATATGTAGGTTCAAAGTAATATTGATGTGCTTTTTTTTGCCTTATTGTTTCTTTCAACTTTTTTCAAAAACCTTGAATACTGTTGGTGTCCAGCTTACTAGCATACAGTTGTCAGACCTATCAGTCTGTATAACGGTAATTATAAGCACTATACTTGCTAACCTCCAGATATCTGACCAGCCATGAATTCTTAAGACTGTCTTTAACCTCTAAGCTTGCCTTTGCAATTAGGGTGACTTTGCATCCTTGCCCTTGCCCAGGAAACTGGCCGAACACCTTACGATCAGCTTTTTTTTAAAGTTGTCTCAAGTATGTTTCTGGTTTTCTAGGTACATAGGCAGCCCTAATTCTGGTGCTTGCCAGGTTTTGTGTTAGTTAGCAATCTTCCTGCTGTCCTAGCATAGTTCTCTATGTAGTACATATTTATCTTTTCATTCAGTATATTTTACATCTTGCTGTATTTGGGTGCAACAGGGTACTGTCATCTTTGTCAGTTTGATCATCAGAGTTGCTGTAAAGCACCTAATTCTTAGCTAATCCAGTTGCTTCATTAACTGAATATTCTTAACCTGGTAAACTTAAATAGAGGGTTTGCAGCTACAAACTGTCCCGTGTAACTGTACTGAAGAAAACTGGCTCAACTATTTTCACTTTTTCTTATAAAACTTTATCTAGGCTGAAAATCTGTCAAGGTTCAGTCTGAATCAAATCAACATGGTTAATGCTTAGGCTAGCTATTTTTCTCTGCTCTCTTGTGCTAAAATACTGCATGTAGTTCTTGAATTTGGTGTCTGATTTGCAGTGCAGAAAGTGACTTTGAGCAGACCATAGGCAAATACACACAGCATTCAAAAAGAAGGAATACCTTGCTGTCATTCTGTAGAAATACTCTGTGGGAAATGAGAAAGTGGCATTAATAGGTTCCAAGAGCTATGATCAAACCATGTTGTTCTGCTGGCAGAAAGGAGATGGCAGTAGGAAAGACCAGACAGTGGGTGTGAGTTAAAAGGTATCACATGACATTTGACAGAGTGGAAGACATATGCTGTAGATTCGTGGAAGCAAAGAGGGGGGGAAAAAGCAGTCAGGAGTCCATTGTGGGTATATAATATGCTAGCAGCCTGCGATGATCCTATTGAAATGCCTCATACACCTGTATAAGTTTTCTGTTGTAGCTTCTATTAGTTTCCCATCAGAAGCAGGGCTTTTCCTTCTTTGGCACCTTTCAGTCCTTTAGTTCCAACAAGTGCTTTTCTACCTGGCCTCTTTGTAGCTGAGTTCAGGACTAATCCTGTTCTTGTCTAATGTTTATTGGTTATGTCTCGGCTTGTCAGAGGTACTTAGCTGTCTACCCTGCAGCTGGGTTCTGTTCCATACCTCTTCCTTCAAATACATGTCAATAAGAGTTTTTGTACAGTTGTGTTTTGCTTATTGAAATTTCTCTAAATTTAAATCCTCCACAGAGGCTTATTCTGTAACAGCAATAATGCAGGAGAGAATAAATGCATTTCTGTGGCAAACTCTGAAATCTGATAGGCAATCCTCTGGAAAAAATGTCTTATTAGTGCTTTTGGAATAAAAAGTTGCCTTTGCTGTGACAGAGCTGTGAACTTTAGAATTGTAAGCAGAAACCAACTGAGTTTGTAGGACCTGGGAATTTCATGTCTAAACTCATGGTGACAAAGGAAGCAGGACTGGGTTTTCTGGAGCCAGTGTGTCATGCTGTTATTAATAAAAAGGGCTAAAAGAGGCAGCCTGCAGGAAATAAGGCTGATAGGGCAAGTGACTTTCATTTCCAGACTCCCATCATGGGGAGACTAATTGGATAGTTTGGGGAAATCAGGCCAATAGTTATGCCTGTGATCATCTGTAGCTAATCTGGAGACACTGTGATGTTTTGGAATTAGAATACTTTATTGGTATTAAAGTAAAAAGATCCCTCTTATGGGGGGGAAGTCTGGGATGGCTGATTTGCTGTTATAGGACATTATACCTTGCCCTGGATCTGTTCCAAGTCATATTATAATGATACCAGTATATTAGGAGCTACAAGCTTGTGTCACAGAATTTGAGTGAAGACTCTCTGGCAAGCCCACAGACAAGGTGAACTTTTCATAAACAGCTAATCCTAACACAAGTTAACTGGCATCTGCTGTGGCTGGCTGGGTGCACACGTGAACACTAACTCACATGTTGCAACTTCTTACCCTTGCAAACATACTTGTATTACTACTGTTATGCCAATAAAAGAATTCATGTTGCAGAAATTAGTTTGTTCAGCATGTGTATACCTTGAACTCTCCCGAGTGGTACAGACTGAAGATTTCTTCAGTTCTGAAAAGCTACTAGTTAAAGATGTTATGCAAAAACCGAGATATTAAGTTAATCTGGATCAAGGCTCTGGGCTTGTGTATTTACAATGCTTGGTGAGATGCCTTTGGTTTTGGAGTTTTTTTTTGTTTGGTTGGTTCGTTGGTTGGTTGGGGTTTTTTTTACCATTTTCTGATATATTCTCTGTGACATATAATCTTTGTTTTGTCACCTGCTATCTTCAGGATTTAAAGATACGTAATGAATCTCAGGAAAAGAGAGTTGGAAGATGCCACTTATACCAAACTTGATATTTCACTGGTTAGTAATGCTCTACCTGAATTTAACTTCCAAGTAAGAGGCTGGTGCATTGGCTGGCTATGGGCCACAGCTCATTCTGGGTTGTGACTGTGCTTTTGGAATAGTCATGTTTAAGGTGTGAAATTAAGTTACTGTGCTCCAGAAACAGACTAAGAGAAGGATTATAAAGAGGTGCACAGCTCTTACTTACCTAATATACCTGCAGAATAACTAGTGGCAGGCACTGAAGATGTGTGTGTGTTAGGGAGGTGTTGGCTTCCCAAATGCTGTGCCAGAAGGTGTCTTGTAATAAAATGGTAATTGCATTGTGCTGTGCCTAGGTCATGGTCAGAAGAAACAGAGGCATTTCTCTGCTGATACAGTTGCTTTGCACAGAGTTTAGAACAGTGGAGTTGTCCTATCAATTACAGGGTGATGTATCATCATGACCTCTGAGTTTTGCTATGCAGTAGCATAATTTTTCCTT
This sequence comes from Elanus axillaris, assembly GCA_026212715.1. Lineage (NCBI taxonomy): Eukaryota > Metazoa > Chordata > Aves > Accipitriformes > Accipitridae > Elanus > Elanus axillaris. The sequence goes on from JANZLQ010000095.1 coordinate 25,667,497, forward strand.
TGCTTGGTCTTCTAGAGAAGTTGGATTTTCTTGTTTTGCCTCAAAGGGTTGTGTTGCTTTATAATTAGCTGAAAAAATAAGGGGAAGAATTGAAATCTGTGATTCCTTTATCATTAAGAACATGACTGTGTATTGGTTTAGTTAAGTATGACTCTTCAAGGAGATAACAAATCGGTAGTGCCTGTTCTGCAGTGGGGTAGAAACCCATGCAGATGACTCATTTCACCCTCCATTACTATTAACCACAGGGTAACTTTGAAAGCTTCAACCTCTCCTTGCAGTTATTGTAATCTTACATCAAAGACTATTTCCAGCTGTGCTAAGTAATACTTTGTTTTATCCAGATATGAATCAGGCTTATTCATTCATTGCCCTCATTCTCTATTATTTCTTGACCTGTTTCAATTTTAGTGAGCAGCAGAATTATTGCCTGCATGCTGATAGCTCTGTTGTCATTTTGCCATTGACTTTTTATTATTTTTATGAAAAATAAACCCAAACCCAATCTTCTGTGCTAAATTTCATTCTGAAGCCTTAGAGTATTTCCACAGGCTCTTTGAAGATCTCTTATAAAATGTTTATCTTGCAGACTGACTCTTTACAAAACCAAAATTAAGGGCTGGGTTTTGAGGTCTGCTGCTGCATGGATAAGCAAGTGGGTTCACACAAATTCTCCACAGCACTGTTACAACTTTTCCATGAGCATAGAGACCAGGATGCTGTAGTTTTCAATATTATGCAGGGTCTTTCAGATTCACAAAAGATATTTAAGTGCCCAGTTAGCACTAGTGATCTGATGTGCCCAATATGCCTTTGGAGAAGCTAGTTAAGTTGTTGGGAGGTGTCTTGGAAGCTTGTTCCACTATCATTGAACACAAACCTTCCTAGACACTCCCTTTACTCTGCATTGTCTATTCAGGAGCTGAAATTAACTCTGTTTTCTGGCTTAGATTTCCTGCAGATATTTCTAAATTTGGGGCTTTGCAATTTCAAAGTATTGATAAATTGGACTTTTGATACCAGAGGACTTTTGTGTGTGTGTGCAGTAGACACTGTGCATTGATAATTGTTTTTCTATGGGTTTTTTTTCATCTTTGCAATTGAAGGACGCTTGGCATTGCTGCTGATAGGCTCTAAAAAGCAGCCAAGGATTAAAAGTTCAGAGAAGCTGATTCCTAGCTCTGTACATGAGATTGAAGACATGTTGCCATGGCAGTGTGTGGTTTGGTCTGCTAAATGTTTGGAGTTTTGGGGGTATTTTCCCTGTTACCAGTAGAAGGCTATACATAGTGATCCTGTAGCACAAGGACCTGGGAGCTGTCTGGGCTTGTGTTGGCCTGAGCTGGCTGGGGCTTGTTTTCCTGTGTCCAATGGCCTTATGTCTCTGGCCTCCTTGGGGCTGGTGGGTCATGGCCCTGGGGTTTGCTATGTGACAATGCACAGCCTGGGGTCGGCTGGGGCTGGAGGAGGCATGTGGGCACCTCCCTGGCTGTGGCTGGGATCCAGTGGGAAGGAAGCAGAATGTGATAAGAAAATGTGTGAAAACAACCCCCATGTGGCCAAGACTGAGCAGGAAGAGATGTCTTCACTGGTTCTGCCTTAAGCAATGAGAAACGGTCAGCCATAGACCAAGGCACACACTGGGATGGTGAACATACTAGGATGTCTTTGTATAGCACATTAACCTGTATAAGCAATGAGGCTTTTCTTATTTAATAACATGGACTAGCAATAAATTTTTAGCTCCCTTTGAATGTTGTTCTCTTTTACCTATAATAAGGTTTTGATTAACTTTAGAAATTCCTCTTTAATTGTAGAATGCTGAAGAAATAAAGTGACTTAAGCCAAATTCTGCTAAAACTCAGCAGAGCTGTCTTGTTTAACTAATGCCAGGCTGCTCACAGTGTCCATTCTTTGCACATATCCAGTCTTTTGGCACCACAACCAGTAGTTTAACTGCATTATTTCACCTGATTAATCACCTAATTATTTTCTAGTTTCTAATAAAGGGGTGATTCTTCCATGTTTCTCCTTTTTTTTTCTTTTGTGAAACAAACTTGGTATAGTTTAACTTTCTTCCAAATAGCTTTTATTGAAAGCTAGGAGTTATCAGAGGGGTAACAGTTATAACCGTTCTACATTGTCTCTTCAGGCTTTATTGTGAAATATGTTTACACAATGCTGAACTCTTCATAATTTATTAAAAATTCTTATAATTATACACATGTATTTAAAAATATTTTTTATTTCATGTATAATCATGAAAGCTTAGGTTTGAGGGAGGAATGTTACTATTTCAGTTGAACTAAATCTTTCTTAACCCCAAACCCCAAATGAGTTCTTGAAGGATTTAAAGATTTGGATTATCAAAATACAAAAGGATGAAAGACAGGGTGACAAATACTAAGGATAATAACAAAGAACTGCCATTTTAGCTTTTTAATCCAAGTCTGGTTTTAAGCATTTTATAAATCCTGCAGTGAAACAGATACTTCTAGTATATAATAATAAGCATATTTAAAGAAGACCCACAAACTATTCTTTTTCTATCCATTGAAACATTTATAGGTGTCTGCATTTTTAAGAATTAGCATAAGAATTTTGAGTCACAGAATATTAGAAAATAAACCAGAGCCTTGAAACATGGTTTTGCATTGTATGGATGGATCTTTTAAAAAAAGGGCTGGTTCCTTTGCAGAACAGGACCCTTCCTCTAGCTTTGAGGAGGAAGTCCAGATAGGCTGGTAGACATCATGGCATCCCAGTTGTCCTTTACATGTATGCATGTGCAGAACAGTTCTACACAGAGCACAAAGCAGTGAAAAGAGTGCTTTTTGGAAAGCATTCATTACTTGAGTGTGCTAATCTAGTGATCTGCTTATGCAGTATATCCCTTGCATTCAAGAAATATTAGTCTAGCATTTTAGTGAAAGCACACTCCAAATGAGTATGCCTCCAGGAAGCAATGACCTGCAAAATATCTATTAAACTGATTTATCTGTGCATGTGCAAGTCTGACATTGAGATTCGTTCCATGTTCATACCTAATCTGTGCAGCCCATGTACATGTTTCTAGATAATAACCTGTGGATAGAAGTAAAATGGGAACATTGGCAATACTCAAATAATGCTCTGCTCGTCTATTCATTGGTGTTGAACTTCTCACAGGGAAGAAATACAATTTGGGAGTAAGATGTTATTGAACATACTGTTTACTGTCAGTGCAGCAAAACATAGTCATAACTCCTCATGCAAAAAGCAAATGAGAACTTGCTTTGATGGTAGCCAACATTTACTCTCTTGCAAGGAAAGTGCAAGTTGGGGGTAATGTTTGCTAGCCAGAATTACCTATAGACTGAAAGAATGTCCAAAATCCACTTCTATGAATAGACATTGTGTAACAACCCTCTCTGGTTGCTGCTTCACTACTTCTGGCCTCTCAAATCACAGTACAGAGTAGGTCCTGGCTACTGCTTTACATTATTGATCTTTCTTTGTACTTTCCTGCAAATATAAATACTATTTGGGGATTCTGGTACCATGCATAGACATGTGGCAAAGTTGCCAAGCCACTGATTATTTTTTTGTTGTTTTTATTTGAAAATCTCTGCTTCAGTAGTGAAATCTAGCTTTACTTGTAAGCAATCATCAGTTATGTTTTTATTTTGTCTCAGATTATGAATCCTTTAACTGTATTTTAGTGGATAACAGCAGCACAAGCCATGTCATGTACTCCTACTCCCTACATTATCTTGTATTCACTCTGTAGCTCTAAATTAAGAAATTACTGTAGGAGAGCTGACACCAATGCTGTGAGAGCATTGTGTAGTAATTGCATAGTGTTCTAGAAACTCCCCTGTGAGGCCTGCAAATAAGGAAGGCAGAGCTCTGTCTTGGTGGCAAAATATGGTCCCACATGGGACTTTCTGCAGTGGAAAACTCTTGTTGACTTCATGTATGAGTAAATTATAGAAATCAGTTTGTGAAGCAAAGACTTCTATGTTGGGTTTGTTATTTAAAAACAAATGAGCAGAAAACAAGTATATTCTGATTAACAGTGTGCACTTTGGTATATGCTCTATATTCCTTTGATTTGAAAAGCTTTGGAGTGGTTGTGTTCCTACTCCCCAGTGATTAGCAGACCTCCTGGTGTATTTTATGTTACTGTCTATATTTTCTTTCTGGTTTTGGTTTGGACAGTGTATGTCAGTCCTCCTTCATTAGTTCCATAGCTTTCTCTAACTGAATCTGAGCATAAAACCAATGTTTGTTATCAACATCTAAGAAAAAGATGTGAATGAGATTTAGTACTTCTTGTGTTTGCATACATGCAGGTGGGACAAATGGGCTGACAGGAACCTCATGAAGTTCAACAAGGGCAAAGTCCTTTACCTGGGAAGGAACAATCCTATGCACCAATACATGCTGGGGCCACGCAGCTGGAAAGCAGCTTGGCAGAAATGGACCTAGGGGTCCTGGTAGACACCAAGTTGAATGTGAGCTGGCAATGTGCACTTGCTGCAAAGGTGAATGGTATACTGGGCTGCATTATGCAAAGCAGTGCCAGCAGGTCAAGAGAGGTGATCCTTCCCCTCTACTCAGCACTGGTGAGGCCACACTGGGAGCAATGTGTCCAGCTCTGGGCTTCTTAGTACAAGACAGATATAGATATGCTGGAGAGTCCAGCAAAGGGCCACAAAGATGATTAAGACTGGACCACCTTGCATACAAGGAAGGGCTGGTAAGAGCTGGGACTGGTGAGCCTAGAGAAGGGAAGACTTGGAGGGGATCTTATTGATGTATATAAATACCTGAAGGGAGGATGTAAAGAAGATGGAGCCAGGCTCTTTTCAGTGGTGCCCAGCAACAGGACCAGAGGCAGTGGGCATGAACCGAAACATAGCAGGTTCCATCTGAACATCAGGAAACACTTTTTTTTCACTGTGTTGGGTGACTGAGCATTTGAGCAGGCTGCCCAAGAGAGTTTGCAGAGTCTCCATCCTTGGAGATATTTGAAAGCTGTGTGGACATATTCATGGATAACCTGCTCTAGGTCACTCTGCTTGGGCAGGGTGGCTGGAGCAGATGACCTCCAGAGGTCCTTTCCAACCTCAACTATTGTGCGATTCTGTGATATTAAGGCTGTTGAACAAGTGATAGGCAGAGGTTTCCACTCTTATTTAATTTCTGGAAGTAGGTAACTGTTTTGCTAAACATTCTAATAAAATGTTATTTGACATTCAAATTGAATGTTGATGGTAAATTTCTGTAAGCATTATTAATGCTCAGCATGTGTATCTTGTTAAGTTTCTGACTGTATAATATATTTTAGCTTTCAAGCAAATGCTATATGTGCTCCAAATACATGACTTTCTCGGTTATGTTTGCTCGTGTTTGAACCTCCAGATGATAGCAATGATTCCAAGTCCCTCAGGGGTAGTTATGCAAGTCTTATTAGGCGTGAGCAAAAAATAAATGCTTTTAATGTATACAACTAAGCTGGAAAAGCTGAAAAAATTCACGCAGGGTATTTCTGCCTTCAGCCGACAAGAGTGATTGCAGCTCCTTTATATATATCCAAGTCAGATTTAGTTTAACTAAATTGATATGTTAGTCGCAGCACTGGGGGTTCTCCACAGAATGCAAGACCCTGACAAAATACTTGGACACTTAGTCTGTGGTTCAATCTGTTGTGATTAAACTGCTATCAGGAGTTCAGCTGGCAGAAGTGGTTAACTAACAGTGACTCTAATAGAGTATATATGCTGCAGCTGCACCTTCTTCTCTAGACCATGTGTACTGTGTTTCCAGTTGTCTTGAGTTCCAGAGTGGGCTGTCTGACAGTTTAACTTGAAAGAGCTTAAAATCTAGAGGAGCCTAGAAATTGCAAAAGAGACAAAATGTGTAAACAAATTGCAGAAGGTATTTAGGAGAGGAGCCAAACTCTATAACAAGCTTGAACCCATGAGGAAATCCCTATGTTAGTTCTCATCCCAGTTATCCTCTGTTTGCCAAGAACTAGAGCCAAACCTTTCTTAATTTAGGTATATTTCTTAGATGGAAGGATCTACAGAGGAAGATATGGTAGTAGTTTCAAGGCTCATCAGCTTTCCAGCTGATCTGAAGAGTCACAGAAATGGTTTATTTAAAACTTTGCATGGGGCAGGGCCTAATAAGTTTCAAGTTAGCTGCAAGTGTCTTTAGTTCTACTAATAATACAAAGCAAAGCTGAAAGACCCCATTAGTTGCTAGTTTTGGTTCCATGTACTCACTCTTAAGATATATTCAATCAAGAAAGGATTTTACAACCCTGAGCAAATTTATACCACTTGGATATTTGTTTTCTTAGAAGAATTTCTGTTGGTTTTAACTTAAATTTTGGAGGTAAACAGTGAATTATTAGAGCTTCACATTGTGCCTAGTTAAATATTTATGTTAGAGTTACAGTTTGTATACCTGCATAAAAATAACAAATGAGGTTTAGTCAGTAAACACTTACCAAGTGAGCATTCATGGGGAGGTGAAAGGAAGTTGCAACTTCATCCGCTAAATAGGACTTTTGCCATTATCACTTGATGATAGGACTAAAAAGGGGTAAATAAGAGGACTTTTGCCATTAGTGTAGGCTTGTATGGTCCTGGCAGAGCAGACTCCGAGGAAGCAGAGTGCAATAAAGAAAGCATGAAAAAACAAACTCCCTTGTGGCCCAGACTGAGCAGGAAGAGACATTCCCCACTGGGTCTGCATAAGGATGTCTGACTGTCAAACCTTTAATCTTGGGGGATGTGGAAGGGAGTAGTGTAGCACCAGAGAACAGTGTAGTTGCTAGGAAGTCTTTTGAATAAGTTATCTGTGTTAGTAATGAGACTTTTTAATATTCATATTAGCAATGAGGTTAGCTAGATTCCTGTAGTGAGACTGTAGTTTGGACTATTGGACTGATATAACACTATTGAACTACCAGTACATTCTTGGCTCTGCTTAAATGATGAGTTGCCTGTTGCATGGTTTTGAGCGTAATGAAGTGCAAGAGGTATGCAACCACATACCAAGAAAAGTTGTTCCTGACTTACACTCAGTGAAGCTTAGTATTTGTGACTAACTTTTGCAGCATTTCCAAAGGCATGTGGAATAACTAGTCCATACTTGAAAGGTCACTTTGCCCTGTTGTCATGTGTATTTTTAAACTGAAAAAGTGACTTTTTGTTTATAGTGCCTTTCCATTTAGATTGGAAAATAAAAGCTGATATCCCATTTGTTTTTATTTATTGTAAAAAAAAAACACCAAAAAATCAAAAACTGAGCAATATTTTTTGTAATTTACAGCAGTTGTTTTGTGTCAATGAACATTTTTAATGTTAGAAATTGTTAGTCTTTACATTTGTAACAGATTACAGCCTTCTTTCTTACTCAGTAGGAATATACTGAAAATAACAAATGTTTTGTTTGGCCATGTTGCAGACTTTTAATATGTCAAGCCACATTTTTCAGTGGGAATTAATCCCCTCTTCCCACTTAGCATGAACCAAGAAAAGTTAAGAATGTCTGTGTAAGAAATCTACTGAGAGAATACTTAGGTCCTGATTCAGTATGACTAAAATATGTGCCTGTTTGTAAGACTGCACAGCAACATTCACTTTCTGAAATTATTATAATGTGCTGTATTAAACTTGCATGAATTGGTGTTTAGCTAAACATATAGCACTGTTAAAAAAGACTTTAAGTATTCAAGCCCTGCATTAGCATCAACCTGACTACCTGTAAGTTATCACATGTATTAATAGATTGCTGAGAGCAGACTTTAATTAATGTTCATAAAGCTTATTATTATGAAAATGAATTGAAGTTCTGTCACTTCTTATTTCCACTCATTGTTCTCATCTGAGCAGCACATTCCAGTCATGGCTTTTGGTATAGTTTGCAAATGACAACACAAGAACAGCGGCAATCTCTTACACTACTTTAACCTTTACAGTGTATTTGTTTGGAGTAGGCAACCATTCCGTTTCTCTGTTGCTCTCAGAATATTAAGGTTACAGACAGAGGAAAAAAAGGAATGGCCAACAACTAAAATTTGAAAATTTGAAAAGGTCAAAGTAGCGTGGCTTAGGACTGTCTGAATGTCTTCATTTCAGCAGATGACAACTGACCACAGATTAATAAACTACAAGCTATATATATATATATATATATATAAAATATAGGTACAAAAAGTTTTTCAACAGTCAGTTAAAATAACACTGGTTTTATGTTAGGTTTTCAGTTGTCGATACCCAGAAGTTATTAAATTGAATAAAGGCATTTTGATTTCTTTAGTGCTGTAGGGTTTATTGCTACTTCATTCTCTTGGACATGCATGTTGTTATGTGACAGGTATGGTATTGTAGCAAAGACTATTGGGGTTTACTTTTAACAATATGCATGGAATTTCATTTAGTAGAAAGCAGAGTGGAATTACGCCTTTTGTTTACAAAGCATTAATTTTCAGAACAGCAAATCATCAGCAGGTGTCTTGCCCATTCAAATACTATACTTCAGTTAGGCACATTGACCTGTAAGAAATAAGCCATTGGTGTGCATATTTAAATGAGCAATGTTTTCAGAGGAAAAGAGTAAGGAACAGATTGTCATAAAATCAGTGGAAGATGAAACCTCACTGAAGACACCTCTCTGCAGCAAGCTAGGGTCAGTTATACGAACGGATATCTAAAAACCTCAAAGGCTGTGGATGCTGTAATCTCACTAGACAATCTGTCTGGTTACTTATCCATTTACTAAGATCACAATGTTTTTGCCTTGATATCCAATATAAGTCTCTTGCAATATTGGAATATTTTCTGTTCTGCGTATGGTGGTTTGTGAAAACAATTTACTACCTTCATCTTGGCAGTTACCTTTTCTCTTGTTTCCCCTTGGTCTTCTCTCCTCCAGGTGAAATCTGGCCTGGAGCTGTGTGCATTTGTTTTCTAATGATTAAAGTGTGATCCCACTGAAGTTTAGCATCTGAAACTTTGAAGTCTAGTGTTAAAGTCTGTCTTCCAGCCTTCTTGCCTTTTTAACAGAAAGAAATGGCTGCCTTCAGGAGACAGTCTGTTGCATTTTCTGGGATTGCTGTCTTTTGTCATTGGCTGCAGAGGTGGACTAAACCAGGAGCAACTCAGTTCTCAGACCTTTTAAGATGATTATACTTATGTGAGAGGAATTCCTACAGTGTTGCTGGATGTGTATGGAGGTGGTGTAGTAAGAAAGAAAGGAAGATGCTGTTATGGACACCTTAAAGCTAATGGGCATGGAACACATGGAACACATTTGTAGACCCTTATTTTTTGTTGCTCTAGATTCTTTTAAACCTGGCAGCCTGAAACAATTGTAAATTACTGAATGTTACTCCTTTAGATGTCCCTTCTCTGAAACACTCAGGAAGCATAATATGCTGTAATTAGTTCTATGCCACTTAATCAGTTTACAGCACTGAATATCTTGGGAAAGGGTTTATTGCTCCCTTCTATTTAGCAAAGCAGTCCTCTGACAATGTGAAGGTCTCTGCATGAAGAATTAATACATTCTTTCCAGTGAACTGCATCCAACCCTGCTAAACTGCTGACTTTATTTTGGATGTGTGACCTTTTACCTTCTTCCATGTCTGTTCGCTTCTGTGTTGAGATGAAATGAGAACAAAGCCCTAATAAGAGAAGGTCATTAAATGCAGATGATCTTCTATTTTAATACAAACATCTGAGAAAATAACCCAGCTCTTACTGAGGAAAATCGTGTTGTCAGGAAAGAGGTTACCTTGGCAACAAGGTCACCTGGTAGGGCCTGCAGTGTGAGAAGAGTGATGGGGCAGCACGTGATGGGAGAGCCTCAAAGATGATGAAAGAGCAGGAGGTCAATCCCTCACACTTCTCAGTGACTTCCATCAGCTCAAGGTGAGTTACTCCAGGAGTTTCATAAACCTGGCTTTGTGAATACAAATGGTCTGTGTGAATTGCCAAGGGCATGGAGAACCATAAGTAAGGACTTTATATTCAGGAAATTGTTATCATCAAAGGCTTTATTTTTTTGTGTGTGCTCTTTTTTTTTTTTTTAAAAAAAAAAATAGGGGGGGAAGAGTATAATTTATTTGTGAAGCTCCTCTGAGGCTACTTGTGCATAACTATTTTTCTCTAAGAACTGAACTATATGCTCCTGGAGAAGGATCACATACTTTAAATGTGGAGGAGGGAGACTCAGGATGCAGCCCAGGGTGCTGGGAACAGATAAACTGACAGTGGGTTCCAGTTCATAGCTGTTGGTGCAAGACAATTGTTGGTGCTAGACAGGTGTCCCTTAAGATTGTGTTTAGCAGTGCTAAGTTGAGTTGGAGCATAGGTGTTTTCTAGTGAGCTCGTGACAATCCAACAATGTGCTTGATCAATTTATCAAATTCCTACAGAAGCTTTTGAAGCTATAGGAAACCTGAATGCTCTTGAGGCTGCTCTGGCACTTTGTATGATAGTTGGGGCCTAAGGCAAAGAAATGCAAAGGCTGTGGAGGAATTGCTAAGCTCAGCTGGCAGACCTAGTGATTCTTAATCTTTACAGGATGTATAAGAAAGATGTAAAGGGCATACAGACCAGAGTGGAGTGCTTAAAGGTATACAGGAAAATGAAAATGAAAGGGATAGATCCTATTTAAGGAACACAGGAGAAAAGCAAAAAAAAGGAAAAGGTATAGAAGATAAATCATGTCATTTGGAAACAGCACTTTGCACTCTTCCTTCTTTCTCTTTTTTCCATACTGCAAGAAAAATTAAATAGGGAAATTAAAAGGCAACCTACTTAAAGCAGATAAATAAATACAGCACTGTAATTAGCTGGTGGATCTTAATCACTCCCTATGTTTATCTTTTATCTGGTTTTATTTTCTTCACCAAGCTATTAGGTTTGTCTACTGCTGTTTGATTGCTGGGCCATGTAAGAAATGCACTGCACTGCCATCCTTAAAGCTCTTTTCTCTTGGTTCAGGATTTTCAGTGAGGTAGAGTTGTTTTGTTCCATCTCTTCATAATTAGTATGCCTGCTAACCATGTCTGCAGTCTAAACTAAATTGCTCAGTTGGAAGCAAATGAGATAATGTAGTGATGTTATTCTGTATTCAGTGCTCACGTCTGGGTCTGTTTTTCAGTCAAAGAATTGCCAGCTTTTTCAACTTCCAAAGCAACATTCTGCAAATGTGTAAATGACACCACCTCCTCTGTCACGTTGTGCAAGACTGTACGTCTAACTGCAGTGAAGAGAGATTCAAACTTGTGACTTTGTTAGTGAGGAAATGATGTTCTTGATACTTTTCTCAGTCCTCCTCACCCCTCACCTCAGGCAAAACTAACCTCCTCCTCCTCCACAGTCCTGTTGTTACGTGGAGATACAGCAGAAAGGCACAGTGCTGATAACAGGAAAAGCAAACAGTTTAGGAACTGCTAAGTTATTCTAGACTGCTCTTAATTTTTAAGGTCTATTTCCCTTTTGTGCTGAAATTAGTGATGTAGCTAAAAAATCTCCTCCCAAGACCTACTTATTCTTAACTAGTGCTGTGAATATTTCTTTTTCAAGGGTGTGGGAAGGTAATGGTCATATCTGCAGTGGTCTGCAGAAGTGACCTCAAATGTGTTTGAAACCATCTATTTTCACCTCCATGCTTATATTTTGCTTCATTTTAAAGGAACAAAAGAATTGTGATATCAACACAATGACATTGGTTGATGCTTACTGAGGATGGTTTTAACTATTTGTGTCCAAACATGCATGTATTTTCTTGTATTTCCTCCAGATTTGTTTCCTGAAAAATGTAGTTGAAGATTCAACTGTACTTGTGATGTGCGCAAATCGGGTAGGAGTCCAAGTTACTGTATGCACACCTCTAGGTTCACTGATAAACTAGAAAACATTGAGGAATACTGTGACATTCACAATTAAGTGAATGCTGGAAGCTCTAGAAGGGAAATTATTGCTAAGGAAGTAGGAATTTAGGCTCAAGTTCTCAGAGTTTTCCTTCTGAGCTTTTACGTCACTGTTCATCTTACGTGTTTGTACATGCTAGTCTGATAAGAGAGCTCAGGCTATAAGCATATTTAATAGAATGATGATAAGGTATTCAAATTTAGGCCAGGCAGTTTAACAACCATCAGTTAACTGAGCACTCTGTTAAAGACTTTCAGAAATTATAGGTAGAGGGCATAATCCAAGCTCTCGGACACACCTTGTCCTGTCATTTTCCACCCTGAGAATTCAAGAAACATTAGTAATCAAAGAAGCAGCAAGTACTATCCAAATGCTCGAAACTTGGTTTCATCTAAGTAGTATCTCCTGCCTCAGTTTATGTGAAGAGGAAGGGTTCATGAATTGAAGAATTCAGTCTGAAAAAACATAAGTTGTGACTGCAGTTGCAGCAGTGAGCGTACTACAATTAAAGAAATGACTGGCTCTTTAATGTGGCTGTAGAAGTAGGCTGCTCTTTCTCCAAATGAGCTGCCACTGTTAGCCTGTTTATAAAGATGACGATCTCTTAAATGGCATTTAACGAAGCTACTAAAGCAAGATAGTAGGATAACAATTTATTACTAAAATATGAATTGATATTTTGAAAAGCTGTAACTTCCTTGCTTAAGCACTTTTGTCAAACGCTAATTAAATATGTAGATGTTCTCTTGCAAATTTAATTTAATAACAACATCTATTGCTTCTCCAATTTTTGGTAATTGCTTGACTGTTTTCCAATATACTATTCATCCAGAGTACATAACTTTCTAATAATTGATTGTTATGTTCCTGTGCAGTCAGGCTAAACAATACATTGCATCAGAGGTTTTGTGTAAGTGCCCAAACCATACAACTTACTGTAAGACTGATTGGCAAATCTGATTGTGAAGTTGCCACCCTAACCACAGTTATCAATAGCATGCTCAGTTATGCTACACCTACAGCAGGCTACCTGGTAATAAATATAAAATTACAGTAAGTACTTTTTAATTCAAGTGAGAGAGAATAATACCATTTCAAAGTACAAGTATTTAAAGATGCACAGTGTCTCCCACCTGTAGCTCACTTTTCTCTGAAGCTTCTTGCATAGGACCCATCTAAGAGTGCTAATCAGAATGACTAATGATCTTCCCATCCACATTACTGGCCCTAACTTGGCTGTTACTCAGTCTTAAAACATCCATACCATACTTATGAATTCTGTATATTTTACAGACAGCTAGCCTGCAGCTTGTGCTTTGTCTGTCTGGCCATTTGAGCTGGTGAACTTGAGTCTATGCTGATGTGGTGTGTATGCTAGAGTGCTGCTTTTCTAAGTAGCTCTGGTGCAGGTGTCTTAACACTTGCTTTGGGACATGAACAGTGAAATTGGGTGGCACACTTGGGAGTATGATGAGACATCTAGTTGCCTGATGGCAGTGGCATGCTTTTTTTTAGGTGGTTAGAACCTCGGCTTTGCTGTAGGTGTGTGCATGTCTGTATGGACACGTACAACATGAAGGATGTTTAAGAGAACAGTATCATGAAAACAAAAGCAAATATGGGTTGTTTTTAAGATAATGTTATCAGGATGCCCATATTTAGTTGTAATGCACTGGAAAAGTTAAAGTCAACATTACCACGTAAAAGAATTTGTAACTTTTTACTACGTGTCCTTTTGTATGCTAAGCCTGAGTTGTTGCATGCCCATCTCTGAGTTTTTAAATGGCTGGTGAAATCGTTATATAGGACCTAGTGCATGAATGCCTGAGAGCTGGGTAATAAGTGTAAGCATTAATTTAAATAAAAATTATAACAACTGATTAAATGTTGTAATTTATTATATGTTGGGATTTCTGGATATAGACTTTTAAAATAGTTTTAAAATTCAAAAAAATTATAGTGTTATTTCATAAAATAAGAGTCTTTAAAAGAAGTTGATTGAAAAATTGTAATAATAATGATTGTGTAAGAGCTGAGGAGGGATCATAATATTTAGCCCTTCTGAACATTGTCAGCTGGTGTCTTAAGTGGGTTTTCTTGCTATTTATATTTATAGAATATTTAAGGAACATATGAAAACAAAAAGGTGCTACTTCAGAATGTCACGTTTATCACCTTAGTAAGTGTTTAAGTGTCCTTTTTTTTATTCTGTGGGAGTTTGAGGTGCTTAATTACAATAAAATAATTATAAAATGGTAGCTGTTGACAGATGTACATTTGAAGTTCTGTATTCATATTCTCACAACAGCGTTAGACTCCCATCTTTAGCAATGGCAACTTCTAATGTTATACAACACTGCTAGTAATTTATTTTATTTTGGTAGATGCATATTAAATGTAACTGTACAACTTGGATTTTGTAAATGTATTTGCAATTAGAAGTGGCTTTAATTGTTCTTATTGCATAATTACTGAAAACAATTCAAAGCTTCAAATGTGCATTAGGCAACTTCGAACGAAGTGTAAAAGGCTAGAAGGATTTGGCCCTTTGTAGAGAAAATATTGCTTGTAGGCAACTTCTTAATATTTCTTTCAACTGCTGTTAGCTATGCTTTCACTTTTTTTTTACCTTGTTAGCATTCCCCATTTTCATAACTGTAGCTGTGACTGCTGCTTCAGGAGCAGAAAAAACTTGCTTCTGAGGCTCAGAGTAATATCTTGCCTGTTGACAATGAATTACCATTCTGTCACTTGTGAGTGCTCTTTTCCCTGTTGCGAGGTAGTGCAGCATTTTCATTCTTGACGTACACCATTAATCTTCTGTTGAGAAACAGGTGTGTGGCTGTTTGGGATCTCTTGTTTCTTTCTAGCCTTCCTAGGGTTCTGGGATACTCTAAATCCCCAGGATTCAGCTGCAGTGGCCCTGCAAAAGTCAGCAACATGGCTACAGGTTACCTGCTTAAACTCTGACAATGTGCTTTCTGAGATTGTTTTATTTCTCCTTTTACCCCCAAATAAAAGACTTTTTCTAACTTTCTTTCAGTGTCTTCTAGAGCCATACTTATCTGTTCAAAATGTTCTCTTTCTTAGCTCTGGTACAATTTTTATCTTATTGGAATCAGCAGTTGGTGAAGATTTGTCCTTCAGATGATTAAAAACATTTGAATGCAAAATTATCCCCAACCAGTCTACTATATATAAGTTTCCAGATCATGACTGGAAGCAGAAACAATTACAAACATTTATTTTAACCAGAAGCTATTTTTTTCTGCCCTTTCCCACTTATGATCATGGGAGGTTACTGATCCTAATTTAATTGCACAGAATGGAGCAATATTTTTCATTATGAATGAGCTAACCAAAAGATTTAAGTAGCTGCTTATGCTGTTTAGACTGTAGTTAAATTTTGGGGAAGAACTGGGTACTAATATTGAAAACTAACAAATGTGTATGCAGATAGATTAGGCAAAAAGTCTAATTAAAACAATATTACCATGATCTATGTACATCAAGGTTTTTTTCCTGCAGTTCACCATTGGGAAAAGTCTCAACAAAAATGAACACAAACTCTAGAGTACTGTATATTGCAGATCTGTGCTTTAGGTGAATTCTCAAGTAAGATCTATAGAATTCAGATTATAATTTGAAAAAAAGAAGACTATTTGATCAATTAAACATATACAGGGTAGGATTTTTTTCATTATCTGCAGCTTGATCAATGCTTTGTATACTACCAGAAACTAACACTGCATATCTTTGAGTTAAAACTTTAAGTGTTTAAAGCAGTTCAACAATACCTATAGGTAGAGGTGCTAGGAAAAAAAGTCTATGCAAGTTAAAGTTGTACCTTTCACCCCACTTTTGAGGGGGGCGAAATACTATTCAGTAATACTGTAAAGTGCAGTGCAACCTATTTTCAATAAAGGACACAACTCCCATTTAGTCTGCAAAACTTTCTTCTGTCTGTGTGGGTAAGGGCAGAAGCTGATCCTCTGACTAGCCTCTAAAATGCCTTCCAGGAGAACAGAGAATATTTAACTCTCTTCCCTTTGATATATTTTGTAAATATAAGGTCATTATTTTCAGAACAAAATTCTGAAGTTATAGTACCAAAAGCCCTATTTATGTTGTCTTTAAAAAGCATCCAGATTTTCAAAGGGATTCAGTTCTTGAGATCTTAGAGGCCAGAATTATTTAAAAAAACCTAATTTTTTATATGAAACTTAACAAAAGCACATCAGAGTTGCAGGACTTTTAATACTCAGTGATGAGGGAGTGATGTTAGAAATATATGGCAGCATATTTTTTGCACATTTCATTTCCTCCTTGCATGTTAGGGCTTGCAGACAGAAAAAATTGCCTACCTGCTGAATCAGTTGAAGTTGTTTATTCAGTACTGTCTGTTTAAACTATATACAGCATTGGAAGTACACATAGGATAAGGTAAATTAAACAAGATGCCATTAATGAGTTTTTCAGACATACTCTACCTGGCACGCAAGGTTTTATGTGCTAAAACTGCTGAACCTCTATTTTTGTTGCCTTTGAAGCCTTTTTTGTGAGGCGGTCCAAAACTCTTTCTGGCAGCACTGTTGCTGGATAAAAAAAGCTGCTTGCAACTGAGCTGCAGTTGACCATGCCCCTTTGAGGGAATTGTAACTGTGCCATCGTGCACCTGAATGGTGTCCAGAAGAGCACCACTCCCAGTGGAAGAAACTTTGGGGAAAAATTGTCCAGTCATGGATCCAGATTGATCCATGTCATGGATAAGTACAAGCAGGACAGGTACAACAAGCAGCAGTATGCATGGGGAAGGACGGCCACTACTGAATGTGCAGGTATGGCAACAAAAGATGCAGAGGCTACCAGGTACCAGAATCAGCGTACCTCACTTCCTACTAGTTTTGCTGATGCATGGAAGCATTTTTGGCAAAGGCTGAACTTTCTGGTTTGTACCTAGGTTTGTTTTCAGTTTTATGGGACCTAGTGAGGTAATGGTGTGTGACTTGTCAGGCTGGTCTGCAGCCAAAAGCATGCTTGATACATGACTTTAAATTGCTACTCTTGAAGAGTAACACTCTGGTGACAACACTGTGGGCCCTGCAGTTTTCTGTTTGGCTTTAAGAAATCCTTCTGTGAAACTGTTTATTTTGGAGCATGTTGCTCTTATCTTTGCTAACATTAAGCAATTTTTCTACTTTTCCTTTTGCTTTCTGTTCTAATTCAGTTCTCGGTGCTTCTATTTTTGAGGCCACAAACGTAATAAGCTTTTTATTCTTCGTGGATGCTGCAGCTAGAAGCTGTATACTGGCTTGGTTTACATGTTGAATGCTGACGAGGGCTTACACTGGGCTAGGTAAAGTGAAGAGTAGCCAATTTTTTAGAAAAAGTGATGTTAGAATAAAGTCAAATTACTATATATTCAGTATCTATGCATGGATGCATACATGCAAAGAGTTAGTTATTCCCCCATAATTTTGGGTGATTATCTGGGGCATGGTTTTTTGGAGCCACATCTAACTTAAAGTTAATTTGAGCTGTGTATTGGGTTTGTGTAGCAAGGTTTTGGTAGCCAGGGGCCTACAGGGGTGGCTTCTGTGAGAAGCTGCTAGACACTTCCCTTATGTCCAATAGAGCCAGCTCCAAGTCAGACCCACCACTGGCTGAGCCCATTAACAATGGTGGTAATGCCTCTGTGGTAACATATTTAAGCAGGGGACAAAACCCCTCTGCAATAGAAACTGCAGCTGGAGAGAGGAGTGAGAATGTGTGAGAGAAACAACTCCGCAGACCCCAAGGTCAGTGAAGAAGGAGGGGGAGGACGTGCTCCAGGTGCTGGAGCAGACATTCCCCTGCAGCCCATGATAAAGACTATGGTGAGGCAGGTTGTCCCCCTGCAGCCCATGGAGGTCCATGGTGGAGCCAATATCTACCTACAGCCCAGGGAGGACCCCATGCTGGAGCTGGTGGATGGCTGAAGTAGGCTGTGACCCTGTGGGAAGCCCGCGCTGGAGCAGGTTTTCTGGCAGGACTTGTGACCCCGTGGGGGAGCCACACTGGAGCAGTGTGATCCTGAAGGACTGCACACCGTGGAAAGGACCCATGCTGGAGCAGTTTGTGAAGAACTGCAGCCCTTGGGAAGGGCTCACGTTGGATAAGTTTGTGGAGGACTCTCTCCTGTGGGAGGGACCCCATGCTGGGCAGGGAAGGAGTGCCAGTCCTCCTCCCCCTGAGGAGGGAGTGGCAGAGACAATGTGTGGTGAGCTGACCCCAACCCCCATTCCTCATTTCCCTGCACCGCTGTCAGGGAGGAGGTAGAGAAAATTGGGAGTAAAGTTAAGGCCAGGAATAAAGGAGGGGCGGGGGAAAGGTGTTGTAAGATTTGGGTTTATTTCTCATTATCCTATTCTAGTTTGATTGGTAATAAATTAAGTTAATTTTCCCCAAGTCAAGTCTGTTTTGCCTGTGATAGTAATTAGTGAATGATCTCTCCCTGTCCTTATTTTGACCCACAAGCTTTTCACTGTATTTTCTCTCCCCTATCCAGTTGAGAAGGGGGAGTGATAAAGCAGCTTTGGTGGGCACCTGGCATCCAGCCAGGGTCAACCCACCACAAGTTGGCAATAATATATGAAGCAGCAGCAGCAGCTGCTGCAGGAAGTAGTTCATTCAGATTGTGCTTTGACTTCCACTTTGGGTTCCTTGTCTTGCTCCATTTGCTGTGTATCAAGCCTAGGGTAGCTTCCTACTTAGACACCTTAGACAGCAAACTTTGTTGTTACGTCTTTTAGGCTGAACTAATTTTCTTATGCTAAGTCTGAAGTATCTTGGTTTGTACTCTAACCATAAAAAAAAAAAGAGAATATGTGTGTGTGGAGGATTGAAACAATTTGGGAAATTTGAAACAAAATTGCCTTAAATATCTAGCTATGCTTTGTGAACGGACATGATTATTTTGTTTTGATTCAGCTAATTACATTTCCAACAACGTAACTAAATAACATTCAATCAGAGAGAATCCAGTGTAGTGATAACTGCCTTACAAATTTTTTATTTTTGTAATATTACTTGATTGCTTCTTCATCCTGTAATTTACTGATATGGAAATTTGAAATAATTATTTTTCAGGCCAAACATTGGAATATATTTAAGCACTTTGCAGAAAGTTGTAGTAGCTTCAAAAGCAGTAAGTGATTGTGTCAAAATTCAAATGGCTTATCATTCACAATTTTCAGAGAATCAGTTTACACTTCCAAAAGCAAGGTCATTTGAAAGCCTTTAGAAGCATCAAAATAGTCCATTTGAGGATTTCTAGCATTCAAAAACTGGTAGGAAAAAAAGACACTCAAACCCTGACACTGTCTCCTCTGCTGGAATGCAGCAGTTCAGGAGCAGATGATTCATCATCCTCTAATAAAAACCTGATCACCCAAATTGGTTTTCTTTTAATTGTTCTGGATTTCTATGAGATGTCTTGGTGTCCTTGAAACTTTTAAAAGAACAGACACAGCTGCAATGTCCTGACATTTCATGTAAATTAGTTGCAAGATATGTGGGAGAGAGTCAGAAATGCAAACTATTTGTTTAAGATGTTAAATGAAATGTGTGAAGTGTTTAAAAATGAGGACAAATGCTTAAGGCACTGCATTTTCACTGCTTCTGAGATGTGGACTTTATTGCTGTTAACCTTGAAGCTGACACTCCTGGAAATAGCCTGTGCTTCTGTACATGTATTTTTACTTTTTATTTTATTTTATTTTTTTAATGCCACATTACCACAAAAATTGTTTTGGGCTTCAATCTGAAAATCCAGTGGTTGTATTTTTAAAGGACTAATTTCAATGTACTTTCTGGCACACAGATATGCAGGGCACACAAAATGATTTGCACAGCCACTACTGTCTGTAAAGTGGTGCTTAAAGCAGTATGAGCACTAAAGTTATAAATTTGAAGTAAAGTAAGTACCTGTGTCTTTAACCCAGCTAGGATTAATTATAGGGTGATCTCTTAGTTCTCTGTCATGTTTTTAGAATGCTTTAACAAAACTCTTGTTGCTTATGTCAATTCTGTGCCCATTTTGTGAAAAAATAATACTGTGTTCAGAAGTTTGTCTTCTACAATTTAGATATATTGAAGAAAGAAAAAGATAATATCTTTTCATACTGAATTAAGTTTGGAAAGAGATTTTTTTTATTTCAGATACTAAAACATATGGTTTCAAACTGAGAGATTAAGTCGCCTGTCAGTTGAAGAAGAATTCTTACTTAATTTATGAGAAAATGCAAATATGCTAACTAGAAAATTATTCAGCTTGGAGTGAATATTTGATCTCTAGTCTACCTTAGGACAGGGAAAACTTTTCAACTAGAGGAATCACACTAAAGTGATGGCCAGAAGTTTGAAGTTTGGTTATAATCAAAAGTATAAATGAAATATTTGTAAATTCTCTTAATTTATGTCAGTAAGTAGTATTTTTGTCAGTTGTTCTGTAGTCTGTATTTGAGTGACTTTAGAACAGTGGTGTTTCTTGTTACTTTAGACATCTATACTTCAAAATACAACTATTGAGGAACAAGAGTTTAGTTGTAAAGACAACAAAGGCAGTTGTTTCTTCCTATTGGTCTTATTTCTTTCTGTATACCTGTGGTATACCACCTCCATATGTGAAGGGCAAAGTGGTTGCATTTGCCCAAAACTATGCAAAAGAGCCTTAACTGAGTGAGTATGCAGTGTCCAAAATGCAGTTTTATGACAAATGCCCTTTTCCAAACACTGACTGCCCAACTGCTAGTATCTGCATACCAATGAAGGTACCCTTTGTGCAACTTCTCTTATGCTTATCAGTACATTTTTTGGATCAGAAGAGATGGATTTTGGCTCTAAACGTCTTCTTGCTGCTGTACTCCTAGATGTTTGTGTGCTGGTTTCAATGCTTGCCAATGCTAGAAATAAGAGTTAAAACAAGTCTGTTAGTTCAAGGGCTGCTTTTACAGTGCTTATTGAAATAATAGGTTTGGTTTCTTAAAACATGTCATTGGACTTCTCTCCATGAAGCTATGTTTTACAGGATTGAATATCTTCACCTGGTTTGAAGAGATGACTCATAGGCCCTAGAACAGAATTTTTTTAGTTTCTGTTTTCTGTTTTTTTTTTTTTTATGTTCCTGTGGGATTATATCTGTGAACTGCTGTTCAAAGGATTTAGGGCTTATATCTTCTCACTCTCCCTCCATAGCCTCCTGAATGGATACCAAACAGCCTTCATGTAGATAGTGTGAATTTCATGTACTGTGTATGAATGGCAGGTCTTCTATACCTTTTGGCTCTCCAACAGCATTATGTGTGGAAGGCCAGAAGTTTGTGTATCTTAAGGAAAGTAGAAGATGATACTTTCAAGTCAAACAGATGTATGTCCATGCATATTAATAAACTGTAACTGGCTGAGGTTTGAATCCAAGCTGTTGTGCTTCTGAGAGGATAAATGGTTAAGCAAGTAATTTATAATGGATAAACTGTATGATTAATTTCTCCTTTTCCTATTAAAAAAATCTTCTATGAAAGCATAATAAATTTTCTCAGATATAGTTATTGTTTTAATTGATCTTTTGCATTCATTCTGATTGTTGCTTTTGAGCCATGAATTGCTTGCAGATTATTAATATTTAAAATGCGTTGATGAATCTTCATTGAACTTTGACTTTGTTATGTGGGAGGATAATATTTTTTTTTTATGTCCACATGGAGGTGAAATTAATTTCTGGTGTGACCCTGAAATCTATAAGACCAGTTTTAGTGTGTGTTTTATCTTTTCAGTGTGGGAGAAGCAGAAATGTTCATGAAACCTTTGGAAGCAGTTTAATTGATGGCATAAACAATAAATATGCAGCAGCCTTCTGCTTCACCTACTTATCAACTGTTTCTAATCCTTTCCTTAAAATAAATGTTTGGGGTCACTGGAGCAAAAGATTACTGTACCTTTCTGGATAGCTTCCTATTGCTGGGGATTTTCTCTGGCAAAAAAAGCATTACTTGTTCCAGGAATTAACCCAGTACCTGAGAGATGCAAAATAAGCAGAACAAGAAATCTACTGTTTAGAAAATTTTATCAAGGGACTCAAGAATTTCTCTTTGCTTTTGGTAGCACTCTATAAATTTTGCTATTAAGGAACAAAATCTTATACTTCATTTTAAACCCATTTGTGGATTCAAAAGTTTATTCAGTTCTAATGCTATCAAGTACCTACTACACTTAGGAAAATCACAGGGGTAAAACAAAAGGAAGTGAGAACAGCAATGTATTGATTTCACCTGTGTAAACAACATAAACCCCCTAGCCAATAAACAACAACAACAAAACCCCATCCATACAAACATAGCAAAGAAAGAACTTTAGGTAAGAAAGATACATTGAATATAGAACCAGCCCTTTCATATTGCCCTTGGAATGCTCAGGTGAAAGATGGAGTGTGTAGTGCCAGAGAAAAATAATTCATATGAAAAAGTGAGTTTTAGGAAATGTTGTAGTTCCTAGCTTATCCCCCTCTGCCTCCCTTGCTCACGTGCAAAGGTGCATAGTCTGCAGAACTTCAGAGCCCACAAAGTTCATCTATTCCCTTTATGCTGAAAATGCTGACCAGAAATCAAAGGGGAATAGAGAGTTCAGGCAGGGAAGCTCCATCTGTGACTCACTCTTTTCCATCACGTACAGCATGAAATATTACCCCAAATTTGAAGCCTGCATCCATACTGAGGAGTAACAGATGCAATGTGCAGAGACCTGCATCCAAATATCTGAATTTTCTTGCTGTCAGATATTTTTGTTTGTTTAAAGGAAATGTTTGCGATTCAGTTGCTTAGTTTTTAGGAAAAAAAATAAATGAATGATGTCAACACAGAAAAAAAGTGTTTCTAGTTGGTTTAGCAATTTGTTAAGCTAATGGGATTTTTTTTCTTTCGGTGATGTTCCTCATATGTATTCTCAGCATATCCCACTATAAAGTCCCATGGAACCATTGTAGTGTGTGCTGCAAATGTTTATTGCCAGTATGATAAATCATTTAACAATACTCAGACAATCAAAACAGATTTACTAAACAAGTTTAAATCTCTTATTTTAACAAAAGCCCTCCCGAAACCCTCAGAAGTAAACAATGCTTTGAACCATTCCATGCACATTTCAAAAAAAAACAAAACCCAAAAAGCAGCAGTTGATGTGACTGATATTTTGATATTTTTCCTATGATACAACTTTGAAATCATGCAAGTGACCTATTTAAGATTTTCTAGGGATTTTCTAGGATTTGCATAATGCAAAGTGATGTTGTAACTATTCTATAACAAGGCATAATAAAGCAAGGTTGATAAAGCACAAGGAATTATTTTTTTCTTTTAAATATGATCTGCAAAAGCTCATAGCTTTTTAAATCAGGCCTACTTACATTATTTGTTTCTTGTGATTACATTGGCACACTTGTGATGGCAGAGGCATTGTACTAATTCATCTGTTGGGACTTGTAAGTAGTCAGAAGAATTTTCTAACTTCAGAATAAAATAGTAAGGCTCTCCTTTTGTGTATTTATGCATTGGAGGAATAAACTACTACTATGAAGGTTAACTTAAATCAGCTTCACCTCCCTGGTATTTTATAGAGAGTAGAATCTTTCTCTAAGCCTGTTCCAAAGCAGGGTATAATAAGGCAGGTTCACTTTTGAAGGTAATATGCCTTCCTGCTCTTTTGTGTTCAAATCCATGGGCCAGATGGGATTCAGTCAATGATGGTGAAAGAGATTGCATATGTGATTGTAAGGCTGAAAGATCATAGTTACTAAGGGAGGCCCTTGACAACTGGAGGAAAGCTAACATTATACCCATCTTAATAAATAAATAAACATTAAAAGGAGGACCTGGGGAACTATAGCTTGGTCAGACTTCAGTCCCTGGAAAACTCATGGTAAACATCTTTGGAGTGCCAGCTGCAAGCACATAAAGAGCAAGTATGCGGTCAGCAATAGTCAACATGGATTTACCAAAGGAAAGCTGTGTTTTGCCAGCCTTAAGTGTTTTCTGTTTCAAAGTGCCTGGCAATGTGGATGAGGAGAGATCAGTGAAGGTGTAATATGGTTTGACCTTGGTACAGCTTTCACATCTTTTGTAGTGTTCTCAGATAGGCACTTAAGAAGTATGAGCTGGATAAATGGTGGGCTGAAAACCGTCAGTATTGCCAGGCTCAAAGTGTTGGTGGACAATAATGAGCAGAGCACCCCAGGAGTTAATATGGAGATGAATTATTTTCCTTAGAGTTGTAGCATCATAGAAATATTGTCTGCAAGAGACCTCCAGGCCTTGTTGTATTGTCTGGAAGAGTTTGAGCTCCATCTTTGATGCCATTCATTAGAACTTGGAGGCACTTTTGAGTTGCTCCTTAGCTTCTTCTCAGCCAGATTATGTAAACCCAGCTCCTTCAACCTTTCCTTCTAGATGATGGGCTGTAGGCCCCTGTCTACAGTGGTAGTAGTCCTCCAGTGTACCTTCTGAAGCTTCTGAACGTTCTTTTTGAACTAGGCCACCCAGAATTAGGCACTGTATTCCAGATGCAGTGTCACCAGGGTTGAGTGATGACCATAAACTGTGGTTTAAGAGGTGTTGGCAGAACTTTAGGGGGGAGAGAAATTTGCTAGGAGCGTAGAGCAGCACTGGAAGAGGTTGTCCAGATATTCTGGAATCTGTGTACTTGGGGGTTTTCAAGATTTTGCTATGTAATCCTGTGACTGATCTGATTTAGTGGTGGTTATGCTCTAGCTTGAAGTGGGACCTTTTGGGGTCCCTTCCAACAAACATTTTTATGATTGTATGATTCATTCACTGAGAGCTGATTTTTGATTTTTAAATTCATGTTTTCTACCTAGATTTTTTTCTCTTTTCCATATTGCTAAGCAGTACTCCAAAGAACCAAATTATAGAACTGAAATATCTGTTTCAAAATGATCTTGTTTCAAACTGATGCTGTTCAGTTAAGTAACTTCTGACAGAACAAAATTTGTAATTCTGAAGATCTTGTGTCAGATTTTAAAAAAAAATTCTGCAAGATTGTGCACATAAATCGGGAGGATCCTCCCTTTCATATGATTTAAAGGTATGTGTCTTAAGCCTTTTCTAAGGACAAATGCCATTAACACAATCCTTATTTTTCTAGGGCCATAATCTGAATACAGTTTTGTAGAGGAGGGGATGCCAGTTCACAGGGTGCATACACTTATTGCTTTGGTATGCTGGTGCTGTGTTGAATTTTTTTATGGTTTAATTTCTTTTCATAATACTAGTTGAAGTGTCAGATTATTTTTTTCAAAGGGAGAAGACCATAATTTCATTATCAGTATTACAGTTACAGCAGTTCAACACTGAAATCATTAGAAATTAAAGAATTTGCCCTGGAATATTTTCAAATACTCCCAATCTTCATAAATTAATGAATAAAAGAAAACCTCAGAACTGTGTAGAAGTTTGTATGTGTCTGCTTCTGTGGGAGATAGTATGGTTTGGGTTTTCCTGTTACCAAGGCATAGGTTTCAGTCATTGGGAAGACTGTATGGACTATGTCGTGCTTTGAGCAGGAGGCTGGTCTGAGGTCACTGCTAGCCTTGGTTGTTCTGTTGCGATCCTATGGAGTGAGCCAGGGAGTCTGCTGTCCTTGTCACCCCTGGCGCCACTCCTTGTGGGTGCACTTCTTTTCCTGTTTACCTTGATGGCCACAAACAGTTCCTGAGACTTTACATAATGAAATATGAAGGTGGACATTTAACTGGCAAACACCTTTTCCTGTGTACTTTCAGACTATATGCTGTTTGCATATTCTTAACTGCATATCATGTAAAGGGATGCTTGACACTTTGCAGAGCAGAGGGAAACAGCAACTTTCCCTGTAGAGTTTATCATCTAGAATCTGAAATACAATACTAAGCGGGCAAGAGCAAAGTGAAGTGAGAAAAAAGCAGGACTACAGATAACATCCCAGGAACAATTTAGATCAGCTGTGTTTTCTGTCACAAAAGGTCCTTTAAAAAAAATGTTTCCATACATTTGCAAGCAGTGACATTTGGGGTCTATTATATGGGCAGTGCTAAGAGCAAAATCTTAGCATGGTTTTGGAAGGAAAATAAGCAAAGACAATAACTCAAATTTAGTTGCTAAAAAGATGTTTCTCATGAGGATGTTTTGGACTAGCAGGAGATGACAGCTAATTCCAAAGAAACCTGTAGAGAATGAGTTTTCAGTAATTAATTGTGCAGTTGTGGACCAGTGGTTTGATGTACAAGTAGAAAGGGAAGTGTGAATTTCTTAGCTACTAGAAAGAAATAGCATCAGGATTTTATGTAAAGCAGATGGGAGGAAGGATATAGTGGTGACCCATGTCTGAAAGGTGTAGAGAGTAAGGTAGTGAACAACTGTAACTGTACAGGCAAACATTCAAAAAGAAATTCAGGGAACTCCCTATAAGTTTTGGGAAGCTGCAGTAGGCTGCAGGCTATTAGAAGGAATGAACTGAGTTCTCAATTCCTCCCAAAAAAGAAAAACAGGGTGATTTACTCAGGTTAGTGTTTCTTACAGACCAAAACTTTCAGACATGGCAGCTCATACTGGGGACAGTGAGAACCCTTCCTTCTGTCCCCAGTGTGGCTATTAGAGGAAGAGAGAAGTGATCAGGGCTTAAAGGGTTGAAATGTACCAGGATTGTCAGGTTTTGGAGGAGGAAGAGGTTGTGGAAGCCAGCTGAATGGTGTCTCTTAAGTGCCTTGCTCCAAGCCACCTCCAGCTGCGTATTGTGATGGTGGTGTGGCAGTACCTCCCCCCACCCCCTCCTGCCAGCAGGAAATAAAACTTCTCCAGGCAGGGAGAAGGCGAAGGAGAAAAAAAACACTAAACCTTGGAGGCTGCAGGTTGCAATTTGAACTGGTCAATTGAGAAGTGCCAGGTACACTGAGGTGACCACCTTGGCCAATAGGGATTAATGACCCCAGGTCAGATTCGACAGGCATATAGACAGGGTCCTCAGTCCTCCTCGGAGCAGTGCTCTGCGGTCGGGGACTCCCCCTCCGGTCAGGGCACCGCCCGAGGTAACTCCTCCAGGGAGAGAGTCCTCAGCTTGTACGCGAGTGATACACACGTTTTGAGTCATCACTAAATCTCAAGGATTCTTAAGTCGCCAGTGTAGTACTAATTCCTCTTACACCATTGGGCCTGTGGTTTTCTAAAAATGTTGCTGGACTTCTAACTAACTTTTACTGAAGAATAAATCTGAGTTTTAACTCCTATTGGATTTGGTTATGTGTGCATGTGTAACAGGTGGGTGCTGGGAAAGCTGTAAGTATATTTGAGAAAGCTGCAAACAAAGAATGAGACCACCTTTAACTTATACTTTCTTTTCTCTAGTTAATGTTTCATGTATACTCTTACACATCATTTTCAGTTATAGCGTATGAGTTCTTATCAGCTGCACTTCCTTACCATCTGCGACCATTTTCTGACTAATTTACACCCACCTATAATGTTCCTTAGCACAACAAATCAGCATGCTTAAAGATTTGCTTTTGGGCTTACCTTTTTTTAGAAAGAAAACTGTAGTCTGATTTTCTACAAAATAGTCACACAGCATAAATGGAATGGGAATAATTTGTTTTTCCTCTGCTGAACAAAAGATACTGTGTTTGTTCAGGAATTTTTTATTTAAAAAAAAAAAAAAGCATATGCCAAGGAATATGTAGCAGTAAGATAACACATGCCTCAGGGAACTCTGTGAGGCACATACCTTTGAAAATATCTTATTTCTGTATTTCTTTCGAAAAGAAGTGTCAAAATATGAAAAGCCAACAGGGAGCTATCACTAATGCACCAAACAGATTTTATTTATGGTGTATTTGCACATAGTGCCTTCTAGTTAAAAAAAGACATCATTAATGACCTGGAATACTAGTATATAAGTATTAGTGGTTTTGAAGGTGAAAATAACACAGGATAGGCATAAAAATGGAAAATAAGGATCCCGATGTGCAATCATTTGTACACAAAATGCATTCCCATATGTATGCTTGTCCTGGGTTCAGCTGGGATAGAGTTAATTCTCACAGGAACCCGGGAGGGGGCACAGCTGGGACAGCTGACCTGAACTAGCCAAGGAGCTATTCCATACCATGTGACATCATGCCCAGTATATAAATGGGGAACGAACTGGGTGGGGGTCTCTCAGCTTCCAGTGGGGAAAGTGGCAGCGTGTCAGGTTCCAGGTGGCAAGCAGTTGCACTGTGCATCACTTGTTCTGTATATTCTTTTATTAGTACTGTTGTTGTTGTAACTTCTCTTTTTTGTGTTGTCCCAGTAAATTGTCCTTATCTCAATGCTGGAGGTTCTTTTTTTTTTTTCTTATTTTATTTTCTCCTTTCTGATTGTCCTCCCCATCCCACTGGAGGGGGGTGGGGGGACTGAGTGAGAAGATGCATGGTCTTTTGTTACCAGCTGGGCTGAAACCAAAACAGTCCTTTTTGGTGCCCAAGATGGGGCACGAAGGGTTGAGATGACAACAGATCTGACATGTTAAAACAAATTCATTATATGGATTTCTTATATTAGTTAAATAGATGCTAGTGACAATGTTGGTTCATTTGTTCACATGGTGGCATCGTGTAAGTTCTTAATATGCTCTATGTATTGCCTGCAGTTACTCTTATCACCTCTAGGAGAGGGACCGGGATTATCATTTTGCTATACCGGGCAACGTCGACTTATGAAATGATTATATCACTAGTCATGAGGTTAAGCTGGTATCTGTACACAGCAGTGATATAATTTCCATACTTTGGGCACCTTCTATTGGAATTTATTGGTAATCGCACCCAATTCATGGGGAAGTTGGGGGGGAAACTTCCCCATCTGTTCACCTCCCTTTTTTCCTTCTGGCTAATTATAACAGCTTTTGAGAATTTTGAATATCCTTGGGATGCGCAAGCCAGCATACTGTTAGTGCTAGGTCTCCTGAATACGTTTCAGGTCTCGTTTAGGGCTACAAAAAGGTTTTTTAAGAATACCACCCAGACATCTGCCCCAAAGTTTGATATTCATGGGTGGCACACCATGTGGGAGGATATGGGCAGGTATCTATTCTCACCTCCAGTGGTTTGGAACTTCACTCCTGAACAACTACAGAACCCTCATGAAGTGGTAAAATATTTGAAAGGAAAATGCTGTGGCTATTCCAGAGATGCACAACTTACTGCACTGTGCTGGGCCCTGACCAGTATCTACCAGACACTGCTTGATATTAGGTAGCACCCTCAAGGGGAAGAGAGGGAAAACAGACCGTCAGGCACCGTCACTACCTCAACCCTGTGGCTACCCCAATCCTGGCAACAGGCACTGCAGCTAAACCAGAAAACCAACCTCTGCTGGTATCAGTCACTCCTGTACAGAAGAAGAAACACACAAAGAAATCAGTTTACTTGGTAAGATGAAAGTGAACAGGGTCATCATGAGAACAGGAGGAAGAGGCAGAACCTGAAATAATCACCCAATCTCTATCCCTGAGTTGCATAACATGAGAAAAGATTTTGGCTGCCACCCAAGTGAGCACATTTTTACCTGGATGTTCTGATGCTGGCATAATGGGGCCAGTAGTTTGGAATTAGAGGGTAAGGAAGCCAAGCAGCTGGGATCCTTGTCTAGGGAAGGGGGCATTGACAAGGCAATTGGAAGAAAAACACAAGTCCTCAGCCTCTGGAGGTGACTTCTGTCAGGTGTGAAGGAAAGATATCCCTTCTAGGATGAAGTTACACATCATACCAAGGCAAGTGGACCACCATGGAGAGAAGTATCCAGTACCTGAGGGACTTAGCCATGCTGGAGGTGATTTATAATGATCCAGAAAATGGGCAGTCACCCACAGGTCCAGATGAAGTCCAATGCACACAACCCATGTGGCAGAAGTTTCTACGGAGTGCACCACCAACCTATGCCAAGTCATTGGCAGTAATGTCCTGGAAAGAAGGCTATGGACAAACGGACAAACTGGCTGTCCAACTATAACAATATGAAGGAAGACTCTCTTCCTCCCTATGGGCCTGTGCCTCGGCTGTAGAGGAATTGTCCTGGGAGTTCCAGCAATTCAAAATGGCTATGTCCTTCTCCCCACCTGTACAGGCCCGCATCGCAGCTATTAGGAGTAAGCATTCCTCTGCCCTCTACAGAGGAGATAGAAAGTACACAACAGGCTAACCTGTGGTTTTACCTGTGTGACCATGGGGAGGACATGAGGAAGTGGGATGGAAAACCTACCTCAGTACTAGATGTACGGGTATGGGAGTTGCGAGAAAAAGCAACCAGAAAAGAGGATTCTTCTTGGAAAAATGCTGCTCCAGTTTCCCGTGAGCAGTCCCCCAGACAGAATAGAAAGGCTGATCTCATTTCTGATCCTCTTGAAGGGACTTCTGACTCACATTTAGAAAAAGTGAGTAACGGATACTCTAACCAGGATTAGAGGGGCCCTGCCTCCAGCAAGGTGGAGGAAAGGGACAACTGAGTCTACTGGACAGTGGGATTCGATGGCCTGGCACATCAGACCCACAGGAATATAAGGCTCTAGTAGACATTGGTGCACAATGTACCCTAATGCTATCAAGTTATAAAGGGGCAGAACCCATCTGTATCTCTGGTGTGACAGGGGGATCCCAAGAGCTAACTGTATTGGAAGCTGAAGTGAGTCTAACTGGAAATGAATGGCAGAAACACCCTATTGTGACTGGTCCAGAGGCCCCATGCATCCTTGGCATAGACTATCTCAGGAGCGGGTATTTCAAGGACCCAAAGGCGTATGTAACGTTGGGCCTTTGGTATAGCTGCATTGGAGACGGAAGAAAGTGAACAGCTGTCTGTCTTGTCCGGTCTCTCAGAGGATGCTTCGGTTGTGGGGCTGCTGAGGGTTGAAGAAGAACAGGTGCCAATTGCTACCATGATGGTGCACTGGTGGCAAGATCGCGCCAACCAAGACTCCCTGATTCCTATCCATAAGTTGATTTGCTGATTGGAGAGCCAAGGAGTGATCAGCAAGACTTGGTCACCCTTTAATAGTGCATTATGGCCCATGTGGAAATCTAACAGGGAGTGGAGACTAACAGTACACTATCATGGGCTGAATGAGGTCACGCCACCGCTGAGTGCTGCTGTGCCAGATATGTTAGAACTTCAATATGAACTGGAATCAAAGGCAGCTAAGTAGTGTGCCACAACTGACTGCTAATGCATTTTTCTTTGTATGGGGCAACACAGCAGAAGAAGTTTTGAGAATGGGGAGAAAATAATCCAAATCCTTTTGAAGGCTGGTTTTGCCATGAAACAAAGTAAGGTCAAGGGACCTGCACAGGGGGATCCAGTTTCTAGGAATAAATGGGAAGATGAGCATTGTCAGATCCCTACACAGGCTTTCTTAGGTGTTGTGGGCTTTTGGAGAATGCATATTCCAAATTACAGTCTGATTGTAAGCCCTCTTTATCAAGTCACCTGGAAGAAGAATGATTTTAAATTGGGCCCTGAGCAACAGCAAGCCTTTGAACAAATTAAATGGGAGATTGTTCATGCAGTAGCCCTTGGACCAGTATGAGCATGACAAGGTGTTAAAAATGTGCTTTATACTGCAGCTGGAGAGAATGGCCCTACCTGGAGCCTCTGGCAGAAAGCACCTGGGGAGA